>JAWUZG010000179.1:1346875-2020312 GCA_036785705.1 Acanthornis magna
AGTTAGTGCTGATTTCCAGCAGGAATTGGTTAACCCCAGGAAAGGCTCCAGACCAGTTTAGGTGCTCAGGTAGAATTCCTGGCCAGGTGGGAGGACTGGAAATGAGTGACCTTCTTCAGTCCCAAACCAAAAATTCCCTTTGCCTTTCTGCACGAGTGAGTTGTGTGCTCACTGTCCCTCCTCCCAAAAATGGGTTTTCCTCTTCTTTTCCACAGTTACACACAAGATATACCAAAAATCAGTGTCATGGGCAGATCAGTGTCAATGCCTGGTGTTAAAGGCTGTAAAAGCATTGTGGCTCTGTGCCTTGGACAATTTCTGTGGTGAAGTGCTCTCTCTTCCACTCACAGAGCAGTGGAAGCAGTGATGGTTGGAGCTTTTGGCTCCTTTTCCATTAGAGCCCAGGTTCATGAAATAAAAATAAGCATGCTCCTTAATTAAAGAACAAATGAATTTTTAAAAAAATGCTGGAGTCCTTGCTGGGTACAGGAACACAAGATCTCAGATGAATTTGTGTAATTCAGGATGTAATTGC
Source organism: Acanthornis magna (assembly GCA_036785705.1). Taxonomy (NCBI): domain Eukaryota; kingdom Metazoa; phylum Chordata; class Aves; order Passeriformes; family Acanthizidae; genus Acanthornis; species Acanthornis magna. The sequence continues at coordinate 1,347,411 of JAWUZG010000179.1, forward strand.
TTGCAAAGGGAAATTTGTGAACTAATTTACTTACCAGTGGTTTTGCACCTGCTTTGTGCATCTCCTGTCCTCTCAGAAATGAGAGGCATGAGCTTCAAAGCTCCGAGAACTTTGGACACATGAGACAAACTCATCCATGTAATCAATGAATTGAAAATTCCTGCAGTCCCAGAAAAAATCTGAAAAAACTCCTGGCTGTGTGGCAGCCTGCAGGGAGGAGGGTGCTGCAGCCCTCTGGGCAGGCTTTATTAGTGCTAGAAACCCTCCGTTTGTCTTTATGTCCTTCTAAATCTGCCTCTGTGGCCACTGCTCCAAGTGCCAAAGGAAAAAACTATAAATTGTCACTTTGCCCCAGTGTGCACTGCCAGCATCAGGCAATAGACAGATACATCCTACTTTTGTTGTGGAAGAGGTACAATTGTCTTGTGGATGGAAAACTCACCATTGCACAATGGTAGGGTTATTTATCCCCTTCAGGTTTACCTGGTTAATTCCCTCAATTTTATTTGAAAGGTATTATCATATAGGTAGTGTCTTTGAAAACAAAAACAAAAGAAAAAATAAGGGAGAAAAGAGATGTTATTTTTAAACTCTGGGTTCACAGTTTTCTTTACTGTCTTCCTCTCCTTTCTCCCATTATTTCTTGCCCTCGCAGTTTTTCTTTCCCCACCATTAAATATAGTGCTTGGGGTTTAAATTGCAGTCTGTAATCCCATGAAGTCACAAAACTGTTGCACGTTACTCTTGGAAGAGTGAAAGCGATTGCAATAGGAATGGAAATCTTAGTGAGAATGACCCAACTGTAATCTATTTTTGCAGTATGAGAAGTTTGTGGTATTTTATAGAAATATTCAAAATAGTACACTTGGCTTTCATATATTGAGCACAACTTCTAGAAAAAGGCACTCTTTGACTTCTTCATTCAGATCACATCTTTTAAATACAGAAAATGTCGCCTTTGCACACCACAATTCATTTCCACACATAGTTGCACTATTCCTGTGTAGCAGTTTTCCACTGCTGTCCACCAAAGACAGATAGGAACTTACGTTTATTTTTAGAAACCAAGCCCTCCTGGTGAGCACCACTAACACGCAGGAAAGAGAAGCTTTTTAAAAATGACACATTTGTACCTGAAGAATATTCTGGTAACGTTGTAAAGCTTATTATTGGCTTTCTTGTGGAGGGAAAGGGGGAAAGGTGCTGCCAGCTGGTGCTGAGTTAGAATCACACTCAGGGAATGTGATAGACAGGTTGAAGGTGAGATCTCACAGCGGTGCTCAGCTCTTGCTTTCACTCCCGTCTTCTGCTGGTGTGTGTTGGAAACTCCAGTGAAAATGTCTTTTAAATGTGGTTTGACGAAAATATTCAAAGATACGTGTTCAGGACAGTGATTTTTTGGAACGCAAATGTAGCTCATCATTGCAATGATTTAAGCACACAGCAGTGAATCATGTTGGATATTCTTTTGATGGAAAATACATGATTTCAGTTCCATGTTTTCAGTTTTGTACAAGTCAGTGTTATAAAGGCAAATAAATTTTGATTCCAAAGACGAATAACTTGGATAAAGAATTTAAACCAATTTTTCTACAATCCTTAATTATTATGCTTAAAAACCACTTGTAGTTTGAAAATGGAAAGTAATATATGCTAAGATTTATGCTGGTGAAAATGAAAACTGTCCACGTTTTCTTGGACAGTTCTGTCCCAGCTCCAAATCTGTTTTTTAACAATGTGCTTATACAGAATGTTCTATTCTAAAAAGTAGTGTGGGTAAAATATGATTTTAAGACTACTAGAAGTATTTAATAATTGTTTTAAGAGACAGGAATGTTATAAAAAAATGTGATACCATATAAAACAGCAATATTTGCCACGCAAATACTGTGGCAGCACGTATAGCACCTCCAAGAAAGGAGACATACATTACCAGATGAAAATGTGTCTGTTTCCTCTGTGGAATCTCTGAGAGAAAAACAAAATACGATTTCCATTATAAAGGTAAAAAACACACAGTACTTTTAATGTCATTTCCTTTTAATCATCAAAAGCATTGTCAGGAAACTTGGCAGAGAAATGTATTTTTAACGTGGTTTTGAAATTGAGAGACACACCTCAAGACAAAGCTACTTTAATTAATGAAATAATTTGCAATACACTGCAGGTCTTGTCCATGGGGTCGTATGATTACTCATTCAATTAATATATTATGAATTTTCTTCCAGACTACTCGAGGGTGTAATTTTATTAAGCACACATGGAAACTGTATTTCTTGGCCTCGCTGCTTTAGGCTTTGAATGGGCTGAGTTTAGTTCATCTCACAGAGGGAGGTAAAAAAGATGTTTTTCCCCAGTTGGGTGGGGGCAAAAAACCCCCAAACCTCAAAACCAAATTAAAAAAATAAATCAATCCAAACCCCCCAACCCTACATGTTCAGTTTGTGAAACTCTTTTCACTTTTCTCAAATGGAGATGTGTTATTTGTTGCTCCAAGCAGAAGTCTCTCATCTATAGTGACAACCAGCTCCTTTGGGCTTTGAAAATATTGCCAGTCTCAGTATGTTTTTACAATCTGAATTTCATGATGTTTGATTAAAAAGGAATCTCTTGAACAGTCATTGTCTTTTACTATTAGCAGGTATAAATACAGTATCTTCCTTTAAAGGAGTTTTACATTTTTAAAGAGGTGTTATTTTAAAGTTTTTTATCTGTCATTTCTTGCCATCAACCCTGCGCTCCTGTGGTGTATCCGAGGAGTTTGGAAAGCATCAGAAGCACTGAAGTTAAAGAGAATGTTTGTGAAAGATCTCTTTATGTTTTGCTCTTAAATGACAATTCCTGGTGGCAGCTGGGATTGGCATATTGTGAAATCAATGGACGCAGGAATGTCACTGAAATTCACATGGGCTCATTATTGCTAAAAACCCGTGTCCTACAAATCCAAGTCTTTGGAGATGAAATTTGCAACCATCTCTATTTAGCACAACAAAAATCATCCCTGCTCTTTGATTCAGAACGTGGCCATAATGTAGGCCTGGATTTCCTAGAATATACAAAATTTCAGAAGGCTGTCAGCATCTCAGCTCGATTCTCGACGGGACTTTGCTTTCAGAATTTAATTCACTACCGTAATTTGCTTTTATATTTTGTTGCATGAGCCATTAATTAACGTCATTGATCTGGCAGTTTGAATTCTTTAGCACCTGCAGCACCTTTGCTGGAAAGCTCCATACCTAAGTACTGCTACCCAAAGCACTCTCCGTAAATTCTCTGAGTCAGCACCTAGGTAGCATTTTTTACTCTTCAAAAAGTTCTCCTCTGGGGCAGAGCACCAATTATAAAAATGCAATCACAGCAGTTGCATGATATTAAAATAAAACGTATGCAGTAGCACATAATAGCAAATCAAACTGTTAAACACCATCGAGTTTCCTCCTGTAGGCAAGAATAGGCTGTGGGAGTGCCACAGTGAATTTTAACCTTTGCAGGGTTGGGCCAGGGTTGAGTGACCCCTGGAATCACAGAAACCCAGAACGGTTTGGGTTGAAGAGACCTTAAACTCATCCCATCCCACCCTGCCATGGCAGGGACACCTTCCACTGTCCCAGGGTGCTCCAAGCCCTGTCCAGCCTGGCCTGGGACACTGCCAGGGATCCAGGGACAGCCGCAGCTTCTCTGGGTACCTGTGCCAGGGCCTCCCCACCTCACAGGGAACAATTCCTCCCTGATATTTAATCTAATCCTGCCCTCCTTCAGTTTAAAATGATTGTCCCTTGTCCTGTCACTACCTGCCCATGAAAATGTCCCGATGCTTTTATAAGGATGAATGTAAAAGGAGTGAGCATCCTACTGATCTGTTTCAATTGAACTTGATTCTTCCACTAAGAGACATCAGTTCGTTGTCTTAAGGCAGAAAAATGGGATCTGGGATCTACATTCCACCCAGACACTGTGACTGCCAGCAGCAGCTCAGTCGAAGTGGTTTAAGGTCTTGGTCTGACAAATTCTGCAAAAATAGGAAGCAGTCAGAGGACTCCTCAGAAAAATGCTATGGGACGGAAAGTTCATACCCAAAACCACTCTGAGAAATTCTGGTAAATGGTGGCCAGACACTGAGTCAGTACTAGTATAGACCAAAAAAATAGAATTAACACCAAAATAATGTAATCCTGTTAATGGAGGGATCTGAGATATTGAAGTGTCTCTGGTGCGGCTGTGAGCAAACGGATTTTGCTGTACAATGTTATCAAAAGCGATGTAGCTTTAGCAAGCAAAGTTCACAGCAGATTTAACCAACGTAACATGCGCAGTGCTGCTCGTTATGTCACCTTTTTGTGTGGATGGGACCAGTGGTCCCCAAATCTGATGGGCCAGAATTTGACATAGGAGCTCAGTTCCAGCTGTGGCTCAGTTTCCAGCGAGGCCATGGAAAACAGGAGCAGTGCAGACACATCAGCATGTTTTAACAGACAGGGTAATGGATCATGAAATTGCAGACATTACCGTTTGGACACACTAGCGAGCATTGTTTTGCAAACTTCTTCTTTTTTTTCAATTTAAATAGTTTTGCCTTCTTGATTTTAAGCTGAACTCTATCAAAGCTTCTGTTAGAAAAAACCTACAGTACTCAACATAATTATAAGACCAAAAGATAGACGTGCCCCTTGGGCTTGTTGTAATCTTGCTTATTTGGCAGTTTCTTTTGGGGAGGTTACACTTTCAGCAGGCTTGGAGTGTGCTGCAGGCTTACTAGGAAAGAACTAAAGAATTGAAAATTTGATCGTATTTTCTTAGCCAGGGAAAAAAAAGTTAATAGTGTAGCTTTTCTTTTCCAATTTCATTTTTTGAAGGCTTGCCTTTGCTAGTTAAGATAATATAGTTTATCCATCCTTTGGGCTCTTATTTTCTCACTGCTACAGCTGTATCCCAGAAAGCTGAAATTATCAGCTTCAGGCTTCATTGCTATTGAATAAAGTTTTAACTCATTTTTCTTTTTCCTTTTTTTTAATTTTTTTTTTTCTTCAAGCCAAAGAATCCTTTTGGAAGCAAACAAGCAAGCAAGCCTTTTGGTTTGCCCCTCTTCCTGCTTTGCAGATTGCAATTTGTCTTTGGGTTCCTTTCCAAGTAGCTACTCCAACTGGAAAGCATAGGGGAAGGACATCAAAATTCTGACTGTTTTCCTGGATCGCTCTATAGATTAAAGCAGCAGTTAGAGCATTATTAACATTCTCCTCCAAGCTGTGTGAGCAGAGCAGTCCGTGCTGTGCTCGGAGCAGCCCCAGCACAGACACACCCCCAGCCGCTGATTGTGCCACCTCCTGCCAGGCGCCACAATTTGGAAACCATTTCTCAAAGAACCTTTGTTCAGAGCATTTTGCTGCTGAATGGAGATGTCTCTTTCCTAAATGAGACTAAATCAAATTTTCTGATAAATGCAGGGACTGTTTTCTCAGACCTCATCCAGGGAGAGTCGCTCACCCACACAGGCTGTAGCAGGGAGTTTGTTCATGCCCACCGTGGCTCTGTATTAAATATATTGTTCCATAAAAAGTGTTGTGAAATTTACTCAGTGCTGGTACATCCTTGTATTACTTTGGTGTGCCCTGAGGGGTTTAAACACTGTGTGCTGAAGTAGAGGGAAAAAATCTTCCTTAGCTTATGGATTTTAGACTTTTCATAAGCATGTCTGTGAGGATGGGTAGTGGTGATGCTGCCGAAATACTTCTAAATTTGCTCAGGCTGCAGCAGCCAAAGAAGTGAAAACAGTTTTTAAAAAAGCTTTAATTAAGGGAAACTGAAAGAAGTGAAGGTTTCTTTGTTATTGTGGCTTTTCTCCTGCCAATCTGGTGTACCTTAGCTGCAGGCTAGGTCCTCACAAGTCCAGGAATTACAACCTGTTGAATGCTAAGTGGGTGGTGGGGACCGATATTAATGAGGATCTGCGGAGATCTCCTTATTACTGCCAGCCGAGGGGAGAAAAGAAGGGTATTTCATGGTTTGCTACTCTGCCTAGGGACACTGCATTTACATATGGCCTAAAACTGCTGATCAGAGCTAATCTCCCTGATCATTATAGCTTGAAGAAAGGTTTAATATTCAGGATGTTCTGAAGGTTTTTTTTCTAAACAAAAATAGGCTGCATGAAAGTGGGCCATTGGCAAGCCAGGGCTGTGCGCTGCTGCCAAGAATTTTAATGGCCTGGTGCTAAGCACTGAGGACTTGTGCTCCAGTAAAACTTTCTGTAGTTTTGCTCACAGATTTCAGTTCGGTTTATTCTGTTTCCTTAAGCACACTTTTTCCCCAGACTGATCTGAGGGGACTTCAGAGATCGAGGGGCAGTGGGACGTGGCAGCTGCATGGAGCCATGGCTGTCCTGATTGCCATGGGATGTCCTTCAGCGCTCCTCTCCTTGACACTTTTCCTGGAGGGATGTGTCACTCTGCAGCTGGGGCTGCCTCCATTTCTGTCAGCGCATGGACAGAAGGGACACAAAGCTTTTTGGGTTGGGGAAACCTCGTTTCTCCTCGCTTTTTTTAAAAGGTGTGAAAATTAATATATTTCATTCTGCTCCTGGGCTGAGGACAACTGGAAGCTGAGGGAATGTGCCAGCTGAGAATGGTTCTTGCTTCCCAAAACTCTAATTTACGTCAAATTTCTGAGAAAACCAGAGCCAGCCAGTTTACTTCTAAATGACCCCCTGCAAATGGCAGGATTTAATCTGTGGATCCATTTAGGTTTCATCCGTAGATGCATTTACGAATCTCCTGCAGGCTTGGTACAACTTCTGCCGTTATGCGGCATCTGCTTTTATCCGGTAGCTAAAAAATTAACACCTTTCATCTTCGCTTTGTAGTGCAAAGGGGGAGATACTTTCAAGAAATGAAAGTCCTGGTCAAAAATTGCAATGGCAAAATCTAAAAATAGCTGCTTAATGAAAGTACACTGGGAAAAAGCGTGTTATTTTTCTTGGGGCTTTTTTTTTGTTTGTTTGTTTGTTTTTTGGGTTTTTTGGGGTGTTTTTGTGGTTTTTTTTGTTTTGTTTGTTTTTTGTTTTGTTTTATTTTTGGGGGGGGGGGTTGTTTTTGTTTTTGTTTTTTTTCTTTTCCCTGGGGGCAATAAAAAGAAAAAAACTAAAAAATTAGCACTCCCACTGTGCTGTCCACTCACCAGAGGTGTGGAGAGACAAACACTGAAATGTTTGCCAAGGCTGATAGCCTTGAGGAGAATTTGGTGTGGCCTCTGGCGGTTGCTGTGTCTGTTCCGTTCCGTTCCAACCACGCTTTGTTCCAGGCTCTCTCTGATCTCTGTATCATCTTTCCTTTCCCGTGGCTGCAGCGAATCTGGGCTGCCTCACACCTTCCAGAGCAGTGTGCTCCCTCACCTCTCTGACCCTGCTCTGCTCCTGCCATGGCTCGTGTTGAGGAATATTCTCAGAGTGCTTCCGAGCTGTGAGGGCACAGGCTTAGCGCGGATAAGTCAGGAATTGAAATAATTTTGCCTTCCAGCACTGTTGACCTCTTCTGCATCGCATATGCTGCCTATTTTCTCATGTGTTAAACTGCAAGCTCTGGAAGATGCATTTGGTAACTTTATTTTTCAAAATTTTTATCTTAAAGGGTACTGATTTGGAGGATTTTTTTTTTTTTAATGTGTAAGAAATATTTTCAGGCGAGCGCCTTGGATATCTGAAGTGACTTTGATAGGCTCAGCTTTGATGTGAATTGCGACCTTGTGATCTGTGACACAGTCAGAACTTTATTGCCCATAAGATGCCAAGAAATTGATATTTCTGTGTGTTGGTAGGAGGCACTTTTTGAAATGCATTCTTGCTCACGTAAATACATATTCAGTGTCTTTTGTTGCAAATCACTGTCGGGAAAGGGTCCCACGAAAGCTGCTCTGAGGCACTGATTCCTAATTTTTCCTGAAGTTTGCTGAGAATTTACAGCATCATGTATTTAAATTTCAGCAAATCACTTGAATTTTTCAGACCAGTCTGGGAGAACACTGGCACAGGATACAGCAGTTGTTACTCCTGTTTTTGACTTTTCGAATTAATTTTCAAGAACATAAATTCTTCCCTGCTAATTAACTTTTTTTGCATGGTTGGGAATGGCTGCCACAGTTGGCAACTGCAAGTTGCTATGGAGATATTTTCTGTGGGCTTGAAAAGGTGAATGATGATGTTCGGATATGCTCATCATGTACCTGAAGTGTGTACATACATATTCACATCTTAATTCATAAATTTCCACTGTGTGGTTGAGATTTAACATTTATTATAGTTAAACAAAATGGCTTCTATTCCCAATTTTGAAGGTTCCTTTCAGAGCTGGACAAATGTCTCTGCATTATCTGTGTCAAGTTTTAAAACGAGTATAAAACATGGAAATTACTTCTTATGGATCAAACAAATTCATTTATTATTTGGGATGTTAACAGAGATGGCTGACAAAACGTGCATCAGCTGCTTGCAGGTCTAATAGAAAACAGGGAGGGAAATTTGGCCACAGTACAGGTTGGAATATTTTTATTAATGAGGAAATCTTGGCTCCTTTGTATGTAGATTACAGAGCAAAGTGTTGCCCATTTCAGAGCAAGGAGGGAGGAGTTTGGGGGTGAGGTGGGGCAGCTCTTTGGGGTGAGTGACACTCAGGAAAAGCTCCCTCAGGACACAGGAACAATTCAAACCAAATTTCTGCAGAGTTCCTGAAAGGCCAGCTTGGTTTTAGATAAAATACAGCTTATTTTAGATAGAACACAGCAATAAAGGCCACACGAGTGCCGGGGGGATCTTTACTATTATTCAAATTCTGAGTAAATGTTTGATTTGATCACATTCGTGGGCTCCTTTCCTCATAAATTCGATGTTAGCAGTTTGCTCCAGTTAATAGAGTTGGGGGCAGTTGCTTTTTATTGATGGAATCTGTCCTTCTGCCGCAGGTCAGCCAAGGGCCTGTGCAGTCTCTAAACTCCCGGAGCAGTTTCCTTTTAGAAGATTAAATGAGCTCTGCAGTCCCTACTTTGCAGTGAGACTAAAGCAGCCGTAACCTCCTCCCTTATGTTTCCAGATAACAGTTCAGCTGTTATCCTTTACTTCCCATTTACTCATCTTGGAAATTCAATGCATTGTCAGGAAGCACAAATATGGCCGAAATCTGTAGTAGACAACTCCAAGGTATTTCATATTTTACTTATAAATTTAGCTCTATAAGCAAGACAATACCTCAGAAAAAACTTTCTACATTTCAGAGTTTTTGGTTTTCTTTTTAAATTCTGTATTTCACAGCTGGAAGAAGTCCGTGTGTCATATTGGCTTGAAATGCAGTTTTCTGTTGTGAATAACTATGAACCCAACAGTGGAAAGAAATGTTCAACAGTGTAGACTTCAAGAGAATATTTCCATGCGAAACTCCTGCTTTACCTCTCCTATTTGTGTCTGAAAAAGCAATGCTCGGCATAGAGGGGAAAAGAAATATAAAATCATAGTTTCTTGCTATCAGTCATGTTACAGAATCATAAACCTTTGGGATTTATAAACCAAAACACATTTGGTAGAGCTCCAATGAAGAGTAATCCCAAATCTTTTAACAATGAAAACAAAAATCTATAGAAAAGGGATCATTAAGAGATTCTTAGGTAGTTCTAGAAGACTGTTTTGAGTTTTAAAAAAGTTCGTGCTGTATTTTATTATAATAATACACAATATGAACCCCTCCAAGGATCTCCCAAGTGTCCTGCAGGAAGTAACTCGCTGCAATATTAGAGGTAATGAAATTCACAGTGTTCAGAATTCCTTAGTCCTACAGTGCTCAAGGCTACATTAATATTTACATTATGTAAATTAATTGTTAAACGCTGAATAATCTTGAACCTAGTGTTATCTTTGTAGCATTTATTATAATAGAGCATGTGGAATTTTGCAAAAATATATAGCGAATTAATAATTCCCCCTAATTACTGGAGGAAGATGTAATACTTTAGATGTGATATTTTATGAGTTACTAATGTTTTTTAAAATGGTACTTGAAACCCAAATGGGCATGTTGGCACACACTGTTGTTATAATAGAAGCAGTATTGAGATATAAAGGCTGCTTAGAGAAGTTTGGGGGGATTTTATTCTTTAAAAATGTTGTTCACTCCAGGGTGAAATACAGCTCCAGTTGCCATCCAACTCAATACTAAAATTCAGCCTTAAAAATGTTAAAGAACAGTGCCCAACTTCCAAGTGTAGTAAATATATATAAAAAAATTTAAAAAAAAAAAAAAGAAAAAGGAAAAAGAAGAGAATTTAAACTGTGGTGATGCTGGGTCGTGCATCAACAAACCTCTGCAAGCACCTTCCCAACGAGCACAGGAGCAGAGCTGTGGAGTGGGAGGATTGATGTGATGCACGAGATGTGGAGCTTAGCTCGGTGCTCTACTTCCCTCTAGAGTCAGTGGGAGGAAATCAGAGCCTCCAAAGGGCTGTGAATCCTCCGGTGAACTGTGGGAACTGCGAAACTCTCGGTCATCCCCAAAGTGTGTCACCCTGGAGAGCTGAATGGCTTTTGGCTGGATGTCATCAGCCTAAAAACAGGCAACTTCTACAGCCAAATCAACGTTTGGCGTGAAATTGGCTTTGCTGGCTGCCGTGTGTTTATTCAGAAAGGGTAAACACTTGGTTGGTTGTTCAGACTTAAATCACGTCCTGCAGAATCGTTGATCCCTAATTCCTGTCAGGATCATGTTGAGCTACAAAGAAGCAAAGTGAAATGAAGGAATGGGAAGTAAAATCCAAATTCTCTCTATTTGCTCTTGCTTCATCTTTGGTTTGCTCATTTATTTCCCTTTTTCCTTGTATTGGAAATTCTATTCAGTTGTGACTTGTGTGCACAAAAGCCAGGGGCTCAAATCTGCAATTTTGTTCACATTTGAGGAATAATTTTAACTTAAAACAGGGAAAAAGGGGAACCACATATTTTCCGGCCTATTTTGAATGACTGGTTTATGACGTTATAAAATATTTTTTAAATTTAAAAGGGAAAGTTTCTTTGCACCTCTATATTTCTTTAAATTCTTATATTTCATTAAGATAATTGATATTATGGTTTTGAATACTCCTTTTTAGTTTCACCAGTGAAAGTATATTCTGTAGTTGTTTTTCATTCTCTAAAAATACCTTTATATAATATCCCAACATGCCAAATGCAGTACAAATTGCTGAGCTTACTCCATTTATTTTTTAAACAGTTTTGACATTATACCCACCTGTTATGTAAGGTAAAGGACGGTGAAATAAAATTAAGAGAAATGGTAAACGGGAAGAAAAGCAGAATATATAACTCATGAAAAGCTGCTCTTTTCCTGCTCTTGGTGATGTAACATTCACTGTGTCTGTCTCTGGGATAAATATTGCAGAATTACCAAACCTTTTGTAGGTCTGGAGTTTGTCCCTATGAGATAATCGTCTGCGTTACTTCTGTTTTATACACCATGAAATTAGAAAGGTTAGAGCCTGTTCAGGATTTTTGGCTTCTATTAATTAATCTCACAAAGCCTTCCTGAAAGGTTTTTATTATCAGAGCTCGAAAGAAAAGGCAGAGAATGCCTCAGAGAGGGTTCAGCGGTCAGTGCTGGCGGTGTCCGTTCCGTGTGTGTGCGCCTTCATTTCCTGTGCTGCTCACGTGGCTGCATGTCCTGTAGGATGCACCTCATTTATTGCAAAAGGGAATTTGGGAAGCGGAAAAGGGTGTGTTGAATAAACCAGGGACTGAGAGCAGAATTTAAAACAAAACCCAACAAATCCGTTTTTCTTTTACTGCCAAACTTTATTTTACTGCTTACCATTACCAACTATTTCCCCAATAACACCAGTGGCACAAATTAATTATTTGCTTTTGGTTCAGCACATTTTTCTGGCTTTTTACCTACTCTTTGCTATGTTCTTTACCACAGATGAGTTAATGGCAGGCTGGAAATGTAACAGGCAGTGACTCAAGCTGTCTTCTCTATCTACAACATCTTTCTATAAAAACCATCCTTTAGTGGTCTCACAATAAAAACACTCCATAAAAACCAAGTTGATAGTACAATTAATTTATATTGAGTCACACGCCTCTTGTAAACTTGGTTATTTGGGAGTTCTGTGGGCAACAACACAAATTATTCTATAAAACTGACTGCAAAATTATCTGCCCCCATTTCTTCCAACAACAAAGCTCAGACAACCTTTAATGTGATACCTTTGAAAAAGTTCATTTCCACCCAGACCTGTAACCCAGAGTACTGAAAGCAGTGCAGAAAAACGCATTCTGAACTCCCAGTGTCATTTGTAGGTCCATGATTCCCCCCAAAAATTCCATTTTTTCTAATACTAAAGAGATAAGCAAAGACAGAAAGAGATAAGGGTATTGTATAATTCTGAAGAGATAAGCAAAGATCTAAAGCTGGGAGAGGGCTGGAGAAGGAGACGGACTGTGATTTGTTGGACATTTGGTGTTTGGGGATGGTTCAGACATGAAAAGCAAACAGATATAAAGTGCCATGGATTTGCATGTGTTGCATGCTGCTGTACTATCTGAGAATAAATATCATTTTGTTTCAGGTTTGGTGGTTATTTATCTCCAATTCAGAAGTTCGTTTCTAACTTTGCACTATCATTGCCAGAGTGAAAAAATTTTAATTGGTAATTGCAGCAGATTGGCACTACTTCTGGATATTTTCTGCTTAAAAAATTATGTTGCTAATGCTGTCCTTTACACTCATATAAAATTCAAGCTAAGATTCTTAAAGTTCTCTAACTTAACAGTTGTCACTTAATCAGCTCTGCATGTCCTCTTAAATCTGCTTTCCAAAGGCTGCTCTTCTTCAGAGTCTACAAAGTGTAGGTCTGGAATAGAGGAAGGGTAACTGTGGTTGGATCGCATATTCAATTTTAAAAAACCCAAAAAACCCAAAATACCCAGAGCAGTTTATAGAGAATGCAGAAATTCCTGGTGCCGTGGAAAGGAGAGATGGGATTGCCCTGGCAAAGCCTCCTTCTGTCTCTGCAGCAGAGCCCTCTGGTGACGCTGAGCCAGGGAGGCTCATTTCCAGGAGGGGAAGATAAAAGTGTCCTCCAGGAGGAAGTTTAATCTTAGTTCTTCAGACAGAAGAACCGTCACACCCAAGGTGCTTTCAAATATACTGATTTTCTTTAGTAAAAGTTTCCATATCTACTTGTTTTGGAGAAAGCCTTGATGGTCTTTAATGCTGCCCCAGCACTGAACAATGGGAGAAGGACTGAAACTCAAGGAACAGTCCTTCCTTGAAGAGCCCTCACTATGAGTTTTTCTGTGTGAGGTTACAATTCCAATCCCAAAGTGGAATTTTAAACGTAATTTTGCAGTGCTTGTAGGATTTGAGGCTCTAATTCTGATTGTTATTCTCGCTGCATTTATTACTGTGCCAGCAGAAGTTCACAGGTGAGCACTGCATTGTCTGAGTAGCATAGATTTTATTTTCTGGTTTTCTCCTTCACTACCCGAGAGAAAGTGCATTGGCAGGAATTGTCCTTGCCATGTTTTTGTTGTCACAGGTTCTGCCATCACTGCTGTTCTGTCCCCTCCCCTGCCTTGTTAGAGCTGTGATGGTGCAGTTGAAATTGTGGATTTTTTGGAATTGTCTCTGATGAAATTGCTCAACTTTGAGTTAGTGAATTTAACAGTAGACAATAACAAATCTTCCTGCACGTCCCTTGTACGATGATATTATTGTTTTGTCCATACTGCTGTAATTTTTCATCCATCAGTCACGAGGAAGAGCCAAAGGACAAAGGCACATCCAAACACCGCCATCCCTCATTAACGTGCTCACCAGATTTACCAGCAGCGCTGGCTGCTGAGGTGACAGCGCCCATCAAACACGTGTTCCTGCTTGGGACGGGAACAAAATATGGTTTATTGATTGTGGTTTTGTCTGAAGAGAGTGTGAGCGAGGAAGCAGTGTTCACCAGCCCTGCCGGTAAATCTGATTTGTGACCAAGTTACCATTGACTAATTTGAATATCGAGTGCAAGGAAAAGCAGGGCTGTGTGTCTCCATACAGCAGCTGCCATATTCATCATAACTTACAAGTACTTAGCTTTCTCTTAGAGGTAATTGCAGATATGTTTACATTTTGCATAAAAAGAAATGGCCAATCTAATCTTAAAATCCACAAGTGCTGGAATGAATCTGCCTCCCAGCCTGTCTCCCTTGTTAATCTCTGCAGACAGGAGGCTTGGCAGAGTGAGCCAGCAAATGTATCTCTGTACTTGATTCAAACTAAAGTTGAAATGTTTAATAGGATGAATATTTGAATTTAATTATACTTTATACCATGGAAATAACATTGCAGGCATCTATTAAAAAAGGAAACTTGCTCCTTCATTTGGCATATAAATTCTGTCTATTATGAATGCTGGAACATGAGTACAAGCCAATATATTTCCTCAGCTGCCTCCCTAAACATTAAAGTGACATCAAATGCCCAATGATCTGGAACTCCTTTGCCTTGAGACCTCTGTTAACACAACTTTCAGCTGTGGCACTGGAGAACAGGAATTATTGGGAGAGCTCTTTTATGGAGTGGGATTATCAAATGACTGATAATAACTGAATGCTTCTTGTTTCTTGGTTTTTATATGTTAACCCCTCCTGGAATTATTTTTAAAATCAGAGTGTCGGGTTTCCAGGTTCTTTCACTGCGGTGTGGACAAAGCTCTTGTCAAAGACTGAATTCAAAGCTGATGCTACTAAATAGCAGCAGGGATTGATTTTGGCTCTTTAATGTAAATAAGAGAACAGTGTACAGAGAAAATGAAATTCAGGTTGCCTTGTACACCTTCCTAAGTAAGAATTTTATATGTGTGTGTATATATATATACAAACATATTCTGAAAAATTACATTGTAGCAGCCTGTCTGTAAAACATTGACAGTTTTGAAGGAATGTTCCACTTAACTGAATTTTTAGGAGTGAAAAAAAACCAAAAACCTTTGTCACTCTCTCTGTGTCCTCCTTTTACAACACTTTCCCAGAATTGGTACCTTTTATAATCACACAGGCTCAATACATGAACTTGAGGACTTCTACAAAGGGAATTTTTTCTCATTGGTTTCTCATTGCTTTGATGTGCTAATTTCTGTTAAGAATAGTTTAGGAATAATTAAAGCAGCTCTGAAATAGCCCTCTTGAGAGGCTGGGAGACACCTATCAATGATGTTCAAGAACTACTGAAGGTGACATCATTCCACTGGATTAAATTCACCGAAAAAACCATAGTGCTAAAACTTTATACATCTCTTAATGCCTCACTTAAGCTATAAGTGAGAAATGAAAAGAGTAAGACAAAAGAGATACATTTATACTCTTATGTTTATGGGGTCGCTCTATACAAGCATAGCCTTTTCTTTATTTCTGTCTTATTTACACTTTTATTTTAATGGCAACTGGTGAACTGCAGACAGCTTACACTAATAAACTTTTAATCTGGGACATTTTTTGGTGGGGTTTTTTTTTTCATTAATTTCTTAACTTTTTTGCATTGCACTGCAACTGTAGAAATGACAAAGGAAACCTCTTGCTAAATGTATCCAACAGATCCCCTACTTCACTTGCAAATGACCATCCTTTGTAAAAAAATATATGTTGCACAGCTTGTAGCTAATGGAAGCCCCAAAAGATAATGAGTTCTCTATTACAGCACAGATGTATACTGCTCTTTTTATCATAAGGAATAGATTTACAGGAGAAAAAAATTGCAGTAACCCTTGAAAATTCACAGCTTTGCTGGCAGTCCTTGCTGTCTGTTATTACATGAAAAGGGGCACTGTGGCAACTGAGAGTCAAAAGCAAATAAATAAAAGCTAAACCGATACATACCAGGTTGAACATCTAACAAAGACAACGAGTTGTTGGAGAGTGGAGAAAAAAATGGAAAAGGACTAAGAGGAGAAGCTATTAAATGAAATATTGTCTGGTACTTCCCTGCAAACTCATTAATTGGGGAGTAATTCAAACAAGAAGGCAATTGCCAAAAGCTACAGCGGAGAATGTACAGAAAAAATTATGATCACAGCAAGTTGGGCTTTTTTCCCCAAAGCAATATCATTCACTCTACAGCTACAGTGTCAGCAGGGCCTGGAAACCACAGGATCACATTCTGTCCTGCAGAGCCCCTGGAGTGCTCCAAATCTGTGCTTTGAGTCCACGAGGTCTCCAAAGCACAGCAGATCCATCGCTTTCCCACATGATCTCCAAAGCAGAGCAGATCCATCTCTTTCCCACATGATCTCCAAAAGGAAAGCAGAGCAGTTCCATCGCTTTCCCACATGATCTCCAAAAGGAAAGCAGAGCAGATCCATCGCTTTCCCACATGATCTCCAAAAGGAAAGCAGAGCAGTTCCATCTCTTTCCCACATGATCTCCAAAAGGAAAGCAGAGCAGATCCATCGCTTTCCCACATGATCTCCAAAAGGAAAGCAGAGCAGATCCATCGCTTTCCTGTCGCAAAATTGTTGCAAGGTGACTTGAGGCCTTGTGTGAGCAAGGCAAGGTGTAGGCCGAGGGGTGTCCGTGACTCAGGCTGAAGGTCACCATGACCTCAAACTCTATGGAAAACACCTTCAGATCAGGCCAAGAGTTATTTATAGTTAAAGGTATGAAGAAGAGTTGTTATAGCTGAGGCCCTGTTTGGGAGAGATATGTAAATGAAGCCCTTTGCATCTAACCAATGACCTTATGACTAGTAGGCATAATAAACTGTAACAGCATATAAGCAGTAAACAGCAAAATAAACTCGGAGCTTGCTTTATTAATCACATTGATTAGTACGTGTCTCGCTCCCCCCGCCGTTCGGCACTTTCCCACGTGGCCTCCAAAAGGAAAGCAGATCCATCGCTTTCCCATTTTTGACAGATGATTGAGGGAAGAAAGGCCCATTCCCTGTCTGGAATGTTCTCCAGTTCAACTTTCCTTCCCCAAACACCATCAGCAGCCCAAGCGCAGAGCCTTTCCTCCAGCCCTGTCCATTTGTTCTGCAGTCCACACCTGTGGTTCCTCATGGCCAAGGTGCAGTGGGAGCTGCCATTCATTACAAGGACAGTGCACAGGTGTTGTCTGAAGGGAAAAATAACTTCTAAAACGTTTTGTCCTCACGAGAAATGTTCATTGTTCAATGGCAGCAGCAAGTGAAAACAGTGAATCATTTGTGCAGCTCTGTCACGCGTTGCACTTCCCTTCCAGGACTCTGTAAATCAAGATACAGCCACAGCCACTGGGCCCTGCGCTCTAATGTGCCAGTTTGGTGCTAAATTAGCAGTTATCTGGAGGACAGAAAAATTCAGAAGCAGTAGGGTGTAATAATTTCTTAATTGCTTAGCATTTTGGCAGGAAATTGTAGGTTGAACTTGGAATTACAGTAGGAAAATAAAGATAAATCACAAAATCATCTAGACTCACAAGAAGCACCTTTAATAACAAGTAATGTCAGCTTTTTACAGCTTTTTAGATTTAAGGATATTCCTTTTGGATGTATGTTTACTTTGAAAGCTGTATTTCATCCATAGTGCTCAAATAATTTTGGAGCATGTTTTATTTTTAATAGGACAATCATAATTTTCCACGGTCTGCTTGGGATGCATGATTTGAGATGCTGAAATTACTGCTAAATTATTTCAGTTTTACTGTAACAGCATTCTATCCAAGTCGTGCATTTAACATACCTTAAATTAGTGCGGCTAAATAATAAAAAAACTATTTAACAGATCTTTTTTTATTGCTTTAGCAAGAGAAAAAACACATCTCCTACAACACTGATGTTTCAGATCTCATCTGAAGTCTGGTTAAATCCTCTCCCTGTGGATTTCAGTGGCCTTTTGTGTGGTCTGAGCCGCGTTCGGCCCGGGTGTCATCACAAGATATCTGTGACTCTGTCAATTTTTGGACAATATTAATGTCTCTTGAAGCGGAAACCTTCTCTAAACAACTCCTGTGTGTTCTTTGGGGAATTGGTTGGATTTGAACCCCTGATGTACAGCAGGAGTTATTTTTCTGTGTGAGTTTAGTGCAAGCCCTTCATGCAATGTCCTTCCAGCAGAGCTACCATGGCCCTGCTGAAGTGGAACTTTGGAGAACAAACCCATATTTAAGTCATGTTATAAGAAGAAGCAGCAGAAATCATTTGGAGACAGTGCCCTTCTCCAGTTACTGAGAATGGCAGCTAAAAACTTTCAGCAATCACAGCGGGTAATTGTGAAAATATCAAGGCTTTTTGAAGATGCATATATAACTTTATAGAATAAATAAAGGTAAAATTTAAGTGCAGAAAGACTGTTTATATATAAAAGAGTAATTGCTTTTTTGTCTACCCTTATTTATTTTCACTTCTGGTACTTTTTAGTTTTTTTTCACCCAGAATAACATAAACTGATCACGGAATCTCACTTTTATTATTCGAATAGAGACAAAGTGTCATTTCATTTCTTTACCTCAGTATTCCTGCAGAACCCAGAGCTGGCTGGTGATTGTAGTTTCGGCAATCTCTCTCATGATGTGCTTATTTCTACACATACTGGAGATTTGTGTGGCTTTTGGCACATCACTTCCATGAAGGACTGCACAGATGTGTTTCTGGTTTTGGCACAGCCTCTGCTACCTTTCTAAGTAATTGTGATATATCAAAACAATAAGACAGACACAGCTGAAGGACATTTCAGGGGCAGGAAGAGAGCTTTTATTCCATTTAGGAGATCTATCTATGCACCACACCTTCATTAAGACATGGTTTCCTTAACAAATCACTCCTGTGGTGCTCTGCGTGCAGATCCCATTAGGGAGCAGACTGATTTCTGGGTTTGTATCTTGTTCATGACTCCAGGGGTTTTGACCTGAAGTTTGGGGGGTGTATGCCTTTTTTTTTTTGTATGTTTGGTTGATCTTTTCCTCAAAATGAAACCTCAAGCTGCTGGATTGCTAATGGATTTTAGTGTCTGTTTCTCTCGGGATTTGTAAACAGACAAAGTTCACAGATATCTAAATTATCAGCCAAGTCCAAAGCCTTGTCCTGCTGTTGAGTGACATCTTTTCATTGCTTTTGAAAGAAGGCTTTATAACCTCAAATCCCAACAATTTATTTTCCCGCAATTTTCTCATTTTCCCCGGAAGGCTCAGATTCTTCAGGGAGCTGAAGTGCCTCCATTTCATTCAGTGGCAGGAAAAGAGCTCAGCTTTTTGCTGAGGTTGCCTTGCACCTCACAAGATTGACTTCATTGTTGAGTGAGACAGAGCCAGCCGTGATCAGAGGGAGTCAGGGTGGTTGGTCCAGAACTGGGAATCCAATCAAAGGAGGGTGGGTGGTGTGAAGGTCAGGCTGGCCTGGTGCTGTACACCTGACTGGGGGCGGAATTATTATAGCAATGATGTCCCTGAATTGCAGTCAAATTAAAAATGAGTTGTTATCCACTCTTGAGGACCATTCATCTCATCCTCAGAAGGCTTTGGGGACACTACCAAAGGGACTCTTGTCTTTGCCAGCAGTGTGGGGTGTGTTATCAGAGGTTTAACTTTCTTGTGGCTACCCAATTAGATTAATTCAGTGTTTACTAAACTGGGATGCAATCACTGTGCAGAACTGTCCCAGAATCATAGAATATCCAGAGCTGCAAGAGACCCAGCAGGATCATCCAGTCCAACCCCACAGACACCCCAACAATTCCACCCTGTGCATCCCTGAGAACATTGCCAAAGGTTTCTTGAGCTCAGGGGGGCTTGGGGCCGTGGCCATTCCTTGGGGAGCCTGTTCAGAGCCTGACACCCTCTGGGGGAAATCTAGAGGCTTTTTGTCTCACCAAAAAGTGTCAAATATAGTGAGAGTTGTGCCCCTGCAGCACTCACACGGCAAGACTCTGTGGGTGTGCATTTGGGGACTGATCCCTTATTGTGTAGCTCCCTCTCTGACTCAGCAGCTGTTATCCAGCCCAGAATCAGCACTGATATACAGAGTTCATAGGAAAAAAATCATTGTCTTGACACTGATGTTTCCCTTCCTGTTTTCCTAGAGCTCTCTTAGTGTCACTTCTACAGCAATTTTAAGATTGGATAAATGATTTAGGGCTGAATGTGATTGCTGCCTCCAGTCCTTAGGGGGAAAAAAAAGTAATTCTCTGTTATTGGATCTATTTTTTATTATTATTTTTAACAATATAATTTTAGGCTGAAATTTTGACAGCTGAATTTCAGAAAGAATGAATAAATTACAGCCATTCACACCTGCCATTTAGTAAATTTCTTTTTTAATGACATATACCCGGTTGATATGCCAATATCATAAATTATTACATGCATGCAATGCATTCAAGAATAAATTCTTCCTCACATTTAGCCAGCTGACAATCACATGGGGCATATAAAGAGTGATGGGAAACTGTCATTTTGAGACTAATGTGCTAATTGCTGGTGGCAAAAGGCCATGGATGGCGATGACGATGACGATGATGATGGCAATGGAGACTTTTGGCTGTGCTGACCAATGTTGATGATGATGGCAGTGGGGAATTTTGGCTGTGCTGGCCAATGATGATGATGGCAATAGGGAATTTTGGCTGTGCTGGCCAATGATGATGATGGCAAGAGGGAATTTTAGCTGTGCTGACCAACCAATTGATGAGTGCTTTTCAGAGGATGCAGGATGAGTATTTTACGGAGTGAACAGCTGCAAAAAGGCGGTGCAGGTTTGCCAGGGCAGTGCTGGAGTCTCCGTCTCTGGAAGGGTTAAAAATGTAGGGAGGTGTGGGAATTGTAGGCACATAGTAAGAGCTACTTTACCATGAGAATACCTTGCTGTTCTCGATTCTCACAGTAGCTCTATGGTTCTAAACAAGCAGGAATTCATAAACAGAGATAGCCGACTTCATGCAGATGGTGTTTTTCCAAGATGTTGTTCTGGCTGTAGGTAGCCAACGATATTGTGGGGTGGTGAATTGAGAGCCAATGGACGTGTGACATGAAAGTTAGAAAATAATATAACAAGCCTCTGGAAAATAAAGAGTTACTTCTTTCCTTTCCTCTGACCTGAAGCTGTTGCGAACTCTTTTCATGCTGTGACCGTCTCGGACAGCGACAGGGAGGTGGCACAGGAGGATGGGGCTCAGTGGTGAACGCGAGGGTGGTGCTGGTTGGACTCGATGATCTGCAAGGGATTTTCCGAGTAATGATTCTGTGATTTGAGCTACTCAACCATTCATTGCTTACCCAACAGCCTTGAGCTCTAGGAGAGGTTTCACAGCAAATACCTGCAGCCTTGGGGATGAAACCACAGATAGCACACACTGGGAAGAAAAAAGGCTTTTTTTCCATTTCTAGGACAAAAGAAGCAGCAGTTCCTCGTGTTGTGATCTTCTGCAACAACCAACAGAGCAGAAGAACCAAGCAAGTTTCATTCCCAACTGTAGGTTGTGTCTAGCACAGTACAATCTGCACTCAATTCCAAATTCAGCAATACCCCAAATAAACTTGCAGTTGTATGAAATACTGAAAAAGCTGCCACTGAATGTTTGCTCCTACAGAAATAAAAGAAACATGGAGCTCTATGTTCAAGTGTCATTCAGTGTGTGACAGTGTGTGAACTGTTTACAGAAAAGCATGAAATCAACGTGTTCCCATTCCCAACTTTTTGTATAAATTCCCAGCAGGAATTTCCTTACAGAAAAGAGATTTTCTACTGCTCTCACAGGGTTAGCTTGCAGTGCATTTGCAGGAAGTTTGAACAGTTAGGAAGTTGCAATAGGTGAATTTTTTGTTATGCAGTTATAACTTGTTTGCCAAAGATTTTATTATGAGAAAATTATTTTTCTCATTACTTTATATTTTAAAAAGCTTTTTCAGCATCTCTATAGTTCTATGGTAAATGTGTAAGGCAGGAAGATACTCACCTCAGTTCTAAATAATTGGGATTTTATATTGTAATTCCATTTGTTTCTGCAAATATTTTAAAATTATGATTCACTGGGGATGAATTTCCACTAACCTGTTTTTTATTATCTCATTTTACACTACACCTTTTTAATATATTTTTAATGTGCTATTAGTCATTCCAATAACTCTTTCTCATTTTTCCCCATTGGCTTCTCAAACTGCTTCGATACAAAGCGATTTTCCTTTCCGTGGGTTCTTTTTCTGGGGGATAATTTTGAGGGATTTGTGCCCCGGAGGAGAACACCAGAAGCAAAGCCCTCACCGTGGAGGTTTAAGGGTAGCACTACCAAGGAGAACTACTAAGTGATAGTTCTGCAGTGGTTGCCCCTAATTAAAACTGAGAAAAATATGGACTTTCCATCAGAGTTGTGTTTGGCTGTTCTCTACTCAGGTGAGAGCTGTGAGGCAGGAGAGGTGAACAGGCACAAACTTTTGTTTTGTTTTGAAGAAAGAGCCTGAAACTCATTCGGTGTTTCATTGCTCCTGGGAGCTGTTCATGACTTTGCTGATCAGGGACAGGTGCTCTGTCGGAAACTTGCTAAAATCACTTAGGATAAAGGGGCTGAAAGCCCTGAAACACTGAAATTTTAGCTTTGCTGTTGGAAATCTTGGTGATCATGACCCTCATCTCCCACCACGTTACCTGAACGCTCTTTCAGTCAAAATAAACCTGCCAGAAGAGGAACCCCCACCTTTGAAGGCTTCTAATTTAAAAAAAGTAATGTACCATGAGCATTCGAAGTGTGATCGCATGTTAAATGCTCTTTTTCCCCTGTCACTACCCTGATTTTTAAGGTCCTTTCCAACACAAACCATCCTCTGATTCTATGATTTTTGTGTACTAAGTTTTAATGCTATTTCAAACCACCAGTTGGAGATTTCTAAGGTGTTGTCCTGAACATCTCAATATTTTATTAAGAATGCAGTGTCAAGTGGGGTATTTTTTTGTTAAGAAAAAGTATTCTTAAGGAAAATGTATTTTTATTGAAGTGCAAATGAGAAAACGAAGTTCAAATCCAACTATGTTGTTTTCACTTAAAATTCATCATTACCTTGATCTCTCAAGTCTCCAGCTGATCAGTAAATCTTTTTGAAACCTTCATGGTTCCTTTCAGGTTAATGATAAGTTATGATACCCTTAATGTGTACTTGTTCAGAGCTGGTATTTCTTCTGCTTTAGCTGAAGAAGTGGAGATAAGAAATACTCTGTGATCTTTAAAATGCGTGTACATTTATTTTATTTTGGTCATGGCTTCTTTTGGTAAAGTAAATGTCAGAGTTTTCTTATACATAATTTATTTATGCTTTCAGTGTGTTTATTTACCTTTTGAGTTGACTATTTGAAGTTTTTTAAATAAATAACTTTGTTGGGTCTACATGTTGATTTACAGCCCATCACCTCTATTGTCTTCATATCAGTTGAGCATATTTTAAAAATGGGGGACCACAACAAAAATTAAAAATATTATAAGGTGGTTTAGGGCTTTTTTTTAGGTCACAATGGGTGTTTAGCAGAGTTGCAAATATTCCTCTGTTCCCATTTCAAAGCTATATTTAGCTCAAAACTGTCCTTTTTGCTTCTGCTCTGTCTTTTTTTGTCAGATAAGAGCTGCTCTGATCACAGTCTCTATGAAGAGAACAGGATTGTTCCTTTACGGAGAAAAAATATTTGCCCAAGTATCTCTAAATGTTGTGCTGTCAGTTCTTAAAATTGAAATCCTTATTTTCTTGAGCTTCTCCCCTTAGGCAGGAAACACGTTGCTGTGATAAATATTGTATGGCTTTTAATGCTAATCATTGTTGATTCATGGCAGAGACGAGCGAGTTGTAAAAGGATATCCAGGATGATAATAAACAAAAAGTATTAAAAAGCATCATAAACAAATAAATACTTAAGCAGCTGCTTTTCAGGGCTCCATTAAAGCTGTTATAAATTAGCGATGTGTTTGCCGAGTTCACGCTGTATTCACAGAAATTAACTTCTGTTAAAAGATAATCTTGCAGGGATGGACCCACTAAACCCATCCCTCATTCTGGATCTGCCTGATTTCTGTGATAGAGCAAAAGCAGAATTTGAGATAGTTCAGGAAATTATTTGGTTCTTCCCTTTTGCAATGAATTTTGGTTTAATTTGGGTTTTAGAGGTCCCTATTTGCATTAGGGTTCTGCTCCCAGAGGAGTAAATGCAGGAGTGCTGCATTTGTTCTGCTCCAAAGTCATGCAGAAAACACAGACTGCTCAAAGAGATTATGATCTTGCCACAAGAAAAATTAACTCTTTACATCTTTGGTGCCTGTTTTTTATCTTTCTAATGGAATACTTTAAGGAAAAAAAAATATTTAGGGCCCATCCATGTGCTCTCAATGTCAAATGGTTTCCCATGCAGATGTAGAGATGCAGGAGGGTTTCCTATTTCTATTTGTCCATGGTTTTAGTGTTTTCACACAGTGCACTGGAGCTTCATTCTCAGTCTTCTCTGTTACTGTATTTCCTTTGAAAACAGTGGAGCCGGACTGGGCCAAGGCCTAGAGAATGTCACATTTTGCCTGCTGATGTTGGTATTTAGTGTTCTCCAGGCTCACTTTTTTCTGACTTTAGAGGAATTTAAAGATGCCATTGTAACATTTTAATTACAGAGACTCCTCTTGAAGGAACTCTTCTTTTGCTGTGTTTATTTCAGTCTGTTTTCAAAAAAATGCTGTTGATTGACAATCTATATTCTTTTTGACAGAATGATTTCACCTTATTTCAAGTACAATTTATTGCATGGCATTGAAATTATAGCTCTTAAGTTTTTTTAGAAACTGACTTCTTGCTGTCTGCTTCCAAGTTTGTACAGTTTCTTTATCCCATAAGGTACTGGGGGTAAAATATTAACTTTTTGGGTGAAAGGTAAAGTGAAATTCTCTCTGGCTGTGGTAATAAACTCTAGAGGGAATTCAGGACAAAGTTGGTGACATTTAAATTGAGGCACAACTTTTATTTACAATTTTTCTGGGTGAATATACCTCCCTTGCCAGGAATTGGTGAATATTAATTACATCAGTATCATGCAAAGGGTTATTGTTGTGAGAGGGAGGCACATTTTCTAACCTATTTCAGTGTATTTCCTCATAAAGAGCTGAATTCATACCGATGGACATGTGTTTGGCCTTAAGAGAGAAATCAATGTCTGGAACTTTGATGTGAAGATGAGAATTAAAAATGCACTTTTTACTGGTTTAGAGGGAAGCCAAGAGTGAGATTATCACTCATGAGGGCAACTCTTGTTTGTAAGGGTGAGCATGGAGAGCCTCTTAAAAGGAATGCTTTCCTATTCCTCTCGATTTCCTCGCTCGCTTTGCTTTTTTTCCTTACTTTATTGATCTGATGCCCTTTTGTCTAAATTGATCCCTGAGGTTACAGATCAGCCCTTTAAAAAAATCTCCTTGATAAATGTGGGACCTGGGAATATCCTTTACAGCAAGTACTTGGTGAATTTGTCGGCTTACAACATGTGCACAAGTTGTAGAATCTGAATGTGATCTTCAAAATATCTCATTGCACCAGGATTGAAATGGTTTGAGAAAACCCCAACTGTACAGGAGCTGCTCACCTGGTGCTGGGTGGCTCAGAGAGCAAGGCAGAGCAGTCGCCTTTTTACCCAGAATTTAACTTTTCAAAGCTTCGTGGACTGAATATTGATTATAGAACAGTGTATTAATTAGAGAATCCTCTGATGTTTTCTCAATACTAGAAGATTCTTAAAGGTTGCTTTTTTCTTTTTTTTTTTTTCCAAAGACAGAGCTAAGTCAGACATTTACAAAGAAATATTTAACAAGAAAGATGATTAAAAAAAATCTTCAGTGCTGCTCAAGTGCTATTGGCACATTAATATGGAATTTCTTTGCTGCTTTTCCTTAAATTATGGCTATTTTATATATGTTTTAGATGAAGCCATTCCACCTGCCAGAGATCCATTCCTATTATCAAGCCAGCTGGGCAGTTGGCTTTACAGTGATTGAAATATCTTTTTGTCTTCGATTGGCCTTTTAATAAATGTATGGATCCATTCACAAACCAGGATTTGTATGATCCATCAGCTCATCTTGCTAAGGAATGTTTGTTGCATTGAACTTCCTGGTGCCTCCGAGGCTGCCTGGGTTGGAGTGGTTTGTGCCCCAGACTTCCATCCTCTTGGCAAAGTATTTTCCAGTGAGCTGTGTTCTTGCCACGGGCAATTTCTTCTTTCAAAACTGTACATAAATAAAATATTTGTTCACGCTTCTCTCTGAGCGGAGCGCAGAGGAAAGTCTTTACTCACTTACGCGGAAAATGATATCTGTTGCAAAGAGTAAATCCTCATTTTCATATTTAATGAAGCCATAATCAATGGTAATGGCTGAAGATTGCATTAAAGACATCTTAATGTTCCTCTCAAGGGAAAGTAATTTTCCTGGAAACAAGCTAGTTAATCAGCCTCAGAAAAACTATGTGTGTTTTATTATACAGGCAGGTTTTCCAAGGACGAAGCAGGAAACATAACAAAAACAGGAGTCAATTTGCATCTTCAGGAATCTCTCACATTGGGCATTATGTCGATTTGCTCTCTCAAACACCCAGTCACAGTCCTCTTGTTTAAGTTTGCAAACAAAAAAGGCTGACATTTGTGAAATATCTTTTTCTGCCCTATAATCTGTGTGAGTCTCATGCAGACGCAGTTAAATTTCCCCGTTCAATGAGTAGAACAGCTAAACTGGAAGAGCACCAAGAGGAGCAGCCAGTCCAATATTTCTCTCCACATGTGTTACACATTGACATCAAAATTTAACATCGGTGGTGATCTCCACAGAAAAACCAGGGAGGTCTGTGCAGGGTGAGCTCATGGGCATCCCCAGATCTTCCCTGGGTGGGGAAAATGAAGTTCAACAATTTGGCACAATCTCCTGATTGGCAGAGCAGGAGCTCGTGGCTCACTGAGAGGGATTTGCCTGGATCACAAACCAGGTGGGAAGAGTCGTGCAGTCAAACACTCTCCTTGTCTGTATTTGGGCTGCCAGGCCCATCCTCCCCTTGGCACAAAAATGCAATTATCCAATGAGAACCAGAAGTTTTCATCCATCACTTTCCTGCTGAGATTCCACCACAGCAATGATGGACCACAGAGGATGTTTTGAGCCTGGCTTAGAGCGGGAGGGCAGGGCACGTCTGGTCAAAGCTGTCAGGATAAACTCTGCTGTACACCAGTGGCTGCGATTGTGATGGCCTGGGGGTGTGAATAAATTATGCTTGTGAGGGAAAATAGTCTTGTTTTCTTGCACAACAGAATTGGAAGCAGGAGAGTCCCTTTGGAGCACCAGGACCTTTTGAAAGGTACCCTTGAACTAAGTGATGTTGCACCCAAAAGCTTTTCAGTTTTCTTAAAGTTATATTTTTCAGTCAGTTAAAAACAATACCAGTTTTCTGTGGAGAATTTGGGTTTGTTTGCTTTGGAATTCAATGGGAATTTCAGTTCCTACATGTGCTACAGAGGCCTCTTAAGGTACAGAGGTTACCTGGTCTTGGGTTCAGTGTTCAGCGAGCTGAACAGCCCAAACCTCCTCTCTGGAATCATTACCGCGGTTCCTGACAGGGCAAAGGATGTTTTAGTGATATCAGCAGGCTGCCCAGGAGCTGTGGAACACCACAAGAGCAACTGATGGGAAATTAGGATGTGTGGAGGTTCCTTTGACAAGCTTTGCTTGATCCTTTGCCTGGGGAAATGCAAAGACAGCTGGCACTTCCATCTCCTTTCTCGTTCCTGAAAGACCTTTACTGTTACTCCAATGGAGCTGAGAATAAAGTCCATTTCCTCTGCTTTTGGAAGGAAAGCTGAACCAGCCTTCTCTGTTGGCATGTTCAGAGCAGGCCTCATTTCTTCTACATGTTTCTTGGAGCACTTTGCATTGTGTATACATAAGGAGAATAGATTGTGTTACAGTTTTGTAATTAAAATGGAGCTGAAAATCATTGATCTGAAAAAAAAAAACAGTACAGAGAAAAAGAAACATTGCTTCTGGTTTCAAGTAGAAGCTGAAAATAAAGCACAGTCTGTAGGGTGCTGTGGGACTGCCACATCTCTAGTGAGTCTCAGGTTATTTATAAATGCATTTAGAAATACATTAATGGTCACTGCTGCATTCTGGAGAGAGGTGGAAAGAAAGAAAATCAACTTAATGTTGGAAAAAAAGGTTGTTGGAATCGCCTTTAAAAGGAAATGTTAATGTTCCCACATACCTAACATGATGAGAACAAGAAAGTAAAGGAATAATGATGGAGACTTGATCTAATTGGTTTTCTGATGCTCTCGTTTCTGTGATTCATTTTAAGAAGTCTCTTCAAGCTTGTGTAGTTATGAAATAAATGGAACAAATTGGAAATGTGGAAACTAAATAAATAATGATCTGCCCATCATGTTGCTATTACTGCTGTCAGTAGTAGTAACATTTATTTAACAATTCCTCTGCATTAATGGGAATATATGTAAAATAAAATGTGTAATAAAATCCAGCCCATCTTTCAAAGAACTTGATCTGATGTCAGCATGTCTGTTGAGTCATTCTCCATTCAGAGAAAGACTTGTACATTGCAGGAGAAGTGTCACTACCCTGGAAATATTCATGTGGACACTACCTGGGAACCAGTTTGCTCACTAACGCGGATTTAAATTTAAGACCTTAAAATGCCACGGTTACTTAATATTTGAAGAAGATTGGAAGCTGCTGAAGCAATATCCCTTCAGTATATTCAAGGGCAGGGAAGATGATGACAGCTTCATTTTATGTTGGTCTTGCGCTGATTTATTTTGATGTCTGTATTTCCTTCTGAAACCTCTGCCTACCCTCTCTGCATGAGTTATAAACAGCAAAATAAACATTTGTCATTTTAGGCACCTCTCCAGCAGTACAATAATGAGTTGTGCAGAACATCAGAGTGTGGGGGTTCATAAAGCTGTGACTCTGAACTGGACTGACCACCAGGACCTTCCTTTTCTGTGTGAGGAAACAGCCTCTGAAAATTATGCAAAAATTCCTTCGCCTTTCAGAATCAGCAGCAATAGTTTTCCTAGATTGTCTGTTGAAGTTTCCCTGCTCATATTTCCATTTAATTTCACCTGTCTGGGGCATATTCCTGTGGTACCCCATGACTGTGCCAGAGGAGGGCTTGGGCACAAGCAGGAGAGCTCCCCTTGCTCCCTGTGCTGCTTGGGGACATTCAGTGTCCACTTCAGCCCCAGGCCCTGTGGGTGACACTGCAGCTGCCAGAGGAGGGCTTGGGCATGAGCAGGAGAGCTCCCCGTGCTGCTTGGGGACATTCAGTGCCCGCTCCAGCCCCAGGCCCTGCGGGTGATGGAGCAGTGACCCTCAGCTCCTGCGGTGCTGCCATCCCAAGCGTTCTTGATGGATCAGAGATCCCTCATTTCACCATAACCCAGAGCTCCTCAAACAGCCCTTGTCCATAATTCCCTCCACTGCAGTGAGGAAATGCTGTCTGGTGTGGATGAGGGAAGGATCCTGGGGATGTCTGGAGTTGTTTCCCGGCAGCAGCACTGATGCTCTGTCCCTTTAGGAACAACTGAACCTGAACGTCACAGCACTGAGCAGGAGCAGGGTGGGGAAACTTTGGGGAGCAGGAGCTGGGCAGGGAAGTTTTGGGAAGCAGAATTAGGACAGGAGTTCCTAGGAATGTTTCACACCCTCACTGCTGCCCTGGGTGGAACCTCATCGGCTGTCCATTCATTTTCATTTGGATTGCCATCCAAATTCCTTCTGTGTCCCACCAAGGACAGAGAATTCCAAGGAATCACAGCTTCAGCCTCTCCAAACAACATTTTAAGGAGGTTTGTCCTAAGCACAAGTATCCCCTCTCATGGAAGCTCTCCTTTGCTGTACTCCAGAGGCATAAATCTGTTACTGATTATATGGATTCTGTTTAAAGGGAGCAATGAAATAGCTTTGTCTTGCGGCGGGATGCCGGGGATATTTGTACTGCAAATCCTCATTTTGTGGTTTAAAAAAGTGTTTCATTACTGAGTGAAGAACTTTTTCTACAGCCCTAGGGAATTCACTGATCAGGAAAACATTCTAAAATATCATAAAGGAAAATTAGACTTGCAGGAGATTATGCAAATGAAGATGTTTTCTTACAGAGGGAGAGGAATCTTTAAATTTTCTTTTGTTTAGGATTTGTATGTTTGCCTACATGAAGAAAAATTTGGGGAAATCAGAATTTTTTGTCTCTAAATTCCAGTGCTGATTAGTTTTCTGTATTTACTTCTCTGTTACTATATTTGAGAACTGAACCATGAAACGAAAACTTTACTTATGATACTTTCTAGGGTGCCTCTGAATGTAAAAGTCAGTTGCTTACATTTTGTAAATATTTATTTCATTTATTACTATACAAATGTGTATATTCACAAATATACACATTTGTGTATTTTTCAACTATTCTAATTGAATAAATCTGGGAAAAAAATCATCATAACCAGCTTTGTACATTAGAGTTGCAAAAATACAACCTCTTTGAATAACAGACATATTTATTGTAGTGTCACATTTCAGATTCCAGGGAATTTTAAGAACATATTTTCAGAGCAGGAGCAGAAATGATGTTTTTTTCCTCTTCTATAATAATTGTGGTGTAGCCAACATGTAACTTTTTATTAACACCAATTACTTCTGATGCAAGCAGCAAAACACAAACAATATGAATATTTTATCTCCACTAATTACTTTTAAAAAGCATATATATATATATACACACACACACACACATATATGTATATATATATTTAATTACTAGAGCTGGCTGATCAGGTAAGAGATCAGATTTATGGGAAGGGCCTTGGCTAAGGCAGCTAAGAGATGATGTTGAGCTTCTTATTCCATAAGGGATTCTTCCAGAATTATTTGAGTCAAGCCAAATCAATGTGGAAAATTCAGCAGATGAATATGTCAATGAAAAGACACCACATTTGTGACTCATTTGCACTGATATAAATTAAAAATTACTTCATTTAAATCTATCTATTAATATTTTCTATATCTGTGCATCTGTTGTCTATGTTACATCAAATATATGTGTATATAATATAGAAATTAACTCATTGCATATTTAAATAGTACTATTCAAAGTGAAATTATGTCAAAGAAAAATACACAGGCACTCATAATTATACATACATTAAAATATTTCTCTTTGCTTCAGAGCAGCACATTTAAATAGATTTCAGGTTTAAGAATGTGCTGCCAGCTCTTAAAGCATTCATTTGCTTTTATCAGCCTGGAATGCTCCTGTGCTATTATTCATAGAGTCATCCCAGGATCATGAACTCCAAACTTGGCAGGAATTAAATCCACTGCTGCACACTCTCCACGTGCAGGAACCAGGACAGGAGATGAAATGAAAGTGCTTTATAAAGTTTGCCCAGAAAATTGAAAGTCATCATTTATACTCTGTTTCCATGTAAGTGCCTTATAAATGGTTAACCAGTTTTGAATAAATCTTTCATAAATGTTTAATTGAGGGTCGCTGGGTTGATTTTAATTATGGCTTATAAACATCTGTAGCATGGTTAATTTATAATGCAATTTGTAGATTGGTATGGAGATCTCACTGCTTTAGGAACAGGCACAAAACCAGAGAATAAAAAATTTTTCTAACTGCTTTTTTTTGCAAATTTCTTTCCAATTCCCAGACACTTGGGGCACTTTGCAACATTTCTACTCAAATCCTGATTGAGCAACACCTTCATGATGTCTCACACAGGACCTTTGTCACTGCCCAGACCTTGGCAGATCAGTCAACAAAGCATTTAAAAAGCAGATTTTTGGAGCCCAGCTGTAGCAGTCCATTCGATCACATTGCATTATTCATGATATAACCATTTTCCTGTGCACAGGAATGTTTTTGTTTGGCTGTTTGGGAGCAGCAGGAACTGTCTGTGTGCGGAGCTCCAGCAGCACACACAGGAGATTCCACAACTGATGCACCACAAGACATTCATCAATTAATTTCCTACACCTAGATGTGCTGAAACCCCTCTGAAATCACCAGAACTGGGTCATTCTGCAAGTGGGATGTGCTGGACGAGATCATGAACCACTGCAGAGACAGCTAAACTGGAATAAACACTTCAATGGTGCCTTTCTGCGGCTTCTACTACCCCCCAATTTTGCACAAGAAAAAGCTGATTAATGAACAACCTCTAGGCAGACAATGTGAGCACTTTGCATTTTATTTAGTGCAGAACCCAGGTGTGAACGGTGTTTCTAGCAAAACTCTCATTTCCTGCCCCAGCTCCAGCAGATTCCCAACCAGGGCAGGGAATTTTGGCTGCGATGGCATTCCAGGCACCAGAGTGAGGCTGCTCCTGTGGGATATGTGCAGCTCAGTCACTCAGCTAGTAGCACCTTCGTGTTTATTGTATGCAAAATATCAGAAAACCCGTTTGTAATTGTCATTTTTGACAAATAAATAAAATACTGGCTAGGAGATCACAGTATTTCGTGGGACAGGGAACTGAGAGAACTGAGCAGGTTCTGAAGGCACAAATTGTTTATTTAATAAATACAAAAACTAGATGGAACATTAGAGACTTTTCAATCACAGATTTTTAGATCTGAATGCATCTAGAAGTTCCAAGGAAAGCTTCATCTCAGACCGTGAAAATTTCAAGGACAGAAAATATCCCTGGTATTGGATATAGAGAAATAAATGCTTCTCTATAAAGTCTTAATATGTATTATTAAATATATTCTCTTTGGGGTTAGTATTTATGCATATTTTAGTACATATAAAATTTATTATCCAGCAAAAGCCTAAAAAATTCAGAAAATATGTACAGAAGAAATGACATGCCTGACATCTTTAGAGATTAATTTCTTTAAGAACATCCTACTCTTCAATTTTTTCTTTTCCCAGTGCTATTGGCACCTGTATTTCTGTGCTTTTGGCAACATAACCAACTTGCCACCAGTTTTGTAATTTTAAAAGTCAACCCTTGCATGAATATACATGCCTGGGTTTTTTCTTTTCATTTTTAAA
The DNA here is from genome assembly GCA_036785705.1 of Acanthornis magna. Taxonomy (NCBI): domain Eukaryota; kingdom Metazoa; phylum Chordata; class Aves; order Passeriformes; family Acanthizidae; genus Acanthornis; species Acanthornis magna. Next base: position 1,380,457 of record JAWUZG010000179.1, read on the forward strand.
CTACGTTGGTATTCTGTGGAAGTGGGAAACTTGTAAAACGTGCCATCTTTTTATTTGCTTTAGCAAATTACCCATTTGGTTTAATTTGTAGTTGCACTGTGTCAACAGATGTATTCAGTGCAAAGGAGATCATGATCAGACCTGGTTGTTATAGGCACAGAAAATACGATTGTGCTTGAGAGGAATCTGCAGGGATTGGTGTCCGTGGGTTACTTTGGTGCCATGGAAGTGACTGAAATCACAAACTCTTCTCTCTTTAAAGCAGCACATTTGAATAAAAAGCTGAGCTCCCAGAACAAAAGAGTTTGCAGCTATTTAATGCATCTTTCTGGTAATGCTATAAAAATACCAAATAACTTCATTTGACATTGGTTCCTGCTCTTGGAATGGCTCTTTCCTCTTAGGCTTTCCAGATCTGTCGTGGATCTGTGATTTAAGCTGGAATTTTTCCAGTTTGACACGTAATCCATAGATATAAATCACTGTGGGTCATTCATAGCTGTCTTAGGGGGTTTTCTGTGGATATACAGACATAAAATAATTATAATGTAAAGATACGAAATTTAATAAGTCTGGGGAATCTTTGTTCGCTTGGGGTTTTTTTCTTTAATGGCTATGAAGTTTGGGATGGGGTTTGGAATTCACTGATCTTGTCAAACGTGAATTATTTGAAACATAGCTGTGGTAGGAGTTCTGTGCTCCTCGACCCTTTGTTTTTATAAATATCATGTGTAAGGATTTAGTGATGATCTCACCCAATTTGCAGTGTGTGGCAGGGGCAGGGGAGGACATCAACAAACACCTCAGAGACAAAAACTGTGACTCCACTGCTGACCTTGACTTGTGACTGTTGGGAGATTTACAGCTCACAACCTTAGAAAGAGGGATTTTATATCAATTAGTGGGAAAACAAACAAATAAATCACAGAAACAGAGGGAGTGTGAAGTAAAATGTTTCTTACTTGATTTTTTAACTGAAGTTTTGTATGGAAGAAATCCACTCAAGCTCTCAGGAATTGTACCCTGAAGGTTGATATCATTTGAAATTGTTGTTCTTCCATACACCTTGAATCAGGGCTCCACTCAAAATGTGTGGAGGAGAACCCCCATGAATATATTTACAAATCGTGGTTTCAGATGGACTTTGAAAATTGTCGTCTGTTACTACTGATATTTTCAACACTGGAAATTGGGAGGGCAAATGTCCATAAGGAACCCAAGGCAGGACCACCTGTGTCTGCCCCCAAATCCTGGTTGCCTTTCCATTTACTTTTAGCAGGGAAAGGGTGTGGAAAAGTTGGGAGTCTGAAAATTTGAAACCTCTTTCTGTGTCTCATTTCTTAGGATGATATGGCACTGACTGATGTTTGTTTTCTTTTTGCCTAAGAAGGAATATGTGCATTTGTATAAATGTACTTTAGCAAGACTTAATGACACTATATTTGCACAGAGCTCCACAAATCTTTATGATCTCTAAGTATCCAACAGCTGACAGTGATATATCATGACCTGTTCTGTGCTTAATTATTAATTTTACATTAAGGAGTTTCACAGTCAATATTTAGATGGTTTATGACACACAGAATCTTTTCCACGCTCGTATTTTCTTTGCGGGGACATAATGTAGCCCTTTCAGTGCTAAATCAATTACACACAGAGTGAAAATAACTTGATTTGTTGCTTGAGGTCCCTTCCCAACATGATGATCAATCCTAAGGGAGTAAAACCAGGGGTATCAGAGCTCCAGTGTAGGCTGTGGAGCTGTGCAGCACAAAATCCCTTCAGCCCTGAGCAGCCATGAGGTGAGCAAGAGAAAAGGTTCTGGATTCTGTGATAGCAGAACTGAAGCACAGGGGAATCATTTCGTTCTAGCCTTGCTTTCCACATCTGTACGAATGGGCACAATTAATGGGAGTGTATCACATCTTGTAAGAGCCCTGGAGTTTGATATCTTCTCAGAGTTAGATTTCATCCAGAATTAACCACTCCTAAAGATGTTTTATCTCGCCTTTCCTACATTTCTGTGTTAGAACGGGATGAACTGCATCCAAAATTGCCAATGCATCTCCAGTGACTATTAAAAAACTTAAAAGACTGGATGTCTGAGCCTAGAATGGTTGTTGCTGAGTGAAATTAATCACACTTGCTGAACTAAGTGATTTAATTAATTACTAAATTCAGGAAAGAATATGAGGATCCTTACTGCAAATATATATCACGCACTCCAAACTGTATTCTTGTTACAAATATGGATAGTTTTGAAACTTGTGATTTATACAAGATAGTTTCAAAGGCCTGTTTTAAAATCACAGAGCACGCTCTTTCAGCATCTGAATAATTTATTAAATTCAGCTATCAGTGGCTTTAAAATATAATTTAACCAAAAAGAACATTTGAGGGAGGGTTGCAAAAATATCTATATGCAGATAGTTCAATCTCAAGATGGGGAAAAGGGAAAAAAAACATTCCATCTGCTGTTATTCCAGATTGCTCTTAGGGAATGAGCTTCATGGACTTGATTGAAAGGCTGACTGACCTGAAGTGTAGGATTCCAGAATAACTGATTGTGTTTATCCTTCCTCCCTGTCGACTCCTTTACAGCAGGAAGTTGTTGAACTTGGTTCAGGAGGAGGCATGGGGGAAGAATGAATCGTTTTCAAGGGAAAGGATATCCTTCCAAGACATGCCTTATGATCCTCAGGAAGAATTTGTTCCATGCTCACTTTGAGACCTTGAAAGCAAATATTCCACTTCTGTTTGTAGTTTTAATAGGAATTACTGCATCTGCGATGTGATTTATCCAGAAAAGTGTAATGCACTTAATGCAATTCTCTGAATGAAGAGCAGGGAGTAGTTGCCCAGTTTATTTATTGGGTCCAGCGCTGAAGTCCATTATGAAATATTGCCCAGGCAAGGATGAATTTAAATAAGTTCTCCTGGGCAGACACTACGAGACCAACCAAATAACTTATCCAGCAGTTCAGCTGCAGAAGGGGGGAAAGAAAACCAAAACTCATGTAAAAAGATCCTGTATTATGAAGAAAACACTTGTCCCTCGGATAAAAACTCTCAGATGTTTAATAGATCAAATGGCTGGGGCTTGACGGTGAAATCAATACAAAGATGAAATAATACATCAGAATTAAGTGTGTGCTCTGGCTCCTGCAGATGGAGATAGAAGCCATGAGAGATGATTTGCTTCCTCATTAGGATGTCTGATTCTTCCTTCATTAGCACTACTTTTGTATTGCTGAGGCACCCTCAGCTTCCGTGGGTTGATTTTGAATTGATGTCGGTGCTGAGTCCCAGTGATGGACTCAGGGACGACAGGGATGGGTGTTCCAATTCTATTTCCACTTTGCAATTTGAGATTAAAGCACAGCCAGTTCATATTGGTTAACAGGCAAAGAATAAAGATGAGAGCTTCCCAGGTGCAGTAATTGATGAATTCTGTGGTGCTGTACTGTCATAATCTTTCACCCATATGAAAAAATTGATACTTGTGTAATTTGCAGGTGGCAAGAAGGGAAAGGGTCCCGTGTAGAAGAAGCACCAAAAAAAAGTCACAGATCATCCTTTTGTTTTCTCTGTCATTTCACATATATTGAAGTGAGAAATTAGGGAGGTAAAAAGGGAATAAAGGGAATGTAGTGCTCTGTATACCTAATATAGACCTTCAAGGTCAATCCTGTATTCCACAGCCTCACCTAAGATAAATCTTTGCTTTAGTAGTGCTGGGCTGAATTAGATCAACAGAAATTCTGGCCCACTGTCTCAAAAAGCATTTCCAATCAGGGAAGATTGACCTTGCACTAAGGGATCTTTTAAAATGTAATATTATTACCTTCTAATCAGGAAGGATGCCAGGGTAAATTACTTGGACATAGAAGAATAGTGCAAAGTGATTTCTCTGAAGTAATGACGTGTTTTTGATTAAAGCCCACTGAGACAGGGGCGTGTAATTGCTGCCTTGCTTATATTTTTAAGAAGTCACTCAATTCCTTTACAAAAGTTGGTAATTTATGGAATGAGATCTTCCACCTGTGAGTGTGGCCCTGCTCAAAAGATTATTGAAATCTGTGAGAACATTCCCTTCTTAGAAAAATCTCTCCATTTCATTGTTGTTCTGGAACACGTGCAAATGCAGAATATACAGACAGAGAGTGTAGCTTGGGCTTCTTACCAATTCTCATTGACTAATTTTTAGAGTTTTTAGCATAGGTACATAGTGTCCATACATTACATTGCTTTTTAAAAAAAAATATAATTTGTTGTTAGAATGAAAGGAAAAGTATTCTTCTAATTTTCATCCTCAAAACATCATTAGATTTTAATACACTACTGATTTAAAACATGCTGCTCTTGCCTCCCTGCCAGTGCCCCAAATTTCTGAAGGACTGCTGCTGTGCAAGGGGGGTGGGATGGGATATACCTGCGCTGTATATCACAGCAGGGAAGTGTTTGGTCTCTAAATCCAGAGTGTGTCCTGGCTCAGTGGATATGAGCTGGGCTCCCACAGATCAGCAGTGTTTTGTTTAATAAGGGCTAAGAGAAGAGTCTGTGCTGGGTTTGCTGCCATTCCTGTAAACACTCAGAATTCTAATTCTGCTTGACAGGCCTGGATGGAGATGAGGTGGAAGTTGTTTTGAAGTCAAAGATGGCCACTTCTCTCCCAGAAGTTCAGAATGCAAATAATTGTCAATCCTTTTTTACTAACCTAAGTGAAGTGTCTGAAACCTCTATTTTCTTTGCTACGTTTATCTTTATTAAGAATGCCACCCTGCTTAGATGCTGGGAGAAGCTGGATATTAGCTTCTTTTTTGGGGGAGAAAGTTAAATGATTAATATAATTTTGTCTGGTTTATTTTCTATCATGAAGTTCAGGGGAAGCTTTCTACCACATTCAAGAGGTAATTTCTCATGGGTATTTCTGGATATGAAATTTACATCAGGCTTTATTTATTTGTATTACTTTAAAAATTGCTGTCTATTAGCAATTTGCATTGCTCTGGCCAGAACTTTACCACCCAGATAAACAGGGAAGAGTAAAGAATGGGAAACTGTGAAGGAAAAGGTAAAGAAAAGCCAAAAGAAAACATTTGGATTATAAAATAGAGATAAGTGCAGAATATATATTTTTAGTAAGCTCTCTGCTTGCCCTTGACTATAAAGTTTGCATCTGCATTTAAACAGCTTGTACATGCCTGAAATCAAATTTGAATGATTGCAGGCAATTCCAATTTTACATGGGACCTGGGAAAACAGCACGGTGAGCTGTGTGAGCTGTAAGCATCTCTGACAAAACGTTTCAGCTCTCAGGAGCTCAGATCAAAGGGCTCAGGAGCTGAGGAACGCACTTTGGGCAGGAGGTGTTGAGTCTTGGGATTTTTTTATAAAAGTGGAGGGGAGACCTTGGCACCCTCCACGTCCCCTGGGCAGTGGTGGCCTGGGGCTCAGCTGGCATTGACCAAACTCCTCTTGGGCTCTGCCTTTCTGCACTTTGGCCAAACGCACTGTCGTGGTTCTAAGTCACAGAGGGGGTCTGGACATTTCTCCATCTGAGCCGCTCAGCAAAGGAGCCGATACGTTTGTGTATATTTTTGAGAATGGTCCTGCCTTGTTTTTATGGGGTTGATTTTAGTGATGCTTAAATGTCTCATCTAGTCTCTGTTTGCTGTGATTTTTCTGATCGATTTCTAGTGCCAGTCAAACTCCAGAGAGAATATGAGTTCTTCGTGTTTCCTGAGTGTGCCTGGGGCTGAATCTTGCTCTCTGTATGTTGAATAGATATTCTTTCACACATAAATCACTGCTCTGTCATGTTCGCCTGCTGCGAGATGTTCAATGCATATCATCATTTACATTAAACCATTTACTTCAAGAGAATGTGTTATATTGCTTTATGAATTATGTGATCTGACATATAAGATTATGTTATGAATTGGCACTTAGAATATTAGAACAGTGGGACATTTTATAGCTTATGGTCACGATCCAAGAAGTAATTCATGCCTTTTCTTAATAAACTTCTCTGGTCAAAAGGGAAACAGACATGAGAGTGTGACATTTTTACTTAGGAAGAATCCTGGTTAAGAAAAAGTCTTTGGTGATTTGCTTAAGCCTGCAGCCTGTTCATATCTGGAGGAAGGATATTTTTTTTTCAGCTGCATCTCCATTGTCCCAAGTCCTCTTTTACTAAACTTGCAATTTCCAGTCCATCTGGAGAGGCTGTAAATGAACAAATGTGATGAATTCCCCTTGCCTGCGCAAGGAAGGTTCATTTGCTGAAGGGGGAACAGTGATGATGAGTAAAACTGGGGGAATGGTTGAGGGGAAGGCAGAGCTGTAGCAGGTCTGTTTTTGTGACACCCTTGGAAAGACATCATCTTATCCATCCAGGGGATGAGCTTTTGGACAATAGCAGATAGGAAACTAGACTTCACTGATTTTACTCCTCATGTAAATACCTATTCCATGCTATCTGTAGTCCATCAGACAAAAGGCTTCATGCTTTTTTTTTTTTTTTGGGGTGTGTGTGTGTGCGTTTGTGTGTGTGGGAAGGTGCACAGGGTCTAAAATGTAGGTGATCTCTTTTGGAGGTCATGAGTTTCGTACAACACAAAATCTGTGAAGGGAATCTCAGTGTGCTGAAATGACATTCTTCATAATTTCTTGTATTTGTACAAAATAGAACATAGATTTCAGTATGAATATGCTACCACAAAGTATCATAACCTGACTGTACTGACAATATAACACAGTTTGGGAATCCTTGGTGGGGCTAACAATTTTCCATGTTTTCACCACACAATTTTACCCTAAAGAAGGAAACATCCATAGCTCTGTAGACAAAATACAGCACACCAAAGTAAGATCCATATCACAAAACTCCAAGAAATGCAAATTCCTGCACTGACATTTCATATATCAATGTCTGGCCTGGAGCAGCAAATCCCTGAGAGCTCTTCACGTTGTTCTCACAATGTGGCAGTGTCTGGGGACAGGACTGTGTGTAAGTCATGTTCCAAACATCCCAGGAGTGAATAATTCATTCTGCCAAAACAACTGTGCTGCTCATGGGAAAAAAGGTTAAATATCAGGATTGCTAAAGGTTGACCTGCCCATACATCTTCTCTGCTCTGTCATAACATTCAGCTGGGAATGTCCCATTATTTCCTACTCAATTTATATGCTTCTGACTGCATTAACTCTCTACAGACAGTAACAACTCTTGACAGTTCTTCATCTCTACTTAATATTACTGAAGTTTGTTTTGTGTACGGGGAGAAGTTTGTTTATTATTCATCCCACAGCTGACAGCTCACCCGTTCACCTCTCCGGTCCTGCTGATGGCACTGTGCTGGCACTGCCACAGCGCTGCTCAGAGAAGCCATCTCATCTGGAGTTTAAAAAGAGCTTGCCAGACATCTAAATAGACAACATGAAATCCTACAGGGCAGAAAATTATTGCCCTATACAAATGTAAGATATGCTAAAAGCCTGAACTCAATAATTCTTACTAAATGTCTTTATTGAGCAAGGCCCTCTAGTTTTTAATAACACACATAATTGCAATTCAGATGCCCTTGATTGGAAATATAATAGACCTTTCTTCTTATATTTGTTTTGCTCCCCAGGGGCTATTTTGTCTTAAAGTGCAAAATGACAATCAGACATGTAATTAGTTATGGTGAGAGCATAGTCAGGAGAGCTTCCTCCTCTGCTCCAGTTTCTGAAAATTGGGCTCTAGAGATATGGGGAACCTTCTTGGTTTCTTCTGTCTTCATCCCATTTTCCACTCTTTGTTCTCCTCCTTGGGTTAAAATAACTGTACTTTTGGAAAATATACCATTGTGCAACTGATTGTTATCCATGCAGCTGAATTTGTGGAGAAGGTGGAAACACAACCCTTCAGTGCAGTCATGTTAATTAAGAGATTAGGTCCTTCCCTTTCTGAAACACAAGTAGAAAATATTTAGTGTACTGAACATACAGTGGAGAATCACAGAAAGAATGAAAATCAGCTGAGAAAACTCCACTGTGAAGTTTTGAGCTTGGTAGCTCTCAGAAAGTTAAAACTTTTCAGTCCTTAAACTGGTCAATATTTTATTGTTGGTCTTCAAATTCAGAGTCTTCTCTTAAGGCTGTAGGCTTGAGACATTTGTTCACTTTTCATCAGGCTAGAGATGAGCCTCATTTCCACTCCTTTCCAGTCCTTCCTTTAAATCCAGAAGCTGCATATAGAAAATAAATAAAAGTTTAGTAGTAATGTTCTCTTGGCATCTTGACAGAAAAAAAAGAAAGAAAATGAAAGAAAATAGCATGAGATAGAAAAGTTATTAAGAGTTTATTAACAAAATGTCAAAGAGCTTTTTCCAAAGAAACCATCTGTTCCAATCACTCCAAAAGTGTGCATGTGTTATATTTTACTTACTGGTGCCTAAGGGGAGATTTTGCCAATATTTTGAACTAATCAATACATTGATAGCTGCAGCCTCTGGAGCAGTGGGATGGATCACTTTCCCTGGCAGGGGGATGTGTGTCTGACCAAGGAGGAGCTCTGAGAGGTGCAGGTGGAGGCTCTGACTGATTCTGGGAATTCTGAGTGGTTCTGCCCAGGATGTGTGACAAACAAACTCTGAATATTGAGGCACACCGAGACACAACCGCACCTTTCCTGGGAGAGTTTCCTCCATGAGCGTCTGTGCGTCATCGGCACAACCAAGAAGCTGCTGATTTTGCAGACATTTCTTCCCCAGCTTGAGAAGTTCATATATATTGTTTACCATGATAATGCAGCAAGCTGTTGTTTTGTGGTTTGAAAGCCAGCTGCGCTTGATTGATACCAGCAATGGAAGTATTTGTAAAATGACACTGAATTAGATGCAGTCAGTTTATGGGCCTGGGAAAATGAATCTTTTATGAAGAATAAAACGTTATGATGAAGGAGAAATACTGAAGAAGTGTGCATCTTGGATGAAGCTCTTTTGGACTGGAAGCATGCTGTAGAGCCTCTCAAAATATACATTTGTGTCACTATATTTTTAAGAAGAAGATCTCTATATAAACATTGTCTTTTGTGGTGGTCCAGTTAGTCATTTGTGTTCTCTCTGTGAACACCTCAGCTAGGATAGGGAATGTCTTCCCTGGAAATGTGCCTATGGGAGTTCTCCAGAGGGTTCCAGGTGTATATTTTAGATTAAAATTCTTGGGATTTTTGAGGCATCAGCCACAAATTGCAAGCACATAGGGCCGTAGTTTCCTGCATTGGTTCCCAACCAAAACCCAGACACATCCTGTACTGATACATAATGACATCCAAAGACAACCCCACATTTTATGTACATTTTTACATGTAATGAGAATTTGTGAGAATAGAATAACTTTAAAATTAAATTTAAAGCCACTTTGAGTATCTCCAGAAACCAATACCTCAAAACTTTAGAGAGAAGAAACACAGAAAATAGGTGCATCAAATTCTCTCCAGCTTTCCTGGCATCTCTATGCAAAATGAATGTAAAATTCTGCTCATCTGAGTTGCTGGAATTCTTATCTGTATGCACCAAAGGAATGATTGCAGGGAACAAGATAATGTCTAGTGAGTTGAAGGGTTAAAGAACTGCAGCTGGCAAATCAGAATCAGATTCAGCCATTGTGTTAAACCAGTTCTATGCCAGAGTAACGAGAGATTAGGGGATTTACATCAGAGCTAAAAATTTACATGTGCCTTCCCCTGTCTTATCATCAGAAATATTTCAGGAGAACTATCTAGAACAACTGCATAAATAGGATTTCTACTTGAATATGTATTGTAATCACTTTCTAAATCTCTGCTGAGCATCAACTCATCTAATAGACTAATAATAATAGCAACTGTATAGTCATTCAAAATGTTGTCTACTGTACCTGAGCATGGCATCTTATTAAAATGAATTTTTCAGGAAAGCATTGTGTACTGAAACCCATTTAATTTCACTTGAACTTGGGCACTCTTTAAGATCCCTTGAAGATTTGCCTTAGTCCTTATTTATTTTACTGAAGTCCTGTGATTAGGAGATCCTTGTGAAACATGTTATCTAACATTAATATAAAAACCTTCCCAAAAATGGGATCCATTTTTAAAACATCACATTGTGCTGTGCTTGTGAAAAGAGGGCGAATCTTCATTCTTCAAAAAAGAAAGCAATTCTTTTCTCTCTTACTTCTGAAACAGTCTCACACAAAGTAGGTGAAAATATCAGGGCTGGGATCACCTTGTAATACTGGAAAACATGGCACGGTATCCAGTGGTAAGCTTCTTTTTGAGCTGTCTGACCTTTAATCACTGGTGAATAAAACCAACACGCTGTCAGATCTCTGTTATTTTTCTCAAGGGGGTAACTCTGCCTGAAGTAGCAATGAAGCAAAACCTTTGAGAGCTTATGTTCAAGGTCACTACAAGAAGAGGCAACACTTTGTACTCTGCGAAGTACAACAAAAGGAAAAAAAAGAAGATATGAATCTAAACAAGGCAGTTGAGTTTGTTTAACAGTGAACAGGCAGTTGTTATATCAGCCTGTAAATGAGACTGGGTTTGTTTTTATTTTTACAGCAATATTTCATTTTTGTTTGCTTTTTTAAACCCAAGACCTTGAGAAAGAAAACAAACTCACTGTATATGAATGATATGTATTTCTGTTATTGAGGCATTTCCAATTTGATGTCTGTGGCCTTCTCTGCATTGGAAGGTTTTAATCTCTTGTAGTTATTTTGCCACAGAAGTCTATTTGAATACTTGAAACTGATCATTTGATCTCACAGATTTTTTAAGAAATTAAAATATGCATTTAAAATGTGTTGACCAGGGTAGTTGAAAATAAGACTTGCCCAGTCTGTGGGGGAAAGAAAGGGTTAGTTCCCGCAGGGAAATTAATGCCTAACAAAGAATTATGACTTCTTTGGCACTCTGATTCACACATGAGATAATGTGGTGCCAGTGCAAAGTTAATTCAGTGGAAATTGTGTCGATCATGGAACCTGATAACTCTTTTCAGTTGGGATTTTTAGGCCAAAGAATGGATGCCTTCCTAGATGCCTTGTTTGTATAAAGCTTGCTAATATTTAGTATTGTTCTGTTACTTGTCTTTGATTCACTATTGAAATTAGTTTCTTGATTTGATTGTGACTTTTTTGTAATTTGGTAGACTCTCATTCTGTCTTCAGCTCCATATTACCAGAAATATTTAATCTTGCTGTGACAATATATTATTTCATTAGATTGCTTTGCAAACCAACGCTTACATTTACAATCATAAAAGAACTGATGAAGAAATCATTTTGGTCTGGGGGTGAGGATCTCACAGGTGTCTCGTTGCCCCCTTTCTTTGTTTCTCAGTGGCTGTACAAAGCAGATAAATGCTGTGACAGAATTTCCCAGGCTGTGTGAGCCCTGGGCGAGAGGAGAAGCCTTGACCCAGGGCTGCAGGATGTGCTCCTCTGCTCAGCACAGCGCTGGCAGCAGCTCAGCCCTCTCTCTATTAACGGTGATAAAGAAGCAGAGTGAGGTTTTTCCTCTGCACAGCGTTTAGGAATCTGTGCAGGCAGCAGCAATTCCCTCACTGCACTCTGCTACAGAGCTGTGTGCTGAGGGAATTTCCTGCTAGAGAAACCTGCAGCCCTGGAAGGACAGTGGGGCAGCAGAGACTGACACAGTAAGCTCATCAATTTGTACAAACTGAGAGTAAAGCAATGTAGGCTTTAATAATTACAGAATTTCTTGTTGACAGAAATAACATCCAACAAATTTTGAACTGCAGTACTTTACAGTGCAAATAGAGACCTTCCTGTTATTTCAGTATTGTTGGTTGTTCTGAAGCCATCTGTGGACTTCCTGCCTGCAGAATTTCAAGTGAAGGAGATACACCTGTAGCTCATTTGGTGATACGCAATTAATATGAATGGCTTCAAAGCACAGAGACACAGGGAATTTATGTTAGAGCCCCACGTGTGCTGCAAGGCAGAACCAGAAATCTTCTGTTGGCTGAGGAACAATAGGAACACGAGTACAGCCTGAATATCAGGTGGAACCTCTCAGTGGTCTTGAGATATTTCCAGATTGGACCCACCTAGCTCTCCCAGGTGCAGGCAGCCCACTTTGAGCCGTTTTTTGCTCAGTGCCCTCTGTGCGTGCCCCTTTGGGATGTTTTTTGCTCAGGGTGTGCCCCTTTGGGATGTTTTTGCTCAGTGCCTTCTGTGGGTGCCCCTTTGGGATGTTTTTGCTCAGTGTCTGCCCCTTTGGGATGTTTTTGCTCAGTGCCCACTGTGTGTGCCCCTTCGGGATGTTTTTGCTCAGTCTGTGCCCCTTTGGGATGTTTTTGCTCAGTGTGTGCCCCTTTGGGATGTTTTTGCTCATTGTGTGCCCCTTTGGGATGTTTTCGCTCAGTGTGTGCCCCTTTGGGATGTTTTTGCTCATTGTGTGCCCCTTTGGGATGGTTTTGCTCATTGTGTGCCCCTTTGGGGTGTTTTTGCTCAGGGTGTGCCCCTTTGGAATGGTTTTGCTCATTGTGCGCCCCTTTGGGATGTTTTTGCTCAGGGTGTGCCCCTTTGGGATGGTTTTGCTCAGCGTGTCCCTCTCCACAGGAACCACGGTGATGCGCATGGCCGCGTTCGACGCCGACGACGCCAGCACGGATAATGCGCTCCTGCGCTACAACATCCTCAAACAGACACCCACCAAACCCTCCCCAAACATGTTCTACATCGACCCAGAGAAGGGAGATATCGTCACCGTGGTGTCCCCTGCGCTGCTGGACCGGGAGGTAAGGGAGCACTTTCCTATCTTCAGTCTCGTATTTTAATGGTTGTGCCTCAAATCTTCTCCTGGGTGTGAGAAGAGGTTCTTGGTGTTGTTGTGTGGGGATTCAGATGCTCAGTTTTGGGAAGTTTTTAAGAATTTTGTTTATTTCTTGCTTGGACCTAAGAAGTTCTAAAAATCTGACCAATGTCTATAAATCTTGTTGTTCATAATTACTGCACAAGACATTTGGTGTTGTGTGGTGTGAGAAAAAATCTCAGGATGAAGTGGAATTCAACTTAGAGTTACTGATTGACAGCCAAAGCTGACTGTGCATATAGATTGCTTTGAGATTATTAGTTTGGTGCTTTAAATCCTTTCCTAGAAAGTTCTTAATATGGATTTATAGACCTAATGGGCTAATTAACTTGGTACCCCACAGCCAAATAAAGAAAATACAAAAAGGGCAAGGGAAGGAACAGGTAGTCTGCAGGTGGTTTTAAGGTGAGTTGCCATAGTGCCAAAATCTATGTTTAAAACAGATCATTAACATGTTGAGAACATAAACTGATAGCAAAGAAATCTTAGGTATGATCATTTAATGTTCAGAAGTTAATAATGTTATTAAATAGTTATTATTACTTAATATTATAAAATATTTATTATTTATTATTTATTATTTATTATTTATTATTTATTAACACCTGTTAATCTGAAGTTTTGGTTATAGACTATATAGAATCTTGGCATCAATACAAAGATGACCCTAAACAGTTACTCTATAAATCTCCATTTCCTTTGATGAAGTGGCCCTGGCTGCTATTCGATTCTTAAAAACAACAAATTTCTTTTCTTGTAGGATGTTTCAGGCATGTGCTGAGTCACTGAACTTGCTTTCTAAGTCGGTTATATCCGGGACTGTCCACTATTCTCAATATTCAGCACATTATTTTTCATTTTAACCAGATGAAAATGCTGCCCGTACCACTTCCCTTTCCGGATGGGGGGTTTTGCTACAGGATTTTCCAGCAGCAAACATTTCATGAGTAAATCAGGCAGGGATTCCAGACACACAGTGCAGTAAAACTAAAGGTAAAACTAAGGTCTGAGCCTGTAGGTCTGTGTTTTAAAATTAAATTTCTAGAGAGATTTTAATTTTTTCATGTTTGAGTGGCTGGCCCAGTTAAGGTTTATACAATCACTACCTTTTCCCCGCCTCAAGTTTCCCTTCCAAACTCATTGTTTCAATTCAAAAGCTTTTTGCTGTTTTCTAAAGACAGTTTTAGGTATTTTCACCCCTAATAGATTACCATTCCCCAGATTAAACCAATTTAGTCCAAAATAGAAAATCAATGGAAGGGAATGACCATGGCTGCTTCTCCCTGTGCCTCCCAGAGGTCACTGGTGATTCATGAAATATCGATGCTGTCTCCACGCCAGGAGCCTGGCCTCAGTGGAATGGGTGCTATGGCTGGGCAGTGTATCCTGAGAGGAGCTGAATTCCTCAGGATTTTTAATAAATCAATTCACTGCCTTCACTTTGAAGGTGGCATGACAAGCTGCGATCCTGTTGAAACTCCAGAGTAATTTCTGTTTTTGTTGTTCCAAATGTTGAGTGGTTTATGAGCCAAAATGTGTACGGTTTAAACACTGAAATGAAGCATTATCTGCAGTTAAAATCCAGTCTTCCATTGTCCTGTCAGGGGAAAGGCTTGGGGAAAAGGATGTTTTCCATTTCTTCACAAGATGCTCTGTGCTGTCTGTCATCTTTGTGGGTTCAGCCTCTTCTCCCCTTCCTGCTCATATGTCTTGTGTAGAAACTGAGATCAGGCCTCCTTTTCCAGATCCGTGGTCAAAGATGGAGAATTTCTATTTTTAACCATAATAGCAGCTTTTATAGGCAAGCAGCCTAATGATTTTATTCTGAAAAAAAAACTGGGTACCAACTTAATCTTGATGTTATATAAATAACTCTTACGTATTTCTGTGTTGCTCATGTAATTGAATTATTATAAAAAATTGTCTGTCTGAGGTGGAGAGAGACAGAAGTAAACCCTGGAGGAGGAAATGTCTGAGTAGTTTAGGAGGAAGAAATGTCTGACTAGATTCCTCCTTGGGGAATAAGGTGTCTCCACATCACCAGGCTTGAATAAGTGCCTTATTATTGGAAAGGCTTATTCTGGAAAGGATTTGGGCTTATTCTGGAAAGGTTTTGGGCTTGTTCTGGAAAGGATTTGGGCTTATTCTGGAAAGGTTTTGGACTTGTTCTGGAAAGGATTTGGGCTTATTCTGGAAAGGTTTTGGGCTTATTCTGGGAAGGTGCTGGGCTGGAGGGAGCACCAGGTACCATTCCTCTACAGGATAGGAGCTGATATTGATGCCTTATTATTGGGAGCCTGTGCAAATCTTAAATGTTTTGGCTCCTTGTCACAATTGTGCGTGAAATGTGTTGAGGAAACACAGGAGAATGAAGTTTTCTTTCCCCTGAAACCTTGCTAGGAGGTGGGAAACACCAGAGGACACAAACTCTGGATTGGGGATAAAATCCTCTTGAAGGAGAATTTGTGAACAGGAGACAGGAATGGTTTCATCTCAGCAGATCTTGACTTGCTTTTCTTGGCATCTCAGTGGAAAATTTTTTATGGTAGACACATATACGGAGCACCAAGTTTTCCCATCATGTTTGCCATTGCTTGGAAAAGAGAATGGATGTGGAGGAACTCAACTGATCCTGTTTGAGGGCTGGGATTGGAGTCAGCACTTTTGCAGTTGGAGCTCTGAAGGTGCACACAGCATTTGTTCAGGGGCTGAGAGGAAAGGGAGATTGTGCCTGGGAATTCCCCAGCCCTGACCCTGCAAAAACCAGTCCTGGTGAATCTGATTGTTCCTCATTTCCAGTTCTAAGCAGCAGCTTCTCCTAGGTTTTACTTGAACCTTTAATTGGGTCAGCAGCCTGCGATTTTAGGTGTGCTCTTTAAAACTGTAGCAGCCCTAGACACCAATTAAAAAGCTGAATTAAAGTAAAAATTTCTCTAGGATGGACATGGAGAAAAGTATTTTTCATTTTTAATGTGTATATGCACCAGAGGTTTATATGAACTATTTTAAGGCATATTAATATTATTTATATTAACTATTTTAAGACTGATTAAAATTACTCCGATTTTCCATCTCTGTAAGATTTACCACTGCTTAGTTCTTGATGCTTTTCAGAAACTCTCCATTGCATTTAAGACAAATTAGCAGAATATAAATTGTTTGAGAGACGGTTATGGTATTTTTTTTTTCCATTTTAAGTATGATTGATCTCATGTTTGTGCATCAGAGGGAACAGGAGACTGGAGGTTTTGCCCAGTGGGAGACACTGAGATGTGGAGATGGAAAACATCTGGCAGGTTTTCACATCCTGGATAGTCCATATTGTTTTTCCGTGCTTCAGCATTTCCAGAAAAGGAGCTATGGCATAGCCTAGAAATTCTTGTTCCAGAGCAAAGAATCAAAATACAGTTATTTACACTAAAGTTAAATGAAGTTTGGGCATCTAGAGAGCTCAGTTTTTAAATCCAATTATATAGGTTGGAGAATCTTAGCATGCATTAGTAAATATCTATGTTAATAATTTTAAGAGATGAAAAGAATATTTTTTTTTCTTATAATACTTTATAAATAAAAGTAATTTCTAATTAGACGCTTTAAAAATAAAATCAAATTTAAAAGGAGAAAGAATTAACTTGTTTCTGGTCAACTCCAACTGTGCATCTGCTTTTCTTTTAGCTATGCAGGATTAGCTCAAAGTGAAAAAAAATTTTTTTAAAGCCCTCCAATTCAAAATTTCTTTTTCCGTGACTCTCATTTATGAAGTCTGTTGTTAAATGGGGAGTTTGGAGATGGGAATGCCTGTTAGGAATTCCTGGGTGTTGGATGTGACACCGATGGGCGATGGAGCTGCTTTGGAGCTATTACCATAATGGAGGGTCCCCTACAAAAAAAGTTCTTTTCTCCAGTCCACAAAAAGGATGTGCAGAACCCACAGACCCCATCCTGCTGCTCAGGGAATGCTTCTTGCCTCCAAGGAAACAGCAGCATGAGTTCTATTTCTATACCAGCAGATTCTTATTTATAATTTTTCTAGATTCAAAATTGTTTCCAAAAGTGCATGATCCCGGGGGTTCAAAGCAAAACTCGGGTAATTTCTCAAAGAACATCCATTTTCATTTTCAGAAGGCAGGTAAGGACACATTTTGGAAGATTAATGTGGGTTGGTTTTTTTTTTTTCTTGAGGGAGTTAGGCATCCTTGAATGTGTCAGTAATAAAGATTGAGGAGTGTTAGGGGGCAAATTATAGCTCCAGGTATCCATTGGAGAATACATTTTGATTCATAAATTCAGAGGAGAAGGATGCCCTCCATCAAAGTATATGGTCTAAATGACACGAAATAGAGCACAACAGGGAAAGAGAGTAAAAAAGCAAGAAAAAAGAGGGGGAGCGGAAAAAGTTGGAAAGAAACCTTGAGGAAATGTTCTAAATTTCAGGGATGGAGACTCCAGTTCAAAGTGACACTTCCCTGCAGTGAGAGGAAAATAATGCTCCTCATGTGCATGGGTGAAGAAAACACTTGTAGTCTTGTGGGATCAACTCTCAGTTTTCCTTTCTGGGTCAGGATTTGGGATTTCTGCTTGCCCACAATGCTGTTTTGCCAGTGGTACAAACCCCTCTGCTCTCCAGGAAAGTAACTGTGATTTGTATAAATTTTATGACTAAAGTACTAAAAGAAAGCTGTCACCAGAGTTGCTTAAGTGAAATATTTACTTCTAACAGTTTGAGAAGCAACCTGCTTTTGCTTTTGATAGGAACTGCTGTGCTTAATTTGAGCAAAAGTTAACAAATGGTTTGAGATATCTGCTGCACGCTGATCTGTGCTCTGTCACGTGTGGCTTTAAACACTTCAACAAAACCAGTTCAGGTGTTCTGTGGTTGTGAGAGAGCCTGGGCTGGGCTGGGGTGAGTGAAACGTGAGTTCTGTGGTTGTGAGAGGGCCTGGGGTGAATGAAATGTGTGTTCTGCAGTGAGGCTGACACTGTTGTGCTTGCACAAGCTCAGGAAACAGCTGCTGTGCTCTGTAACCATTTGAACCAATCTCGGTGCATCAATCTGCCGTGGTTTGAATCAGAAATACTTTTTCCTCTTGGGAAAATGGAGCTGAAAGCCTTTTGCCATAAACTGTGGGAAATGTGGAGTTGCATCAGCCCACTGTGCTGATGTTTGTGTGAAGTGCTCACGATACCAAAGATGGTTTGGGGTCTGGAGCGTCTCCCTGGTGAGGAGAGGAGCAGGAGCTGGGCCTGGTCAGACTGAGATCCCATCAATCATACAAATGTTCCCAAGGCGGGTGCCCAGAGAATGGTCCCAGGCTCTTTTTGGTGGTGCCCAGCTCCAGGACAAGGAGCAATGGCCATAAAGTAAACCACAAGTTCACCTCAACGTGAGGGAGACCTTCCCATGGAGGGAGCAGAGCACAGGAGCAGCTGCTCAGGGAGGGCATGGAATCTCCTCTGGAGACATCCCAGCCCTGCTTGGACACATCTCCTGTTGAATGGAGCACCATTCCTGCCCTGGAGGGGCTGCCCTGAACGATTCCCCCAGGTCCCTTCCAGCCCTGCTTGGACACATCTCCTGTTGAATGGAGCACCATTCCTGCCCTGGAGGGGCTGCCCTGAACGATTCCTGCAGGTCCCTTCCAGCCCTGCTTGGACACATCTCCTGTTGAATGGAGCACCATTCCTGCCCTGGAGGGGCTGCACTGAACGATTCCCCCAGGTCCCTTCCAGCCCTGCTTGGACACATCTCCTGTTGAATGGAGCACCATTCCTGCCCTGGAGGGGCTGCACTGAACGATTCCCCCAGGTCCCTTCCAGCCCTGCTTGGACACATCTCCTGTTGAATGGAGCACCATTCCTGCCCTGGAGGGGCTGCACTGAACGATTCTCCCGGGTCCCTTCCAGCCCTGCTTGGACACATCTCCTGTTGAATGGAGCACCATTCCTGCCCTGGAGGGGCTGCCCTGAACGATTCCCCCAGGTCCCTTCCAGCCCTGCTTGGACACATCTCCTGTTGAATGGAGCACCATTCCTGCCCTGGAGGGGCTGCACTGAACGATTCCTGCAGGTCCCTTCCAGCCCTGCTCTGGGACTCTGCCATGGTCAGCAGAACCTCCCCCCAAACCAAAGGCTCTCAGATCTGAACCACAACAAAAGGCAGTGCCACTCCAGGCTGGCAGCGATGGATGGCTGGACAGTGGGGGGCAGTTTTCCAGTCCCCAGCAGCACAGTGATCCACATTCAGCAGCAGAAATGTTCTGTGCAGCATGAACCGCCTCTGCCGCGAGGAGCAAATCACAGCTCTCGTGTCAAAAGGGCTTCCCTTCTCTGCAAGGGTGGCGGTAGGAAATAGGGAAATCTCGTCCACTTCTGCATGTGGACACTGCCCTTTTTATTCAGATTTTCCCTTTTGGAGATAGGTGTCTTAAGCAGTCAATATACTTATTACCTACTCGATCTAAATGCAAATGCTGAACCAACAGTGCACTCTCATTTTTAATGAAAAGATATTAATCTTTTCAGCAAATGCATTCCACATTTGATCTTCATATTAACCTCTAAAATATTCATATTTACAGCAATTGTGGGAAAACATATACCTTGGAGCATATCAGCTCTGAGTTGGAATAATTGTATCGTTTAGACTTGTCTTCTCTGACAGAATTCCCACTTGCACACCTTTAACTTGTTTTTCAATATGGTAAATTCCGGAGCCGAAGCTCAGTTTCTATGCTTTAAGGGGTTTTAGTGACAGATAGAGCAATATCTCATATTTTCTTCCTGTTTAAAATACAAGATAAACAAGGTAGTCACAATTTTCCCTTGGTTAATGCATTTCTTATACTCTGGATTCTGATGCTTGTAAACATAAGGAGTAGGGGGTCCTGAATCAGAGGAAAACTCATGGATCTTCGGTCTCTTTTCAGAGAATATTCCATAGATTTTTGTATCCTAAATATAAGAAAAGTAGAGAAATGGGGAGGAGAAGTCTTCCAATTATAATGCTACTTATGGACAAATGGACAGAGATGTGGAAAGTGCTTCTTAGTGGGATTAAAATCATATCTAAAGCTGATTTTATGATGAAATTTTCAGCATTTGTGCTTCAATGCCTTAAGTGAGGAACGAATATTAGTTTACCAGTAATTCTTAGTTTGATTCCTAATATGTTTTTGATGAGAAAGTGCATTAACCTGTTCCTGAATCTTGAAAGAAGCTGTGCAAAAGAGAAAATGAAAAATTATATGTCAAAATATGGGTAGTATCATTCAGGTTACAAGTAGGAAAAGTTCCTTCTGAGAGAACATAAGAGAATATGTTAATTTTTTAAAAATCTGTTCTGTTTGAAGCTGTAGTGGCAGAATTCCTACAAATCTTTCATTACATTGTTATATAATTTCTAATTTCACTTAATTCAACACATAGCCTGATAGATTAGAAAAAAAAATTATCTGACAATAATAGGACCAGAGTTTCTTTTCTATAAAAATCCTTGAGGGATGAACACATCACCCCAGGAGCTTTCAGACAGCCATTTCAGCACCATGTTCCTGTCCTCTCCTGGGCAGGGAATACAATTCCCAGATCCCGAGGCAGATAAATCACGGAATGGCACAACGAGTGAGAATCCCACCCTGGAAAAGAGGAAACCCTTGGATGGACCAACACAGTTTGCTATCTTTGCCAATGAACAGCTCCCTGCAGAAGCTGCTGCTCGTACTCTGTTTTACATTTCCCTTTCCCACTGGAACTGCCAAACCCAAACCCTCTGGAGATGTCCTCAAATCCCTGCCTTGGCCCCTCTGTGTCTCACAATCCTAAACTCAGCTTTGTTGGGGACAACTCTGCAGGTGGAATCCTCCGTCATCACAGCCCCCAGGGATCCTTGTGCGGCTCTCTGGCCAAAATCCATGTGTAGGTGCTCCTTTAGGATTTTATCCAATGCAGTCTGGGATAATTACTGTCTGTACTTGTGAAATTTTTCAAGCTGGAGCTGGCAGGTGAGGTAAAGAATCCATCAAAGGCTGAGCTTCTGTGAGGACATTTTTTCTGCTGTGCACATGAATCACAAGAAATCCCAAGATATCTCAGAAAGGAATAATTTTCTTCTGGCTTTGTGTTTCCCTCTAACACCGAGGGAAGAAGGAGCATTCCTGGTTCTTCATTAGGATCTTGGATTTATTTCTTAGTTGGGCTTCTGGTTCTTCATTCCCCTAGTGCACCACAATGAGAAAACCAGAGAAAAAATCTGAGCTATCAATGGCTCCAACCATCATTTTAACTATCATCGTTTGCTTCCTGGAAAATCTCCCTATTTTCCACAAGATGTGAGTAGGATTTTCGAAGCCAGCAGTTCTCTGTAACCTCTCTGAGAAATATTGATATTCCCGCTCTGATGTTTTGGGTTAGGAGTTTTGGGTATCACTGCCTCCTGTGGCAGATAGTTTGCTGATCCTCTAAAAATGTCACTCATCTAAACATCCTGAGTTTCTCTGACACTGATGTGCTGCAGAGAGATTAAAAAAATATCATCTTCAAGGCACTTACAGAGAGTGACACAAAACATGATATCAGCTGCCCACATATTTTGAATAGAGGCTGATAATGGAAATGTTGTCTTTTTTGGTGAGAGCTTCTTTATTTAAAAGAAATGAAAGGAATATTAGCTTTATGGAGGTTGAGATGTGAAAACCCCACTGTGACAAATGGCTGTCTAAGAGGGGAAAAGAAGTGGTGCACTTAGAATAAAAAAAGCCTCAAGCTGCAGATTTTGCAGAAGAGTTTGTTAATTGCTAAGTGCTGGCACATATTCTGCTAGAACAAAGAGCATGATAATCCTCAAAATTCATCTGTGACGGAAGATGGTAAAACTTAAAAATTCCAGACATGCCACACATTTTGTAGGTGCTTGGGGCAGTGATTTCAGCTCAGAGCCAGAGGTGGAAGGGCCAAAAGGTGAGAAAAATCTGAGATTCTCACTGCCAATGTTTTTCAGCCCTTGCTTAGGGCCAAGGAACATGACATCAAGAGGTAAAAGTAAGTCACTGTTGATTAATCCAAATTTTTCTTGGAAGTTTCCCATTTCCAAACAAGTTCTGCTGTAAGATTTACTTCCTGCTGTAGAAGTAGCGTGGAGGTAGCACAGTTAATGCTTGGAAAAAAAAGTTTTCAATATTTTATCCTCCAAATTTGATTTTTCTACGTCAAGTAGAAACAATTTCGGAATGCTCGGTCCCGAAGAGAGCAGAAAGGAAAGCATCTGGAAGTGGTCAGTTTACAACCAGCACAACTCAAGCAGAGTTAGTACTGAAAATAAATGGAATTACTTCAAAGTCACTGTAGGAATAATTGCTTGGTTATAGTGGAGCTTGGAGTACTTGGGACTCAACAAGATTTACCCCAGAGGTGCTTCACCTGATTTTTTTTTTTTTTTTTTTAAACATAAAAAGAGTCTTTCCAAATGCACATGTGGTTATTTTTTGTTCTGCTAGGATAATTCCAATTTCCCAGTGTGTTACTCTGGGATAATTCCTCTAGCATCAATGGGATGCTACTTTCGAGTCCCCAAACATCATTGGAGAATAGGCTTATGTGTCTCATTTCATTTTCACTTTCCTTTATCTTTCCTGTTTTCTTACGAATTTCTATTTTTAGAGTGCGCATAGCAAAAATTGTTTAACATGTGCTGGTTTGTAGGAGATTGTATCTTAATGCCAACAGTTGGAAATTCTTTCTCTCCAAATTCTGCCCAGTTTCAAGTATCTTTTGTGCTGGAACACCTAATTATAGCAACATTAATTAAATGTGTATGCGTGTGTTCAACTTTTAGTTTTTCAGTCTTTTTTTTTTTCCTATAGAGTTTTATAGGAAAAGGTTTTATATTTTCAAGGTTGAAATAAACCCCTCTTGGTCTACACGGATGACATTAATTTTTACTTTTCTGTTTATGTACTCAGTGCATCAATTAAAAGGTAATTTGAGAAGGCAGAATGTGAATAAATATAATGAGTCATGTTAATCAAATTCTCCTCTGCTTCTCTTTTGGACTGGAGAATCCACTGGTGTTCCACTTGTAATACATTCACGGAACTTTCTGCCTAATTGTTTTTAATTTTTGTATATTAAGCAAATTTCAAAAATTGAAGTCTTAATTAAAATACAGCTGGATCATCCTAGAGAAGCAGTGGCTGCCTTTGAGTGTATTTTTACTTGTAAATGTTGTCCATTACATCCATATTATGTACATTTAAACACTTCAGAAGCTCAGATTCCAAAGCATAAATGAAGACATTCAATTATGTGGTGAATTAGTGCAGACAGAAAGTTCCCTTTACCACGAGGGCCTGGCCTGGTTCTTTCTATACATTATTTCTGTGTTTGATGTGGCTGTGAGAGTTCCCAGGTGATTGATTTCCCCTTGCTGGGATCACCATGCTGCTCTTTGTGCCCCCAACTCAGTTTTGCTGATTACTTTTTACAGTTTGCTTGTGACATCTTTAACTTGATCTCTCTTGTGCTATGGCTTTTTTTTTTCTTTTTTCTTTTTCTTTTTTTTTTTTCTTTTTCGTTTTTTTTTTTTTTTTTAAAAGCAAACTCTATTTCCTTGAGAGGAAATCCATAAAGCATCACTCTCCCTGCAGAACAAGTATGAACTGACTCCTCGGAGACCAGGGATAAATCACTTTTAAGGGAAGATATTGCTCACTCAGAAGAGTGATTTGTAAACACTTTCAGTTTGTGCCATATTATCCCACCATCCCTGAACAGATACCTGCATCTAAAATACTAAAATATGAATTCTCCCTCAGAGGCTGATGGTGCAGGGAGCACTATTTATGAATGGTGACTTTCCTGCTTTGGCAAACAACATGTGATGTCTTCAGAGTATGTGGCCTGACACTGCTCATTTAATGATTTTAAGAATCCTGGACCACAACCTGCCATAGATAAGATGCTTTCAGCATAAGAATTTAGCATTTTTGCCACCTTTTCTTTATAGTATTTCCATTGGGACGTTGCCCTGCATAAACATTAAAAGCAGCCTTAGGTCAGGCAACGCTCACACTGCAGCTGAGATGTGTGGTGGAGATTTCCAGACTTTGAAATGGGAAATAATTCCATCAACAACCACGGAAATATTCCAGCCTTAGGGAACTGCAACAGCCACAAGGCCCAGAATCCAGCCTTTGCTTCCACAACAAAGAGAAATAGGAAATTTTATACCAAATGTATTTCAACTTAATAAACATCTGTCTTGTATATTTAAAACTGCCATTTCAGGATTGTGATTATATCATCTGAGAATAAGTCCTCCTCAAAAGAGAATTGAAGTGACAGCCTGAAGAAAATGAAACATGATGTTGCTCGTTCTCCTTTCGTCCTAGAGCTAAAATTTAAATTAATTTTCTTCTTCTTGTCAGAAAGTATTTTAATTGGAAATTACTTTTGATTGCAGTTTTCAGAGAGGAAAGGGATCCTTCCCATTGTGTTGTTCAGTGTCTTCATAATATTTTACTAAATTAATCTTTGCAGATATTTTAAATAGTTGATAGCTGCGCTGGTAATTCTATAGAAGGTGAAAAAAACAGAGATAAATGTAAAGATTTTCACTTTTATTTTTTTGTTTCTGGGCACCTTTTCATACAGCTATAGTGTGTTTGTTGCCATAGTTACCTGCTTGTTGGGAGAAATGAATATTTGATAGTAGCAGTAACTAGACTGTAAAAATTAGATATGCTGCTTCAGTTCAATTTAGGTTTATCACACATTTTTTTGCAGCAGAATTTTCATTATAAATGTTGAAGGGAAATTGTGGAGTCACATTCCTATGGGAGCTACAAGTCCCTGTGGCCCTGTGAGTTCATTCACACTCATCCCACAGCCCTCTGATGAACTAAAAGATCCTAATTAAATTTTCTTCCAATATACTTAAATCTTCCATTTCCAGACCCTTTTATAATGGGAGCTTCTTCTATTAATATCTCAATCTAAATATCTCAGAGGACAGCAGTGGCCATGACATGGCCACCACAGGTGGTGGCTCTCTGCTCAAAGAGTGACCCAACCTGCAAGGCACCAAACACATGGCTTTGGCCTCATCTCTCACTTCTGAATAATTTCTGCTTTGCCAGAATTATTTCTGTCACTTGATTCAGCCCACACCAGTTCCACACAGCTCAGGAACGCAGCTTTAAATGGCAATCCAGGTCCCAGTTCAGGGGAATTTTCACCTTAGAGAGGGAAAAGGGTCTTCAGAATAATAAAAAAGAATATGTGGTTTAATTAGAGAAATTCCAGGAATGAAGCAATCCTTACCCTGGCATTCACCTCAGTGCTGGCACCTTGCTGCCTGCACTGAAATCTTGGGCAGAAATGGTGACAGGAAAAAGGATGCTCTGAGTGATGCTTTCATGCAGGGCTGTCTCAGACAGGAGAAGTGACAGAAATCCTGTTGTTCCCTTGCTCCAATTTCTGTTGTCTTAAAAGTGTCTGAATTGTCTCCGTGTGCTTTCTTTAATGTAGCCTTGATAAAATACATAACTTGTGGAGGAGACAAACTGAAGGGAGATCACATTTTTCGCAGAAGATTTCTGCCTTTCCAGTGAACCATGAGACAGATGGAAAGTGCTGAAATGAGACAGAGTTTTTTCAGGAGAATTTTTCAAAAATGTGCTTTAATATCTTGAAGTCCAGAGATTTCCACTAATGTGATTAAATGCTTGAGAAAATGAGGGAAAGGCTGTGCTGCTGATAATAATGGTCTGATTTAGGCTTTCCTGAGGTAACTGAAAGTTGTTGCCATTGATTTTCGCATTGGGTGTTGCAGCAGGCCCGAGGGGAATTGGAGGTAGCAGGGCTTTTTGCTGGGCCCTTGACTTCTCACTACAGCCTAATTATAACATTAAGGCATCGTGTTCCTGCCTTAAAAGAGAGCTAATCACCAGGTTCTGCAGCCTGCCATCTGTCACACTCGAGGGTAGCACTTTGGGAGGGCAGCAGGTAAAAGCTTTGCTTTTAGCAATGTGCCTGAAGAGATGGCTCTGAGAGGTTTCCAGGAGAAAACACTGGCGTTCACTTAGGAAAGCCCAGCACTTTCAAACAGATTGTTTTGTCCGTGTCTGGTCATTTTTTTTTTTTTTTTCTATGAGAAGTAAAAAGGTCTAAGTTTGATCAGAAAGTTTTAAAAGCTATTATGAGTTTGGTTTTGGCCGTGCCTGCGCTGGGATGGAGCCATGGGAGTGAGCAGAGGATGGGAGGGATTCCAGGAGGGATTCCAGGTGTGATTCCAGGTGTGATCCCAGGAGGGGTTCCAGGAGTGATTCCAAGAGTGATCCCAGGAGTGATCCCAGGATTGTTTCCAGGTGTGATCCCAGGTGTGATCCTGGGAGTGATTCCAGGAGTGAATCCAGGAGTGATCCCAGGAGCGATCCCAGGAGTGATGCCAGGAATATCAATATATCCCCTCGTTATTCGCCCCCTGAAATTCACATATCATATTCAGTTTATCAGGCTCCACGTGAGGCAAACAGGAGCTGATGGCATGATCTGACATGTTGATGCTGTTTTTGGGAGGCAAAGGGGAGTTTGATTTGATCTCAGTGACTCGGTAAGTTGCACCTGCTTGAAGAGGTGGGTTTAAATTAAACCGAGGATGTTCATTTCCCATAGATAAAGCAAGATAAGGTTTTCTTTTTTCATCCCAGAAATGATAGAAAGCAGCATGTAATTTTTGTTTTATGAAGATGGAAGACCGAAAACTGACACAGATTTTGGAATATAAATTAAGAATTTAGATGACATTTTGAGGAAATGGATAAGCGGAAGATGCTGTGTGCTTTAGTTTGAGCAAAACCTGTCTTTTTCAATCCTATCCAGGGAAGATAAATTATGTAGTATAATTCAGACTGTTACTGATAAGTGTAATGGATCAAACAGAATATTCTAAGTTTCAATAAACAGGAGTGAGAAAGGTAACTTCCTGAACACTTTCCTATTTTCTCTGCAGCCCATCTCACAAAATACTAGACAGTATCTCTAAAACAAATCATACAATGCACTGCAGAAAACATACAGAAATATTTGATATAATTTTAAGCATATTTTTCACTCAACTTATAAATATTGAAGAACACTGGAAAGGTGTTCTAGCATTTTGCATATAAATATATTTCTTATTTGTACATGGGTTTGCCATAACCACTCAAAGATGCAACAACTGATTTAAGACTTGTAGGCAAAAAGGAATCTGCTGCAAATAGAAAGTTAAGGCTAAGAAATGAATAGCTGCTCTTGCTGGAATTCTAAGAGAAAGTAATGAGCAGAGAGGAAAATGAGAGGCAAACAAGAATTGTTGGAGAATTGGTGAAGGGATTCAGAGTATGTAATTTAGGTTTTTGAAGAAGATTTGGACACTCAATGAGAAAAGGGTGTTTGGCTCTTAGGTGTGCTCCACAGTCCACCACAAATACCTCTGATATATGACATGCCAGCCTGTACCTAAAAACCTTCCCTGGTATGAAAAGTTTTGCTCTCCCTGCAGACATGAGGAGTGACTGCACTTTACTGCAAAAAAGCCAGCACAGGAATAGTTGGAACTAAAAAGGACAAATTCGGTTTTGCATGGTCATTTCCTCTCTTTGCAATAGTGCTGTGTGGCTTTTAGCTATTGTGCAAACATCTGGAGAGGTACAATTATGTGTATTCAGGATCTCAATCACTTGAATTCCGTTGGAAACAATTCTAGAAACTTCTGCGTTTCGGCTTTTAGCTCTGCGTACATCAGAAAATCTCAAGAAAGTAAAGAATTTATTTCTGTGGTACGTGGATTATGTTATTGGACAACAACCTCTGTCAGAGCAGAAAAGAATAGCAACATCCTGACCCGTCTGCAAAGGGACAAAACCAGGAACAGAATCCATGGCTTTGGTTTTTGTCTCCTTGCAAAAATTCACAGGTGCCTCTCCTGACACTGTTGACATCCATGTGGGACACAGGCATTGAGAACACATGCAGCTGCTGTTCCTATTCCATGTTTTCCTTGTTGAATTCTCTTATCAAGTTGCTAGGCTAGTGCAGAACCATCCATTTCTGCTTTTCCAAAATCCTGGAGGAAGTTACATTCTGATTTTGGTAGAGGCTGACCGGGGAAAGCACCACTAAGATTTATATTTGCTCAGTCCTTTCCTGCAGCAGAGAAAACCTCAAAAGGCCTCTCCACGTCCACCTTTTCGTGGGTAATCCATCCCTGGAAGCAAACCTTCCTGACTTTTACAATTACTGTTTTCTCCTCGGGAGGAGCAGAGCCTCCTGTGCTGCTGGAACTCTGAGTTAGTCCTCTGCTGATCCTCGGGTGTTTGACAGAGGAGCGTTGGGTAGCCAGAATGTCAGGAATTTGTGTCTGGAGGTAATAACTGGATGGATGATGACAGAATAAAAAAGATTGGTTTGGAACTGTTTCTCTGAAAGCTGTTTTCTCATCTGGTTCTGTTTGTTTTCCTTTGTCTTCTAAAGTTCTTGTCTGATAAATAATACCTTTTCAGTGGCTCTGACCTTCTGATACATTTATCTTTTTTCTCAAGAAACAACACGTATTTAACTAAATAATATATATATATATATTTTAAAGTTTTCCACATCAGAAAGGGTAAAGAAGAAAAATAAATATAAAGAAACACTGAGGAGTTACAAAGGTATTACGGAAATAGTAAAACATACCTCAACTTTTCACTCTGTAATACATTGGAGTAAAATTAGGTAAAACAGAGAAGAGGAACAGGGATAGGGAAATTTTTAGAAGACCATGAAACACAAAATAAATAATCTGTTAAATTAGAATTTTGGCTAATTCACTTGTGTGAATTGTATTTATGAATAACAGAATGGAACTGATTAAAGGAAAACATCCAGGGTCCTTTTCTAGCAAAGATTAAATGATGAAATTCCTGTCTAAAGGAATGTTCATAGGTATGTGATGGAGGCAAAAAGAAAAAGACCCAACAACTTCCATGTGTGTGCTTAAACAAAACAAAGCCATTTATGAACAGTGTACCAGTCAGAAAAAATAATTTTCAGGGTTCAAAATTTTTTATTACCTTCATTTAGAGGCATTTCAAGGCCTGGTTGGGTGGGGCTTGTGGAAGCTGTCCCAGCCCATGACAGAGGTTGGAATGGGATGAATTTTAAGGTCCCTCCCAACCCAGACCTTTCTATAATTTTAAAACCCCCATTAAAATGAGTCCTTGCAGTAAAAATCGATGAGCAGAGAGCACCTCCTCAGAGGTGTGGCTGTGGTTGTAATCGAAAGGGAACAGGCGAAAAACCTCCCTGGTGTCTCTGAAGAGCCCTGATGACTTCTGTGAGCAGCAGCTCATTTCTGAATATCCAGATGTTCATATAATAAGGTGCTATTTAAAGTTAGCACGAACTTCCCTCTCTCTCTCTAGATAGCATCAGACTTTGGAAGTCTTTTAAAAGATATAAATTGAGCGCTTGAGAAAAAATGCAAATCAACGGATATAGCACAGCAGAAGAATAGAAATAAGAAAGGGTTTGAAATGTGGTTTTAGCCACATTGTTTTAGAGTTTATGAGTCATCTGAGCTTCTTCTCTGCCGTGGAAAATTGCTTCAGAAATTGCTCCAGGCATTTAGCTCAAAAATCGTGTTTCCACATTTGTTCTTAGACTTACAGCACTTGCTCACATCTGCTTGCCCGAAATGGACGCTTAAGAAATGTTTTGGGTTTAGTTCCAGGCTTTGAACTTAATCAAGGTGCGACGCTTTCTGAAATATAAGCACAAATTTAAATGTAAATATTTATGAGAGGTGAATGAAAGAATTCTTCCTGCACCTCCTTTTGTGACCATCAGCCCAGCTCCCAGTGTGGTGAAAAAGTGAGGGTGACACAACTGAAAAGTGAAAATCTGCTAAAGCCAGTGCTGGAATCAGGATTTGCCTGAAACACAAAACAAAAACCAGCAGATAAATCATATTTCAGTCTTCCCAAAGCCTGTGGGGCATCCAGGAGAGCTTCAGGGAGACAGAAACCTTTTGGCATGTGCTGAGGGTAATTCCTTTCTCCTCAAAGAGGTTCTGGTTCCAAGGCACCCTGCAAAGATTTGCTTTGCCATTCACAGTTTAGGGTTTGAGAAGATTAGCCTGGTGGGAAATCCCTGATGTCTTTATTGTTTTTTGGGGTTTTTTTCGCGTGGAATATTCCTCCGTTTTTGTTTTTTGTTGTTGTAAGCATGGGCTGGTGGTTTGGTCACCCCTGGAGATGTGTCCGAGCCTGCCAGGAAGCAAAAAATCACATTTCTCCAGCAGCTGCACAAACCTCTGGGCCACATAAAGCCCCTGATAGTGCTTGTTTTTCCAGCAAAGATGAAATTTACCCAATCAAAGTGAAAATTGGTGGATATAGTGATTTTTTACCTGACCTGGGTGAGACCACGCAGCAGAGCATAGAGACTGGAGGCAAAATTCCCAATTCAGATGGGTAAAATTGGATGTTTTTCTCCATTTTTAATCACTTAAACGAACAAGGTCAGGGATTCAACAGTACTGACTTTGCCTAGAGGTGGGGCTGCTCAGTACCTCTGAAATTCGCCTGTTTTCCACATGGCTGGTGAAAGGAAGGTGTAAGGATCTGATTTCAGACACGCGGAATGTCAGATCCGATTGCGTTGGCTCAATCTCAGCTGCCTCGCGCAAAGGAAATGGCAACGGAATGATCATATCAATATTCCACGTACCAGCGGAGGGGAAGTAATACTTTTAAAATATAATTTATATGAAAATGTTCCTCCGAGCCGTGTGTTACAAATACAAAGGATATGAAGGATATCAGATGAGCTAATAGAAGGAGGAAGACGGCAATACCTTTTATTACATCCCCTTTAATCACAGGGAAATCTATAATCAGCTAATCAGCTGTTGATATGCAGAATGATAGGTTCTCACGAGTTCAAATTGGTGTTTCATCTGGAGCTGCCCCTCTCCCCAGCCGGGAGTTCGCTCAGCCTGCTCCTTTTGCCCATGTTAGCACCGAAGGAAATTATAGAGAAGATCTGAAAAATGTTTACCTGCAAAAAACATACTGAACACAGATCATAGCCTTAAAGACAGATTTCATGAATAAAATGGGTTTATTTTACCACCAGCTAAGGGCTGTTAAATCTTTACTTTGTCGAGAAAATGGAAGTTTGTTAAGGAGAAAATAATATTCAATCAAAAGGGTCAAGGTCCTGGCAGGACAGAACTTTTCTGTTACTATTTCTTTATACACAATTTCTTTGTAAACAATATATACGAAGGCCAAGATTGCATTGTGTTTCAGTCTTAAACACACAGATAAAAACCCTCTCACCCACGTCCCTAAGAGGGATCCCACCTCTCCAGAGCTGTCTGTGAGCTCCTCACGCGTTAATGAGCAATTCTGTGTCCTCAGCTATTGTGAAGAGTCCTTTGAGTGGATGGAGATGTTCGTAGATGGAAGGCGGTAGTGTCATTTTCTTTGGAACACACACAAAAGGACTGTTGTGCACAGGGAAATTCTTATTTTGGGCTGCAGTCTTGGACTCTGAATCTTCGCTTGAGATGCAATTTGGCTGTCAAAAAGGTTATTTTCTTTCCTGGACTTGGGGTTAATATTTTTCCCTGAACTGAGTCATTGTGGTGGAGTGACCTTAAATTAAAACACTGTGTGCACAATAGTAGTGATCCCTATTATTTGATATCCTATTTTATGTAATTATGCAGCTGTACTCTTTATTTATGCTATACATATATTCTGCTCCTCGTCCTTGCGCTCAGGTTCAAAAAGTCATGTCATTTACAAAAGGAATGGTTTTGATTGTTGTAAATGAAGGTTTGAATGTTGAAAATACTGGAAATCAGGTGTCTTCCTGCAGTAGTTCCATAACAGCATTCCTTCAAATTTACTGAATCTCTAGGATTAATTTAATATTTAAAACACCTCAGAGTGGTTTGAGGTAAAACATCTTTCAGGACAACTAACCCTGAAGCAAATTGTACTGAAAGCTTTGCCAAAGTTCAAGTTTTGAGCATTTCTAGTGATGGTGGCAGAGCTTGTTTTTACACACCTGGCCCAGGTGAAAAACACAAAATCCTTGTCACGTGAAAAATTTTGGCCCATTTGTACAAAATTATTAAAATAAGACAGAAGTAAATATTCCACCCTGTGGAAATTGCTGCTTCTCTAATAACATTCTGTTAATTAGGGTGTCAGAAATGCTCATTCTCTGGGAATGGGGGGAAACAGTTCCCATTTCATTAAAATACTCAGCTACTATTTTTAATCCTTTTGCCATCTCAGACTGTGTGCTGTATTTATAGTATTTTTTTAAAAAGATTAAGAAAAGAGGCAAGTTGAGGAGAAATACTTTACAAGCTTGTAAATTCTCATGAGGCTTTTCATGCAAACCTTCTCCTTAGACAATGTTAGATGGGTGTGCTTACTGAAGGGATTTTATTTAACCACAGGAAAAGAAGGAATTCTTCGTCTGTCCCAGATACTTCTTTACCTTCCAAAAACTTTCCTGCTTGGCCTGATTTTAAGTGGGCCACAGGATTTCTTGTCAGCTTTGGTCTGCACAACAAACAAAACACAGAAAAAATCATTTTTAGAAGTCATTCTGAGCATGGGAAATTCAGTTAAAGGGTGAAGCATCATTAATTTTTATCAGGCCATATAAATGGAAGGAAATATAAGTCTAAATAATAGAAAGGTCAAAATCAGAGGTATCTATAGTTATTAGCAGAGCTTTATGGGGCATTCAGAATTGATATTCCCTACTGACTCTTAAATCTAATTTTATAATTGACAAATAAATATAATTGCTTGCCTTACAGCCATGGATTTTTTTTCCCTGTAGATCTAAGCACTATAGACATGGGAAATTATATTCTGTCTTCAGAACTTGGAAATGTTATAACTGAAAGAGATGCCTGGGTCTCTGAACCTTCATTCATCTTGGACCTTTGATGCAGTGAAAGAGCTTTTGGGAGAGCTCACGTCACACTCTCTGGGAGCTGTATTTGGCTCTACAGGGCTAAAAAAACACATTTAAAAAAAATACTGGTTGATTTTGGTGGAGTTGATTTTAATCAAAGATTGTAGATGCTCCAGGGAGGATCTGTATGGCATTTTCAGTACAGGAATGTTTTTTCTGAGTGACCAGCACTGAATATGATCAGTTGTGTGCTTAGGGACTGTAAAATGAGTGTCCTTCATCGAAATTTGGCTCTGAAGTGTTTGTGAGGCTGAGTTGATGCCTGAGCATGGCCCTTGCCAACCTGCTCCATCTAGGGGATGCTTCACACAGTTCTTGTTTTCACATGCACTTTTAAGCCTTTTGAGTCTTTTAATACCATTTAAATTGGATTTAAAGTAATGTAATGAGATAAAAATCTAGCCTATGAACAGCAAAAATCTCCTTTTCTTATTCAACAGCATGATCATAGCAATTGTTTTGTTCCCGGTACTTGTTTTACTGACTGGCATTTAGGAAATGTGTAAAACCAATTTATTTGAGAGTCTGACTTCCAATGTTACCTCAACAGAACCTCAATGTAAACTGCTCGGTAAAATATTTACAAAATGTATGTTTGGCCCATGTAGGGTTTTACAGACCAACCTTTACAGGCCATCTTCCACCTGTTGTTAAATTAATCCCATTTTGTAAAATTCTCAACACAAGAATGAAATCCGGAGTGCTTCCCAGTGCATGAAAATCAAGACAGGTTTTATGCTGAACGTAAAGCTATCCTAGTTTTTCGCTCTCTAGTACAGCAGTCTAGAAATAGTATTAATGCATTTGGAACAACTTTCATGACCTAAAACCACTAATGCTGATCATGAGGTGCTGCTCGTCCTCCCTGCATGAGCATTCCCTGTGCTGACCCAGCACTAAATTATTTCAAATGAAAGGCAGCTCGTCATTAGCAAGCAGCACACATTTCCTCACATTAGACACTGTTAATTTGGTTTAAAGTGATTCCTCTCTCCGAATCTGAACATTTGACTTTTATCTGGGAATGTTATTTCTTATGCATTGATACTGATTTTAATTTATTAGAATTGTAAAATTACTTTAATTGAGCTCGTGTTGTGCATATTCCTTTCATTAGTAATATTTGTGTCTTCAGCTGTATATTTTAAAGGTATTTAGTTGCAACAAAGGCAAAATTTCATGCAAAATTAGAATAACTGTGACGTCATTAACTACAACCACAATATAAAATTTGGTCTGTGAAGTAGCTCAACAAAAAGCACAGCTTCTCTATGTTACTGGTTTTAAAACAGCAAGAACTGAGGTTAACAACTGGGAGAGCAACACCAGAAATGAGTCTGGGCTGCTGTTCTCGAGCTGAAAAGTGAGAAATAATATGTTTGCAGGATTTGGCCAAGAATAGGGATGGAAGGGGGGGGAGGAAAACAAAACCCAACTCTTAACAGGGACCCCACAGAAGTATAAATATTGGATTGTTGAGGATGGTAATGCTAAAAAAATAGTGTTTGGATCAGGTTTCTGGAAGGAGATGTCAGTTCCATTCCCAATGCAGCAGATTTTTCCCCCAAAAGCTGTGCAGGTGCCAGCTGCACCAAGCTGAGCTCCGAACAAGGCCTGTCCCATGCTGTCCTGGTGGCTTTGTGCATCCCCAGTGTCACTTTGTCTCCAGAGGTGGCTGAGCTGGCAGGGATGTGGCAGCTGACCCGAGAGCCAAGCCTGCACAGGGTAAAAACGCTGATTGAAACTGCAGGATCTGACTGAGAATGACCCCTGACATTTTGGTTACCGTGAGCAGGACAGGGACACTCTCATCCATCCCAGTGCTCTGCAGCAGCCCTTAATTCAGAATACAGAATATTCAGAATACATTCTGAACAGCCTCTGCTCCCAGGCCCTCTCTGGGGAGCTTTGCAAGCCTTGGATGTCCTGGCATTGTCCCTCTGCCCCAGCCGTGCCCCCCTTGGTGCCCTGGCCCTGCAATTGCACACCTGGGGTCACATTTTCCCCTGCCCTCACCCTCCGAGGCTCTGAGCTCTGTGTCTGACTGAGTGAGCTCCTTGCAGCCTTGGCATTTCCCTTTAACCTTCCCCGCGATTCGCTGATGGCTCTGCTCCCCCTGCAATGCTCTCTGTTGGACACCGAAAATAAAACTTGGATTGTCTTGCGATGGAAACAGCAAATTACTCTTATTACTCATTTCTAGCCCTCTGCTGCAGCAATCCATTAGGAAAGAAATAACCACTAAAAGTAACAGCAAAGGACAAAAAGAGCAGCCAGGCTGAAATCACAACTGCCTTTCGACAATGGTGGCGGCTGCCAAATTGTTCTGCTGTTTGTGGCCCCCTCATTCAGGATTTCCCAGGTGGGAGGATCCCTTCCAATGGCTCTGACAGCAAAAATAATTCTTATTGCACCAGTTTTATACGTGGGGGAGACGAAGGATGAAGCATGGAAATATTGAATGTCTAGGCCAAAATTAGCTAGGAAATATGAATTGATAAAATTTACTTCAATCACTATTAAAATACAAGTAAAATAAGTAAAACTAAGCATGACTATACTTGCACAGTTTTCTAAATTAAACCCTGTGAGTGTTCATCTTCTGTTCTTAAATGCCCTACAGATGTTCATATTATTGTTGTGATTATTATGGAAAGAAATTCGTGACTTTTTGCATTATTTTATACTTTTACAGTTCAGCTTTGTACCTAGGCAATGAAATAAGTCAAATGCAATGAGGAGCTCAGTACTTTGGAGTATATTTATCATTTCTCTGACAGTAAAAGTTGCACCTGCACAAGTGATGCCACCATTTTGAAAGTCAGTTTTCATAAATGGATTATTTGGCTTGAAAATTCCCAAAAGAAAGCTTTTTGGGCAATTTTAGACAGCTTCTACTTTAACTTGGTTAGAAATCCCACACAGTTAATCCCTTGTGCAGCAGAAATCAACAGTTGTGGTTCCTTCAGATGTGGGTCAGGAGGGGTAATAAATATTAAACCTAATCTTCTTTATCGCTGATGCAATCTTGGGGTAAGTTGTCTGCTTAAAGGGATGATAGCATTGCAGTAAAACCCAGGTAATAAGTTTCAGTGTGTGTGGCATTTGATTCCAGGCACAGCTACATATTTTATAGACTTTATTTAGAAATCAAAAGTGGAAAGCCTGAGTACATGTCTGCATGTCTCAAATATTTATTTGTCATCCCAGCTCCGGCTCAGTTGAAGCATTCGGAGCCTCTCTCTCTGATCCCATGAGATGTCCCATAAAAGGGTTTTGCCTGTGGGTATCAATATCTATATGCAACACAGCTGTTAGGCTCGGCAGCGTGATGGATTCAGCTTTTATGAACATAATGAAATGGAATTTTTAAATGCAGTAAAAAGAGACATAAGACGGCACATCAAACAGAACCGAGTCCGTCTGTGTTCTCCTTTCCGGAGCTTCGCACGCTTGTGTCGCTTTCAAAAATAAGAAGAGCTCGGGAGATCCTTTCAGCCTGCTGGAGCAGGGGCTGCCCTGCACAAATCAAATCAGGCTGAACTGCATCTCAATCAGAGCCCTTCAGCAGCGCCTGCCACTCCGAGAGGGCAGCGCTTCCCTCCCCGCACAGAATGTGCTGTCATAATTGGTTTGTGTTAGGTGTTGGAAACATCTTGTGACTGAATGACCTGTAACTAATAAGAAGCAATGCTCCAATGAGATGAAGGTCCTTGTCTTCCAAGCACTAAACAAATGGGTTCCATCTGGCAGCGCAGTGACTTTAATGTGTGATTTATGTTGGACTCCGATGTGTTGCCGGGTGGGAGAGTTAAAGAACCTCATCAGAATGCAGGGGTTCCCACTATGGCTTTTGAATCTTATTTGGAAGCTTGAAAGACAGAAATTTAATTAAGGGGAAAAAAAGAATTTTTTTGTTAGAAATTTTAGGAAAATTTGCATTAGCCTGGGACAGAGCACACCTTTCCTGTCCTTTTTGGTTTTCAATTATGATCTGAATCAACACAAAGATGAAGTGGCGACTGTTAAAAAATGAAAGGTGACAGTGACACAGTCAAAATGACCACCTGGAAAACTTTCTCTGTTTTCTCTATAGGAACTTGAACCTCAGTCTGTTTTTAACAGACCATATTGCTGCTGAAAACTTTTCATGATACATATTTCATTGAAACTGGTGCTTTCCAATTAAAAATTATGATCGTCAAAGATCCATATTTTCTGATTAAAAGGTTTTTTAATACTCATAGAAGCATTAAGTTGGAAAAGACCTCCAAGGTCATCGAGTCCAGCCACTAACTCAGGACTGCCAAGGCCACCACTAACTCATGTCTTCAAGTGCCACATCC
Organism: Acanthornis magna; assembly: GCA_036785705.1. Classification (NCBI taxonomy): domain Eukaryota; kingdom Metazoa; phylum Chordata; class Aves; order Passeriformes; family Acanthizidae; genus Acanthornis; species Acanthornis magna. The sequence goes on from JAWUZG010000179.1 coordinate 1,417,702, forward strand.
ACATGGTTTTTGAATATTTTCAGGGATGGTGAATTCTTCCAGAACATTTCCCTGCGTTCAGCCTGTTCCAATGCCTGAACACCCTTTTAGTGAAGAAACTCTTCCTAATATCCAAAATAAACCTCCCCTGGCACGACTTGAGGCTGTTTCTAACTGGTTACAAGGAGAACAAAGATTGTGTCTTACACTGGAGCACCTGGCAGTTTCCTAGAGTAAAAGTGGAAGGCATTTATTGAAATGAATAAATACAATCAGCAAATTAGATTTGATTTGAGCAGAATTCAGAGAGGTCACTGATGGCTCTTGGCTGCTGATCAGCTGTAGCACACTTTGCTTTTCACCCCAATGCTGATTATTTTCTCTTTTCTCTCACCCTTAGTTCCTTGTTCCAGTACTTTTCAGGTTTTTCACATCAACCCCTTGGGACAGGAGGTGTTTGTGCTGCATTTGCTCATTTTTGCGTGGGCACAGCAAAAACTTTTGGTTTGTTACCACAGCAGGTTGGCAGCCAAAGGGATGGTGATTGTCTTGTCTTGTTCCCTGCACAAGGAGGTTTTTTTTTCCTCTGGGGTGAGCAACAAGGTGTGGAAATTTGGGAACAGAGCTCTCAGGAGTGCAGGCACAGGAGGAGGACAGGGAGCTGAGTCCTCTCACGCAGGGAGCAGCAGGAGACACAAAAAGAGCAGGGAGCAGATCTCCAGCCAAGCCTGAGTGATTATGGAGAAAAAGAGAATTCCTGGGAGGTCTGTACGAGTTTGTTACAGATTTAGAAGGCAGTGAGAGTTGCTGGAGGGAGAGGAAAATTGATTCCTGCCAAGAGTGCACAGTGCTCAGGGAATCAATGGTTGGGTTTTTTCCCCAAAACTTTTTATAAATCCATTTCACCCACTAAAGCCAGATTTTCACCTTAAGAAAATGCGAAGTCTCCAAGTACCCACCCAGCACACCCTCCAAGGCTTGCTCCAGCCCCTGCAGTTTGTATTCTGATGTGATACAGTTCAGAGATTGACGATTTTGTCTCTGCCTCAAAACCTTGCTTCCTTGGGAGCCTCTCACACCCCTGAGTACTGGCGGTGTGCAAATTCACCGTGATGGGCTCAGTTTGCTTTCCAGAATAGTCTCCTGTTTTTTTGTTTGTTGATTTTCCCCTTTAAGGTCCAGTAGAACTCTCTGAAATGGCACACATATCCTTTTTTTTTTTTTATTGTTTCCCACCCATAAAGTCTTGGCATTTGAATCCTATCTTTTAAAGAGAGTGGAGAAACTGGGACTAGGAGTTTCAAAGAAACATTGAAATAACCTTATTTTCTTATCCTCTTCCCATCCCTGACCCATAAAAAGTAGAATGCTGTATTTGTTCATTCTTTCCTGCTCACCATCTGCCTCCCTTTTCTCTTTTGTATAAAACTTGTACATTAAAAGCCTGGTTTTGTAACAGTCTGGTGAAAATATAGCATCCTCCTGACCTGTACTCTCCCTGTTATGATGTCTACAACTGAGAGAGTTCTTTCTCTGTCCTCCTCTGTCTTTATTGAGAAATGGGTGTCTTACCCTTTTTGGTGATGGAGGGGAATAGCTTTGATTACATAAAAGATCCACACAGTTTCTTTTTATTGTGCTACTATAACATTTCAGGCAACAAAAAAAAACCAGTCTGGCACTTCCGTGATGAGGCTTTTATATAAAAATTTATAAATTAAGTAAGAGCAATGTGAGATTCAAACCACCTCAGTTGTGTGTGCCGTTCATTATTGTTAAACTCAGAAAGCTGTGCAGGCTCCTTCTGCAGGGGCTTGGCTGCTCCATCCCAGCCACACGTGCAGGGCTCAAATGTGTGCTCTGAACAGCTCAAAAACAGCTCAAAACCAGCAGCAGAGCTTCACTGTCCAAGGCAATAATCCTGCTGAGCCGTGGGACACACCTTCCAGGGGCTCTCTCTCCTACCTGATGACTCCCAACTCAAATCATGTTGTCCAGTGATGGAGATTTAAAGTTGGATGGGTAGGCAAATCTAACATGGCTTTTCTGGCAGCTGTTGTTCCCTGTCTTACCTGGACCTTGAGGTTCTTCCACATTTGGGACATCTTTATTACCACTAAGAATCACAGTCTCGGACCAGGACCCCAACATATCACACGCCTGTACGAATTTGAGATAAAAACTTCATCCTTCCCGCAGGAAATTATGATAAGCACATAGGAAAAGCAAGGTTAATGGGACATACAGTGAGGGGAAACCATGGACTTTGCCAGCAGGGTGGACAGGACTTGTAGGATTCTGGGAAACCTGGCTGTGGGGGAAACTGAAGAGGATGTGGGAAGAGAAAGCTGAAATGCCTTCCCTGATACACTGAGTGTCACTGAGCGTCACCCGCTGTGGCCGGGGCAGCAGAGTGGGCAGAGCTTGCTGTTTATGCTCAATGAGTTAATAAATTAGTTAGAATGGGCATAGCACACCCTGACACAGAGCTTTCTGTTTGCTTCTTTACTGGAGTTACCTTGAATTCCGTAATTTCCCAGCTCAGCTTTAACAACCGTGTTCAGCTTTGTGCCAAACAGGGAATTCTGGTCTGTCCTTCGGGATACCAAGGTCCTCATTTCAGACTCAGAAGGAGCTTTGTGAGCCTCTACACTCTCAATGTTTTTTCAGGATTTCTTCAGAGGTATACAGCAGTGTTGTCCTGGAGCCATTTTATCCTGTGTGCCACAGAAATTGCTGGTTTTTGACTTTTTTTTCTTCTCTGAAACACACGCCTTGCTCTTTGTGTGGTGTAGCCGCCACCCCTTGCCGGGAGGTTGTTCCTCCTGTCCTAGGGGTGACCCTAAAGCTTTTAAGCTGTTCCAGGAGAACGGCTGTAACTAACAGGACTACTTTTTGGAAACCAAGAAAAATAGCCTGGTGTAATTCTCCTTCCCTGGAGGCCTGTTTTTATAATAGATTTCTGCTCACCCACCTGCCTTCTGTGCATAGCAGGGGATGTGCTTTGTATGATTTGAAGCGATAATTAGAAATGATGGTGGGTGGCCACGGGAGGGACTGCAGATCCAAAGCAATAAATGTGTCTCCACAGAGTGACACATCACCTCCTCATCAGAGAGTTTAATACTACAATTCCTTGGAATTAAACCTGGGAGCTCCTAATCGAAGACCTTAGAAGGAAAATTGTAGAGTGTGTGTAAATCACTGATGGCAAATGGTGGCATCAAAAGTGCGTCTTCCACAACAGCATTAATATACTGAGAGAATAGAAATTATTTTCAGAGGATGCTTGGGATTTTTGTTTGTTTTAATTTTCTTTGTTTTGTTTTACAGTTTCTGCCATAAAATGTGCTTTAGGAAGAGGTCATTGTTATTACTACACATATATTTGAAGGGATCCAATTTAAGCTGAGGCTGTAGTTTGGGGAATGTGCAGCTTTTTATTTGGCGATGCAGCTATTCCTTAATATCCCATGGAGAAAATTCCTTCACCGTGTAATTTGCAAAGCCTCCTGAGATGTAATGCTGGCAGACTAAAGCACGCACCCAGCCTTTTGCAGCAGCAGAACCGTGCAGAGCTTGCTCACATCTCTTTGGGTGAACGTGGGACACCTCTCTGCCTTTAATATTGCAGAATATTAGTCCGAGGTGGAACAAATGTAATTCGGATGGCACCTGTTTGAATGCTGCCTTAGCTGCAATTTAATTTTCCTTCCCAAATTAGCATGTTTCATTACTGTCCTTTTCCCAGTGATAAACAAGATAATTCATTTTGGGTTTTGTCTGCACGGTGGAAACATAAAAATTTGTCAACTGTAAATTGCTGTAGGTGTCATTAAAATCCTCCCTAAACAACCTGATACGTTCCACGGGTTTTTTTCGAGACACTTGCAGCTATTTTTAAACCACCTGCTGTGTCTATACATATTCAGACCGTAATGGGGAGGCACTGCTGAGCAATTCAATAGAAAATCATTTAAATAGAGAGGGACATAAGAGTAAGTGATAGGAAGTTCAGTAAGTTAATGCACTAGTTTGAAGTCTTCGTGCCCCCTGTGATCTCCCACACGCACTCTTTTCTGCATGGCAGCCTTCACATTTGGGGTTTTTTTCCACTAAAATGATTTATCTGTGATTGCCTTCCGTCTCACAGAATTGCCTAAGTTGGGAAATCAGTTCTTTGTAGCACCAGGGGGAAGGTTCTGGTTTGTCCTCAGAGAGGCGTTGGGGATGATGTGCAGAACAGCTGTAAGCACAGAAACAGAGCAGCTAAACTGCACAGAGGCACAGAGGGGTGCCCAGAGCTTGCCTCGTGCTTTTGGGGATTGGGACAACTCTCCAGTGTATTTGCACAAGTGCTCAAACCCCTCTGTCATTTCTGCTTTATCCTCCTTTTTTTTTTTTTTGTCTTCTATCTTCTTTTGCCACATTTTTAAGAGACCCTCTTTGCAGTTGTAACCTTTGTTCTTGAAAGAGAACTCCTATAAAACAAAGGATTAGGTTTTACTGACTTTTTACTAATAGGAGGAGAAACAAGAAAGAGAGAAAAGGTACTTTTCTCTTGCCCTGACCGCTCTTCTCTTGCTGGAGGTGTTATAATTTCTCACAAGTTCTGGATGTCCTGAGCATTCAATCAGTCTCATCCTTGTAGCAACAAATGTTTCCATTCATATTTTATATTCAAGGGATTTACACACACGCAACCAGTTAAATAGCAAAGGGATGATAAATAATAATACAGAACAGAAGCTAATCTGACCACAGTAGATGGTATCTGCTGGGAGAGTGGGCAAATATCAATTTATAAAAAATATCTCCATTTTTCCACTCATTTTCCAGTTTTCTGAATACAAGATTTTTATATTGCAGCAGATGACTTTTGCCAAGATATTCTGAATCTGTAAGGGCAGGACTGACAGTCCCTGACACCACATAAGCTGGTGTGGGGACCATTGGGACAGTAATGGCCAGCGGCACCTCCTGGGTCACAGGCAGCCAGCAGGAGAAGAGTGGGAATTGTGTTGGATAAATGATGGGAATTAGGAACCTGAAGGTTCCCTCGCTGGCAAATTTAGTGAGTCAGGACAGCCTGAGACAGGTTTGGATTTTCCAACAGACCCCGGGGATGAACTCCTGCCCCGCAGTGTGTGTCTGTACAGGAGGGATGAGAACCTTTAGCTGTGCTGCTTTTATTTTTCTGGAGTGCATTTTTGTCCATTTAAAACCGACTTGTTGATTTACCTTTTGTAAAGCCTCATGATGCAAATATATTTAGAAAGACAAGACAGAGAATTAATTTAAAAAAAAAAAAAAAAAACAAACGGGGAAAGAGTTGAATTTCTGTGGGTTGATGACAACAGCGTGGACAAAAAGTCAGCTAAGGAGGTGTTGGAGAACCGGAGTCATCAGAGAATCTTAGAGCAGAAAATCACCTCTTTCCAAAAATAGCAACAGCAGAGACAGGAGCAATGTTCAGCCCAGATCAATAACCAGGGTAAGGTTCTGCCTTGGAGGCTGCACAAGCCAAAGCAGTTCAGGGGTAGTTTGATGTGCAGTTCTCCTGCAAAGTGTGTGCAACTGAGGTGGTACATAAAAAATTCATCACTCTGGCAGGCTGTGCTGTCCTGTCAGCCAAGGTGTTGCTGAAACTGAACTTATCCCTTTGCCCCTTAATGAGAAATATGGCCTGACCTGAGGAGTGCAGCTCCAGCCTCGTGTCTGCAGAGTGAGGAGGGCACAGTTAAATGTAGCATTAACGAATTCCTCACAGCGTAGATCATAAAATATTTAATTTATTTCTCACATAACTTAAATGAAACGAAAGACCAAATGATCTAAATGAGGCAGGCTTTATATTTATTTAGTCTTAGCTTTAACTCCTAACAAGAGCTTTATCATATTTAAACAGTCTCACATCATTAGGTTAATAATGGACTGCGGTTTGCGCTGCTGGTGACTGGATGTTCATTATCCTCAGTTTTGGTCTTTCAGTGGCCATTATTGTTTATTGTGCCCTTTTAAAAAGTGAATAAATTAATAGAGATTAAATCCAAGGAATTTGTTATCAGAGGAGGCAGTGACATATTGCTGAGTTCAGGTAGAAGGCAAGAAAATAGAAGGAGATTGAAATGAGGTAGCAGGGTTTTGAAATTCAGGCACGCAAATCCAAAAGGGAATACTATTTTTAAAACATAAAGGACCTAAGCTTGGTATTTTCTCTTATATCTCAGTATATTTTGTGAACCTCTATAGTTCTTAATGCTTGACTTTTGTACAAATGTGAGATTTTTTTTCCTCCTAAGAGGAAGGGAGGAAAAATTTCTCTGTTGTCCAGAGAAGCTGAGGAAGTGTTCAAGGCCATGTGGGAGCCGCCTGGTCCAGTGGAAGGTTCCTTGCCCACAGCAGGGAGTTGGACATCAGTGGTCTTTAAGACACCTTCCAACCCAAGCCATTCTGTGAAAACAGAGTGCCTGTTCCTCATTATCTAGTGGTGGTGCATGAATCAAAGAGTTAGAGCTTTAACACCAGATGCAATCCACGGCGCTCAGCTCTGCACGAGCTGATGGACAGCATCTGGCCTGTCACAAAATCAGCACAGACAGACTTTTCCATCAGTTTCAGAGTCAGAAATTGCTCCTGTGTTGGGAACTGGCTGTTCATTCGCTGCCAGTGCCAAGCCATGAGATCACTGTTACTCATCCAAACCAAATAGCCCTCATTGCACCAGGGCTCGGAGAGAGGAAAACAAACCCAAAAAGTGTCTGCTCCACCTCGATGGCGGTGGATGGCCCTGCCCAGGTGTGTGCAGGTGAGCTGCACAGCAGCCCATGAGCAGGGCAGTCCTGTTTAATGTTTTCACTTTCCTGTGTCAGCTCTGTGAAGCTGCAGACTCAAACCAAGAGATTTTCAGCCTTGACATCTGTGCAGGAGCCAGTGCTCCCCACGAGCCCTGCCTGGGTGGCAGCTCTGGGTTTCCAAGCACAAGGCTCAGCAGCAATAGAAAGGTGACCATGGCTGAAAGGGACTTCAGATCAGAGTTTGAGCTCTGTGTTCACAGGAGGAAATAGATGATATGTCTTTAAAAAGCTCTTCTCCTCCTCATCCTCCTTTTCCCAAACAGAAATCTGTCCATGCCTCAGTTTATTCCCTGCCCAGGGCAGGGTAAAGGACTGAATGTCTTTGCTAAATAAAAAGCTGTTTTGTATTAGGAATCAGACACTGCTCTAAGATGCACAGATTTGCAATTACAGCTTTGTCCTGGGAATAAGGATTCTAGAATCATTTGCTGACACAAATTTGCTCTGTGACCTGGGGAAACATTTAAATACTTTGTGCTTCATTTTTCTCCTGCTGCTACATAAATTTTTCAGTGTTGTGTATTACACCAACTGATTTGTATTTTCTGTTTAATCAAGTAATTTAAAATTTTAGCCTTTTAGCTGTATAATGCAACTGAATGTCTTCGCAATGGATATATCAGATGCTGGCCGGAAATTTAAAAAATTTTTTAAATTAATTTCCATCTTGCCTGTTGTTTTAGAATAAATTGAAGCAGTTGGAAAATACTGTTACAACACTAATTTGTATTCTGGGCGTTACTTAATGCTGGAATTAGTGACATGCAGTTGTCTTGATGCAGGTGAATCAAAGTTTGCCGTGTCAAGTCCAATTCTGCCTCTGTTTAAGATGATAATAAATCACCCCGTGAGCTCTGCTGTGCACGTTGGGGTCTCTACTCGGTGCTGTTACAGCTTGTTTAAATTTCTAATGAAGACACAGAATAATGTATGCTCATATTATGGCTTCATAATCCAATGTAAAATGTCTGCAGGAAAACATATCCCCAGTCAATCAGCAGCTGGAGAAGTTTTCTCTTCTCCTGACTCACACTCCATCACTTTGATACCTTCCAGGCAGGTTTTGCATTCACCTCATGTCCTCAGAGTCTACAAAACAGCACAGAAAAATAAGCTGGTGCCCAATACCATTACGGTGGATGCTGTGAGAGCCCATATGGTGTTAGTTTCTCAAAAATAAATCACACTGAGAACTGTTGGATACATACAGGGACCTTTTCCAGTCCCTCTTGGAGGAAATGTTACACAAAAAAATATTTTAGAAGAGCAGCAATGCATTGCTTTATAAGAATTACATAAAACAAATGGACCTGGGATGGATTAATATTCACAGCATTAATAAAAATTAGATTTTAATTGCTGTTTAGTAAACCACACATTATAATTTAATAGCTAATTTAAAATCAAAATTGCAGTACTTAGAGCAAGTCTCTAGACCAAGAAATTCTATCTTCTGCATAGTCAGCACACTCAATGCTTTAATGCACGAGTTAGATAAACCTCACTGCCACCTCCTTTGCACTCTTGCATGCATTATAGAAACAACTTTCTTATAAACAATTTTTATTATTTTTCGTAGAAGAATCTTTATCCGCAGCTCTGCAAAAACAAGCGGAAGTTCAATACCTCGACAGGGTTGTTGGCTTTCATCAGTTCTTCCCCTGGGCACACCGCAGTGATCCAGGCCTTTGAGAGGCAAAAATGTTTCTAAAACCACGAGTTCTTTCACAAAATGAAAGCAAGGTATCTTTTTCCACGGCAAATCAAACATTCTCCTTAAAAAATTTCAAATCTATTATCTAGAAAGTGTTTTCCATCTCTTCTGGCCTGATGTGCATAACAACATTTGTTATACCTACAACTCTCTCTTCACTTATATCAGAGCTTTAGCTACAGGCAGCTGTATTTACATACTGTAATTATTGAAATCTCAGTGTTTGTTGTTTCCTTTTAGCAAAGCAAAACCCCCAAAAATAATTACCAAGTAGGAAAAAGTGAAAGGACACAGGTGAGACAAGCAGGTTGTTGTCATGTCACCTTTGAACTTCAGCGCTAAGAATTTTCACTATTATAAATCACACCAGGGTTTTTCAAAGAGATCCTTTCTTGTTAAACCCCTTGCTAAGACAGATTAAAAAGAAAGTGCTGGAAAGGAGAAAAACAAGAACAAAAAGCAGCTTCCTCAAGATGAGAAGGTGATATCCCAGCTGGACAGGAACAGCTTTGTTTTCTGATCTTGTGTTTTTACAGGGTCATTTGAAAAGTCAGTGGTTTGTTCTGTGGCATTAGAACAAAAGATGACTAAACTAAAACAAGAGAAATATTCTATATGATATAAAATCTATCTGCATTTCAGAACCTGTCAAAGTGAAAAATGAAACCACAAGCTTGGCCTTTAAAAATATTAATTCACTTTAGAGATGAAATGTAAAAGTGCTGGGAAAGAAGTCACCTTATCTTCAGGAAGAAGCAAGCAAGATGAAATCCCTATCGCTCTTCCTGGATCTCAGATGGCACTTTCATGCCACCCTTAAATCTAAAAAGGGATGTAATCATCAGTTCTTGCCACCATAAATCCCTGGAGCGTTTTTGCTGTATTATTAATGAGACACTCATCAAATGCACTAAGCAGGGCTTGAGGAATTCCAGTTCCAGGGCAGTGATTTCCCATTTTTACTGAGTGATGAGGAGAGTTCAGTGCTGACCTAGAGCAGCATTTTGGGATTACAGCCCCAGCTCGTTTACAGCACAAAGCACTGGCCCTTGGGATGCCAGGAAAGCTAATTAGTGAATATGTAGCTAATAAATTGTCAATATCCAGCTATAGCTAATGTAAAGTTTTCACGTGCATTCATTTAAAGCCTATATTTAGCTACTCAGCTAAGCATAATTTAAGGCTTTTAGGGATCATTCCGCCTGCTTGATATTATTGATTCCCCACAGCAAACTATAATCAACTGATAAATCTGTGATCTTTAGTCACAATGAAATAATATCATAAATGGATATTTCTGTACTATTTGAAGAGATATTTTGATATTGGCTTTGTCAAAATATATTGCAGATATTTCTCAAAAATTATCTATCTTTGTTTCCTTTCTGTGGCATTTCAAGTGTCAAGGGTTGCCATTAATTTTTCTCTTATGTTGCTTCAATCTATAATAATTAATGAAAAAATTATAAGTAAATTTTTACCCTAACAGGCCTCACCCCAGACCTTTGTTCCGTTAATATCTTTTTCTGAGATAACTCTTTAGTCAGAGTTGTGTTGTGTTTTGAATTTTCTAATTATTAAGACCTTCAAATTTGACAATACAAATGATTCTTCTTGAATACTAAATATGATGATGAGTTTCTTTTTTTGTTTTTTTTATTCTTTCCTGTCATTTGGTGGTTTTGTTGTTGTTGCTGGGGCTTTTTTAATTTTACTTCCCATATACCCCCAGTTTCTGTTCTTAGGCTGCCACCTAGTAATAAAAAGTGAAACAAAACCTGTTGGATAGACAGAGCAAGAGAGCAAAGAGCTCTTACAGTACAACCACTGCAAACCAAGAGGAATAGAGCTGTTAGTTTGTCTTTCACGTTCATAAATAAACCTGCCATTTTTTTCTGAGGTTTAATTTTCCTTGCAGCTTGTTTTAATACTTCAGCCAAGTGGAAGTTCAATACAAGAGAGCATTATAATGAATATTCCCTATTGTTTTATTTCTTAGCACCATAACCAATGAGGCAAATAATCCATGGCCATTAAGCTTTCTATATAAAGAATTGGAAGGTACACAGAGCTTACAATAGCATGAATAACGGAGATCTTTCCTCAGGCCTTCAAAGCTTGATGGGCACAGAGTATTTTTCAAGCGTGTGTGATCATCTCTTTAATATTAGAATATTTTTATTGCTTCTTCAGGGAATAGCTGTGTGTCACTTGGCCATTGAGAAATTTAGGGCAAGTGGCTTAAGAATTTCAGTTTTATTTTTCTTATTTTTTTTTCCGAGGACAGAGAAGCTCAGCTGCTGTCCCTCAGATAAAGACAGCGCATCTGAAGAGTTACATATCACCCTTTATATGATCATCAGAGCCCTCTTGCATCAAATACAAACCAGCAATGAAATGGTAGAAACAAACTTCCTAGAGCCTTAAAGGACTTCAAGTTATTCTCAAAAACAAGCATGCGAATGCTGTTTCCTCAGAAGATCTAATAAGCAAAGATATACCTAAACCAAGCTAGAAATGCAAATATCCCCAAAGCTTATTGCCTTTAAAATTCTGAGGCAAATGTTCCAATTAGAGTCCCTCAGTGACAAGCAGCCAGCAGCTGACCTGAGCTGAAACCCTGACATCCCTGCTGCCTCCTGAGGTAATTAAACCCTTGGTTTTACTGAAGCATTCGGTGAAGATGAAAATATTCCGACAAGAAAACCACAGAGGCCACGAGCAGCAGCAACAAGGAGGACACGAGCAGTTTCCTTTGGCTGTAATGTTGTGTTTGTGGGGAACACGACCTCGCAGGCTGCGGGATTTTAGCCAGGCAGGCCAAGTGGTGACCGAGGGAGGCAGGGGAGGGACAGAGGGACACGTGCGGCAGCCATCGAATAAATTGTGCAAGTCATTATAAAACAGGAAGGGAGTCCTAATCTTTCCATTTATAACTAGAAGGGAGGAAGCGGATCGAGCTCCAGATTAGGAGCTGGAGCCCTCTCAATCTGCTTGTAGATGTAGTGATTTTCAGCATGACCTCGAGCCGTGCCATTTATCACGGTATCAATTAACCTGCCCGTGGGGTGTTCTGCATCCGCTTAATGGTGTTTGTGGTAGACATCAGGATCTCTGTGTAAGGACACATTTCATTGCTCCTGCCTGTCCTGCTGCACGCTAAATTGATGGCTGGCACGGCAAGGGTAACACTGCCAGATTTAAATAGTGTGTTCTTTGATGGCTGAATCCTTGCTGTAGTGCAAGGCTTGGGGAAAGCCGTCCTGCCAAAAAAGGCACTTGTAAAGATGAAACCTTTTTTTGTAAAGTTTCTTAACCTGTACTGCTATTTCCTAAACATGTGCATTGACAGGAACCTGTACAAGTGCTGACATGGGAGTTATTGCAGCACTGTTCACTGTGGGTGTGGATTTCTGTGTAGCCTTTCTCCCATCCCTTTTCACCTGTAACCAAGAGACCTCATTTTATAACCAAATTGAATTTCCTGAAAACTTTTCTACATGGGGAAGTGTGTGAATGGAAGAGCAGCATGTGCATTTCCAAGGCACTGGGTTCCAACAGCACACACGAGTGGGCACCTGCTGGATTTATCTTTCCGAGTGCAGCTGAAGCCCTCCTGGCCATTGCAATAGGTCCCTTTGAAGACAGAATTATATTCAGAGACGGATTTATTATTAGTGAATTATTTCTGGTATTGCTGGCAAAAATGCCACCAGTTCCACGCAAGTCAAAGACCCTATAGTATTTCCTTTGATCCCTGCAGGGAGATGTTCTGGATGCTGTCAGGACCAAGTATGTTGACCTTTGGAAAACAGAGTATCTGTAAATAAACTTTAAGGGCAGGATGTGATGCTTTTTTAATGTAGGGTGGGTTTTAGAGACATTACATTCTGTCTAACTGAAGGATCAATTGTCTGGTCTCAATATTGATGGAGGAATGTCTCAGTTGTATGAAATTCTGGCTGAAAGGCTTAGGTTCTGTGGAACCATATCTCAAAAATATTGATTAAACTCAACGCAATCCTTCAATCTGCCAGGAATCATCAAAAAATGCTTTGTAATTTGCCATTATTTGGAGGCACTTTAAAAGCTGCATATTTTCCTTTCCTGGTGCTATGGCATTTTCCTTTAAAGTGCTCCTTTCCGAGGTGTGTTCAAGGGAAAATTTCCATAATGGCCCAGATAATGAGGTGTTGGTTATCTCCGTGTGGGGATGGTTCAGAGGACTGCTCAAGATGATGAATGATCTGAATGAATTCACAAATGGGGGCTGTTGGATGCTGTTCTTCACCACCTGGAATCAGAATCACTGGGGAAAGAAATAGTGTCTGATAAATTCCATGGATATTATAAATGCAGTTTTCCTCCCCTGTCCTATGAACAAGTCAAAACCTCAGGTCCCGGGAAATCAGTGGAGACCAAACTCATTATATTTCAACACTTTCTTGTAGGTCTTCCTTCACAAGAAAAACCCCACTTTTTAGGCAAATAATATTTTTGAAACAAGGGTAGCTACAGAGAAGACAAAGACTGAGGAGAGGGAAAACACTGGAAGATAACTGAATTCTTCCTTGATTATCTGTTTCCAGCCTTTCAATCTCCAGAGAGGGAAGCCTAGGTCCTGATTTTCTTTTTAGTCTGTTTTACTTTCAGTTGTGTACCACAGTCTGCTCTAAAACATGAACACATATCTAATAACATAAATTTTATTTCACATTTTCACCAGCAATTGCATTCCTGCTTTGATAAACAGCATCTTACCAGGCTTAAGATGTTGAACATTTGACAAAGGCAGTAATTTTAGAAGTATCTTCTCCATCTGTTTATTAAGCTAATTGTTTCATTTGTATCCTCCCTTCCAATTGTTTCTGTTGTAGTGTTAACTCAGCATTTTCTGCCTCTGGAAATCTGTTTAACTTAAAGTGACCCAGATAGGCTTTTAAGAAAATTCAATTTTACAGTTTTCTTCTGAAATTGAAATTTCTTTCTTCCTTTTCTTTTTCTCTCAATAAAGTTCATGCAAATAACGTTAAAATTTATAATGAGACTAATATTTGTTAATCTCAGTTCAAACAGTGGATTTGTATTAAAACCTAGTTTCAAACACTTGCATTGAGAGTGAGAAAGTGTATTGCTTTTAATACATTCATTACTGTGCTGCTCTTGTTAAGCTTGAATTGTCATTTTGATTATACACCATAATTTTTAGTATTCAATATTAATTATATTTAAATCCCATTAGATCTACAGTTGCTGGGCCAGCTTTGATTTCCATTTTACAAAAGTGTTTTGGAGTAGTTCCAGCACATGAACCTGATCCTGCAGCTCAATGTCGGTTTCAGTAGGAGATTTGTGCATATATCAATTAATTACGTGAACGAAAGTTTCTTGGTCCCAATAAGGGTTTCCTGAATGTCACACAATTTGTGGTCTGCAGAAATGTCAGGAATTAGATCTTGAGCTGGTTGAGGTCAGTATCAAATGTCCTGTTGGTCCAACAGGTGTTGGAGGACACCCCGAAATACAAATTTCAGGTTTCACACACTCCCCTGCTGCACATTCCAGGAACAGAAAATGCCAATCGGCAAAGAATTGAAAAGGTGCCTCAGTCATTATCTTGGCCTAATTGCAGGTCTTGATGAGCCGGCACACAGCAACACAAAATTACATTTATCTACGTGTGTCTAAGATGGGCTGCGCCGAAGAGATTTTGACCCAGATCCTTTGTGTTTTTAAAAGCTCTTGCCTTGCTTGTGGCCAAACTTGGCTATCCAAACACTCTGACTGCAGCCAGGATTTGTGCCATTTTTTTCACATGGCACTCACATGGCAGCTCTGTGTGTGCCGTGTGAGCCATGCCAGGGATCCAGGGATGGATGGATGGATGGAGGGATGGAAGGATGGATGGATGGAGGGATGGATGGATGGATGGATGGAGGGATGGAAGGATGGATGGATGGTGGATGGACGGATGGATGGATGGATGGGTGGATGGATGGGTGGATGGATGGATCCCCTCGGCCATCCCTGCTCCCGGACAGCCCTCCAGCACTCCGGGGCGAGCAGGGGCTGCACTCTTCCCCTTCCAGAACCAATGGCTGTGGGTTTGGCAGTGCTGGGACACCCCAAGTGCCATGGGGGTAGCACACAGCTCTGGCCAAGCAGCAGAATGCTCATCCTGCACCTTCAGAGCAAGGAGAGTACACAGCACTGTGATTCTGAAACTGCCCCAGAGTCTTCCAGGGCTGGACGTGTGGAAATGCTGCTCAGATCCACAGGCACAGCCGCAGCTCAGCACTCCCTGCCTTTGAAAAGCTTTCAATAATGGTATGGATGTCTCTTCCCAGTTCTTCAAAGGCCTCAATATTCTTTCCTCCCACTTCTCCTCCCGCTACCAGTGCCTCCCATACCGTTCTCCCCTTTGTTGCTTTTAGTCTACAAGAGCTGCCTGGAAATGGGACTTGGAGTTTGCAAAACTCTTTCTGAGCTCTCTCCATTGTAGTTCCCTGACCTCTGCTCACCCCCACGTCCGCCTGTGTCCCACCTCTTGCATCTCCTCCCCTCTGTCTCGTGGTGATCCATGTTTTTCACTTAATTGCAGTTTGTCCTCCTCTAATACAAACCAGTAGATTTCTCTCAGTCATTAGCCCTTATCTTTATTTCTTTCTTAATTCTGCAGATTAGCAAGAATTTATTTTTCTTTCCAGTGTGTCTTGGGAATTCTCCTAAAGGAAAATTGTACACAAAACAACTTTATATAGCAATAGGCCTCCAGGAATTTCTGACATCGAATAGCATGAGCACAGCATGGAAGCCAAGTTTATCCTGCAGTATTATTTCTCCTTTTTTGAGCAACATGTCCTATATTTTCTTTCATGTAACTTATTGTTTCACAAAAGCAATTGAAGTGAATTGCAGTGCAAAACCTGCATGAGGCAGTGGCAGGCTAAGTCTGAAAGTGAGAATAACCTACAAATCTTGGTTTGGTTGCAAGAATACAAAGCCTGACTTAAGGATGATGCTGGGGAGCTGTTTGGTTGGCAGGTGCTCTTAGAAAATTAAAGTAGGATTGTGAAAGTTTAGCAGAAAAGTGAACTTTTTAACCAAAGCAGAAAGTATAGGACTTCCAAAAAAGGCATTTAAATATTTTTTATCATGAAAGGAAGCTGATAAAAAGACACGTAGGAGTAAGAAAGAAAAGAATGAAATTGACTGGAGAAATTTTAAATGTAAAATTCCATTGTTACGTCTTTCATCAGAACACAAATCTTATGGAGGGGTTGATTTTTCACCCCATAGTGTGATAAGCTTTTTGGTAAAACAGCAATAGTATAATTGAAATCCATTTTGCATCATTTTCCCTTGGATGATTTAGAATTAGACCAATTTATATTCTGCAAGTATAAGCCAATGGGAGTGTAAATGCAGCCACCAGAATTGTTTTTGTCCACGAGCAAAGCTGGTATCATTTACTGATTCATTACACTCTCAGCAGGGTCCTCTCTTTCAAAAGCTACCTGGAATTATTGCTGGCAATAGAACACTAAACTCTAAAATAAGATTTGCATAAAAAATTAAAGTTAGAGGAAAAATGACAATAGTGATTAAAAGTAACATTTGATGACTATTTTGATTAGAACACCACCTTGAAATGTGGTATTCAAACAGACACAGAGGCTTTTTTTCCCCTCCAGCTCCAACTTACAATGCACCTATTTAACAAAGCTATTATGTCCCTGATAATTTGCCTGAAATAATAGACAGTGCTTCCATTAATATTTAACAATATAAACATCAAGCAGAGGCTGTACATCTGGAATCATAGAATATGCTTTTTGCATTAGGGTACTAATTTTAGAAATAACCTCTGTCTGCCCAGGCCTGCTGATGTATGGTTGTCATAACAAGTCAGTAATTGAGTTTTCTGGGCATTCTGACCACTGGTACAAATTTGCAAAGCAGATTACACAGCAGAAACACAATTTTCATCCTGACCTTTATAGCATTGCTTTCTGTTGGGGGAATTGGAATATTTAGGGAGGGAAATATAATCTAAGTGGGCCTAATTTGTGAGAATGTGATTTCTGATGTTAACCCAGTGAGGTGCATTTTGATTCATTTGATAGCACATCATGTGAAAATTTGGTATTAGGCGGGTATCACAAAAATTATCATCTTTTATTACCCAAGCAGAAAATATTGGTTTAGATGATTTTAAATTGAAACTCATAGAAAACTTTTATTTTCAGCTGCTGTGCAAAGATCCCTTCCCAGTGACCAGTCACAGCCTGGTTTGTTTTAGCAAACAAACAGCCTTCTTCACATCCTTCTGTGCAAACTGGGGACAGGAATAGCCTAACTAACAATAATAATTTATGGGGAACTAGCTTAGACTAAATCCAAGCTTCAGTCGCTGTTCTGTCCTAGAGGCTGGTGATTTCCACCCAAGGACAAATTCTTAATAATATCATTATCCATGTAAGGAAGCTGCCATAAGTGGTGTTAATATTAATATTTCTATTAATATTTGTTTCTATATATATAACACCCTAAGCTATTGTGGATGTAGAGATGCTGCTTGGTATTAAGGATGAAGAACCTCCTTGAAGAGCCTCTGCAAGAGGCACTTCCAGATGGTTCCTCCTTTATTTGCCACCGCCACTCTCAGGGTGTCACCGCCTTTGGGACTGTGCGAACTGGGTGAGGCGCAGAGCACATCCTGCAGCTGAATTTCAGCAAGAAGAAATTCAGTTGCCACCCTCTCAGGGGCACAAAGTGCGGTGCAGAAGTGTAAACAATGGGAAAGTTCAGTCCCCAAGTTCTGTCCCGAGCCGTGCTGAGGCAGCAGCATACGCAAACCCTGCCGAGGCACACGGCATCGCTCCCGTCAGAGGGGTGCACTTCAATCTTGGCTCGGCTGAGCATCCATCAGGATTTGCTGCTTAATGGGAAGGTGGAGGAAAGCTCTCTGTGGGTCTGTGGTGTCTGGGAATGATGAGGTGGATTAAAGCAAGTGTTGCACTGGAGCCCAGGCAGGTCTTGGTGGTATAAATGTGATAAACCTGAATTCAGCTCTGGTGAGACGATGGATTGCTCGATGGCAGAACTTCATAAAAGAGTCAGCATTGGGTTTCACTGAGATTTCTGCAGTACATGGGAGTCCAGGGGCCGTGGTGTCAGGGTTTAAGCTGTGGCCCTGGTTGGCTGCTTGGTTCAGTCCTGGGCTTGCAAGGCAAGAAAAGTATTGAAAATAACCTCAAGTTGAACTGCGTCAAGTTTTCACAGAATCGCAGAATGGTTTGGGTTGGAAGGGACATTAAAGCTCATCCCATCCCACCCCTGCCATGGGCAGGGACACTTCCACTATCCCACATTCCTCCAAGCCCTGTCCAGCCTGGCCTCGGACACCTCCAGGGGTGGAACAGCCACAGCTTCTCTGGGCACCTGTGCCAGGGCCTCCCCACCCTCCCAGGGAAGGATTTCTTCCTCATATCCAACCAAAATCTACCCTCCTTCCACATAAAGCCATTACCCGTGCCTTGTTCCAATCTGCTTCTTGGCACCTTAAGGAGATAAAACCCCAGGGCTGCTCAATATCCTCCTCCAAAGCCTGCAGGAAACACTTAAAGTCTTCTTGAGCCTGAATCAGACTCGAGGAGCAGCAAAAACCTTCTTGGTTCTGAGCTTTTGTTTCCTGGCTCAGGGAAGGATTGCCTGGTCTGGGGCTGCAGGTACCGTGTGTGTTTATCAGTGAGATCACTGAGAGGTGGCTTTGGCTCCTGGCCACAGCATTTAGGAAAGCAATTTGTTCCCAGTGAGCAGAGGGAAGAGCTGATCAGCTGCTGCTTCTGTGTGAAATATTTACAGCTTGGGTGGATCCCCTCCCTTGTGGGGTCATGCCTCGAACTTGTCACCATTTCCAGAGTGTGCGGCACAAACACAGGCACCCTCTTGGGAGTGCTGAAGATTTCCCTAATATTTATGTGATTACGTTTGCAGCAAGGCAGGAAGTGTCACCTTCATCTTCCTGTTTTGCAGAATTTGGGGATTTTTTGTCAAAGTGTGTGCTCTGGGACCTTTGGTTCCCACAGTTTTGGTCCACAATGTTTTGGACGCAGCCTCTCGCCCTGAGCTCCGGTGTGGTTTGGATACAAACCTGTGGGAACCTGTCGGTTTTTCATTCACAAACTGGTGAAACTAAAGCCTAATAGAAGCGTAAATAAACCTGGGAAGTCCATTTGAGCTCAGTGGGGCTGTGCTGATTTCTGCTGGCCTGAGAATCTTCTCAGGCTTGAATGCTTTTGGGGCTGCTCGTGGTTTTTCCTCTCTCAGAGCTCCGGCAGAACTCTGTCCCTCATCTCTGTGCTGATCCATCTTCTCTGACCTTTACACCCTCCACATACTCAGGGAATTCTCTTGGCACAGGGATTTTATTTTATAGAGATATTTGAAAAGCTGTCTTTACTAAAAGCCATTTTAGGTTACTGTGTAGGAGGAACTTGTCTCTCCTTTCATGTTTTTGGATTTAAATAAACTCATTTCTACCTACGGCAGGCACTAGGAATGATTCAATAATTTGCAACTAATAATTTATTAGAGCAACTTTGCCCTCCTTTCTCCTCACAAATTGTCTGCAAACAGATTGTACAACTCTAATATGTTAATGGCTGAAAATTATTTGACCATTTTTTCTCAGCAAATACCTTTTGGCCTGTGGATTATTTGAATTGCAAATTGCGACTGTTGAAATGAAATATATAATTAACACTGCAAATAGAGCTGATTGGGTGTTACAGGAGACCAGTTTTTATGGAAATATATTGATTTGTAGAAACAATCATTTATTACAGCAACATAGTGATTTGAGGGGAAAAAAGAAAAAAAGGGGGGAAAAAAAAAGCTTTGTTGAAGTAAATATTTGTAATCCAGAAGGGAATTCTTGAGTGCTCCTGACAGCTCACTTGAGATTTTGCTGGTGGAGACAAACTGGTTTTACCTTTTTACCTTCGCTTATCCAGACAGGAGTCCTGATGCACACATTTATTTATTCTGAGACAGAACTATTTTTATATACTCTGTTAAAATTGTTAGCTTTGTAAAAATAATTAAGCATAGCTTGGCAGATTGCACAGCAGTTGTAACATATTTTTTTAGATGTGTAATAATCAGGACAAGGGAGAACGGTGGCTCCTACACTTGTCAGTCTTACTCTTAATGTCTCTTACCATAAATTCTGATTTTAGTGAAAAAGCCCTTGGAATTCTTTTGTTTACTAGCATTGCTGTGGTGTTCAATATGAAGCTCTGGAAAATGTTAAGAATTTAACTCTGTGCCACCTCGTCCATCAATGGTTTTGATCTGGGTGAAATTAATTAGCGTGGCTGACATACAGGGTGACATACACCCAGCACCAAAAATTGGAATATAAACAGTGGCAGGTTCAGAGTGAATAAGGAATAGGAGTTTAAAGTACCAGAGGAGAGCTGAGGGTTCTCTTTGGTGCCGACGCTGGGAGAAGGGAAATGTTGACATGAGGAATGTGCAGAGCATGAGAAGCTGTCCTGGCTTCCATGGCTCCTCTCCTGGGGCTGCAGGAAGGAGCTCCAGCAATCGGGATTGTCAGGAGTCCTGAGCTCTGGGATTGTCAGGAGTCCTGAGCTCTGGGATTGTCAGGAATCCTGAGCTCTGGGATTGTCAGGAATCCTGAGTTTTGGGATTGTCCTGAATTCCGAACTCTGGAATTGCCCTGAATTGTGAGCTCTGGAATTACCTGAATGCCATACTCTGGGATTGCCCTGAATTCCAGACTCTGGGATTGCCCTGAATTGTGAGCTCTGGAATTGCCTGAATGCCATACTCTGGGATTGCCCTGAATTGTGAGCTCTGGAATTACCTGAATGCCATACTCTGGGATTGCCCTGAATTCCAGACTCTGGGATTGCCCTGAATTGTGAGCTCTGGAATTGCCTGAATTCCAACCTCTGGGATTGCCCTGAATTGTGAGCTCTGGAATTGCCTGAATTCCAGACTCTGGGATTGCCCTGAATTGTGAGCTCTGGAATTGCCTGAATTCCAACCTCTGGGATTGCCCTGAATTGTGAGCTCTGGGATTGCCCTGAATCCCAAACTCTGGGATTGTCCTGAATCCCAAACTCTGGGATTGCCCTCAATCCCAGCCTCTGGAACTGCCCTGAACCCTGGTCCCAGAGGAGCTGTGGCCCAGCAGGGGTGGCTCTGTGTGTGTCCACACCCAGCACAGCCCTGGCAGGGGACAGTCAGTGACACCCGCAGCAATGTTTGCCCAGCTGGGGCTGGAATTGTTTCCAGACTCTAGAGGAGTTGTCTTTTCCCTAATCAATCTAATTAGTGGGGAGCAGACCCTCACTGCAGCCATTGTCTGCTGCTGACAGAGCCTTTGGGTGAGATCAGCGCTGCCTTTGTATTCCTGGCACCTCTGAGTATGGCGAAATAACAGAGTGATTAAGTGGTCTAAAATCAGCAAAAGAAGTTACATAATAATTGATGCTTTCACACTGGAGTGAAAGATTGCTGCAGCACTGTTTAATTATGAGGAACAACTGAATTTTTCCCCTGAAAAAAAAAAAAAAGAAAATAAATTACATACATTGGTCGGGAAGGAAAGCTGAAACATAGCTTGTGTTTTAAAAAGAAAAGTGTGATTTCAGTATATTTGACAGCAAGTATTTTCCTTGGGACGTTGTGATTCTTATTCTCCAAAGCTATTAAAAATTATTATAGTACTTTATACTTCTAGCACAGCTGACATGGAAAATGACGTTCTTCCCACACCACGAGCATCTAGTGAGTAGCTGCTGCAGATCAACACACCTCTGTTGTGGAGGGAAATATCTTTGGCTGGTAAAAATCAGTGGAGGGGCACCAGTTTCAGTGATGTTGTATCTTTTATGACAATTAAGGTTTTTCTTTAGAATACTGAATATTTGCTCTCTTCCCTGGGCTCGCTTTTAGTAGTAGCCTAACAATAATAATTTCAGGGGAAATATCTCAGACTAAACCTGAGCTTCAATCACTCCTAGTGACGCAGTTCTCTCCAAGAGGTTGGTGATCTCCACCCAAGGAGAAATTCTTAATAATATTATTATCCGTGTAAGGAAGCTGCCTTAAGTGGTATTAATATTTATATTAATATTTATATTAATATTTGTTTATATATATATATATATAACAGCCAAGATGCACACATGCATACAGCCTACCCCAAAGTGATATTAATTCAATGGCAACTCCAAATCCTAATTTGTGCATCAGTCAAAACCAATAATTTTACAGAGACTGTTGAAAATATGCACATAGAATTCCTGTATTTTCATGTAAAGCCTAACAGATTTATCCATGTATACCAGGCCTCTGGTTAGGCCAGCATTATGAAGAATTAAATGTGTGACATTATGTGTAATTTAAAATAAATGTGTAATTTATGAGGAATTAAAGTCTTGGTCCTATACATCCTATATATTAAACCGTTACATATTTCCTCATGATGGAAAACAAATAACTCTGGCCAGGAACCCTATTTGTATCAAGCACTTTGGAGCAATTTCTTTCCTTTTTTAATGGCTACTGCTGAAGGAGAAAATTTAGTCTTCTTTTTGCTTCCAGTTATGCCCATGAGCTCCATGTCTCCCTTGGGCAGTAAATAGATATTGATTTTCTTCATAACAGAAGTACATTATTACAGTGATTAAACTGTAGACCTTCCTTTATGATATAAAAATATTGGAAATTGGTGAGCTAAAGAGGATTTATGTTACAAAATAGTTTGGGCTTTTATATTCATCAAACTGTAATTCAAGCTCTAAATGCAAAGCCTCTGTGTATATCACCCTTTTTAAGCAGCAGCAACTGGCATTTGAAATAGACGCTGATATTATAATTATCAAAGCATTATGTCTGTTAGAGCTGCTAATAGTCACTTTGCTTCATTTTTTTTTTATTTTACATTTGTCAAAATCCTGACAAGCATACTCTGGGATAATGTTAGATTCAGTGTTGATATTGTTACTCAACAAGAACATTGATTATGTCTTAATAGGACATATTCAGTATGCATTATATGCAATTATCATCTTAAATGAACACAAGCATTTATTTAGCACCAACTGAAATTATTTAAATCCGAAGAATTTTTCTTTCTGGTGGCATTATATTATAAAGTCATTAGTACCAAATATGATATGGCATCCTGATACAGTATTATGCATGAAAACAGAGTTTATAAACAGAATTATAAATAGAAGTGTTGAGGCACTGTTGCATCATTACAGAAATACAAATATCCACGGATTACTCAGAAAACTCTCTATTGATAATTAGTGTTGAGAAAGCCTGAAAGGATCCTTGAAACCTTTGTAAGGATTTTGAATGTTCTGTGTGGTGTTTGCTTCCCAAACACTGCTTGTTTTGATCTTAGCAACTTTCTGTGAATTTGGGGCTTTCTATCCTCCCCAATTTTTGGGGGATAAGGACTGAAGCCCTAATTGGTGGATCCTTGGTGCTGTGGTGCTGAGCGCACCCTGTCCAAAACACAAAATCCATGGGAGGATGGAGGAGTCCCTTGGATTTGGTGCTTCCTGGGCGCAGGGATGGCTCCTGGAGCCCTGCTGCTGAGAGCCCCGGCAGCTGAGGCAGGGATTCCCAGCCTCAAGGGCCCCAAACCTGCCCTAATCACCCAAGGAGTTCCACTGGTTTCCACCGCACGGTTTGAGTCCTGCTGCACTGATGCTGCTGCAATTCCAGCCACATTTGGTGTCCTACAGCCGGGAAGTGACAGCCCCGAGCAAGGCTTGGGCTGTCCCTGCTGCTGCTGGGAGATCCTGACAGCCAGGGCTCGCTTCTCTTCAGTCCCTGACAGCTTTCTTTGTGTCTGTAGGGGATATGAAAAGATTAAAACCCAGCAGAAACCCTTCACCATCGGGGTTCATTCAGCATCACCCAAAGCTCTCCCTTGGTTCGTTCTCCTGGGTGTGCCCACACTGCTCATTGCTCAGCTCCTGATGGAACTGATTCCAAAGCTCATCCCATCAGACCCTGCTGGCGCTGTCAGGAAGCTGAACTGTGTCCGAGTGTCCTTCCTGGCCTCTCCCTGCTCTGTGGAGCTCTGCCAGGGCAGCAGGGGACAGAGATCTGCTGGCAGTGCCAGCTCTGGTGGGGACGGCAGGGAGGGACCTGCGAAGGAAAGCACTCAAGACTCGACTCACCTCCTTGGCAAACCACAGCGTCACCCCTGCCGTGGCTAAATGACTAAAAGGAGAATTTGTGGTGATAGGAATGGTTCTCCTGCTGTAATTATACAAAGCCTCTCTGCAGTGTCACACTCCACAAAGTCACAGCTGATAAATAACAGGCCACACCAGCAGCGACTTGATGTTCATTTATTAAAATAATTTATTATTCTTTGGAGCTGCAGATCCCACTTGTTGAGAGCTGTGGCTTATTCCTGTTTCTAATATCTTGCTATGCGAGCAGTATTAATTGGATTTTTGGCTTTTAATTTTTGCTAATTTTGTACTTGGTTTTGCAAAGGTGTGCTTAGGTCACTTAGGAGCAGGCTCAGGGTCTGCATCTGTCAGCAGCTGCTTCCTCCAACAAACCAAATATTTGGGGACAGAACGAGATGTAGGAAGTGCTGCATAGCAGGGAAGGGTGAAATAGTCATAATTATATGAAATACTACTCAAAATTCACTGTTTTTCACATTTTGTGCAAGCTTAAACATTGGACTCCTGTCACAGACATTTCTGCTGCAGTGGATGCAATTTCTAGCATAAATGGGCTTGCTTTCAATAGAAAATGGGACGGTTTTCAAAGGAAAAAAGGCCAATTTGTGTGTAAAAATGGGCCTCTTTCCGAGCAAAGAGGCTTATAAACATGAAGTGATAAATGGCTTTGCAAGTTTTCCATACAATAATAACAACTTTCTAATCAAAATAATGAAAAAGTTGCAGCTAGGGGAGGGAGAAAAGCCTCATTCAGGTTTTAATGCACTGACTACATTTTAGAAAATAAATATAAGAAAACTGTAAATTTAGTTCCCCTCCATAGCGTGAGTTTGTGGTGGAGACATCAGTAATCCTTCCTTGCGTGTATTTTTATGACGTTATAAATCAAATTTCTGTTCTTGGTTTGCTGCCTTCTGAGATGAATTTCGTGGAATAATGTTGTAAGACTTCAGGAAATACATTTCTTGGGATCCCCTGCGTGGCAGTGGCATCTGATTTCCTGGCAGTCCATATGTTTTTAGAAGGGAATATATCCTCTGGCTTGACTTGTTGATGCTAAATGCAAATATATTGTTTCATAATAGCTGATCTGAGGAGATGTTGAGGTGGTTGCTTCTCTCCTGGCCTAAAAACGCTTCAAAAATCTATGTACTTGAGGAGCTGATCTCCTTTTTATGCTCCAATAAAGATGGTGGGATGTGCCCAAGGAAACATAATGCAAAATTCTGGGCAAGTTTTCAGATCCCTTGGCTGAAATAAAGATGGTGTGACCCAAGAAGTTGCTTTGCTAGGCTATGTCCCTGCCGTCACTTCCCTGGAAAAGTGTGGGTAAAGGACATGGGATGGGGGATGTCGAAAATGCAAATCCTGGGCCCTTCCAGACACAGTCCCAAAAGGTTCCAAAATGTTCCAAAAGGTTCCAAAAGGTTCCAAAAGCAGAAGCTTTTTAGCAGCTTTCCCCGTGGGTTTATTTTTTATTTATTTTTCCCAGGTTTATTTCTGCAGGAAGGTCGGAATGAGCATTCCTGGCAGTGGGATGTTCTCACCGTGAGGTTTCAGAGGTGGCTGCAGCCCTTTCCCATCTGTGTCCTTTGTGGCGACACCGCTCTCGTGGCCTTCGGGCAGATGGTTCCATTCGAGGCAGCCACACAAAACTCATTTTAATGAAGTCCCCACAGTGAAATCCACATCAGAATTCCTCTGAGCTCCACGGGAGGAGCTCCTGCTGCTGACACAGCTCCTCGGACAGAGCTATTGCTGACCCCTGGTGCAGCTTTCAAACACGAGCGCTTTCCTCCCTGGTGGGGGACAGGAGAATTCCAAAGGCTGGCATGCTCCCACTGCAGAATGGTGGCCACAATTGGGTTTTTTCCAAGTGACGGCTGTGTTTTAGGGCAAGAAATGAAGGTGGGTTTTGCTGTGGGCTGTGCTGTGTGGTTCTGCAGCAGGTGGGCAGCCAGAGAAGCACACGGCAATCAGATATCATCAATATAAATCAATATTGGTACCCTACACCTTTGCTTTGGGCAATAACTGGAGGTCTCTGCCGATTTTGGAAACTGTTTTTTTTGTTTCTTACGGTGGAACAAACTTGGATTGCCAGTCTAAATGCTAATACCCAGAATGAATGGGACTTAATAAAGTGAATTTATATGTAGATTGTGACATTAGTATTTAATTATGAACCCATCATAACACTGATGAAGCAAGCTGCTAAATATTGGTGCACTGAAGGTAGAGCTTACTCTTAAAGAGCAAGTATATTTTAATTTCTTACCTCTTTCCTAATCTTCCTAAATAACAGGATAATTTATGTACTGTTTACCAATATTCACCTTCATGCTGGATTGCAAATGAGGTTTCCAGGGTAGCAGCTGAACTCATAGAAAGCTGTGCTTGTGTTTCAGTAAAACACTGTGATAACCAATCTGTCCCCCTGCTATGTTTCATTAGGTCAGATAAAGTTTTGGGTGTTTTTTAAAATTTATTATTTTAATACTAGTTACAAGCAGCATGTTATCTCCGTGATTTTTTTTTCTTAACCTTCCCTTTTCTGTTGTTTTTTGTGTTTCAGACTATGGAAAGCCCAAAGTACGAGCTGGTTATAGAAGCCAAGGATATGGGTGGGATGGACGTGGGACTAACAGGCACAGCCACCGCCACTATCCTCATCGACGACAAAAATGACCATCCACCAGAATTCACCAAGAAGGAGGTAAGAATTGGCCATCTGTTCTCTACAAAATGGTGCAAGGAATTGTAATTAGCTCATTTCCAAATATAGAGATGTTCCTGAAGGAAACACAACACGTACAGAACATTTTTAGCTTGGTGTGACAGACTTGCCCAAAGCTGCTCTTTTCCCTTTTTTCGCATTAACAAACGTGCGTGCGTTGGTTCCAAACCAAAATGCAACCGCAAGGTAAAAAAAATTATGTCAAGAGGTATCATTCAGAGGTTGGTTAGCAGGGTGAAAAACCTGTAAAATAAATCTGCTGGTGGTAAATTTCTCCTTTTGCTCCTATGGGGGAAAATAGCAAAAATAGCTTAAGGCTTTGGATGGTCAGGACTGTGGATGAAAACATTTTTTCCTGTCTACAGCACTTCCTCTGTGAGCCAGCCAGTGTCAGGCGTTCTGTAATTAAAGCTCCAGTCCTAAAAGCTTCACATTTAACCTGCAGGTGGAATTTGCAAGGAAAGGTTTTTTTCCTGCAAATTGAATTCAGCTGAAGGATGCTGGGAAGTTCTGATAAATCCCCAAACCAAGGCGAGGGAATTCCCTGTCTGCATCCCCCAAATTTCCTGCCTGCTCACACTGTTCTCTTCCATCCCTCACATTTACTGTTAGCCATATTTTTGTATCTGAAGGGAATGAGAGAGTTTTAAAAGTTTTGCCCAATGACAGCCAGGTTGGATTTTTGCTATAAAAGTTTCCTGGGGCTCTGCAAACCTTTAAGGAAATTCCCAAAATATGAGAAGTAAACTTGAGGGATTTTGATTTTAAGATAATTGTGGAAGAAGAAAATGAAAGTCTGTTGCTGTAAAAGTTTTGTTATTTAACCTGAAGTGTATTTTTCCCTTTTTAAAATTTGATTCCTGGCTTAGAGATTTGCGATTTGGCAACAGATTATTTTGAAACAAACTGCTGCTATTTCACCTGAATAGTTATGTCTTTTATAAATGCAAAGTGGACTCCAGATTCAAACGTGATAGAGAAGGGTTTTGAAAAAAAGAAAAAAAGAAGAAATTAGAAACAATGCCAATTTTGCCAAGGGAATATTGTTTTTCACTAGTCAGTGGCAACAGCTATAATTACATAAATAAAATGCTTTGGCAGTAGTGTTTTAGTCACCTAAAAAAGTATCATGGACCTTTCAAATACATAGGTGACAATTTAGTGACTATGATTAAACTATTAATTCCCTTAGAATTACCTTTTAGATCAGGTTTTTAATGCTTTGAAAGCTGTTCCTGACAACCAATAATTAAAATATCTTTGAAACGCTGTATTTTTCAAAATCTTCTGGAACATAGAAATAAACAAGGAAAACCTGGTGTAATTAGAAACAGGAATTTATTGGATTAATCCATATTGATAGCAATTCATGTCAGTCAGAGTCCTACCTGCTTGAACTTCCAAATTCAAAATTTCTCTTGAAGGAATATTTCTATATGTATTTCAATAGAATTTTTTAAAAGAAATCTTTTTGTAATTACATGTCTTGTTTGACTTAATAGTTTGGGAATTTGGACAAGCATGTAAAAAACTCCTGTGTCTGTTTAGCCACAAATGTTCTGTTAGTGTCAATTTCTGTGGAAATTCAGGCAGTGACAGTAAAAGGTACTTTATACCCTTGAAAGTTTGGGGGTTTTAGCATGGAAATGAAATAGGTGTGAAGATTCAACATTCTCTTGTTTTCTTTGAAAAGCCTGCTCTTAGACATTTTTCTTGCATTTTTTTTCCATAGAGCCATTTCTTTTCCTTTTTAATAATTTGACATGAGTTTGAACCTTTCAGTATTTAGAGATGTTAGTGACCTCAGAAATCTTCCCTCTGCCTTGCTAAGTGATGTTCATACTCCATGAATGAAGCAGGAAAAATCAGCCTTTAACAGATGATGCCAGGCCCCTTTAGGAGCAGATCTCTATTTAAAATAAGAAGAGCAAGAGGAGGGTCCATCAGTTGATTTAATGCCACTTTATTTGGTTTACTGCTGAAAGTGCTTAGTTATTATATTTTAATCCCAGCTGCATACCGCAGGCTGCAATACTATTGATGTGAATTGGAGCTGAAAGAAAAAGACACATTTTACAAGATAACTTCTGAAGGAGAAAGTTCAAATCCCATAAATCTGAAGCTTCGATTCCAGAGCGAATATTTTTATTTATTTTATTACCTGGCCTTGGACACTCCCAGGGGTGGGGCAGCCACATCTTCTTTGGGCACTCTCTTCCAGGTCCTCCCCACCCTCACAGGGAGGAATTCCTTCCAAATATCCAATCTAAATTCACACTTCCTCAGCTAAAGGCCATTCCCACTCCTCCTATCCCTACCTGCTCTTGGGACAAGTCCCTCTCCTGGCAGAGGAGGTGCTTGTGCAGTGAATGTGCTCTCCCACGCACCCTTTCCCTCCCTGATCCCACTCCTGGGCCAGGCTGGTGCAGCTGTGCTTCAGGAAAATTCACCCACGGAGTGTGGGAACTGCAGGCACGTAGTGAGAACTGCTTTCCCGTGAGAGAGGTCTGTTTGTCCAGCTCGCACTATTCCTCTCCAGCTCAAAACAAGCAGGAATCCACAAACAACGATAATAAGAGACTCACAGGAGGTGTTATTGCAAGATGTTGTTCTGACTATGAGTAACCAATGACACTGTGGGGTGGTGAATTGAGAGCCAATGGATGTGTGACAGGAATGTTAGAAATAGCATAAAAAGGCTTTGGAAAATAAAGAGTTAGTTCCTTTTCTCTGCCCAAGAAGCTGTTGTGGTGAACTTTTTACATGTCGTGAACATCTCAACTCTCGACAGTGGAGAGTCAGGGCTGAAGCCCAGGAGAAGCTGAGCATCCTGGCTGGGCTCCAGCTCAGCTCTTCCTGTAACTGCAGAGCCCTCGAGGCTCTGAGTGTGTGTCGGGAGCTTGGATGGCTCAATAAATGAGCCATTGCATGGAGGATTCGGCCCAGTTCATTATTTGGTTACTGCCCCATCGCTCCTCACACTTCCCAAAGGTCTGTCTCGTTCTGCCTCACATCTGGACTTCCTGCTAATAGCAGCCTCTGAGCAGTGGAAAAATCCATTCAGGTGTGCAAACAGTGCCCTGTTCCCTCCAGGGCTTTTAATAATTTCATCTTTAATGCCAAAAAGAGCTATATTTTAAGAGTTCCTCCAAAAATCCCAGTTGGGATAGCAAGGTCTACCTTTTAAAAGGTCACAGTGGCTGGGATATTGTGCCAGATTTAAATTATAGGGACTGAAAATAGGGATACTTGTAAAGTTAGTAGCCTCTTTCTAAAATTTACAACCTCATTTCTATAATGGGAAAAAGTTTTAAAATTAATTTTGTGAGTTATTATTTTGTATCACAAAGAAACCTGGAGTTCCCTTTCCAGCAGGGCAAGGCCTTAGGCTCAAATTTTGTTCAGCAGCAAGGGATTGCTGATGTGAAAATAAGGAATGGAGCAAAGCAAGGAGCAGGCACAGATTGTTCTGGAAAATCCAATACCTGGTGTGGATCCTGCAGGATATTCCAAGGGGGTGGGAATGAGTTGGACTGAGTGAACACTGTTAGAGCTGAGTATTGTTTTTATACTGAGAACATTCCCAAAAATGAGAATTATTTTCTTGGGTCACTGTAAAATCAGGTTACAGACCGCTGCAGTGTTGTGTACTGCAAAAAAGGAGTTCAGTCCAGAGTTAGTGTCACTGTGGCTGTAGTGTGATGAAAAATTAACAATGTGGCATCTGCTGAAGGACACGAGCTGGCAAATCTCCTTTTGTATCTCTTCCTGGAGGCATTGCCCTGCCCAACATCCCCTGAGACCAAGGGAGGAAAAAACAGTGTTTAAACACAAGAAAGGTGTGGACTTGACCCTTTCTGTCTGTTCTTTCTTCTCCTAAAGAATAGTCCAATGAATCCCAAATCTCAAAAATGAGATTCCTGTGATTGTCTTTATCTTCTGTCCTGAATTTTCAAATCTTCCATCACTTCTCTGTAATGCATTATTTCCCCTTAATAACAGATATATTTTCTTTCCTCATTAAATGCTATCAGGCAATTGAGGGAGAAATGCAGTGAATTTTTCTTCTGTCTCCCCAGTTCTCATATCTCTCCTTCACCACCAATTTGGGACTGCAGCCCATCCCTAGCCAAACCTGGAAAAGTGGGATTTGTCAGAGGCTTCACCTGGCCAGGGGACAGCCATTCCTGACACAATTCCTCATTCTGCCACTTCCAACCTCACCTTCAGTTTCATCCATTTTTGGGAAAAAGAAATGTGAAATAGAAATAATTCTGTCACACCGGGGGAGAACAAGATTAGGGAAAATATTTTTCCTTGTATAAATTTCTTTAATATATCTTCTTAGAAAAGAATTTTCCAGTAAAACAAAGATCTTGCCTCCTGTGAACAGAATAAAATTTGCGTAATTTGACAAAACACCACCACAGCGAGATCCGAGATACACTAGTGCTGGGAGCCTTAAGTGAAAAATATGATTTGCTCACATTTTGAATACCAGCTGATAAATGGTTTATAAAAGAGTAATAAATGACTCATGTGAGCTTTAATAAATGATTCATCAGTTCCTGTAGAGACCTGTGAGTGGATGGGTTGCTTGTCACCATGATTGATGACACTCCCAGCGCTGTCTCCTGGCTCAGCGGTGTCACCCGCTGGGTAAAGCAGCCCCTGGAGGACAATCTGCCCCTCCGTCTGCTCGCGGCTCAAGGAGGATGTGAGATTTTCCAGAACCATCTGGAGAGATTTATTTTGCAGCTCAGACTGTTGAGAAATGGGCTGGAAGCTTTTGAGGGTCCCTGTCTTAATTCTCGGTATTGCCTAAACTGTAGTGAGGAACAAATATTGAGCTAAAAGCAATTTGAAGGCTCCTCCTGGACCACTTTTCCGTACTTCTTTTACCCAAATATCTCTCTGAGATGTGATATTTTATTTTCTGTGGTAAACAGACCTTACCAGCACAAACCAGATTAATCTCACCTCCCCTTCAGTGATCTCAAAATCAACCCTTGTCCTTCTTACCTTGTCTTACAGGGAAATTTTTGCCCTTTGGGACTCCTGATTAATTTTATGCCATTCTGTGTGGGATTTCCCATGGGCTGGACCACACTTTGGAACACAATCATTTTAAGGGTAGATGATTTCCTTCCACCCCTTCCCACAGACCTTTACCCCTGACTGGGAGAGGTTTCTAGGGAGAGCCACAATTGTGTGGAAAACAAAGCCAAAGAGGCACTGAGCTTTGGCTGCAATGGCCAGGCCGAGCCTCCAGGCATCTCCCATTCCCCCTGGGATGGAAATCAGAGTGCAAACCAGGCTGAACAGCACAAATCCTGCAGGAGCTGCCAGGGTGGCTCAGCAAGGAAGAGATAAACCCAGCTGGAGCTGGACTCTCCCCACATCACAAACTGTTCTCTCCCGCTGGATGTTGGAAGGGCTGAGCTGCCTGAGCATCGTCAGCAGGTCTGAGCAGATGAGAAGCCACTGCCAGGCTGAGAGTGAAGAAACAGAGTTTCACTGTGGCCGAAAAGTGATGGGAGCCAATCAAAAATTCCAGCAGCCTGTTCAAATTGGATCAAACTGCTCTAGATTTGTCATGAGAAATAGTTTTTTGTGGGATGGATAAAACCATTACAGCAAAATCACATGAACAGAATGCATATTGGAATTTCCATTTGGATCCCGTTTTTGGACTGTGAGACAATTTGCATGCAGAGAAATCAGAATTTGTACAGAAACTCAACAGAGCAGGGCAAAGCCTCTCCAGCTGTTGGTAAACTTTGGCACACAGAACAGCTCCTGATGGCTGAGGATCACCACAGAGGAGCTCTTTGGCCACTCTTGTTTTTTCTAGAGCTGTAAATCCAGCTGGAAAGGCTCCTGGAGCATATCTTAACCTTCAGGAACCTCTATGCTGGATAAATATTTGCACTGACCTTTTCACTCAGTTTCGCTTCCACTTCACCTTCTTGTAGCAGTTCACTAGCACACTTGACATACCTCCCGGAGCCCAAAAGTCTCCTTGAAATCAAACGAAAGATGTTACCTGCTGTATTTTTTATATGTGAGAGGCAGAATTTACGAAATAAAACCAGACATCTAAATAGCAGCCAATATTTTATTTTCTAAATGAACATTGTGAGCATTCTGTTGTCACTGCAAAAATGAAATTTCAGTGACTGCACCATTTCTTCGTGGTTAATAATCGGTCATTGGTCTCACCCATGGTACAGTACAAGACATTCGCTTTTCTGAGTTGTCATGATGCACAGATTTCAAAATCACATAAGGAATCTAAGAATATAAATAACTGGCATGTAGACACTCCCTCCCTTTTTTTCCCCTAAATAATATTAGATGTCAAAAATTAAAAAAAAATAAGAGATTATTGGACTTAATAAAATATCTGTAAAGACATCTAGTGCCCACTGGAGTTCAAAAAGCTGAGTTTAGGAGCATAGATTGCTTTGACTCCCAGTGCAATTAGGATTCAAAAAAGTCTGTCTCTCTTCTAAACACTTTCAAATAACCTGGAAAAATGCCCACGGTCAGGAAGAAGGTTTATTACTATTTCTGAGTTGTGTTGTGGTGGTACCAAACTAAGGACATCTGGAAGACTTATTTAAACAGTCTGGCTATTTGGATAATGAAATTACCCTTTTTGTTATTTTTTTTTTACTTCTTCTTCAATATTGTGTGTCAGTTTTTATCAGAATTAGCTGGCTTGAGGATTCTCACGTGATGAGAAATGCTCAGCACCACTCAGGGTTGAATTAGCAGTGACCTTAACAACAAATGCTCTGCTGTAGCATTACAAGAGCAGAATAATTTCAGAGAAGGGAAAACAAATGGGATTATTCTGTGCATTGACTGAAACAGAGAACTGTTCAGCAAAGAACAAAAACAAAACAACAAAAAAATTGTGTTTGGAAGACCAGTGGTTCCTGTACTCATCCAGATTCATACTGTGTGCATAATAATCTGTATTCCTGCGGCTTTCAGCAAGCTATCTGCATAACCAGTGTAAGCACTTTGTTCAAGAACTTCTGCAAAATATGTTTAACACTGAGTCCATCCACTTACCACATAATTAGAGCTGGATATGCTGCAGAGCAGGCGGCAGCAGACTCCACATTTATCTTTGCTCGTGAGGGGTGAGTTCATTGCTTTGTTTCTCCCCACCAAGGTCAGGAAACACATGAAGTTGTCTATTTAATCTCCAGATAAACACATTTCAGTGGTACATTAAACAGCAGAGTGCATGCTTTATAATCTGGGAGCGACAGAGAAACACTTGTACAGCACAGGAAAGGTTTGTGAATAGAAATGATCATTCAACCAGCGTGAGTTTGGGGAGGGACACACAGGCACAAATCAGATCTGGTTTTCCTCCCAGCACTCTTGCTCTCCAAGTAGGCTCACACAGTAAAATTGCATTTTTGCCAGTCCTTTTCTCTTTTCCTTTCCCCTTTGTGACTGTTCCTTTGCTCAGCTGCCCTGATTTGTTGTGATCAGCTGATCTGAGCCACCCTGACACAAAGTTCTCCGCCAGCCCTCGCCTTTTCCAAGCCTCAGGTTCTGCTTGGGAGGTCAGCAGCCGCTCCGTGGCAATCGCAGCAATTCTCACTGCAGCTGGCAAATTCTCACCACAAAACCATTCCAGTGCCGACCGATCCTCGGAAGGCTTCTCCCATCTGCTTCTGCTAACAGCAAATACCCAAACATTGCGAGCCACAGAAAAGCCATAAACCCACGATTTATTGCTCTCTTCTCCAAGAAGTGAAGGTTAATATCCTTCCTCAATGTGCTCTGTGAAGTGTGAACTTTATGACAGATATTAAGGTCGGGATTACAAAGCAAACAGTAGCAGTGAGAGTTTGGAGTTCCTCAAATACATTTGGGTAAGGAGCTGGAGAGTGGAAATTAAAAGGGAAGGAAGGCTCAAACAAAGGCTCTTGAGAGAAGCACAAGCTAAACAAAGATAATGTAATGTCTCCAGACCTAGTCTTGGACCACTTGTTCAGGGAAGCTGCATAAACATAATTATTAGCAATCATTGCCAGGAGTGGCTATGTGATTTTCCAATTAAACAAAAAAACCCCTGCCAGCTGGAATTTTGCAGTTGCCTTCAAATCAAATTAGGACTGTTTTCTACAGATTTCAATTGTAATGTACATTTTAAAATCTGAGTATTTTCCCTGATATTTTTTTCTTTTTTCCTCTGAACGTATTGGTGAGGCAGTCCACGGAAATTGGGGTAAATTGGTGGTCAGGCAGTGAGGAAGAGATGAGCAGGTATTGCCTTTGTGGTGCAGCCAGCCAAAATCTTCTGTCTTAAAGGCCTTTTTACTTCATGTATATAAAGGACTGCAGTTCCTCACCTGTGGAATGTGGAATTTTTAACAGAAACACCAAGAATTCTAAATCTCTTTGTCTGACACAGCAGAGCTGGTTTGAGGAGTAACAAATAGAGGAATTGTTAGACGTGTTGCAAAATATCCCTGTAATCCCCCGAGTTCAGAAACCCACACTGCTAATATGCCTCCAGCATCTGTGGGAGTTCTATTTTAAAAGCAGGATTAAACATGATAACACGCTATAGATCTTAACATATTCAATTTGCAGCAGACAAAACCCTATTTAATACCAATTACACAATATGTGTGAGCTGCTTTCATAGCTGCAGTTTATATGAGCGGAGGGAATTTATAAAGCTGAAGTCTATTCATTCAAAAATAATAGTTATGTGACTGCTTGGGTCATTCCACTAGAGTGGAATGAGTTTTGTGATCAGTTTATCAATTTCTTCGCTGACAAGTGAGATTTTAAGATTTTTTTCTCAGCAACACTAAAACTGATTTGGCTACTCCAAAATTTGCTAACCATCTGTGCACACGAATCAAAATGTCAGGATTATTTAGACAAAATATCTTTTTTCCTTCTGCTCTGAAGCATTAAAATAGACAATGGATAAAACTCACTGTACTAAAAGGAGCTGTAGGTGTATTCAAGTAAGATTTTTAGCAAGTGCCTATGGAAGACACTTGTTTGGAAACAATAAAATTTTATAGGTCTGATTGTGCCTTGAACTTGCAGGAATGAAAACATTCTTCCTGTAAGAAAAAGCAGATCAGGGTTTCGTACAGGACTCCTTGCAGTTATGGCCTCTGTTGAGGAAGATGGTTCAGAAATGGAATTTATTCATATCCTTGTGCTTCCTACTTTGGCTTCTTTCCAGGACTTGTTTGCCTTAGAGTTCCAGATGCTTATTTGCTTAAAGGGTAGCCCTTTCTCCAGCCGTCTGTCTGACAGTCACTTAATATTTATTTGTTTTTACAAATGTTTTCCCCTGTGTTCTCAGTCCATATGTCACCAAAAAGTGTAAGCCCAGCTCTACACAGACCATTGATGTTATCCTCCCTTTCCCATTCTAGACTCTGACCCTATTGTGAAGAATCCCTGAATTCCAGGTGTTTTCTGCTCTTATGTTCATCACTTTCCTCCCTCTCTTTTTACATGCAAAACTTTACTGCATCCCAAAAACTGCTCCTGACCTTTGTCCTCTCACCATCCTCTTTCTGCCTCCATGATTCTTCCCCACTATTATCATTTCTGGAACGCCTTCCTTTCCCCATTCCTTGACAAACTCCTCTTCATGCCCTCCCTGCTTCCCTCGGGAACACCTTTCCGTTTTTAATTCCCTGAATTGACTGTTTGCTCCCGACTCACACAAGTCCATGTAAACCCTTCCATAAATCGAGCCCCACCGCTGTCGGCTTCCACACGCGCCCTCATTTGTCCCTTTTAGGCTTTATTTCCTCCTCCCCAGCTCGTTTGTTTTGCCCATCTGCAGTCACCGAGGCTGGCAGTGCCCATGCATTACCTGCTGCTGTCAGATCTGCTCAGATCAATGATTTCGTTTCATTTACAAGACTGATGGTGAGGAGAGTGCTGCTGTCCTCAAGAAGTTTAAAGGGTTGAAAGCAATCTTTTGGCTAAAAAAAGTTTGAAAAATCAAAGGAGTTATGTGAGGAACTTTGGAAAGAAACATAAGGAAAATCAATCCTGCTAAATAAGCTTAAATCTAAACCAACAGTTGTCTGAAATAATATCAGGGAAGAAGATTTATCTGCAGTATTGATATTCTTAACTGCCTGTATCCAAGCTGTGGCTCCCATCCAAATGGAGTGCTCCATGGAGATGGGAGTGCAGGATTAGACTGGGAAGCAAATCTGGATTTTCATATATATATTAAAAAAATTAAATTTAAAAAATATATATATATAAATAGAAGCACAGATGCACAGGTGTCTGCATACCTAAACTAAAGATCTGATTTTTATTGTCCTAAAGCCACATTTTCTAATATGGATTAAAACAAAAACGAAACTTGGATTTACTTGTCTATGCCTCCGAATCACAGAGTCATTTAGGTTGGAAAAGAGCTCTCAGATCAACAAGTCCATTTGGAAACAACATAATATATTCCCATATTTAGAAATAACACAACTGGCATTTGAAAACAAAGAACACTCTTTCTGATTAATTGATTCAGAGCTGAACAAAGCAAAGAAACCTGTGTATGTTTGAAGACAAATGAAGGGCAGGCTTTCTGATTTAGCAGTTCTGACCTTTTCAAGTTTTCCATCTTAAATAATAATTGAAGCCATAAGTAAATAAATTCAACTTTGCCTGCAGATGTTGAACTCTTTAATGTCCTTTTCCTGTGGCACAGGCACTGCCTGATATTCCTGGCACAAACAGGTTTATCACACCCCGTGCTGGGGCTGCTGACAGTCCCTGGGAACTGTTTTCTTTCCTCCAGGCAGGTGATTAAAATGCAGTTCAAATCAATAAATCTGTGCAGGTTCTGTGGATGGGAAGTGTTGGCCCAGGAGGCCTCCATGCCCCAGAGGAATTTCTGTTCTTCGATCCTGCTGTGTTCTCAAGAGAACCAAACCACAGCAGGCTTTGTGTGCCCAGACTGCCTGGGGAGGTGTTTGTGGCTGCTGGGGACACTCTCAGTGCTGGGGACAAACTCAGGGGTGGCCAAACACAGGGATGGCCAAACTCAGGAGTGGACAAACTCAGAGATGGCCAAACTCAGGGATGGCCAAACTCAGAGACGGACCAACTCAGGGATGGCCAAACTCAGGGATGGCCAAACTCAGGGATGGACAAACTCAGGGATGGCCAAACTCAGGGATTACCAAACCCAGCAGCACCACTGACTCCCATCATCATCCTGGGAAAGGAATTGTTGCTTCGGGAAGATCTGAGTTCAGCCTCCGCTTGTGTCAGTGGGAAACGGTGTTGGGACGTTATCAAAAGGTCCTGGACTCTGAGATGTGATTTTAGCTGAATTTCCCCACTTCTCAGGCATGCCAGGCTTTCCTGAGCTCCCTTTCCCTGAATGAGGTTATCCCAGTTGATCAAAGAGCAATATGTGAGCAACTAATCAGCTTTAGATGCTCTTTACTACAGCAGCAATTGCTGTAATGCAATCGATTAAAAGGAAATTTTAATGATCTTTATAATTGTGCTTTTAAAGGGAACACGGCAGTTATTATTGAACTCCTAATTTATTGTTTCCCATGGAGATCAGTTTGGAAAATCAAAACACAAGCTTTCAAAATGTACCATCCCCTGCAGTCTCACTTGTTTATTTCTTAAATTTTCACATCGTCTTTGTAAATAATGGCAGCACAGAAACAACGGAGCAATTGCATTCAGCTCATAACTTTTTCCATTTCTAACTTCTGCGTTAAGGGAAAGGTTCCATTCCTGCCTGAATTCAGCAGAAGGTAGGACATCTTTCCATTCATCCATACAGCTGAGAAAAACATCTTGTTGGTTTCTTTAACGGACTATTTTCAATGAAAATGCTCCTCTTTATCTGTCTGTAAATGCAAACTGGGGCTCTAGTCAGCAGAAATTCAGCTACATGTTGCACACCTGAATTATTTATTCAGAAATAATAAGTGTGCTTTATCAACACACACTGAGAGGATTATCTGTGCTGCATGGCAAGGCTATTGTAGTGCCTTTCCTGAACTCCTTTGGAACTATTCAGGAAGCACCTGATTCACTTCTAAATGCCCAGAGTCCAAACCATAGGTTGAAGCTCGCTTCTCCCATAAATTTATTTTTCTTAAATTCATAAAGTATGGGCAGCATTACAAATGTTAATGCTGCCATTATAGGATCATAATTTAAAAATACCAGCGTTCTCCAAAGGCTCCAGCAGCGTGTCATTTCCCTGCTTTATTAAAATGAATGAACAGATGTACAATTTATTTCTGCTGAACTATCATCTAAATTCATAAGCTATTTCTCATGTGCCTGAAATCCGTGTTGGTTTCCCATTTTCTTTGCCTTAGAAAAAAAAAAAAAAGCAAAATTCCACTCTCACATTTATCACTCTGGGGATAAAAACGAGAAGTGTACTCTGCACTTCATTCACTTTAGACTAATACCCTCAATACAATTTAAATCCCATCTCTTCAAGGCTGTTCTGCAAAACCCAGGCAGCACTGGGACACCCACGATCTTGGTGGAAAAGGCCCTGGAGATCAGCAGGGCCACTCCAGGGACATTATCCCCTGTCCCTGACAGGACAAGGTGGCACAGAGCAGCTGATTTAATCTTTTGGGTTGGCATTTACAGCGCCAGCGCAGGAGATGCAATTTCTGAGCTGGAGGTTGGGGAAAACCAAGGGAGGGACAAATAACGGCTGAGAAGGGGAGAGGTGAGAAGGTTGGGTGTGACTTGGAGAAATTTATGGCTGAGGAACAAGTGTCAGGTGGCCCCAGCCACTCCAGACGTGCTTTATGTGTCCTGTGTGGTGTGGGGACGCGGCAGGTGCTCCCTGGAAGGGAAAAACCAAACGAGACAGTGCAGAGATTGGAGGGAATAAAACTGTGCACGTGGAACGGAGATGTTGCCATGGAAAAAAATGAGCATAAAAACCCCAGACAGTGCTCCCAGCCTGCCGCAATCCTCATTTGTTGGCAGGGTTTGTGGGCAATGGAAGGGTGGCATTTTGCTTTAATTCCATGTGAGGAATGAGTGGATGCCACGTTCTGGGGGTTCTGGCAGCGTTTGTTCTGTAAACCCTGTTTCAAAGGATTTGTATTGTAAGCAAATAAAAAAAATTTCAATGGTTTGATGTAGGAAACTGAATTCTCAGGCTCAGATTATGTGGTTTTTTTTTTGGTTTTTTTTTTTTTTCTTAGTAAAAATGACTTTGGCAAAGAGAGGAGTGGAACAGAATGCAAATCAATCTGTTTTCTCCATTTCATAGCTGCTCCAAAATTCAAATGCAGGCCTTTAAATTCCTTTTTGCCAGACAATTCAGGAAAATGATGAAGTAATGGCTGAGATTTGTAAAAAGCATGATTTTCTTCTGAAATCTTGTCTGCTTGGCAGGAGCAGTTTGTTCCTGCGGGACTGCAAGGGAAGAGTTTTAATTCACTAATAAAAATGGAGGAGTTCTAAGTGGAGCAGGAATTTTGCTACAGTGGCCACGTTGCAGCCTCAGACAATTAAATTTCGATATCTGGTGCTCCCACTCCTGTCCCCTTTGGATCCTTCCCCGAGCTGACTTCAGAGCTATTTTCCTCTCTCCTCTCCTTAAATTTTGCTGCCAAAAGAGAACATGACCAGTTAGGAAGGCAAATCCTACATGCACAATTTTTATCTACGGTAAGGAGGGCAAATGTGATTTTTCAGCTGCACCCTGGATCTCCAGCTGTCAGCACCAAATCCAAAATGAGGAGTCTTGGATGATTGGGAGTTTCAGACTGGAAGCTCAGTTGGGAAATTCTTCCCTGTCACTTGGTTTTGGGCACAGAAAAAAAAGTATTCCTGGCAATCCAGAAAGCTTTCTGGATGTTCATGAGCATCATGAACCCAAAAAATGTTAGAAAAGCAGGGAAATGTGTTTTCCTCTGTATAGATTCTTGGATTTGGGCTTATCATGAAATTTTCAGGGAAGGGTTCTCAATACATCTTCACGTCCCTCCGTCTGTCCCATTTGTATGATTTCCAGTATTTCTTATTTTTCCTTTAAGGGCAGTGAGGTGACAGCCTCTGTGATCTCCCAGCAATTCCCTTCTGATTCCCTGCTGGTGACAAATTTTACCTCCTCTCTGCTTAGGATTTGTTTTGCCTCCACTGAAGCCTGGCACTTCTTAGCCTTGTCCCTGTGCAGGTGACACCCAGACAATCCTTTTTTCCACAAGAGTCCATTTGCTCTGCAGAATTATCCCAGGCCATGAGCTTCAGACCTCTGCCACGGCTGGGGCAGAATCAGGCACCCCAATCCAGCCCAGGCTCCCCAGGGCTGAGCAGATGGAACAATTCCTGCCTCTCCCCACGTGTGGAGCAACTTCTTGCTTATCTCAACAGAGTTTTGCTGTTTGCGCAATATTAAATCACCTTTATCGTCCACAATTCTTTTTCCAGCACAGAGTAAGTGACAAAACCAACATCTGCTGTCTGTGGTTTCTTCTTCTTTCATGCTCAGCACAGGAGGAGAAGAGCGTATAGATTTTGAGGATTTTGATGTGATGGGATTTTGCTGCTGTTTGTTTTCTTCTCTACCTGTGGTTTTGTGTTTTTTATGGAGAATTGATTAAGCCATTTGGGTGTTGTCTTTTATTTTTCTTGGGTTTTGTAGTGGAAGAGGCTGAGAATATTTCACAGCCAAAGGAGATTCTTTAGGCACAGTGTAGGGCTCTGTAGGCACTGTCTATAGGCTCCCCAGCTTTATGTCCCATTTAGACACCCCGTGATCTTCTCTAATGCCAAACTTCTGTCCTGCAACTGTCCTGAACTCCTACTTTGGATTTCCCTTAAAGGCAAGGAATCCTGACAGCTGTGCCAGGCTTTGCCCTGTGGGCAAATGTGCACAGGGATTCAGGAGGAAATTCATCAATTCCAGGGATAGTTGAGAGTGAGCTTCATTAAGAGAATGTTTTATAACCATATAGCATTTTTCATTCCAAAGGACCCCAAAGGAACATACAGAAAATGGATCTTCTCTGTGGGCAAGCAGAAAATTAAATTGCAACTTTCTGCTGCTTGCAGAGAAAATGAAGGTGTAAGACTTCATTTCCTTTATTAAAGAATTCTACTCAGGAAAGTTGCTTTAATTTCTAAGGAGCCATTGCAGGTAATGGCTAACCTTGATGTAGTTTTATACTCAAAATCTTGTGGATGGGCAAAGGGGAAGCCAGGGATTTATTGTTAGTAAAACTGAAAACTAACCCAAGTTCACCCTAATCCAAGAATCATTATTAATTCCAATTAAATTACTAAAAAACAAACACATATTCTTCAACTTGGGAAAATTTTCAGTAGTGATAATAGGACAGATGCAAAACCATTGCACACACCTTTTTTAGCTCCCATCCCTTTTCCTGCTGTTTCTCTCACCAGTTCTTTGCTCTCTGGGCCATAGACTTGGCAGTTCCATTCCCATGTTTGTGCTCGGGGTGCTCTGGGGAGCTCTCAGCACCTGGAGTCCTCTGCCAGGACAAACGTGACTCTCGTGCTGATCATTTCCCCCTCCTGCCTTTGGGATCCTTTGGGGTCACGATTCAGAAAGTTTTTCTGTGTTGCTCCCTCTTCATTGGCTCGAAACTCCAAGTCAGGTCCAGACTGACTGTCTCTGGTGTCCCCTGTGTGTGTCAGACCCTCTGCTGCCCCTCTGGAATTGCAGTGGAGGCTCTCCACCACCCTTAGTCCCTGGAACGGTGACAATCCCCACCTCAGGGACTGTGGCAGCAGCCTCAGGATGCACAGTAAGGAACATTTGAGTATCAGCAGAGTCAGTGATTGGCCCCAAGCAGGCCCAGGGACACCTCAGAGACACAGTCAGAGCAGTGGGGATTTGCTTTATTCACCACTCCGGGGGTGAGGATTCACTCCTCCAAACACACACACCCAGCACTGCTAACACACAATATTATGGTAACATTCATGAATATTCATCACATTCCCCGGGATGGGAGTGGTTATACAAATAATTTCAGGGAAATCATTAATATCATTAGCATGTGTGCCATGCTGTGTGTCCTGGTGGTCTCTGGGGTCTGCTCGTGATGAAGATCTGTAGTCTTCATCACAGTGCACTTTTCCCCTTTCTCTCTGGAGCGTGGGCAGTCCTTGGTGGGATGATTCAGAGTTTCTGTGCTGGCCTCAGACAGGTTCTTGTCCCTCTTATCTTGACAAGATAAAGGGAATCCTGTTTTTCTGGGGTTTTTAGAATTTACATATTCTGTCTCTCAATAGGTAACTTGAGTTACCTATTGACCAACTCTCTCTCACCAAGATCGTTCTGGAGGATGCAAACCTCACCAGCAGGACTCAAACTGAGCTGCTGGGCATTTGTGAAGTGCCTCGAGGTTTTCAGGGAGCAGGAAGAGGAATTTTTTGTGTTTCATCCCAAACACAGCACTTAGGGCTTCAGGTACAGAGCTGGTGTCTTTAATGAGCTCCCCAAGCCCTTGGAGCACCCACAAGGGCGCTGGGCTGGCTGAAATCAGGACTGTGCTGTGTCACAGGTGATCAAAGCCTCTCTGTTTATGACAAAAATGAAGTGGTGCTCAGCTAAACAATATTAAAATTCCACCAGGAGTGAAAGGAGACCAAAAATCTGGCAGTGGCAAAAGGGACATGTGCAGAGAACCAAGAGGAGTTTGTGAGGCACCAGCAGAGAGTGTAAGGAAAACACAGCTGAACTGTGCAAGAGGGTGTGTGGCATCAGCACAGGCTTTTATCCAGGTTAATGCAGGCAACTTTTCTCCCTCTGGGTTTGCTTCCTCCCTCCAAGCTCAATGCCCCTGACTTTGAGTGAAAATATCACAAGTAATTGAAATGCAAACCCCAGCAGAATACTAAATTAGAAATTAAGCAAAAATGCTCATCAGTTGGAGCACAGAAATCCTGGGCAATTTTTCTAATGCTATATTACAGCAATTGGAATATCTTTTTTTTTTTTTCCTTTCCCCAACTGCTTCACTAACTGAATTGATTGAATTAAATGTGTTCTGTGGTGCCAGCGAACCTCTGACCCCAGTTACTCAGGATAATCAGGGGGTAATCAGCCTGCTGTGATCCGAGCTCCAAAGGAACAAGAATTTCGTAAGGTTCAGGGAGCCTGCGCTGGCATTAATCAGATGTCATCAGGCTTTGATTATAAATCCTAAAGACCACCAAATTGATACAACATGGTTTAATCCACTAAAAAATTAGGTATCTACATATTAATCACCAAGTTGAATATCTGCAAGCGATTGCTTTTCTGGTAAGTGAAGTCAGGTGTCAATGCTTTGGAATGTCCCACAGTTAGTAATAAATATAATGATCAGCATCAGCACAAAAGTAGCATTAGCCAGATTAAAAAAAGATTTTGTTCTAACCTCAAATAGATTTTTTTCCCCCCTCCTGTTGGAGTTTTACAGCTCCATTGCAATTGTTCCTCATGTTTCTACTCTAATTACGAGCTTAGTCAGAGGCAAGAAATAGGAGATGTTTCTGAGGTACCTGCAAGCGCAGCATTTTTCTGCCTTGCAAGGGGAGGAAGGGTGGCTGCTTACAGTATATCACACTGCTGTGTACAGAAATAAAGTGGTATTTATTGTCCCTTAAAATGATTTCCCCTAGAACTGGCAAGCTCAGGTGAAAAATCTGTGTCTAGAAATGTGTGTTAGGATCCAATTAATTCCTCCTGTACTGGCTGTCCTTGGGAAGAGCTCAGCGTGGCAATATTGATGCAGATGCACATTGCACGGAGGTTTTTACAGGATGGGGGGAACCATTCTTAAAAGAGAGGAAAAGCAGAGTGTCTTAATAAAGCAATGCTCTTCATATATGTCCTAATTTAATAAATTTTCAACCCTGCGGAAAAGCTTTTTGCTATAAACCGAAGATCATACCAAATTCTTATTTATCTTATTGGTGCCACCTGTATTTCCTGGGAATTGCCTTTATTTGCATGAGGCATTTGATGTATTTGGAATCAGAGGACTTAAGCTGCTGCTGAAGGATTTCCAGGCATCCTCAGCCATTTGCACAAAACATGTCCAGCTGAGGCTGCCGAGGTGTTTGTGCTCCAGAGGGATGTGTGTACAGAGAATGTTTGGGTAGGAA
This sequence comes from Acanthornis magna, assembly GCA_036785705.1. Classification (NCBI taxonomy): domain Eukaryota; kingdom Metazoa; phylum Chordata; class Aves; order Passeriformes; family Acanthizidae; genus Acanthornis; species Acanthornis magna. Next base: position 1,462,405 of record JAWUZG010000179.1, read on the forward strand.
AACATAAATTACTGTTGAGAAAATGAAAGGGCCCCTGAATGTTCCCTTTGAGACATTCTAGGCAAGAAATAAGCACGCAACAAGAAGAATGTTTCATTCCCCTCTACCCCAAATATTTTTCTTTCAAGGAAAGATGAAATGAGCACTGGCAAACAGAGCTGGGTGGTGGGAGATGGAGCCCATCAGTAGCCTTAAAGCAGAGAGCAATAAATCCATTTAGCATAGCTGCGATTTTTCCTGACCTTTCCACAGCTGTGCAATACCAAGCCATACATCTGTTGCTGCAATAAATGCTTAGATAGCTGCATTTCCAAAGCAGGTTCACCCCAGCTGCCAGGGAACTCCCCTGGCTCTGCCTTTGGAACGCTCCTCTCACAGTGCTGGGTGGGGAGGCTCACATCTCCCAAAGTCATTAATCAAATATAGCATTTATATCTATTATTTTTTATTCTTGTCCTTGGAAAAAGAATTTTTCTGTGCTAACAGGGTTAGAGGCCCCAGTCCTTGTTGTTCCCATCCTGGGTAATGAGAGCTCAGTGCTTACCTGGATGTTCAGGAGAAAATAAAGATTTTCCTGCTGTGGGAGGAAAACAGAAAAGGAAAGAGATCATTAATCATGAAAGTTCACTTATGTGTCTGATCTCTAAATGATTATTCTTATATCATAGCTTTTTGATAGAGCAGTAATGTTTTGCTCAATGAATGTTGAGCCAACTGGATGTAGACTGGATAATTTGAAGGGAAAAAAATTCATGTATATCCAGGAGAAGAAACTACATGCAGTAGACTTCATTCATCACTTTGTCAGCAGACTTGGAAGACTTATTGTGTTCAGATGGATTGAAATATGGAGTGTTCAGCCCAAATTCTCCTTTCCCCACTCAGCTTTTCACAGAAAACAAAATGCTGGCTCGAGATTTCATTTTTAAAATTCAGACAGATTCTGTATCACTATGGATTATGCTGCCTGTAAACTTCCATCTGTACCTCCTGCTTCCACTGGAGCAGTGTGAAACCTTGCAGAGTTCTTATCTGCTTCCAAAATAGAGTTTTCAAACTGGGATAACTTCAGACAGCTCTCAGCTGGAGGGGCTTGTAAATCTAGGGCATCTCATCCCCATCAGTTGGCACAAGCTAAAATGCCAGAAGTTTAGGGAATTGATGAAATTTGTAGCCGAAATATTCTGGAGATACAAGTTGCTTTGAATGCTTGGAGTGGGGCTGCTCAGCATTGCCCACCACAGACCCTGGGAAGGACTTTAACCACTGACAAAACATCTGCTGTTGGCAGCTTGGGCCTTGATCAGCTGTAAACTGGCACAAAGAATAGCTCCCTTCTTTGGAATCAGTGCCCTCCCGGGGCACAAAAGGCAGGATTTCTCATTTGGATGCATACGCTGCTTGTTCTCAACCAGGCCAAGGATCCTGCCATGGAGAAAGTCTCATTTACATTGCAATTTCCATCTCTCTGCAAAGACCAGGGGTCTTGAACTGGTGAGGATAGGGTTCAGTCTTGAAATATTAAGGTACCAAAATAGATGGACAAGATGCCTCTTGACTTTTATCCGGAAAATTTTTGCCCTTACACCTATTTCGAATGAAGCATTCCTTTCTTTTTGTAGTGTTTGGGTTTTTTTAAACTTCCATTAGTTTAGTGTTTTTGTATGGCACTACAATACAGTTTTCATACTTTGCTTACCTTATAGAGGTAAATATGACAATAACTTAAAAGTCAACAGCAGGTTTCACCTGCTGAAGGCCTTGTCACTGCCCAGCTCTGCCCATGAGCTCTGAGGCCACACTGCATTTATGAAAGGCCTGGAACAGACAGGAACCTGGAACAGACTAAAGCCATTAGAGAAATTTTTCCTTCACTCTCCTCAATCTCCAAAAATTTCTAGCAAATTTACTGGTTTCTCAAAAAAAAAAAAAAAAAAAAAAAAAAAAAAAAAAAAAAAAAATCTCCATTTTGTCAAAAAATTCTCTTTTTATCTACCACTTCAACATTCAGAGAGGAGTAAATTCACCTCTCCTGCTCTTAAGGGGCCTTGGTGGTGCAGGTAACAAGCGCAGCACTGAGAGAGGATGTGTTTTCTGAGCACATTCCATGTCCAGACCCCAAAGATGTGACATTCTGGGAAACAGTAGGAAGAATTTGTTGCTTAAGGGTCTTGACCTGTGTAGCAAATGCATCCCAGCTGTAACTGGGGCTGTGGGTTGTAGGAATTCCTTGCAAAGTGAGTTGTAGGTGTTCCACAGTTTTTCCTCTTAGGAGGGCAGTATCAATAAGCTCCGCCGTATATGTTCAGGTGTTTATCTTCGGTATCAGAAAAGTTGGTTTGGGTATGAAAAAGTCTCTGCTAAGAATGAAAAACGACCATTTTAGAAGGCCTCCTTCCCTTCCCTTGTCCCCATCGTTAGGATAAGTGAGATCCTGTAAAGCCTTCCTGCTCCTACAATCCAGTGCACAAAAAAAGAAAGAAAAATCCAACGAGGTGTATTCTATTTAAAGTTCACTCCATTTAAAGAAGACATCCAGCATCTTAGAAAGAATACAGGCTGAACACTGCCCTTGATGGGGAATGCACTGAGGAGGAAATGAGACGTGGCCGGGGTGGCTGAATTCAGCACAAGTGGCCTCATAAATGTGAAAGGCAGAGCTCTCCCTGCTCCCTGGGCAGAGCTGATGCTGCAGCAGGGGAAGAGGTGTAGTCTGCTCTTTCAGCCTTGCTCAGATCATCATTTTCTCTCATGCTGTTGTTTTAAACATAAGGTTTGTTCTACCTGCGGCGAAGGAATTTTTTATAACTCAGAAAATAACATCATTATTCGAGATTTTCTCAAAAGTGCCTTAAATGCAATAAATACAGTGACCTTTCACGGCGCTCTGTCCACCTGGAGAAGGAGTATTTGTTTTTCTATGATACAGACATCATTCTAGAGGTGTCCAATTATTTGTGGGTACTTGATTTATTCCAGAGAATGGAATACACCTTCCATTTATAGGTGGAAAAGTGAAAAAGAAGGAATCATTTCTAAATTATTTATATATTCAGGAGGAAAAAAAAAAGAGAGCATCTTTGTCTTCCTTCTGAATCTTCAGACAACTGTGCTACATTTGATGTATACCTGGAGGTAACAGGCTTTGAAGGAGGCATTCAACATATGATTAATACATGTTAGAATTATCTTTTTGCCTTTGCTCAGTGAGGCCCTGAGCTGGGCTGAGAAAGAGTCAGAATCTTGGGTAAACAAAAGTCTTCAAAATAATTCCAAGAAGTGGCTATTTTTCGAGTAACTTTCGCCATCACTTATTTACAGTCCCCAAATGGCTTTTTAGTATTCTGCAAGCACATAAATGAGAGGATTGACTTCAGCATCAGCTCTGAATGACCTTTGAGCACTGCTGGGGGGAAGAAGAGGAAGAATGTTCTATAAATTAATTTATGGATCTTGTGAGGATCTTATTCTGTAGATCTTCCAAAGATTTCTAAGATTCATGGTATCTGCAAGAGGGATAGAAGGACCCTTCACCTGGGAAATCCACAGGCAGCTCTTGCAGCAACCAACAGGTCGATCATCCATCCATCTATCCATCCATCCATCCATCCATCATCATCCATCCATCCATCCGTCTGTCCGTCCGCCCGTCCATCCATCATCATCCATCCATCCATCCATCCATCCATCCATCATCCATCCATCATCCATCCATCCATCCATCCATCCACCCATCCATCCGTCTGTCTGTCCACCCGTCCATCCAGCCATCATCATCCCTCCCTCCATCCATCCATCCATCCATCTGTCCATCCACCCATCCATCCATCATCAATCCATCCATCCATCCATCATCCACCCATCCATCCATTCATCCATCCCTCCATCCATCCATTCATCCATCCCTCCATCCATCCATCCATCATCCCTCCATCCATCCACCCATCCATCCATCCATCCATCCATCCATCCATCCCTCCATCAATCCTTCCATCCCTCCATCCATCCATCCATCCATCCCTCCATCCATCCATCCATCCATCCATCCATCCATCCATCCATCCATCCATCATCCATCCACCCATTTTCCCCGTTATTTTTGTATTCTGACTCTCTACTACTCAACCATGAATTTTAATACCTGAAGAGTGCTTGAAGTGGTCTCGCTCCCAGAGGCAGTTTGGCTTTAACCTGACGGAAAACTGCTCCCAGAGGGACTTTTCCCCGGAGCATGGGGAACCAGCCTGATTAAGTCCTTTCTTCGTTTGAGTGCCTTTCCAAGTCAATTGATGAGCAGCAGAACAAGATGGAGCCATGCTGAAACTCCCTTTTTTTCATCATTCATGATTAATATCAGTGATACTAAACATCTTTGTGTTCTTTAATAGAAAAACAAAATTTCACAGATCCTGCAGACATTGTAGCCATGCTACAGAGAGGAGAATTGAATCCTTAACCTTCCATTTACCTAACTGATCTTTTGGATTGGTTGCTCTTGTTGCAGACTTGCAGACAAAGATTTTGCAGACAAAAATATTCAGTCTTTCGTTGCTGAGTTCTACTTTGTAAAGTAACAGGTGTGTGGCTTGAAAGATCATTCTGCATTTACAATGCAGAGCCTGTGAAAAATCATTCAAAAGTGAAAACTGAGAATGCACCCAAAATTATTATGGTCAACTTAATATATTTAAAAGGTTTTGGGTTTTTTTTCTAAGCTACAATTGAATTATTTTTTAAATTTCACCAGGGAGGTGGAAGAATATTATGTACTTAGAGAAAATACAGAATAAGCTGAAAGAAACACTTTCAGTTAAGAAATAATACAGTGCCTACGAGCCAGCATTATGGCAGTAAGACAATGGCAATAATAAAGCTTGTTTAGGTGACTCACAGCTATAATTTCTTCTTTGCATCTCATTTACACCATCAAATTCTTGTCATACCATGAATGTGCTTTATATTTATACAATGCCTTTCATCTAAATGGCTTTCCAAGTGCTTCATGAGTTGTTTGGTGTGCAGCTTACATCAACTTCATCCATTACTTAACGTGGATATTTTTGTAGTGAAGTGCAGCCACTGTTTGCGTCCACACAGCAAAGGCTGTGCACAGTCTTGAGGAAAAACTTCCAAATCTGTAGAAGAGATTAGGGAGATGCAAAACCAAGTTACAGTTCTTGACCACACCATTTTCTATTAAATTGCACCCATGAAGGGTTTGGTGTAAACTGGTTTTGTTCAGGTCCAGTTTTCCAGCCCTCCGCGGGCCCATGGTAGCAGGGCAGCACTGAGCCCTCGGGGTGGGAGGAAAGGGAGCTGCAGAATCAGCAGCACCACACTGCTCAATGTACAAAATTATGTGAAGTATTTCCTCCTGGTGCTTCCCCTGCCTGTGAGCTCCAAGCGCCAGGGGCTTGGGTTGTCCTTCTCTGGCAAACTGGGCTTGGGTTGTCCTTCTCTGGCAAACCGGGCTTGGGTTGTCCTTCTCTGGCAAACTGGGCTTTGGGTCCCGCTGAATTCCACCAGAAATGCCCATCACTGACATTTATGAGATCCTCATTCCTGATTGATTGAGAATGCAGACCTTTGTGATCACTCTGAAAATTCATATAGACTTGGAGTTTTTCCCTGTACAGAGCTGTGGAAAATACGCTGTTTCCTCAGCAAATAAATCCTGGGAGCTCAGGTGCACATGTGCTGAATGACAGCGTGCAAAGGAAAAGGCACAAAGAGCAAGCAGGTTCATCATATTATCAAGAAATTGGACAGACAAAATATGGTTGCAAAAGCAGAGGGCTTCAGCGGAGGAGGATAATTACAATAATATAATTTCTCTGTGGAATTTCTATCAGAGCCATATGAATTAATACATCCCATTATTTTCCATCTTTTATGGTATGTAGAAGAGGAAACAAGCACACGATAGCAGCACAGAACACCTTCCAGTGGAATATCACCCTGGTAAATGCAAACTGACAGAGAGTTTTAATTTGTTTGTTCCTGATTGGGAATCGCAGAGTGCAGAATCTTAATGAGCCGTGGGCTAGCGATCACCAACCCCAGGCACGTTTATCTTGCTTTGTGTTTGCTGCTGGTGGCAGCTCCTTAATTTGGGTGTCAGTGCCCCACTCTGAGACAGTTTTTTAGTGGCTTCATAAAGGTGCTGTTCCTGCCTGCTCACGCTGCTGCTGGACAGGAGACATCCAGGTGATTCTGTTGCAGTTCATCCCTTCATCTGCTCTCAGAAGTCAGTAAACAGAATCTCATTTACTACAGGAGCTTTGAAGGAGGCTGTGAGAGCAGAATCTGATTTTCCTACGGTCTGGGTACCATTTCCAGCTATGTCTGAGCCTGATGTGGGGTTAGTGCCTGGATTCTCAGGTGATAACATTTTGCAAAGTGATCTTTTCGTGCACCTGCCCCACGGTGGGAGTCTGACGAGACCGGTTTTTCTTGAGACCATCCCGAGGGATTTTTCTGTCCCTGAGAGCTGCCAGTGCAGTGTCCTCTCAGCTGATTACAGAGCTCAGTGTGGAGGAGGATTTGGCTCAGTGTTACATCCTGGCTCCAACAGGAAACAACCACTACATTAAGCTTGCAAGGTCTGGGGAAGGGAGGAACTATTTGGCTGCTGAACTGAGACTCTCTGCTCTGCTCAGAGCTGTGCTGCCTGGGCTGTGTTTGAACAGAGCTGTTTTGAACATTTCTGCCCTCCCTGCCGTCCCTTTACTGACTCCTGTGCTGTAGGAAATAGAAGCTGCTCGTTTTCACCCTCCAGGACCTCCATGCCCAGTAAACCATGCTGGTGATCCCTCACAACAATTCCAGTGTCCTTGTCCACCTCCCATCAGTCCTTCACGATGGCAAATATTGCTGACTTGTTGCATTTTCAAGTCTATTTGTGCACTCTCACAAGCCTCACACTCACCTACATCCATTACTACATTTCCTCACAATCTCTTAGTTCCCCATTCACTACTGTTCACTCTATTTCCTTCTCAGTTTCTATCAGTCTGTTTTCTGGGTATTTTGCCATAAGATTTTGGGTACAGAAAAAGAGGGACCGAGTTCTTTTTCTCCCCTACATTTCTGAAACTTTTAAAATGACAGAATTGCTGCAATCTCTGGGCTGCATTCATGATAAGCACAATAAAGGACAGCGTGGCACATCCCAGAGCAGGTTAACCTCACATATCAAATACCCAGGAGTAGTAAAACATTCAGCTCCTTCCAGCCAAACCCACTCTGGCCCACGGTATTCGCCTTCTAAGTTATTAGTGTTCAAATGGGTCCAAATGATAGCAGTTTAAATAAAGTACTGAACTCATCTACTTTATTCTTAATTTATAGTGGTGCTTAGGGGATGTGCAGATATTTAAAATGAGTAAAATCAATTAACTTGTGATCCAATTATTTGTGTTAGCCACCGTGGGGTTTGATTTTAGAGCACTGGTTCAGACTTTCCCAATTAAGCACTGTGCTTTGAGAGAGTAAACCTTTCACTGTGAAATACGAAGAACCTGTGGTTATCTTTTCTCTGTTTACAAATTTAATTCCTAGTTTTGCCCTTTCAGAGTTTTTTTAATTCCCTTTTTACTTTTGTTTTTGAAAGGGACTTGGTGTAAGTGTAACAGATTTTTCTAAATGTTGAGAAGTATATTCTTTATATAAAGGTGACTGAACAGGCAAAAGAGTTCACCTTCTAGATAATATAAACTATATTTTTCTGGGCCATGCTATTTTACAGTAGATATGTGTCTTTTGCCATCACAAATCTGTGATTTATTACACTTTTCACATTATAAATTTAGAGTAGACCTCTGTGGCAACTTCTGTGGTCTGATCGTTCTGCTTTTCCATCCATCTTGAACAGATTTTAGTTTGATGCTCCAGACAGCTTCAAATATCTGTGTTTTATGGCTGTTTCCAAAATGCGAAGGATGCTAGGGTTGAAGGTACCACTGTACTCGGAATTATTTGGCTTGGCACAGCCTTTCCCTGTGGATGTTGGCATTTCCTTGACCTGCAGGAGTCAGCAGCTCAGCAGGGCTGTGCCCCCAGCAGGTCCTTGTGCCCTTTCTCTCTGCAGCTGAAGTTACTGAGAGCTCTTCCTAATCAAGGAGAAAATAGGAATGCAGAGGAAAGCCAACCCCAGCTGAGACATCCTTGAATCAGACATCCTCAGCCTGACATTCCATATTTTTTGACCTAGCTGGCACATCATGGTGACCTTTTCCATCACCGTCTGCCACTGGTGAGATAAACATAAAAAAATTTCTCTCCCAGGCTTCACAATTATGTATCTGAATAAAACAGCCATATCTTTTAATATTTTACCCTAACAGGCCTTACAGCTCCCAAGGTGAGACAGAGAGTATTGAACACTTAATTGAATCAGGCTGGAGGATTAAGGAAACGATTTTTCCAAAGGATCAATATGAATTAGGAGCAGATGCCCCATCAAATCTAAGGGTTAGGTTCTTTAGCATTGGGCTCCTTGAAGTCTGGTCACCTTTCGGTACGGCTGAATGGAAACTGTTTGGTGCTGAACATTTGTGGGAAAAATTCCAACCTTTATGGTTCTGATGTCCCATATTATTCATTCTCAAGTTGAGACAATATGAAATAATCTAAAAATACCAATCGGGCTAATTGGTTCTTTTCAATTAGAGTAAGAGGTATCCACGTCTGCTTTACAGCGACAGCATTTGGCTGAGCTGGAAGGAACACAATCCTGGTAATCATTCTTCTGTTATTTCCAAGATTCTTAATAGAGTTTTCCTTTTCATTTGTTTCAAAGCAAGAGAAAATATTGTTATATTGTCATTTAGAGTTAATTAAACTGCAAATGAGCTTAATGAACTGTCTGAAACAAAGCTCTATCACAACCTGTTACATATGAACAATCAAAATCAAAAGAATCTCTAAATTCCTTGTTAGAGATACCAAAGAAGATAGAAATCGCCAGTCACTGATGTCATCCTTTTCTGAAATCAGGTTTGAGGCTGGAAAGCTTGAACTGAATGCATACACTTAAATTACACAGAACAACTGAAAAGGCGTTTGGAAAGATAAGTCAAACCTATTGGAAAAAGAAGGAAAACAAAGATAACCAAACACAGGAGAAGACATGGTCATCTTTTCTTTATTTTCATGTGAGAAAATCCACTTTACCTAGTCTTTGTCCAGACTGGGAAACCTATCTATTAATAAAACGCCATTTTCTGGGTTCAGTATTTTCACAAACTCTTCTGCAATGTTATGACTTCTTGTGTTCTGTAAGACAGAGGAAAAGACATTTAGTTTATTCAGGTCTTGAAGGCGCTTGGGTGACTCTTGAGTGCTGCATTGGCACCAACGATGGAGCTTTTAAGTAACGCACGTACGGCAAAACCTATTTGTGTCATTAAAGTTTATAATTTTGGACTTTTGAAGGCTTAATCCCTAGAAATGCTAAGATTTCCTAATGATCCGTAATGGCAGTGCTGATGTTCAGCACTTCTCAGGATTAGGTCTGTTATCAGCCTGGTTTATCCACCTATAAAGCAGGTATTATCTTATCACTCTTATATACAGTGCTTTTAGCGCGTCAGCCTCAAGTACTTGAAAGGTGAGGAGTGTTATTAAATCTGACCCTTACAAGCTTTTCCAATGGTTTACTTAATGTTTTTCCTACATAAATAAGAATGATGGAGAATAAACTCGAATGTTCTTACAGGGCTGGTCTGGTTGAACTGTACAGAAACACATCTCACAAGGTCATAAAAAATTCTTCCGCTGCAAGAAGAAAGCAACACTGACTTTTAGTTATGCAGACAAAGTGGTAGCATGAGGTCCAAGTATTTTTGAGTGTCTTAGAGGAAGCCCTCAAAAAATGCTCTGGGAATGTTTATTGTGAGACCTGTTTTGTGTCTTGATAATGGTGCAGTGATAAATGAATGTGGGTGGGATAATATATGCAAACGAGTGTGAAACGCAAAACTGGATTGTTTGTAAATAAAAGTAAAAAGTAAAAATTAAAATTGTTTGTAAATAAAAGTGCATTTGAAGTCAAGAAAGGTCTGTATAGGTCAGGTTCCTCTTCCCTCAGGAGTATATTTCCCTTTCTGGGAATATTGCACTCCTGGAGCACTGCAGGTATTTTCATGCTTCACTTTCCAGCAATATGAGCTGAACTGTCTTCTTGTGATCAGAACCTTCTGCAGCTCCATTCCTATCACATCACTGCTTATCTGCCATCTATTAAGTGGAGAGCAGCTGAAATGTGCTACCTCATATTTCATAAGTGAGAATGCATTATTTAGAGCCCATAACATTCAGTTTCGGTCAAGGATTGCGTCTTCCTCCTGTTGGGGTAAATAATTAATGCTGCCTTAGATGTTTCGTGTGTGAGTCTGTGTGGTCATGAAGTGGAAATTGTAATGATTTCCTATATGTTTTTTTCTAGTTCCAGGCCACAGTGAAGGAGGGAGTCACAGGTGTAATAGTGAATTTAACAGTGGGCGACCGGGACGACCCAGCCACTGGGGCATGGAGAGCTGTCTACTCCATCATTAACGGGAACCCAGGGCAGAGCTTTGAGATCCACACCAACCCCCAGACTAACGAGGGAATGCTCTCTGTTGTCAAGGTAAGAACGATTCCCTTCTGCCCTGCTGTAAGGTTCATCCCCTGGGCTCACTGCACAGGAGAAGGCACAGCAGGGATAAGTTATTCAAAGATATAAAGCTAGCTGCCAGCCCTTGTCCATACTGTGTGTATAACCTGTTCTCCTGTCACAGGAACATTATTTTTTAAGTCACAAAGTCTGCCTGTTCCTAGTTTGCCATTGTGCTTAAATAGCAGCCAATTTTGCAGGAAGCATCAAAATTAATAGTGAGGCTTTATAACAAAGTTGTGATTGTGGCTGAAGGTACGATTAGAATTCAAGGGCCCCATTTTGTTCTCAGTTAGAGAACAAATGCAAATAGCAGGGAAGTAAGGGACATGGATTCAGAATGAGTCCACATTTCTAAAGTCTCACAGGAATACATATTGCCTGTCTTTGTATGAAGACAATCCTATGTCTCAAACTTAAAAAATAAAAAAAAAAGAAAGAAAATAGCCCATTTTGCTAACTCTACCAGAATTCTCTTTTTGGCTTCAGAAGAGGAATTTTCAATTCTTGAGACAAACACATGTATTTCCATGGCAGTGCCTTTGATTTCAAGACAGGAGTTGAGACAGCAGCTTGTGTTATTTTTATGAGTAGCTACCAAGTGTGACTTGTTTGTTTGTTAAACACATACTCCATAGAAATAAACGTGGTTATAGGAGAATTGAATTATGTCTGTGAGGTATTGCAAAAAAATGCATGCTCTTGGGCAGAGGGATGTCTCCATGGTTTTTATAAGTCCATTATGTTCATTATCTTCAATGTCCTCTACAACTTACAGTGTCTAATCCTAGACTCTGACCGAGTTCCAGGCTCAGGGAATGCTGTTGTTCCTTTCTGCCAAATTCTGTCTTCTGCAAATTTACAATGGGCTAAAAGAAAAACTGTTAAGCACAGTTTGCACTTTGCCTTCTGATTTTGTCTTTCCCAGCCTTTAGACTATGAGATTTCAGCCTTTCACACGCTGCTGATCAAAGTGGAGAACGAGGACCCGCTGATCCCAGACATCGCCTACGGCCCCAGCTCCACGGCCACCGTCCAGATCACCGTGGAGGACGTCAACGAAGGGCCAGTGTTCCACCCCAACCCCATGGCAGTGACCAAGCAGGAGAACATCCCCGTGGGCAGCGTGGTGCTGACGGTGAATGCCACTGACCCGGACACCCTGCAGCACCAGACCATCAGGTGAGAGCAGCGCCTTCTCATTTTCATCTAGCACAAAGTGGGAATGTGTTTTGTGCCGAAGAATTTGCCTGCCAGTGGAGAATTACGTCAAAGTTGTTTGGCTCTACAGAGTAAGAAGTTAAAATTTACATTTTTTCCTGCAATAAGAGATTCAGTTTGTTGAAAAGACAGGACTATATTAGACAGGAACAATAGGACAGGGAACAATAGTTTCCCACACTATGAGATTCCTACAGTAAAGCAATCAAGTGCCACAAGCAATAGACTTAGCTTTGCACAGTTGCAAAATTACTTATAACTTGATTGTTTTTCCCTCTTCCTTCATGAGAGCCAGTGAAGATGTGTAAAAGTTGAAAACGTGTATAGAAACAATTAATCTGTTTTACATAGGATTTAAATGAGCTTATGATCATTTATAATGTCCATCCATCCACTTTCAAGAGCTGAGAAAATATTTCCCAGTGGAAGACTGAAGATAAAGGAAGCTGAGACTTGGCCTTGTCCAGATAAATGATGCTATAATAATATATATATTTTTATTTCATATATATATATATATATGCATATAAAAGATAATATTATATATTGATTTATTATATATATTTATTTATAATATATAAATTATATTACATGTAACACATAATCTATAGAATATAAAATATACTATATTTATATTATTTTTCTATTTATATATTTATCTCTAATGCATATTTATAATATATTTATTATAAATATTTTATATACATGTACAAAATATTCTGTGCTATAATAATATAATCCTACGTATGTGCCATGTCACAGGGAGCAAACCTGGATATTATGTGGTATCATCATCTTATATTTTGATCCACCTGGTTTGGTCCTTTGGCTTTAGATTCCATGAAAAATGAAAAATCAACCACTTTGTTCTCTAAGACAAAATTGCCTTTCCAGACAGCTTTTCTCAGCATTTGAGAATTACAGGTTAGGCGCTACCACTAAAACCTACAGCTGTGTTTAATTTTTCATTTCTCCTTGTAAGTATCATTTCCCCCAGGTCTCCGTGTATATAAAAGGGTATAAACACCTTGTGAGAACGACTTCAAAGCTGCAGCGGAACAATGGCTCTGTCAATCCATACCATAGGCAGAGATTTCTCTGCTGTCACAGGGTTATTTAGCAGTGATTGTGCAATTCTTAAAGAGGGTTTGACACGTGTACTGCTCGACAGAAAAGGGAGCTGCTGATCTTGAAGATGTTCTCTGCCAGTAATGAGGGTTGGTTAAAATGTCAGCGCAAAGGACTTGGATCTGAATGATGAGGAGGGGAATTTAAGCAGGGGAGTGTGCTCATCTCCCAGGAAGGAGGGGAAAGTCAAGGCAGATAATTAAAAGTTTCAATTCTCTGCATCACCTCAAAGATAATGCTGTTATAGACATGGATAGTTCAGTTTTTCTCCTCTAAATTCTACCCCAGAAATATCAGTATGTCTGAAGGATGGCTCTTAACACATCATTCTCCTTGATTTCTAAATGGATTTAATCATAGAATAATTTCTTATTCTTAAGTTTAGCTTTTGGTCCAAAGATTCCTTTTTTCATTCCCAGAAATTTGTGTCTATGGATGGAATTTCTGTTGCTTGGCAGGCAGAGCCGTATGACTCTCAGCAGCATTGCTCAGAACCTGGCTGGTGCAGGGAGTAGATATTTATTTCCTTTGGGTTTTGGACTGAGTTTAAGAAACACAATTATTGAAATTCTCCATAATTTATGTATTTTCGTAGGAGATGGGAAAACTAACATTCATTAACAGCCGATTTTGTGATGCTGAAGGAAAAAAGCCATGAAAATGTAAGGATTTTGTTATCCAAACCAACAATCCAGGAACTATTATGTGAAATTTCCCCCTTTACCTACTGATTTTGCTGAATTTCTCCAAAGGACATTGACCCTGAATTTATGGGCGCCTAGTGAGTCACTGAATACTCTTCAATTAGCTTTAAGTGAGGTGTGCAACCAGTGAAGTAACATAAACACATTTTGTTTTTCACCACATCTCACAACTGGCTGGCTGCCAAGGAACCCTCAAACTTTGACTATAACTAACTCATAATCTAAACAGAATTTTCCCACGAGCTTTACTATATCTGCATAGCCAAACATGGAAAGATTATAGCCAAAAGTAAGATTTTTTTTTTTTCTTTTATGTGCAGAAAAGAAGAGCAGAGTTAAGTTAGACTGAGCTGGGAATGAGGAATGAGCATATACAGAAACTATGGAAATGGAATTGGCTGTATAAGTTAGAAGAAAATAATGCAAATGGAATGGAAATCTGGGAAATGGTAGAAAGCATCAGGAAAGGCTAATTTGACAACCTGTCAGTCCCATTGCTAAAATAACAGGAAAGCATAAACCAGCATTTTTAAAAGATGTTTTAATGCTGACAGGTATTGAAACACTTGGGTACTGGCAGGGAAAAAAAGCAGATTGTGGTATGAGAACAGCATCTGCAATTAAGAACAGGGTAAAATTACATAAATAAAGGCCAAAACCATGCACTGTTTGGGGTCTGGCTGGGAAGTTTACCCCAAGTTCCCACAGGCAGGTGTGTGTTTGGGGTTTGGGCCAACGTCCAGGATTGTACAGGTACCAAACTTTGTGGCTGTGCACCAAACTGTGCTGCTGTGATTGTGCCATCAGTCCTTGCTGTGACTCTATGGTAAAATAAAGGCCAAGCAGGGACGGCACAGGCTACCAAATGAGATATTAAATTAGATATTAATTACCATGAACAAGCAATATTTTGTCTGGAAGAAACAAGTGATGTCAGATTCGTGCTGTGTAGGTCAGCCCCAGCAAAGCATAAATCAGTTCCAAATGGACAGAACAGCAGAGTTGGTGATGTGGGTAGGCTTTGGGGTTTTTATCCCAACTTCTTACAGCTGAGATCTATCTAACTGCAGGGGTATTTTTAGTTAATTTTCTGTATAGAACTTGTAGAAGGAGCTGCTGATTATTTGTAATCAGGAAATTTAGTTACTCTACTAGATATAACACGATAAATGCATTTCAAGACCCACAAAAAAGAGTAGAGAAGCCATTTTTGCCATTGTCTGCAACTAGATTGAATTTATTCTTTGAACAATGCAGATCTGAATCAGATTCAAATTACTTATCTCTGAAAAACATGGCTTACTTTGTAAAATTTCCTAAAGACAGCTGTACTTTTGAAGCAATTTTCCTTCTTATTCTTCAGCTTGAAGTGTTTTTGTAGGCTGAAGAAGAATTTCATTTCAAAGCTCAAACAAGCTGGCAAAAATGTGTTCCAGTGAAAAAAATAAGACTCCAAATCACAGACCTTGGGCTGTGGTCATTTGTCTGCACAGGATTGGCAGAACTTGCGCCGTGTCAGCTCTTCCCTGATCCTCTGCCATTAACATTCCAGAGGAACTCCAGGTAGAGGTGGGAACACCATCCTGGAAATAAGAGGTGGAAAACAGTGTTTGTTCTGCTGTCATTGTTCCCAGAAAGAAAAAAAAAATCCTGTTCAAGGGTCACATTTCTCAGATTCATTAACTTTTCTTTTTTTTTTTTTTTTTTTTTTTTTAAGCATTTAAATCTCTCTACAGTTTCCATCTTTTCTAGAATTAAAAAATGAAAGAAATCCAGCAGGCCCCATTTTAATTATAACCCAACAATTTATTAATAGAACAGTAATGAAGTTTCTGAAATTTGATTTCTTAATCAGGGATCATTGTTATTTTTGTGCCAGATTTGAGAGTTTAATTTTGGGTACTTCTTCCCAACCTCTGAAATTTTAATCAGAAGTTTCAAGTGTACATGTCAATGAGAAGTTAAAGGCCAAATTTAATAACATTTTCTACCTTGGGAAATTAAAAGAAGAACCTCACTCTGAAATCCATTATTAACAGTAGATCTTAATTAAACACAGTTATGGTTCTCAATATTTGTCTGTGTGAAGAGATTGGTTTCAGTATTTTTCCCTTTTTTGGGATTCAACAAGTCCAGAATATTCAATAGTTAGATTTTAACTGTGTGTAAATAAGTTGTTTACTGCAGTGTATTTGTAATTTTTAATTAAAGCAGTGTTGTTTTCTGGTTTCATGGCTTATCATGGCAATATACTTTTATTATCTACTGTGCTCTTGGATTTTAAATTATTGATGTAAACATATTGTTTCAGTATTTATTCTCAGTAAGCACTGTGACTCGATGCTTCAGAAATATCTTCACAAGAAAAGTTTATTATAGCTCTAAAGCATATCTAATTCATTAAGTAGAATTAAAATGCAGCATTTGAAGCTGGAGAACTTAGAACCCAAACTGCATCGAGTTTCATGGGGGCATGAAAGGCTGCCAGAAATATCTGAAGCTCTGTATGTAAATAAGGTATATATTTGTGCATAATATTTATATCTGCACTGAATCGAGCTGCCCCACAGAGCCCAAGCGGCTCCTGGAAGCACAGGGACACAGTTTCCCAGCTCTGCTGGTCTGGAAATGGGAGCAAAGTCATTTATTATTGCCAGCATCTCCAAAGAACAGCTGCTGGTCTGTCTGGAAGGTGGAGAGACTCTGTTTCTCTCCATATAAATTGCATTTTTCTGTGCTGCAAACTAAGCATGAATGAGGTTTTGTCCTGGAATATCAGACCAGGAGGGCGAGGAGGCTGAACTCAGAGGAATTAAAAGTGAGGAGGTCGTAGTGAGTCTCTCGTGCCATCTCAGGTGAAAGGATGAGAGGAAATGCCTCCAGTTTCCCAGGGGAGGTTCAGGTTAGGTAAGGGAAAAAGTTTGCACCGGAGGAGTGGTGAGATATTGGAATAATCTGCTCGGGGATGTGGGACAGACACATCTCTGGAGGAGCTGGGGAGGTGCGTGGCTGTGGCCCTTGGAGATGTAGTTCAGGGTGATTCTGCTCATGCTGTTTGGATCTCCAAGATCTCTTCCAGCCTCGACGATTTCTGTGTGTGATTTGTCCTTCCAGCAAGAGCCGCTGGGCAGTGGACTGCCTGTCGGCTTTGGGAATGGGAATTTGTGCTACTGGGGCATGTTCTGCTTTAGATTAGAGCATCCCATCTTTGGTGTTGGTGCTTATGGAGTTGGTGGAAATCAGTGGAAATGTTCCAAACTGTAATCGGTGACAACTATGATCTGCATACTCTGCCCAAAAAAAAGAAAAAAAAAAAAAAAAAGGTAGCCTAAAATTCTGTAAGATAGCACTGAAACGACACTGAAGTGGGAATCGTGGTTCAGTGAGTTTCCCCCAAATCTCAAATGGTTGAGAAAACTGAGGAGAATTCAGTGGAAAAAGCAACTTTTACTTCTGTTGCTTTCCTCAGGCTCTGATCCCCACCCTTCCACACAGCGAATGCATAAGCCATGAATCGCAAAGACAACTCAAAAAGCCTTTTTCATGTCCCTTGCGAGGATTCTTTCAGAGATCCGGAACCCCCTCTGAGCAGGGATGAGGCTTCACATCACATTGCTCGCAACCACTTAAGGGATCAATTTTGCATACTTTGTTGCACATCAAGCCTTTTTAAAGCACTTTTGTTGCTGGTGGAGGTCAATAAACTTGCTTTTTTGGGATGCACTACAATCACTTCCAGAAGTACTACATAATGAGAGGGGGATAGGAAGACTTAAAGAGTGAATGCTTAGGAAGTAACACACTTAGTCGTGGTTAAATATGTCTCCTAGAGTCTGAAGGACTTGTCTTTGATTCCTAACAACAGGAGATTTGTTTTCCTTGTGCAGACAGAAGAATAGCTCCATTGTTGGAAATGAATGGCTGAGCCATGCTCTCAGCATGCAGCACCAGAGTTTTTCACTGTAAGTTATACCCAGGAGCATCTCGAGTTGGCTCGGCAGTTTTATTTATGGCCTGCCTGAGCCCAGCCATTTGGAATTTGTAGTGCATCTCTGGGTCTGGAGTTGCTGTGTGTTGGACAGAGCACATTGTTTTTCTCTCCCTTTCTCTTTTTAAAGTTAGATGGTAAGGCAGGGAGAGGCGGAATCTGCTTGAAGCAAAAAAAAAAAGTTTTTTCACTTCTGTCCTTGTAAAATCTGAAACACAGAAACACCAGTTCTAGAGAGCTGCAGGTGTTTGGGTATCCAGCAAGCTATGCCAGAAAAGAGGAGATTTAATCAACTCTTGGGCGATTCCCTCACGCAGCAGAACCTCCACCGTAATTATAGGTTCTCAGTGGTCAACTATTGGCTCAGAATTCTGCACAGCAGTCTTTTTACTGAAACTGTTCCTTGAAGGTGTTAATACTATCTGAGTAGGTAATTAATACTATCTGAGTAGGTAATTAATACTATCTGAGTAGGTAATTAATGTCATGCTATTTCACTATCATAAAACTAATATCCCAAGGAAAAATATAACAAAAACATGTTGGGTTTTTTTGTCACTGTTTGCCCAAACTGACTTCCACCTTTTGTTTACTGAGCAAAGTAAATGACCCCTCTTTTCCCATACAGCAAATTCTTTAGGCCTACAGCAATAAGGGAAAGAAGCAAAATTGTTTCTGGAGCGGTGCTGTGCCTCCTTTATTCTCCTCTCATACCCCCAACCACACTGATGTAACTCTGGAAGGGTGAAAATGGCTCAAGGGTCAAATCAGCCCAAATTTCCTTGTGCAGAAGATGATTTGTAGCTGGCCAGCACTGTCTGGGTACATCACCAAGGCTGAAATAATGTGGAGGAAGCAGCTGGTAAAAGAAAAAAAAAAGAAAATAAATAAAAATTCTTAGGTGGGAGCTACTGCGATGAGACAGAAGAGAACAAATGACTGGAATGAAATCTCACTGCTGAGAGAATTGAAACGTCTGCCGAACCTGGAATCCAGGTCCTATGGAAGCTGTGGACAACACCTGGTGCTGGCCGGTCAGGAAAGGCAGCTCCATCCCCATCAGCCTCAACAGCGGAGCTGCAGGGGAACAGGGTGTGCTTTTCCTCGGAGCTGGGAGCAGATGTTGATATTCTGCCTCCGAAACTCTGTTTTTCAGTCCCTTTGCTCCTCACAGGCACTCCCTGGCTGCTCCAATTCCCCACCAGCCTGTCCGCTCCTCCCTGGCATCGCTGATTCCTCCCTTGCTTCCAATGCCTCTCACAGTGAGGGATACCTCTAAGTCTCCCCTGATGTTTCTTTTTGCCCTTTTTTACTTATATTCCCTGCATCTATGTCAGGGCAGCTGTTTGAGTTCTTCTTTACTTTTTTCTGCTTTTGTATATCTTCATTTCCAGGGCTTGAAGATGATCCCAGCTCACCAGTTGGGGCTGAGCTTTGTTATCAGTTTTTGCCTTGCTGGGAGGTGAGGGAGCTTCCAAACTTGCCTATCTGTGCTAACATCTCCTCTTCTCTCACTTCTTGGTTCTTTCTAGCAGTTGTCAAGGTTTGGGGGAAAGATTAATGTCCACAAACAAGGTGGTACAGCACCTCTTTGCTCAGCCTCTCCCGGTAGGAAAGGAGGCAGAGCAGAGAGGCAATTTTCACCCAGACAGAGTGAGGCTGTTCTGAAGAACAGTGTCCCTGCCCTGAGGAAAAAAATTAAAAAAAATTCAACCCCTGTCTCCTTGATTGGGCTCTGAAAGAGCAGAAGTGTCTGAATTGAATTATTAAAAACTACCTAAAGCACGGGGTCCGGGAATTCTCAGTCCATGGTTCATGGTTTTGCCCAAAACCCAGCTACCTGAAGCTAAATTTCATCCCTCCTGACAACACTTGTCAGAAGATCCTGTTCTTAAAATTTTCCACTGCTCTACTCTGTTGACATAAATCATGTTTAATATGTTGATATTAAAGCTATGGATGATAGCATTGAAAATCTGTGTTTCCATGAAATCAAATAAGCCACAGTCACCTATTTTAACTTGCCTTGATATTGCCTTTAGAATCCTGAATTCTTGATTAATAAGGATGAATGTAGCATTTAAGGGGAGTTTAATTAGACCCTCTGTCTTTATCCTGCATAACAATATTATGCCACATTATGATTTCAACCGTGTCAGCACTCAGAATGGATGGCTGTGAACTGTGAAATTATAGGGCACATTTTTCATGTCACTGACTAAACAATATTGCAGATCTTCTTGAGGAATATAACAATAGGATCTATCAGTCACAAGTTATGCTTGCAGTGGAAGGCAGATCTTGACAATAACTCACTTTGTCATTACTGTTCTCTTCTAGTCTCAGAAAAGGCAGGATTTTGTCTCTGGAAGAAGTAAAGAGTATCTTGATTATAATAAGTTAGCTATCAAGTTTGAGGACACAGTGTGAGGAGCCATGTTGACAGGGAAGGGGGTGGTATGAATTTCTCTTAATATTTTAAATCTATTGAATTCTGGAGTCTCACTCAGCCAGGTTTGATCGTGCCTGAATGTCTGTGTGCAGTTACAGCTTTCGGTGGTGCTTTGATAGGAATTTATTTGGACTAGTAATATGTGTGATTGGAGCTCCAGGGACTGCTGGTGTTTTATAGGATGGCAAAAGCTGGAAAACCAAGCACTGAAGCCAAAGTTTTCCGGGAAGATTGGTGCTGCACCCAGTCCAGAACCTTGTCAGGAGAGGAAAGTATCTGATTTAGCCACTCCTGATTGTGTCTTTAAAGCAGGCGTGGAACTCAGATGCCTCAGAGCAGGTCTGTCACGTTAAAGCCATATTTCATTAATTTGCCATCTCCAGACTAAGGACAGAATAAACCCACGGACACCCTCAGCTCAGTGGTGAAATTCCCACTGAATGTGGGAGAAGGTTTTCATCTGGGAGCAGGAGATCTTCTAAATGCCCAGAATTTCTGTTGTGTGTTCACTGCTCGGTGCCAAGGCAGCTCCAGCCTGTGCATTTCCAGACATAAAGACCCCATCTTCTTTCAGGCTCACTGATGGTTATCCTTGGAGCGGAATTGAAGTTCAGTGAAGAAATTGTCTGAAGGTTTAAGCACTCATTTTTGCTAAATGGAGCTCTGCAATGTTACTGTAATAGGAAAAACGCCTTGTAGAGTTCAATTGGAATTTTTCTATTAGCTTAGTAATAAGGATGCCAATTTCTGCAAAATAGTTTCGGAGTAAGAGCGAAATTATGCACTTTGTTAAGCAGCACTAAGCCTGCAGATTCATTCTTGGTTCAAATGTGAATTACTAGGGACTGACTTCTTCCTAATTTTATGACCATTATACTCTAGGTAAATATGCCTACAGAGACATGCATGCCTACCCTACATATATCCAGAAAATTATTATCCATGGGATCCCTAGGGCAGCTCCTCTGGGCAGTACTTAGCTCCACATCACCTTGGAGATCCTACTCACCCAGATTTCGTTCAATGCTCCAAACCCTGGAGAATTTTTAGCCAATTACCAATTTTAATAGGTCTGGCAGAGCACAGTTTCCTCTTCCACATGGGAAATTTCCACTAGAATTCTCACTGCCTGAGGCCCAACCTCTCTGGAGGTTCAGCCCCAGGTCTTTGGGAGCACTTTGAACAAACGCAGCCCCAGAGTTTACCTGATAATGCTTCAGGACTAAAATAAGGGATTTTTCTATTGGGGAACAAGGTGTGCGGCCTCAAAATGGAGCACTCAAACATCTCTTCTGGCCCCGGAATCTTCTAAGTTACTAACCAGTGTTTAAAAACATTTTAGCACAGAAAGAAAACAACACTGTCTCGGTTTTGCACATCTCCATGTCAAGAGTGTTAAGTCAGTTTGACTCATGGAAACTGTTGCAGAGTTTAGGATTTAAGTGCAAGGAAAAAAGAGAAAGGAGGAAAACCCCCTAATGGTTTTAATCTTTGTACAACTATCCTTTTGAACAAGTCCTTCTTCGTGCAGCTGGGTGAGTCTTTTCATTACAGCTTCTGTCATTTCAGGGGAAAAAAACCCAGATTATTTTAGTTTCATGGGTTTTGAGGCTTCCAGTTTTTTGTCTGTCAGTTTGAAGCACTAAAGTTCATCCCACAATGATGCTCTGGACCTGCATTGAAGGTGTCTGGCAAAACATTCCCAAAACACAAGAGAAAAGGGTGTGGGAATTTTAACTCCTGGGCATCCAATCCAGGGTTAAATAGCTTAAGTTACCAAGGCATGACAGTGAACTAGAATTGTAGGAGAAGATTAAATACATTCAATTCACAGAGCACTTTATCTTGTATGCACTGAACGCAGTGGGTATCAAGCAGAAAATAAAGCTGTAAATGACCAAACAGTGGAATACTTTTGGTAAAATATTTGCCTCATTGGTAGCACCCTGCAGCCAGGCAAGGCCCGGATAGAAAGTTTATCAGCAACTGTCAGGGTGGTAAATTAAAGTTAAACAAGCAACTCTAAATCTTCCATTTCCCATCTTTTCTGTGCTCCAGCACATAACATCTCATGAAAGTTCTTTTTGTGTCAGAAATGAATACTTGTGCAGAGCTTTCCCCTCTAACCTCTTCACATTTTCCATCACTGGCCAGCAGATTTCTTAAATGACACACATTTGTCATGTTGTTTAATATATGTCTGAAGGGGTTTGGTTATTCCGATGATGAAGATGATATAAAAATTGTGCTGTGCGGAGTAGATTTGTTGTAGGCAGCACATCAGACGATGCTCACAGGATGTGTACCCTGACAAGAAAGAAGCTTTTTAACCTGAAAAGGGAAATTACTGAGACTTCCTCAGCATGAACTCACCTTTTAATATATAAAGGATAATTTTTCTGTAAAGAATATACTTTCATTTTTTATTTCCTCGAGAAACACAGGGGTTGTTTCTTATTAAAGTTTATTAAACAGCTTATTAGAACAAAGCTTATTAAAACATATTAAAAAATTATTAAAACAAATTTTTAAATTATAAAATATATAAAAATATAAATAATAAATATATTAAATATAAATATATATATAAATTATAAGTATATACATCATTAAAAATTGAAATTATTAAATACTATTTAAATAATATTTATATATTATAAATATATAAATAATATCTAAATTTTAACAAATTATACATTCAGTGGTGTATATTATATGTTGAAATACACCTTTTGACATTTTTTTCAGAATATCTGGCAAGATTTAATTTTGGTCACCCTTCTCTATTAATATTTATAGGTGTAAGGACAACTTTGTTTTGCAGTAACAACACTCAGACAAGGGATGTTACAATGAACATCCCCTGAGTGAACAGAACAGAGTGGAATTTGGGTTTTAATGCTCTCCTTCAACAAGTGGAAAGCAGCTTTTTGTTTTCCAGCATCCTTGGGTGTTGGATGTCAGACATTCCTGCAGGCAGAGAGGTGGAGAGGGGGGAAATTCAGCACAGCAACCTCCAACAAAGGGAGCAGCCTGGACTTGAGGATTTTAGACAAAAACACCAAAGATATGTTTATACACAACCCTGAGACGTGATAAAGGCCAGATGGGTAAGAGACATCCATGGCTTTAAAGTGGATTTGGACAGCTTGAATGCCTGAAAATCTGAGCCTTGGAGGTTAGAAAAGGTCAGTCACACTTCCCTGTTCATTTCTCACGGCCATTAAAGAGGGTGAGGTAGGCAAACAAAAGAAACTGTCTGAAAATAAAGGAAAAGATGTGACATGATGTCACACAGTGCTCCGACATTCAGGACAGAAAGAGGTTGCATATTTTTTGCATAGCTCAGTGTAATTGGTCAAATAGAACTCAAATAGGAGATTGTCCATTATTAACAAAAGAATGAAAGAGAATTAATTAAGTTTCTTCTGTAAGACCTGCACCCATGAAGTATTTAGTGTATTTGAAGGGAAAAAAACCAACAAAAACCTCAAAATCTTTATTTAAAAGCTATTATTAGCCAAGAAAAAATGTGCCATTTTCTTCACATTATCAGATGGTAATGTAATTTTCCCTTGGATATTATGCACTCACATTATCAAACATGCTACTGAATTTCTCACCTACCCTTTCCTTTTTTTGTTATTGATGCTACAAGGTTGGAAAGTGTTTTTCCTTGGTGGGTTTTAATTCCTCTGGGCTACATGACTTTACAAAGCACCAAGACAGTCTATTTTCCTACTGTGAATAGAGCTCTTTTTAAACAAAGCTAAACAAGAGAACTAAAAGGAAAAACATACCAATTTTTGCATTACTAATAACAAAGTGACATATTTTATTTTATATTATCTCCTGCTCTGGCACTGTTCTCCTGTAGAGAATTCAGCTTCCATAATAGATGCTTACAGTTTAAATAGGCAACAAAGAATTAACTCCTAACTAACAGCTCCTGAGTGACTCCTCAACTGCCATCGAACTGTGACCAAAGTCATCCTGATCCGATTCTGTTCCATCCCAGAATGGTTTGATGGGTTCAGAGCTCCACAGATCCCTCCCTAAAGGTGGCATTTGACAAGGTCACAGGAAGGGCTGAGCCTTTCATCGCCAGTGCCACACCAGGAGTTAGAACAGGCTGGGGGGAGTCCCTGTCCCTGGAAGTGCCCAAAGCCCCGTGGAGGGGACACTTGGGGACAGGGCTTAGGGGTGGCCTTGGCAGGGCTGGGTTAATGCTTGGACTTGATAGCCTTAAATTGCTTTTTCCAATCTTAGTAATTCCATGATTCCATGAGTCGGTGTCATTCCGCTCTGCCTCTGCCCAGCTCCTTCCTTCAGGGATCCATGGGGGACAGAGGGAGAAGCAGTGGCATTTTGCTGGTTTAGAGCTGGCATGGATGCTGGGGTGGGACAGGAGATGTGTTACAGGAACATTCCAATGCCATGGGGGGACAAGAGATGTGTCAGAGGAATGTTCCAGTGCCATGGTGAGACAGGAGATGTGTTACAGGAACATTCCAATGCCGTGGGGGGACAGGAGATGTGTCAGGGGAATCTTCCAATGCCATGGTGAGACAGATGTGTAAGAGGAACATTCTGATGCCATGGCGGGACAGGACATGTGTTAGAGGAACCTTCTGATGCCACGGTGGGACAAGAGATGTGTTAGAGGAATGTTCCAGTGCCATGGTGAGACAGGAGATGTGTTACAGGAACATTCTGATGCTATTGTGGGACAGGAGATGTGTCAGAGGAACCTTCTGATGCCACGGTGTGACAGGACATGTGTTAGAGGAACATTCTGATGCCATGGTGGGACAGGAGATGTGTCAGAGGAACATTTTGATGCCATGGTGGGACAGGAGATGTGTTAGAGGAACCCTCCGATGCCATGGTGGGACAAATGTGTCAGAGGAATGTTCTGATGCCACGGTGGGACAGGAGATGTGTCAGAGGACCCTTCCAACCTCCGCCTGCAGGAACACGCAGCTGATGGCGGTGTGTCCCTGTGTGCCTGGAGCGTGTCACGGGCTGGTGGCATCCCAGGCAGTGTCAGCAGGAGCCGCAGTGGCCCTGCAGGACAGCTGGACAGGCTGAGGGTGCTGCTGCAGCCCTCGAGGGCTCACCCAGCTCTGCCCGCTGAGCACATCCCCTCTCTGAGGGCTCAGGAATTCATTCAGCTGTTTTTGTGCACGGCTTACACCAAATATCCTTCTGGGGCTCAGCTCCACACTCAGCAAAGACCACAGTAATGGCTCAGGCAGTGCACTAATGTGAGAAAAAACCCGAGACTTAAGCCAGGTTTTGCCTGGATCAGGTTCAGCTCAACTCCCAGGATCAGTGTTTTCCTTTTCCTTCAGCGAAGTCTGGTTTCCAACGTGGATCTTTGCCACTCAACATTTCGCCTGTCAAATACATGAAAACACACTTATAATCAGAGAATTAGCAGCCAATATCTCCCCAAAATGAGTGTCTGGAGGGAGCCCTGCCCCAGCAGCAGGTTTGGTCCTGGCTGTGCCATCCGTGTTTAACCAGAGCTGGGACAGAGCTGTGGAGCACAGGGGAAGGAGCAGCGCTGGGGCTGTTTTTCCTGCCAAGGAGCTCCGAGGCTTCCCCAAGTCAGCAGAACATCGCTGCTCTCCCATCATCTCCATGCTGTGCCTTGGGAACTGCTGAGGCTCAGAAATGAGCTCTGTGCAGCTCAGCCAGCTCGGGAATGCCCAGCCCTGCCAGCACAGGAAACCACTGCCATTGCTTCTCTGGCACTATCAGCTCCTCCACAGATTTTCTTTCTGAATTGCCAATTTATTGTGTGATAAATTTTGTCCTTTCTTGGGCTACTTTTTTTCTTTTTCTTTGAGTTTTGTTGCTAAACTAAGAAAATGCCAGTGAAAATATTTATGCTGGTTCATCCCTTTCAACCCAAACTATTCTAGGATTTCCTTTAACACTGTAAAGGTAAAAATCACTACATGTAATAAGGTATAGAATAGACAAAAGTCATTCTATTAATAACTCTGAGTGCCTTGGGAGCAGCCAGAAGCTGTGGTCCCGGGGATGTGGATGCTCAGACTGAGACACTGATCTTTCTGTTTGTGTCATTTGTGGCCATTCTTTGCTTCCCAAAGCTCTGTTATTAACAGGAAATTGTTGTTAATGTTTAGTACCAAAGGACGTAAATCTGCTAAATCTGCAGGAATTCATTCCCAAAATGTCCCCCTTGGTATCTCTTGCTCCTCTGGCAACAGGGAGAAAGGCCTGTTGTTGCTCTGATTTTCTGATATTCGTGGAGATTTGTGGAAGCTTGCAGGGAAGTCAGGCAGGCAGCACACAAGATGGCGAAAAGAGAAACTTTATTTACAAAAACTTCTTTACGTATTCATTAATAATCTAATAATTATTGGCTGGCAGTTTTTCCACCCCCTATAATGATTGGTTACAACTCTAGAGCATCCAGTACCAAAACAAAGAGATTAGAAAGCACAAGAATGCAACTTATCTCTATTCTCCATGAGAAAGAATAGAAAGATTTTAAAACAGTGCAACTACAGCCTGTGATGGTTCTAGTCTTTATTCTTCATTATTTTCAGAGCCACAAGGAATTATTCCCCATTGCTGGGATAGCTCATGTCCTCCAAATTTATATTGGACTGGAATTCTTTGAAAAATACTGATGAGAAAAGGCAACAGAAGAGGCAAATGAGCGTGCAAGGAGCAGCTGAAGGTGCCCAGGGGTGTCTGCTGCTCTCCCTCTGCTCTGGGGCATCGCTGGTGTGAAGGCTTTGCTCTGGCACAGCACTCAAACTGGGCTGACATGATTATTCAACACCTTTGTTACCCTTCCCTCTCAGAAGTTAATTTGCAGAAACGTTAATTCACTTCCTCCATTAGGAGCTGGGTCCCAGGGTCCGTAGTGGCCAGGGCTGGGAATGTTTGGACACTCAGGCTCAGGGTGCAAAGCTGTGCTGGAGCTCCCCTGCCCTGAGCTTTTGGGAGCTGTTCCCAGGCCAGAGCATTCCTTTGGGACTTCAGTCTGCGCCAGGGCACAGCTGAGGTTTGCTGGGAGCGGCAGAGCCATCCCTGGCGCTGGGATCCCCAGCCCAGCAGGAGCTGCATCGATCCTGATGGATTAAAACCCGCAGGGTGAGCCACCTCTGACCTCTTTCCTGCCCACCCCTAGAAAAAAACAGAGAAGTTGCAGCTGCTTCATAGCTGTGCTCAATGCTGACATTTCAGGGGTGAATCTGCTGGGGTCTTATAAAAATTTTCAATTTTTTCAAGAGCTCCAGGACAGTGTTTGACAGAGGGTGCAGCAAATGGATTTGCAGCAGGAGCAGCTGCCTTTGCTGCGAGCGCAGGCACAAAGAACTGGCGTGGGCAGAAACTTTGCTAGAGTTTTGCTGCCAAAATCCTTCTCTGGGTAGTTTGTAAAAGACCCCACAGCTCATCTGACGTTGATTAGCTTTTGAGGCACAATTGCGACAATGAGAAAACTTTTAGCAATTTGCATGTGTTGACAATTATTCTAACAGTACCAACCTGATTATCCCAGTGTGTTAGTCCCAGATATGGTGTATTATTCCCTAGCTTTAGGAATAATTCTGATAGTTGTAGCCTCTGGCTTCATTTAACCATAGCCCTAATCACTTCTGATTAAAACATACATAAATGAGTTTGTGGATTTTCCTTTTTTTTTTTCTTTTGTGACACCTCAGCTTCTAGGATTTTTTTTCGCCCTGAAGGAAAGAAAAAGAGAAAATTAGGTTTCAGCATAGAGAAATGTTTGAAAGACTGTACAAGAATAACAAAAAATATTTTCCTTTCCAGAACATTTTATTTAACCACCTCATTAATACAATTTTATTATTTTCGTTTGATTAATTACGGTTGGTTTTGAGTTTGGATTTGTTTTATTATTCTAGTTGCAGTGACTCTCCTGTTACTTTCTTCATGTTTACCAAGGGCTTTACATCATTATTTCTCCACACAAATAACTAATTAGCCAACCATTTTCTCATTTGACATTTCGCAGTGGCGGGGGACTGAAAACTGAATTTCATCTAATTTTTCATTCTGTTTTGATCGTATCGCTGCAGATAGAGAATTGTGATGAAAGGCAGCCTGTTCAATCCCTGATGCGCCGAGCAAAACGATGCTGAGCTGGGGAATCTTTAGCTCAGCTGGGACGATGAGGTGCATAGTTTCAAAGTGCTCTGCATCACAGAAATCTCCATTTTCACTGACCAAAAATGCACACAGTCACTTGTGGCGCAACACTGATGGGGGATTTTTAATTTTTTTTTTTTTTTAATTGTACTCTAAGTTGACATTTCCAGGCTGTGAAAACACAGACGGTCTGGAAGTCCATAAATCCCTTCCACAAAGCTGAAAAATGGCTCTTGCATAAATCCTCAATCTTCTGTAAGTTTAAAATTGCATCTGACCTAGCACCTTTCTCAACGGTGCTGCCAGAAAATGTGATTTATTTCAGGTTTTAGATTTTGGTAATGATATGTTTATTCTGATTATTAATAGTATCAATTTCAGTTAAATTTGCTTTTTGCATTTTTAGGGGTTTTTTTGAAAGAATCTAGCCCAAGTAATTTGAGCATGTCCAAATCTCTGCAGGAGAGCACCGCAGGAGGTATTTCACAGCCTGCTGCACGTGTAGCGTGGAGCCACACTTTTAGTGCATTTAAATCCAAATTCAAATCTGTTCATTTCATATGATTTGATGGTAAAGAAGGCTAACTATGCTCACCTTGGCAGCTGGAGCGTGTAAATCAAAGATGAGCACTGCAAAGCACAGGACAGTTTGGATTTTATTTTCCTTTTGGGCTTCTTAACATCTTTGGAAGATTGGGTTAACTCTGTGCTAATAGAATATGTTTGTAAGGAATATGTTTGTGCCAAGGTTTAGGTGAGACACAGTGAGGTTTCAGACTCACAACAGGAGCTGAAAACTGTGTCTGATGATCTCCAGAGGCTCCTTCCAAGCCCAGCCATTCTGTGATTCTGTGGAATCACAAAGTTGGATGTACAGAAGGTTCTGAAAGCCTTGAGGATCAGGAATCAACATGGGCATGTTTACAATAGATGGGGAAAGATCTGGAAAAACCTTTTAGTGGGCTGTCAGCACTGCTCCCTTTATCATTTCTCTTATAGCCCATAAAACCTGGCCTGGAGTGTTTGAGACATCTAAATGTTTACATTTTCTCTCAATATCATTGTGTGATGAAGCATTAATGCTTTTTTTTTTTCTTTTTCCATTTGATATGAAATCCTCTGGTTGCCTTTTAGTCCTTACCTGTAATGGAAATGAATGCAGTTCACCTTAATAAAGCCTCCCTTTGCTTTTAGGACAGGCTTTGTCCCACTAAACACAAGAACCATGAATTACCGCCCTGAACACCCTTGTGTTTGGGGGCTGCAGCAGAAGATTTTAGGCAGTAGCTTTATATCTGAGTAAAAAATGGAATGCAAACCTGTATATTTACTTGCACCTCAACATTAATACATTTCATTAATCCACATTGTTTTTCAATATCTGAAAAAAGTGAAACATAGACTAATAGAATGGTTTGGGTTCAAAAAGCCCTTAAAGATCATCTCGTTCCACCCCCCCTGCCGTGGGTAGGGATGGATGTCACCCACCATCCAATGTGACCTTGGAAAATGAAAACCCACAACTGCTCCAACAACCATCTCCCAGTGGATTTAATGCCACAAATGTTTTAAAATAAAAAAAAAAAAAAAAAAAAAAAAAGTCTTGGAATTTGCATAAAAATGATCTTTACTGAAATCAAATATCAGTATAGTTACAGAACATTAGCTGTAATATACATTAGAGAATTGCTGTTATTGTTTCCATTCCTCATGGGATGGGAATTAGGGACCCAGCTGTGCAAGACTGGGAATGTATATATATATATATATTTTCGCCCTCCCCAAAGCTTCCAGCCCAGACCAGCCTTGCAGCAGGAACACCTTTGCTATCTTATAGCCAAAAAGCAGAAAAATTGCCGTGTGTGCTCAGTAATGAGTGTGGTTCAGCTGGAGAATTGCTGTGCTGCAATAAGGTTCCCTCTCTGCTCTTTCTGCTGCCATATGCTGCCGTAATTAGTGCAGGCAAAAGGTAATGAGAGCACCGTGGAGAAGAGGGAGCTCCGTGGGAAGCAGGTTAATCTCTAAAACTCTGCATTATGTCATTTCTGTATGGAGCTCAATGCAGTTTTAATCCAGATTTTTAATGTTGCACTTATATTTTGGGAAGATTTTTTTATCTTTTTCTGAGAACCACCGCTGCTTCCCCAGGTGTGTGTATTTGTTCTGTAATTGCTGCACCAGTCTCTCCTAAATACCTGGGAGCCTTTTTCCAGGGGTAGTGGCTCATGATTTTTCAAGCAGATTTTATATAATGAGATGAAATTCATATTGGTTTGATTTAAAGATGACAGAATGTCTGTATTTAGAGATTCTTTCATTCAGAGGCAAAAGGGTGTTCATGCTGAGCTCACAGGCCCAGGCATACAAAGTTGCCTTCTCCACTCTTATTTTACTTGAATTGTTCTGGAAGAGTTCACCGAAAAATTTCAGGTGCTGCTGTTATATGTTGCAGTCCCAGCACAGGCACAGCTATAAAAATGAGAATAATGTGAGTGTTTTTCATTCCAAAGGCAAACACAGAGCTATACTGAGGAGAATCATTAGGTCACTGATAGTTTATACTTGTATTGGTGGGACCAGGATCCATGAAAAGAGCAGGTGTGAATTGGAGCTCATGCATGGAAAACTTTGTTATATTCCTGAGATTGACTCCTACCAAAACAGCATGAAAATCTTTACCATCAATACCTTATCACATAATCCCAGAATGGTTTGGGTTGGTAGGGACCTTAAAGATCTTGTAGGACCTTAAAGATCCAGCCCTGCTGCCATGGGGGCTGACACCCCCAGATTTACCCAAAACCAGGAATAAATACACACAGACGGATGGATGGATGAAAGAGAACAGGAATTTTAACTCAGCTGGGTTTGTCTCTATTTCAAACATAGGTTTAAAAAGAGATAGGCAATTTGAGGAGATAGGCAATTTGAAAATGCCAGAAAATATCTTTCTGCATCTTTAGAAAGCCACTCAAATATTCTTTTCCATTCTGTCTGTCTCGGTACTTTCGATGTCCTTCCTTGCCCTGTGCTCTCAGGCCTTTTGCAGTGATTTACAGATTTTATCCTTCTATTATTTCCATATATCTGCCACTCTGTTTTAGTCCTGCACCAAATAGAGCAGGTGCATGTCTTGATTTGTGCTCTCCTGCTCTGCACCCATAACCTCTCTGTGTCTCTCTGTGTTTAAGGTGAACACTCAAACATGGGAGCAGACAATTTCCACTCCAAGGGAATTGTTTTTGCTGCTCCCTTTGCCTTACCTGCCTCGTAGACAACGCAAGAACACGAACCCAGTGCAAGGAGGTCGCAGTCAGAATTTGTTACACCCACTTTCCCCTGCCCTCTTGTCACACAAGCCCTTGGGACAGTTGGCACAGTTTAAATTTAAAAAAAAACCCCACAATGAAATAAACTCCACAAGCAGCACTGAATTTCACTAGTGCATAGAAGAATGAGACCAAACCAAACAGTAATTGGCAGAGCAGAGAGCACAGTTGTGTGTGCATCTGATGTATCTGTGCTCAGGACGGGAGAAACAGGAGGTACATGCAGGCAGGTTCATGTTTATCCACCTAAAAAATGGTCTGATTTTAAAAGCTGCTGGGCAATCAACAGATCCCACTGAAGCCAAAAGTGGGAAGTGAATCTTTGCATTCAGAACTTCTATTTTTATCATGGTTTTTATGATGGGTCTATTCTAAACCTTTGCTAGCAAAACCCTCAAGAAATGGAACAAAGAACCATTTTAACTGTACTGCGGTATGCTCTTCCAATAAGTAAAAAAAGTGGGAAAGACAAAGTACTACTTTTACAATATCCTGTGCCAAATCACAGGTTATACAATCCGGTTTTTTATTTGCACAGCCAACAGTGCTTTGTAGAGCAATCAGGGAAGATAATACAATCCATTTTACATTCTCATTACTTTAGAAGTGTTGAATCTTCTGAAATGGTTTCGGGGTTAATTGAGAATTTGCAGTTTTACAATAGACTAGGAATTGTTTGGGCCGCCCTTGTTTCATATTTTTGCGCATACCTTTGTTGCAAAGTTATAAAAACAACAATAAAAAAAGAAACAAAGACGTGAAATGAAATAATGATCTGCATTGTTGCTATTCCAGGCACTCATTTTTGTGGGAGATAAAGCTGAGGTATTGATTAATGTTTAAATTGCTATTAAGTGGAAGGACACATTGGGTTGATGGAAAGTCTCACTGTGCACTAATGTCCTCCTTTGATTCTTTTCCTCACATTCCCTAAGGGATAATTTCTGCTCCTGGGGAAGCCAGTGCTGAAACTCTGAGTTACTTTTCTGCCACCATAAATAAGTCATCTATTTTCCCTATTTGTCTCTTTTTTCTCATACATTCCAAAAAGTTCTGCTTTCCAAATCTGCTCTTTAACTTACTTTAACATCACAACAGCTCATAAAGATGTGCAACTTTTCCTGGCTGTATATGCTGGAGTTTTGATGCCTATTCTGGCTGCCTGTGTTATTTTTGTTTATTCCCTCATAGTTACACTGATACTATTTTTTCCCTTTTTTAAATTTTCTTTTTTTTCTTTTTTTTTCTTTTTTTTTTTTTTTTGGCAGCATTATCACACAGGACTTTCAGATGAATTCACTTTCGGGTGAATGCCACTGTGAGGCACCACCTTGGCACAGCCTCATTAAATAATAATAACAGGTTCCATGTCAATTACTGGTAATTTAAAATGTCTATAAAAGGTTGTGTGGTGGTTTATGACCTATAACAATTCACTATAGGAAAGATAAACAGGTTATTAACCCAAGTATTGATTATATGATTGGAGCCTTGGTTTAAAATATTAACACATTTAATTGGAGAGGGAATTGGTCTCAGTTAATTCAGCTCTGTGTTGTTCCATTAGTTAATATATGTAACTGAGTATAAGAATTAGACCCTAATCATGAACATTTTCACATTTACTGATTCAGTCAAGCCGAGAAGTTCCTGATGTGTAAACTCCACAATCTCTCTAAACATTTCCTGTTTTGGGGTCTGAATATTTGTGCTGATTAAAAGGAAAAAAAGCACAACAGGGAACTTCATATTGAGTGATGTCAGACAGCATTCCCAAACTCTGATTGAGGACCGTGGATGAGGTTGAATTTAATCAGCAGAAGGAGGAAATGTGTGCAAGCAGGGGCTGTGTGGAGCCACCTCCCCACAGAGCTCCAGAGCTCATTTTCTGACTCTCTTTTTGCCACCATTCCCCAGCATTGAGTGCATTTCCAGCTCACCCAAAATAACCAGTTGTAAGGAAAAAAAATGAAAAACACTCAAGAAGTAAATTAAAAATACAACTTCTTGTCCAGCTGCAATTTTGAGTCTGGTAAGGAGGACTGGGAAAGGATTCATGAGGTCAGGGTGGAAGCAGAGGCCCTTTGGAAGTGTTCTGGCTGTACGACGCAGCAGTGGGAAACAAGTCTTATAAAATATCTTAAATATTGATTTCTGTGCTAACTTTGATATATATATATATATATATGTATATATCTACATCTCCAAAGGAATTGACTCAAACCTCTCTCTGCCAGCTAAGCCTAACAATACTGAACTGTCTCCAAGGGAAGGCACAAGATTAAACTGTAATTTTGAAATATTACAGGATCCACTCACGAAAGCCAACGAGCGCAAAGACAAATTCTTTTCTGTTTCGATCCATAACTTGCTAACAATCCTATATTTTATCCAGGTATTCAGTGCACAAGGACCCGGCAGGGTGGCTGGAAATCAACCCCACCAACGGCACCGTGGGCACCACGGCGGTGCTGGATCGGGAATCTCCCTTCGTGCAGAACAATGTGTACACTGCTCTCTTCCTGGCCATAGACAGCGGTGAGTACCTATTGGGGATAATATCCATCGGTTTTTTCTCCCTGCTTGAGATTTTCTCTTAGAAAAGCTGCACAAGTAGAATTAAGCATTTTCTGCAGCATTTTGCTGAGTGGCCACCGGAAGGTATGATGATCATTGGGTAAAATAGAAGAACGAAGAATTAACTTAAAACTTCAAGTTTAAAACAAGTTTAATTTAGGTTTATACCTCACATGTGTATTTCTACATTGATATCTTAGTGCTAGGTGCAATTAGTCTAGAAACATTCTTGGAAAGTAATAAATCATCCTAATCAGAGTTAATTTCTTCACAATATTTGAGCAGTCAGAGTTCCTGAGGCACCTAAATACCAAAAACAACTCATCCCTGATTTGCTGGGTTATAATCTGTTCAATACAATG
Organism: Acanthornis magna; assembly: GCA_036785705.1. Taxonomy (NCBI): domain Eukaryota; kingdom Metazoa; phylum Chordata; class Aves; order Passeriformes; family Acanthizidae; genus Acanthornis; species Acanthornis magna. The sequence continues at coordinate 1,496,983 of JAWUZG010000179.1, forward strand.
GCAGTGACAATAAAACATAACTAAACCCCTTGTTAAAATGCAACAATTTTTGCATTTTTGTGCTATTAAAGTTCCTTCTGTCAAATAGAATCCAATTTAAGCTATCTAGGGAAAATTCAGCAAGTGACTTTGGAGCAGAGAAAGAAAGAGAAAATCCTGAACATTCCAAATCTCCAGAGCTAAAGGCACAAAATAAATAAAAGATTTGCCTGTAATATAACAGGCACTAATATGCTAACACTTTTTCACAGCTGTAGCTGGTTTAGCCCTGGTGATGAATTGTAAAATGCTCTTTTTAGGAGAGTAATTCTACATTTTTGTAAGCACATGACTCAGGGAACATTTGCAGGGCCTGACAGGAGAAAGGAAATACTGCCTTAAGTATAACAGAAAAAAAATTCTGCTGAGATGATGATTTACTTATATATTAATATACATATTTTCCTTAGGAAATTTCTGCAGAAAAATGTAGTACTAAATATATTTCTGTCTTTTGCTTGCTATTGGATAGAGGGTTTTTTGTTTTTTTGGTTTTTTTTTAATGCATCTTAAAATCTGGTGCATTGGGAAATGTCATCTCGCAATGAAAGTAAAAATTTGGGACATTATTGAGGGGTTACCCAAAGGACAAAGTTATGTTTTAAAGGTGAAGTCAGATATCATCAAAGAGAACAGATGGAAAAAGAAGCTGAGGGAGACAGCCCGAGTAAAGCGGATTTTTGGGGACACCTTTATGCTGCACTTAGGGCAGTCGCCAGCCTTGCTCATTTATTCTAAACCCAGAACCTCACTGCTTTTAATTCTCAGATATTTTTTTCCATTTTGGAAAAATGAGAGAAGGGAAAGCTGAAGAGAGGAAAGGAAAGATGAAGAGAGGAAAGGAACCCTGTTCACCTGGGGTTCTGAGCACCTGATTCCAGCTGCTCTTGCTGTGTTTATTTGTGATTGTTTAGGAGCTCATCTCCTCCAACATTATTGACTTCTGTGAATGAAATTATCACGAAGCTCCCGTGTGCATTGAGGAGTGCCGCGCTAAGGTGTGAATAATGACCATTGCAGAGCCCTGCACTCCTGCACTGTGTGCAGCCCAGCCACACGCGGAATTAACAGCAATCAGCGGCAATAAACAGCACAGCTTAATTAGCTGATATTAACCTTGTGCCTTGCAGCATCTCCGCATTAATTACCAGGCAGCTTGGGGAGCACATTGAGCTTAGGGGTGGGCTGGGAAGGGGAAACAGTTTCTGCTGGCCTGAATAAACTCTGTGGCTAAAGCAGCCAGGGAAGTTTTGGGCTGATCCCAACAGGTTTGGGGTCTGCCTTGTCCCCTGCAGGATGGCTGGGACTGACAATATCCCTGGGAATTGTTCCCAAAGTTGTTTCCAGGCCACTGACCATGGGAATTAGCAAAGCTGGGAGACCCACATCATCTCTCCAGCCATCAGACCTAATGTCCACCTTGAAAAGAAATACTGCATTAGAGCAGAAGCCAAATTGTGGTAGAATTATATGAAATGAGTACAGAATTATTTCAGGACTCTAAAAGAAGATTGTGTTAACTTAAAAAGGAAGAAAAATCAAATTGAATATAACCATCTGCATTCTCCTTAGAGCTACATTGTCCACAGACTGCACATCTCTGTTCAGGTTAATGAGTGGGTCCTTCCAAATACCGGTGAAGAAACCTGGGAGTTCTCAGTGACAGGGCAGCCAGAGGCAGGATTAAGAATTGCCAAATGAAATAGGGTAATAAAGTGAAAATTTAGGGGCATTTCCAACAGAGCAAGTCATTTGCTTGGACTAACAGACTTGGAGTGAAAAAGGAGGAGATTAAAAAAAAAAAATTACCAGAAATGCTTTTTTCAAAAGCATTCAGTGGAGGTTTTTATTCTCCTTGGCCTCTCAGCTTATCTCTAAGTCAGCTCTGAGATGTGCTGGCACAGGCACTGAGGAGCTCTGAGCTGCCCCAGGCTCTGCTGTCCTTCCTGGGAGCACAGAGAGCTCAGCTCGTGCCCAGGGCACAGCCCAGCTCTGGGGATTGGTGCCCAGCAAGGCAGGCACTGCCAGCTCTGTGCTCATCTTTAACAGAATTTACGGGGAACTGCTCTAAAATCATACAGAGCCTTGTACTTGCTGAAGTACCTTAGACATTTAGTGTTTTTTAATTATTTAGTGTTCATAGCATACAGAGTTGATATGGCTCCAGAAAAGATTCTGTCGTCCCATTGTGTTCCATGATCAGCTCTTTATAAAATGACCTTACACTCGAGTTCTGCCCTGGCTGAGGAGTGGAGACAGCTGAAAACAAACCCCACAGTGATCCTTTTTCATGCCCTGCTGCTGATGCCAATAGAGAATCTGTCATCGCTTCCAGCAGGCACTGGCTCCTTGTTATTACACTTCAGTGCAGGGAGCAAGTGCCAGGGCATTTTTATTTTTTTATCTGTGAAGTGTTGGATATTTCTGTCACAAGTAAAACCTGGGGCTTTGTGCTTGGTTATTCTTTGTACAAATCCATCAGAGTTTTATCTTTTTTTTGGGATATCACAAAACTATTCTTTACCAGGAGGACAGTAACAATGAATGGGGCATAGAAAATGGAGTCACTCCACTGCCGGAAATAATTCAGCTCTTTATGAGATTCTTTTTGACCTTTATGATATTATTCTCAGCATCATCCAATTAACTGCAGGTAAAGGTAGTTAAGTATGAATTATGTTATTCCTGATCTAAACAGTTCTTCTCTCTTCCCAAACACACTTAAAACAACGTGTAAGAGCAAATTTGATGGAAACAGTGCTAATTTATAGATAATAAATTTTGACCTTTTATGGGGGCACATTACACTTTAAAAAGGACTTTTTGGAAGAAATATCCTAATTTTCTCAGTGCATTTGATTTCAGTAAAAGGTCAACGTAGTGTCTTTAGGATTTGAAAACTTTTTATTAAAGACCTGTGTGGACGTAGAGTCTCTGGCCTATTAAAGAAGAAATTAAACACTGGGAGGAAATACCATGAAGCAGAGTTAACACATTAAAGTGTCATGAACTCCGTTTAATCCGGGAATGAGCTGATAATGGGGCAAAGTCAGCTTTATGCAAACTTGGGAAGCATCAGAGGTTTCATTAATTAACAAAAGTGCCAACAATGGTGATCACTTTATTTCCTGGATTTAGCACTGACCCCAATGTGGTGTCAAAAGCATTTTTAGGAGCATTTCTGCCAAATACAGACAAGAAAGCTTTTGGGTTTGAGAAACCTGCGTGGAACAGAGCTTCCAAATGTGCTGTGGTGGTATCCTGCAGGTTCTATTATTCTGGAAAATTTGGGGTGAGTGTCACAAAGCAGAACACCCCGATGTTTGTCTCATAAAGACAGCTGTGCTAAAAACTCTCCAGGAAAGGTCTTTTCCCTCAGTACTCTGAGAGTTTGAGTCACAATCTAGAAAAAGTTAGGGAGGAGTAAACCATATCCAGAGGTGAAGATAAAACCCCCAGAAAATGTGTCAAATCTTTAAAAGATAAAATTGTATTTTGGATCATACAAATAAGAAACTCTCCCCAGATTTACCTTTTCTATGCAAAAATCACTTTTTTTTGTGGAAGGGCACAATACCTTAATTAAGCCACACCATTGTGTAGCTTCTTCTGTCTCTTTAGAAACAAAATCTTTGGTTATTTTTGGTTGCTTAACACATGGGAAAACCACTCGTGTTGTCCAAGGCTGGCATCTGGTGACAAATAATGACACACTAATCTCACTTTTCTCAATGCCACCCCAGTGGGGTCCCACCCACCCAAACCCAGGGAGAAATATTCTCCCGGAGAGTCTGATCCAGTGGGAATGTGCCATTGCTATCACCAGGGAGCTGCCGAGACCAAAACTGGGAATATGAGAACTTCTGCTGCATTAAACAAAGAGAATAATCATCATTTAAATTGTAGTTTTAGGTGTCAGTTCAGGGTTTGCCTTGAGCTACTCTGGTCTTTTTTTTTTTTTTTAAGCCACTTGGACATTGCTTCTCTGCCTGTGCCAGTAGCACTCGGGAACTGTGGCACTGCTTCAGTTTTCCTCAGCAAAATGAAGAAATCGTGAATCAGGGTCTAGTTTTCACTTTCCCCATGTTTCCAAGGAGCAGCTGAACCCAAGCCATTCTGAATTTCATTTATTGTGCTGGTCTTGGCACTGCTAACCATTAAAAACTTATTATTCTGTACCCTGTGTGATGAAGGGTGACACACAACTCCCAGAAAAACCTGGAGTGACAAAGAGATGAGCAGCAGTTTGCAATTAGAACTTTTCCTTACATGGATCTAACCTGTCTTCTCCCTTCATGATGTGCATAATTAAATTACCATGGATTGATTCCACCTAAAACATGCTATTTTTGAAGAAATCAGGCAATTAGTTACCATGGCAACCCAATTAAGCCAGTTTTTATACCCCTTATCTTAATTGCTGTATTAATTGAGAAGAGAAAATAAATTGAAGACTCATCCTTTTCTCGCCAGTTTAAATTTCAGTAAAATATGAATTGCACACAAAATATTGTTTTAATTTGTCATCACGGACTCATGATTAGAAAAAGAAATTAGAATGCTGAAAACAGTATTTAAGACGGATGGCATATATCAGTAGCAATTTGATATGCTGAAAGAGCTGTGCTCTTTTGAAATGTAATTACTCAAAAATAGGAGCTGCATATATTATCTGAGGGGATGAATGAAGGGTTGTAACTTCTAAAGACTATTTATTTTATATATTTTACAAAGCACTTCTATGTCAATATGGAAAATGCACAGGAAATTTGAATTCCGCGGGAATTGGGGACCAAGATGTCAGCACATGGCTTTGAGTGATGCCTTGGGATTTTAGCTTCTCTATTTCCCATGTGTCTGCAATCCTGTAATTCTTTAGTGTATAACTCTGGGCTCCATACAGGGTGCTGAGCTGCTGTCCTCTCATTTTTAGACTAAACAATTCCTCTCTAAACCCAAAACTCAGGGACACCTCACTGGCTCAGGCCCCAAGATATATAAACAACAGTGAACTGATTGGGAGGAGCAAACTTGGAGTGATTGATTTCATTACCTGAACCTGTAACTGGAGGATTAACCCCTGATATGCAAATGAGCAAAACTTATAAAGTATGAAAAACCCACGAAAAAATGAGAAAATCCTCCGTTTTGGAGGATGGGCTGTGGTGGGTGTGACTGGGTGGGCTGTGCCTGCCCTAAAGGCACCTTGAAGTCCCTTCAACAAACAGAACTTTTATTCTCTTAACTGAGCCCAGCCCCTTTTGGGTTAACCTGCGCAGGTATCATGAGGAGAGGATTTTGTGAGCCCAGCCCCAGATTTTGGCGTCTCCCCACTCTCCTGGTTCTGTCTGTTTTTGGCTGAACCGTGAGCAGAGCTCAGCCTGAGCATGGGCTGTGATGGAGCAGCACCCATGGGATCCTGCAGGGATCGGAGCAGGGCAGGCACAGATCTGCTGAGCAGAAAAACAGAATATGGAGGGGAAAAAACCAACGTGAGGGATGAGATAGGGGTTTGTGTTTGGATTTTCAGAGCAGTATCGTTGGAAAGCATGAAAAACACTGATCTCACTATTTGAAAAATAGAAGGAGCGACTGAGGGAGGTGGAGGGGACACCTTACAGTTCTTGACATTGAATGGTTGATTTTTTCCCTTTGGAAATTTGTCGATTATTGCCAGAATCCAACATTTTTGATGTTCTTAAATACAAAACAAAACAGAAAATATAATAGTTCAAATTAATGCCTTTTTTCCCCATGGTTGTTTCTAATTGGATTTTATATAAAGGCATTTACATAAATATTCCTTTACTATAAGGCTATGATATAAAACATAAACCTAAATATAAATGAAAATACAGTTTCAATGCTTCCCAGCCTTAACACTTTTTGACTTGTGTGTCTGACATTTTTCTTGTTGGTTATCAATGCTTTGTTCCTCAGATGTGCCACCAAACAATTTATATTATTTTCAAGCAAACTGGCTTTCATCTGGTTTCTTTAAAGTCCATTTTCGTACAGCACGTGGAAAAGTCCTTTTTTGTGTTTGATAATCCTTACTGTCCCTTGAGCAACTTGTTCCACTTGAAAGCAAGTTTGGTGTCAAACCAAAAGAAAATCAAACAAGAAGGGAGAATATTTCTTGAGGATTTTCCGTTAGTTTTTGCAAATTTAATGGAATTGTATTAAAATTCTTATTATATCCAATTTGTTTAGTTTATAATATAATTTAAATATCTTTAAAATAATGCCCTATTCCAACAGAAAAAAAAAATTGTAAAAAATACACTTTAGTTATTCCAAAGAGGACTTGTAATTTCTTATATTATTCTGTACAGCTATTCATTAAGATTCAAGCATTAAAAACACACAAAGTATCTTTTCCTTTGATATTTCTTTTGAAACTAATTTTTTCAGCTAGGGGGAGCAACATGTTCATTATGCTGGTAAATTCCCAGGTGTGGGAGCCTTGGCATGAGTTTGGAATTTTCTCTGTCCCCAGTGGCCCTAAAGGCACCCAAATGTTGGAATTGTTCAGCCTCAGGAGCGATGGCCAGTTCTGGTTTGTGACAAATTTGGGATCAGAGCTCTTTGGAAAAGCTGCTCCCAAGGGCTGCTGGACAGAGCCCTCCAGGCCTTGCTTTGCTCATTAATTCTGCTTCCAGACACGAGGTTTGACAATACAAATTAAGAGAAGTTTTACTTTGGAGTTAAAATGTGCTATGGATACCTCTCCTTTCAAAACCAAAGCTGTCTGGAGATCATGGGATTTTGAATTATTTCAATAGCATAATACTGTCAAATTTATGAAAGTCATATATTCCCAATGGATGTGCTGTGACCATTTTTGCTTGATTCATTTCTTGTTACATTTTTATGACATGCGTGTTAACAAGCTCCAGTTTATGACCCTGACATTTGCTTGTTTTTCTTTTGGAGGTCTTCATAAATCACCCAAAGATTTTTGTTTAAATCATTATAAATAAACCAAGCAGAGAATAAGTCATTGAAATGGACAGGAGCAATTTCCTTTCTCTTTTATTTTGTGTGGAGTATTTGCCCAGCACCTGAACCACACAAAGAGCGAAACATTTGCATGGCAGGGGAAACACAGCCATATCTGTGTGACAAAATAACAGGACATCCATAATCCTGGTGGCTTCTTAATTCCAAAAGGCAGATTTTAATATTACTGACTTCAGAGAAAGATAAGAAGGGCAGTGCATAAGACATTATCAGTCCAGTGTGGAAATAATGCATTCAAAATTAGAGACAGCAGTTTAATTAAGTGCATGAAAGGCTGGCTTTTATGATCATATTTCAAATACTAGAATGTCTTTTCATCCATTCTGCCGTATGACTTTACTTAATAATATATCAAGAACAAAAAATGTATTGGAGTCTCTCTGCAAATTCAATTAGTCCAATAAAAAGTGAAAAATAGTTTCTCTTTCATTAAAAAGAACTCAACCCTAACCCTTCTGATGACAAAGTGCGAGATGAGAGGGGAGGGCAGAGCTGGAGAAGGATGAACATTGTGCCTTTGTGATGCATTTCTGCGCGCACCAAACAGATGAAGTGTCGGCATTGGTAGCATTTGTTATGGAAAGGACTAATTGCACTGTGCTGCAGACGGGAGTTTATCAGAGCCACAGCACTGTGGGGTATTTACTGTGCTCCCCGCACGGCTATAGCTCCCCAGGTCATGGGGCTGCTGTGGGCAGGGTGAAGGGATGGAGGGATGGAGGGATGGAGGGATGGAGGGATGGAGGGATGGAGGGATGGAGGGATGGAGGGATGGAGGGATGGAGGGATGGAGGGATGAAGGGATGAAGGGATCATCAGCCTGGCACACGGCTCTGGCGATGCTCAGGCAATGCTCTGCCATGGCTCTGGCAATGCTCAGGTCGAGTGCAGCCTCTCCATTCCATTCTGCCTGAGGAGGGTTTGTGCTCAGAGATCTCAGCTCCCATGCACCAAACCCAAAAAACAAGGAAAACCCACAGCCGCAGCGCTCCAGATGAGGCCTCACTGAGTGCCGGCTGCAATAAGGATGAAAGGTGCATTTAGAAAGCTTGGAGGTGATTTTAATGGGCTGCCAAAGGGAGCTGGAAGGAGCTGCTGTGGTTTGGACTGCAGGCAGTGACTGGCTGAGCCATGGCACACGTCTGGAGTGACTGAAGTTATTTCCACGCGTCAGCTCCGGTGTGACCCGAGTGGAATGAGGTGCTGCTCCCAGCTCAGCTCCCAGGGCAAGCTCTGCCTTCACAGCTCCCCGAGTGCCACCAGGGCTGGTTTGTCACTCACAGCCTGGGCACGGAGCCCTGCAGGGACACCATGTGAATAAACACCGCTCACCTCTGCAGCTGGGCTCTGGGGTCAGCGCTGCTAAATCATTCCAGAAGGCTCAGAACTGCTGCTAACACAGGGTGAATAACCCATCTCATTTCCAGAGCTGCCTGCTGACAGCTTTCACTCTGCTGACACAACTCCATGTGGCCCTCAGGGCTGTTAGGGATGATCTGATCCTGCTCTACTCCTGGGCACCCACCATAAAACCTGACTCCTCTCTGCTGGCATTTTTCCTATTCTTGATTCTTTTAAATACTGTGCTATCTATCCAGGGGTTGCTTCCCACCATGTTTCTCTCAGTATGTGCTGATGAACAGATTCTGTTCTGATATCTATTCATGTCCTACTCTCATTTTAACTTCAAAATATTCCTCTCCCAGAGGTTTCCTTAGAATAATTTTCCATAGTGTAGAGAATCAGACAGGCTTCTTTCTGAAAATACAGCAGTGAATTTACAGGAGTGACTCATCAGGTTTTTTAAGCAATAATTTCCATATAAAGGAGGTAAGAACAATAAAAATTATTTCCCTTTGCAAACCTGCAGGTGCAAATAAGAGCAAGAGTTTATGGAAATATTATTTAATAAACAGATGTTTGTTTTTTCCTATAGGTAATCCTCCTGCTACGGGTACAGGAACTTTGCACATCACCTTGGAGGATGTCAATGACAACGTCCCATCCCTTTACCCAACACTGGCAAAAGTTTGTGACGATGCAAAAGATCTCAGGGTAGTGGTCCTAGGAGCATCAGACAAAGACCTTCATCCCAACACAGATCCATTCAAATTTGAACTCAGCAAGCAATCGGGCCCAGAAAAGCTGTGGAGAATCAACAGGCTTAACAGTAAGTCTGTAACTTTGATTACTGTGCATTTATTCCTCCCACATCTCCATCCCTCTGTACTCTCCACGAGGCACTGTGGGAATTCAGGAGCAGTTTTGCATGAAAGTCCTGCAGGATGGACCCACAGCTGCTGCTGTACCCTGTGCTGGCTTTGCTGGAGCAGCTGCCTGTGGAGCACTGCAGTTCTGAAACCAGAAACTTCTTCCTTTTCTTATTGTTTTAGCTGAACTTTCCTCTTTTAGCTTTGCATTAATGAAGGGCTGCTAATGACTGATAGTTGTGTGAATCTTACTGTATTTCATGGCATGGGATTTGTCTGCACAAGGCTTTGCTAGGACAGCATGGAAGTTTTGCGTGGGCTTTAGCAATATAATTGAAAAACTTCCTGATTTTAAGTATTTGAACTCTTTACAAATAAAGTACCCCAAAGCACTGGGACCTTGCACGATTGCTAAGAGGATCGTGAGCCTGCAGAAGGTTTGTATGCCAAATTGTGAGCACAAAGGACATTTCTTTTTAATGTAGATATTCTTATTTCTTCTCTGGAATGTATTATTATTCATCTCTGCTGCTCTGTAGTCTTTTAGTTCATGTCCTGGTGTTAGAAAAAAACAAAGATGGATGTGGTGGCTGTACCTGCCTGCAGGACAAAGGGAAGGAGACATTTTCTTTGCTGTTCTCCAACCATCAAACTCCCCCTCTGTTACACCCTAAAATAATTAATGTAATAATTAAAATAACAAAAAAATTAACACATCCACCCTGGCTGCCAATAGCTGTTATGGCCCTCAGCTCCTCAGGAGGAGCAGATCTGTGGATTTCGAAGGGTCCTTACTTCCCTTCCCTGCCTTCTCAGGGAAATTGTCAGAGTGCTTAAGCATCTTTGTCTCTACTTCCTTGCAAGAAGGGTTATTTATCCATTTGGCAAGTAAATTTATTCTTTCCTCTTGTTGTTTTGGGGGTGGCGTGTCCTAGTGTTTCATTAGTATATTAGTTTTCACAGGCAGCTTCTGCCAATAATTTGCAGACCAAATAATGCATTTAAATAAAAGGGGCCCTTACAAGTCTTTCTTTTGGTGGGGTTTGGAATAAGTTTGCAAGGAGTTTTCAGCCCATGAAAGAATTTCAGTACTGTCCCTTCTTCCCTCCAATTCAATTCTTCTGCTTTTTTCTTAGTATATTCTCATTTTCTTCTTAATTTCCGTGACTAACTTTGGCAGGTCTGATACTGTATGCAGATTCCTCTGCTTCTCCAGATAACCAAGATTTGGCTAATTCTCCCCTCATCCTTTGCAGATACTCACGCCCAGGTCATCCTGCTTCAAAACCTGAAAAAGGCCAATTACAACATCCCCATCTCAGTGACAGATTCTGGAAAACCACCCCTGACCAACACCACAGAACTGAGGTTACAAGTGTGTACCTGCAAGAAATCCAAAATGGACTGCAGTGCAACCGATGCTCTCCATATCAGCCTGACCCTAATCCTCCTTTCACTCCTCAGTTTATTTTGTAAGTCTTTTGCCGAGCTGTGAGTAATGAAGTGTTGTTTATCTGCTCATTTGTGCTCTGCATAAGAAAACCCTCCAAGGGAGAGGTTAAATTCATACATTGATATCGTATTGCAGTAAGTTTGGCTTCTTTTTCCATGAGGGAATATCAATAAGAAAGGTGGGAGGAGGGGGTTTTTTAATGGTAAAAAAAATTGCAATGAATGTCTGATTGTCAAATTAAGAAATAGAAGCAATAATTTTGAGAAGAATCAAAGGGAATCTGAGCTAACATATGATAAACTGAGAAGTGCCAGCTGTAGCAGCAGATTTGTGCAACGCTTGCTTTCATCTCTCCCCACTTGAATTCAATTCAAACCCAGAAAGAGGAGATTAAAGGTGTTCATGTAACAATGGCTGCTCTGGGTCACCAGGAAAATGAGGACTGTCTGCTTCAATCTATTCCTCCACATCAAATGTGCAAGTGACTGGAACGTGAGGAACTTGTTTGAGATTCTGGGCTTAGAACTGCCTAGAGCTGATAATGAAATGGCCAGTCCGGGTTGGAGGGCAGGGAGAGCTGACAGGTAAAAGAAATTTCTGCTGTTCCTGAGAAAGGAATTTTGTAAATCTTGTTTGGAAAGCTAACTTGAATGGAAAGAAGTGGAAAAAAAAATAATAAAAAATCCCAGAATTACTTAAAAGTAGGAATTCAAAGCCATGGAATTCACAATCTAAACTGGGGGTGTCCCTGGCTGGCCCTGTTGCAGCTGCCAGCAAAATTTTTGATGCAGTGTTAGTTTTGAATTCCTGATCTGTTTCAAAGAATAGCTGTATCCTATAATTATGATGTTAAATCTGTTATTTAAGGACTGTTACCATCATCTTAGAGTAACAGAATATATTGTATGGTGACTTAAAACCCGAGCCATGGTGAAAGGCCTTGAATCCTCCATGAGAGAAAATCTGCCATGAGGCAGGGACAGAGGTCAAGGCAGAGATCCTTTCCACATCTGAGGCTTGGTGCGTGCTTGATTCCACATCCTGGCCATTTTTTTCTTCTCGTAGACTCCTTTTATCCCGAAGGGTTGGCATGAAGGTCGTTGTGAGCGAGCTGGTACCAGCTAATGTTTGTGATGCTCTTTGAAGATGAAAAGGACTATATAAATGCTAAGTGCAAATTCATGTTCTTAGTTTCAATCAGTGACATCTGAAGTATCTGCTTTGGCTTTGGTTCAGCTATTCTGGGTTCAGTCTCCTGGAACCAAACGCAAACTTCAGCTGTTAGGAGTAATATGTTAAAAATATTTGACAGTGTGTGACACCATTGCAGCAGTGATATAAATATGCAGCCCATTGGTTCAAATATGTTCGTGTTTTTACTTCATAAATGTTGCTGGCACTATGCTAGGCGTGACTTCCACCACTGGAATTACTTTCTCATCTGATGTGATTTGCACTTGAACTTTATTTACATTAATGCATCTGCTCAGAATACAATGAGGTAGAGAAAAGCTTTTCACTTTAGAAAGTTGCTATTTTCATGATGGTTTTTTTATAGCCATTCCGGGAAGTCTGATCATTTTCCTTACAGTAAATTGCAAAGACAGTTCTAGGCATTGGGAAGCACTTTTTGAGTTGCCCTTCTCAGCTACAGATCTTGTCCAGCTCAGCTGTGGGTGGAACACAGGAGACAACAGAACGGGGCTGGGAGCCAGTTAAAATAATGTGGTTCTGTGTTTGAACTTCTCTGAAATGTGCTGCTATCATCCCATTCCCAGTTTATTTCCACACACTTTTTTTTTTATAACTGTGATTAGTTCCATTGCAATGTTTTGTATAGTCCAAATATTTATCAGAGTAATCAAAGATTACGATGCCATAAAAACAAAGAGAACTTTAGTGCTTATTGAACAGATGAAACGTCCCATTTCTAGTAGGAAGTTATGGGTTTAATTTTAGCAAAAACCCTTACGTGGCTCACTTTGCTCCCAATGTTTGTGTTTTATGAGGCTCTTGTTCCTGGGAGGTAAATCCTTCAGTCAAATGAACTTTGTTATTCATGCCAAAGTATTTCTTTTTGTATTTGACATCTGGTGTGAGGATAGATAGCCCTCTGAAAGAGCTGTTCATGGTAGAAGAGCCCTGCATGAATATCTTTCCTACAGAAAACATCTTGGTATTATCATTTAAATGGTGCAATTATTATCTATACTTAGAATATGTTCCTCCTCCGTAAATCATGAAAGAAGTCAGATGTGGCAGATTTCTGAAGTGTCTGAGCACACAAGTGAAGAGCCTGATTAAAACTGTAATGGATGCAAAACCCAGCAGTTCCTCCCGTTCTGCAGCTATCCTACTGTGCTCAGTATATCGAGCGGTAATGGGATACAGACTGCAGAGGTGCCCAGAAGCCCTCGGAAAGGTAGATTTAGTCAGAACAAGAAAGATTTAGGAGTTCCTGACAGCCAGAAATAGAAAATATGAGATGGCAAAGTATGTGGGCAGATTTGCACAACAAAACAGGGAGGTGCTTGGTGGAATTGAAAGATGTTGAACACAAAGTTGATTGAGAAAAGGAGCGTCTTTGCATATTTACATATTCTGTGCTTAATTACCACTGGGAGTCACTGAGGTCAAGCTGGAATGATGTACAATGAAGAGTCGGAGGAGTTTCCAAAGTTACAATAGTTAATGGTGACAAATATTGGAAATAATATTGTCATTTGTCATTAATGCACACACGAGATATAAGATGAGACTTCATGCAGTGGCATTTTGTCCTCTGTCAGCTTTTCCTTGCCATTACTGGAGACAAGACAGGACCAACTGTCCAGATACAATTCAGAATTTAGTCGTTCAGATTGAGAGGGAAAAAACAGACGAAAAAAATTCTGAGTTCCTTGTCAAGGAGAGGGGACTACAGCAATGAGTTACATGAGGAAGTGAAAGTGGGAATCTGTCAGGAGCGTGTCTGGTGCTGCTCTGGGGCTGTCCCTGGTGTCCCTCGGTGCTGCAGTGTCTCGGCCATCGCGTGTGTGTCCCTGACACAGCTGAAGCAGCTCTGCTCACAGCCCACGGAACCAAAGGGATGCACTCAACACCGCCAGAATCACAAACAGCTCCCTCTGGAAGGCTCTGAATGTTTCAGTGAGAGAGCAGCTACAACATCCCACAAGGATCAGGGATGGAGAGAGAGGCAAAGCAAAACAAGGAAAAAACAAATTTGTGCCGATTGTCATAACAAAGTCAGCAACAAAAGCTCCCCCAGGCCCTATGGGAGACTGAGAACCACTGTGGCTGGCAGAACCAGGCTTTAGATCTATTACAAATTATTTCTGTTATTATTAGTATTTAAAGGAGTATTTGAATTCTGGGCTTTTGATTTTATAATAACTATTTCCCTTAATTGCATAATCATAGAATGGTAATTGCGTTTCATATCTTCCTTTATATTCTACCAACACAAAAGACCAAGTTAGATTCAAATGTGTGGAATGAAGGGAATAAAAGAACGACCAAATGCACAATAGTCATGTCAGGAATATTTTACTTAAATTCCCTTGCTATAAAAGACTCAGATTCAGACAATTCATGTTGAAAATAAACAATTTTTAAATATTTGGTGACTATCAGCCATAGATAAGAAGCTTTTTTTGTTCACCCGGCCAGTGGACTCCGAAGTTGTGAGTTGACTTGAACTTAAATAAGTGAAGTGTTCATTATTCTGAACAAAAAGTGAGGTGCAAGGCTACAGGGGAAATGCTGCCATAAAGAAATTAAATAAGCTGGAGGTCTCTACATTGGAATTAATTTGTTAAACTGAGGGTGAAAGGCCTCAGGTGTGTTTGAAAAACAGAGACTCACACAGATGTCTGTGCTGCGATTGCAAAGAAGCCTTGGAGATACCCCAGAATTTAATTTCCCATTAATTTCCACAAACTTTTCCTATTTAGTGCTGGCTGTCCCTCACTATATTGTTTTTTTCTGCTTTGAGAAATGCAGCTACAGGGCCAAGAAAGAAAATGCAGACTTTTCTTTTTTTTTCCCTTGAAAATGATGTATTTGTTATTAAACCCCTACGAAAAAAAATCGAATTATATTAAACTGGTGCACTTGAATTTCCACGAACCCGGACAGGCAGAGTTAATCCAACAGCGTTATCTCTCACCCAGCTCATTTTTCAAAGCCACAGCAGCACCTGTATCTCTTGTTTATCCCGTGTTATTTGGGCAGGAACATCACACGGCTGAGGAGTGAAAGGATGAGCTCCTGAATGGCACCAGAACGAGACAAACCCGAGCAGGTTTCAAATGGAGCAGATCTTTGGGGTCGCTGCTCTTCCCATTGCCAGTGCAGATTTGTTATCTGCGCATTCCCACTTTGCAGCCTTTGTTTTGAATTGCTTGGCTTCAACAGTTAGGTAGTATTTTTGTTTTCCAGGGCTCAACAGCTGTTCAGTTTTTACACCAGTATTTTTGGGTTTTTCCAAGGAAAAAAGGTTTATCCCTGTTCCATACAGTTCCAAAGAGGAAGTGTTCCCAATAGGTCAATTTGCTAAAGCCAGTATTTCTGTTTGTTCCTTTGTTTTGTTGATTGGGAGGTTTTTTTGCCTTTTAGGATATCTTAGCACATTTTAATCTCCTGCAGCAATTTTCTACTTTTCAGAGCAGTGTTATTTAAAAACAAGTTTAAAAAAAAATCTGTTTAATTAGCAAGACTAAGGAAGCTTGCAAGATACATTTTCCCATTTCTGAGAAGTGAAATATCCCTATTTTGGCTAGAATTGCAAAAACTATCAAAATGGGGAGAGTTTTGCTGTGAAAGATGCTTTTTTGGGGTGGTTGGGTCTTTTATTGTACTACTGTAATTTGAATTACATTCCTATGCTAGAGCACTACCCTGTAAGTACCTAAAATATCATCTAATTATTCTCTCTGAGTTAATTGGAGATTGCTGATATTTAGTGAGTTCCAGTGATGTGAATTGCACCTCCTAAACCCAATAATAACAGCAGCAATATCCACTATCACTCATTACCTTTGTTACAAAGGCTTTGGTCCACATTAACATTATTATTTTTGCTGCTACATATCACCAAAATAAATGCTTTCTCAAATGTCTGTACAAGAAAAACACCATTTTTTATTTGCATTTTACATGTATTTTATAACCTTAAAGATTTTGGTCGATTAGTATGGAAAGGATGGTTTGGGGGTTAAGGGATTGCTTCAATTCGCGCCAGTCTTGATTTGAATTTCCTTTTTAACACAGAGCTGTGTCCATTCTTCTGATTCCTCTGCAGGTTTATTCAGTCCTGCAATGCATTGTGCAGTTGGCTTTGGGAGCCCACCTAAAGTTAATGGGGCTTGAAATGGCGCAGATCTCCATATGGATGTCCATAATTGGAGACAGGATGTTTGTCCACCCAGTCAGAGACACAAGGCAAATAGAAATGCCCCCAAATTACACATCAGCATATTTAAAATGTGCTTAATAACATCGCATTTTATTGAGTCAATTAGGTGGGAAATGGCGTTTTACACACATTTGAAACGGTCCAAACACGTTCCAGAAGTGCAGACGTGAAAAAAAACAGGACAGTTTAGGTGACGTGTGTTTGGAATGCAAAAGGGAACAATGGCCGTAGCAAATGCAGCTCCTTCCCTGAGAGCTGCAATATTATTCCTGGTGGTCATTCTGGAGGCATGAAATGGACATTTAAAGAGATTGGTTTGATAGACCATTTAGTGCTGTGAATTCAAGTGAACGCTTTTATGTTTTCATTTTCTCAACAGTGCTTCACAGTAATTGTTGATATATGCTATTTTGTATTTCATTTGTGAACAACTTCTTAAAGCCACATAAATATCGAATTGCAGATAGTTATCATCAGAATTGCTCTGGAGTGGCCTATGATTAAAAACTAGAACTGACTATATGACCAGTTTAAGTATTTTTTTCTGCCATTAATGGTCACTATACACCACGGGATGTTTGTTTCTTTTCACTGTCTCTGTCCTTGGATATTTCCCCACTCTATAACATCCAAACAACTCAGTGTGGATGGCTTGCTATTCAGATTTGGGGGGAATATTAAAGATTAGGAGGAGATTTGTTGTGCCTAAAGGTTTGATGATGTTGCTGTTGCTTGTGTAACACCCAGTGGATACTTACAAAGCCCTTTAAAAGGGCAATTGGTGTTTGGAGTGTTTCAGACTACATCTTAAAGATTGACTTTATCCATATAATTAATTGGGATATGTCATTGGCTGGTATTTATGTAAGTGCCATGCTTAGGAGCAGTTCTTAAAAAAAATTGAAACAGGCAGGTTGATACCAACACAGCCAAACCTGGCAATTTTCTGATTTGGTTATTCCTTTTCCACGGCTTCCGAGCACAATACTTTCCTCCAGGTTTTTATTCTTACTCAATGAGAATTTCTTCAGATGATTAATTTAGGATTTCAAGCTGGGTTTAGTCTACACCTCCACATCTGAATGTGTCTGGACTGTTCATGTTCTACTTATTTAAAACTGGTGGTAACCTCTGCCGTGCTGCTGTGGGAGATGAGCTCTGACTGCCTGAGCAGCTTCCAGTCCTTTAAAAGGTTGGCTCCCTGCTACAGCTGATGCATTTCATTTTCAGCATCCATATGAAAACATCAGCAGACTTGTTCAATGCTGCTATTTCAAAACTGTACTTATTCGTCTCACTTGTTGAATATTTTCTACCATTCAGTTCAATTTATCAGATTAGAGCACGGGAAAATATCCATCCAGGCTGCAGGCAGCCACCTCTGCAATTGTTTCGTTTTGACAGAACTGAAAAATGAAGGAAGCGTTTATTCCCTATTGCATGAATGAAGGCGACATTGCTTCGGCAAAGCATCCAACTGAAATCCACACCAATTTTAAAAAATAATAATGGAATACATCTTGGCTGTTCCACCTAAAACCACCCCCACCCCCAGTAAGATACCTCATATCCCTGGAGAACAGGGATTTTATTAGAAGATGTTGTATTTGATAAACATAGGGGTGCACTGGGCTGGGTAGTGCATGGTTCTGAATTTCTAAGCAAGGACGGCTGGAATTTTACTTCCCCTGAGCAACTTTTCTTTCAGAGAGTGTTTCCTTCATGCACTTCTTAGGAACAGCTCATCACACAGGAGTGTGTGCAGGTACAGGACGGGGAAGAGGAGAGGCCCAACCAAGGGTTCAGGAGTGCCCTTGATGCCTAAAGCAGGATACCTGAAACAGAGACAGGACAAATTAGGAGTATAAAAAACTGATAAATTCATTCGAGGACTTCAAGGTACACTCAGGCAAGCAAAGTCCCCTCGTGGGACTACACCCAAAATGTCCGACGCATGAGCCCTTCGCCTTTTATAAGTTCTGTCCCATTAGCATATCGGCCCCTAATTCTCCAATCACACCCTCAGGTGATGATGTTCACCACCCCAGGCCTGCTCCCCCAGCTCACAGTTTTTTACACATTTTCGGGTCCTAGGGCAATGAATGTGTCCTTGGATCTCTATTCAGAGGGGTTTGTTTTGGCTGAAGGTGCTGAGAACAGAGGTTTTTAGCACTTTGTAAGAAGCACAGAACTACACCAAGTTACAAATATATGAAGAGTAAAAAACCAGAAATTACTAAGGCATCGCCCTTGCCAGGGTCAGGCGAGAAATTTGGCTTCCCCCAGCACTGCTGTGACTCTGCCACCGCAGCCTTGTAATCAATAAATCAGCGGTGTGAGAGCCACTCTTGGAGATGTCCCCCGCCGGTGTCACGCGGGTGAAGGCTCCAGCAGGAGCAGCGAGCTCCCCTGGGCAGGCTGGTAATCCGGGATTGGCACCTTTCCCTCTGCCCTGCCAGTCTGAGCTGATCCAGAGCACATGGCAGCGCTTCAGCTCCTGCAGTTAAACGCTGACGCTGATCTATGAGAGCCTGCCGAAGCTCTGAGCGCAATTACGAGACGCTCATTTCACACACACAGCGCTAACGCGCACGGCGCTTCTCCTATCATTAACAACTTTGAAATAATTTCTCACATAAATGGGAGACAAATTGGGTGTGATGTTGTAAGCTGCAAATTTTCGGGATAAACTCATTTATTTTGTAGTCCTTATAAACTTTTCCCCGAGGTGTTACATCCACTGAGATCACCGGTTTGCTCTGGCTGATACGAACCCCAAATTTCTTAATTGCAGGAATGAAAACGCAGGGTATCTGTCTGGGAATAGTCCTTCAAATGCAGTGAGATTTGGGGCAAAATTTATAATAATTTATAGGCACATGGAGGAAACACTGTGAAACTTCTGGTGTTGAAATCTACCTGTGGCAAATCAACCAGTGATGCATGTGAAAATCATTTCTATTTTTCTAAGTTCTACATCTAGGCAAAACTAATAACTATGCATCTAATTAATGACCTTTCCTAGATGGCAAATCCAGGAAAAAAGTACCTGGATGTTGATTAGCTGCCTAATCAGAAGCACGGGGCTGATCTCTTCTATCATTTTTGTTACCGCTTCAGCATTACTGAGGTTTCAATAAAGTCCATGATGTAATGTAGACTTTTAATTATGCCAGATTAATGTAATATTTCTGATGAAAGGGTAATTGAAAGAAATGGAGCATGCATGAGCTGAACTCCAAACTCCAGCTGCGTTAACTCTCTTATTTTAATGGGAATTAAAGGATGAATGCATCTTGGGTAAAGCTCATTCCTGTACAGAGGGTCAGCATGAAACTTAAATGCCTTTAATTTTTATGAGGTTTTTAACTGCAGTGGAGAAGCAGAGCCTGTGTAATAGAGGGTGAGCTTGGTCTCATAAGGATCACATCTTTCAAAGGCTTTTAATTGCTCAATTTAAACCTATTTCTTTAAATAAGCAGGGAATGGAGTCACTAATATGTAAATATGTTCAGAGAAAGCTCAGGCTGCAACAGGGAAAGTTGGGAAATACTAAAACATTTTCTGAGATCAGAAGTTCTGCAAACACCATTTCTAACTGCTGATGGGAAGGGCTCTGCTGGAACAGGAGCTCCTGGCAGCCTGAACCTCAGGGAATGAATTTGCATCCTACCAGTTGCTTTCGTCCTGGAATGTGGATTATGAAGTCTTAAATTATGTGCAATTTTTTCCTCCATTTTCTTCTTCTGTGTGGATCGACACGAGGAGTAAACCTTGAGTTAGCACGCTGTGAAAGAGAGGGGTTAGCCCTGCTCACTGAACAAGCCAATATTAGGAACACTGGGGCTGTATGAGGTGAATTGCGCCTTTTTCAAACCAAATCAGCATTTGAAACCCCAATTCGAGGCTGTCCTGTGGCTTTTGCCACCAACATCAACTCCAAATGCAGGCAATAGCCCTTGATTGGAGTGGAAAGATGGGTTTATTCCATTTAAGTTTCTCTATCATGAGTCTCCCTACTCTGAACTGGCGACTTAGATCTATATTCGCACAGCGTAATTATTAATAACAATGCTATTAGTCCATTAGATCCAGGTAAATTCCCACATTTGTCAGTTTTTCTTGACCAGCAAAAGCAAACCTCCTCTTCCAAGGCTAAAGCACTGACGCCAATAGCCACCAGCTGTTTCTGAGGATGTGCTGTGCTTTCCTCCCTGACCCCATTAAGAGAAATGTGATAATTCAGAAACACATGGCAATAACTGTGCCTTTTTCACTGCTGTCTCACTGTTATCTTGGAAGGAATGTGGCTGAATGTGCCTCTCAAGTATCAAAGAGGTAAAGCAGAGGAGTGTGAGATAAAATCGGTGAAGATCACTGAACTAAGAGAGATTTCTGGAGAAATAAGTTCCCTATAGCTGTGCTCACTTTGTGCTGTTGGTGCATCCCCAGATCCCCAAAGGGAAAGGTGGGAGGGGCCAGAGAAGGGCAGAAATTCACACCCACCTTTGTGGCTCGAGTGCCTTGGGCAGCAAATCGCTCCTTGTAGGTAATTTCTGTCAAATCGCATCTCAAACAACACACGGTGTGTAATAATTCCTGAGGGCTGAGGCCAGATATGGAGACAGAGCTGATAAAAAGAAAATAAAATAATTACTAGGCCTAATTATCATTAGTGTGCACATCTAAACCTGCCAGGCACAGGCTTACCAGGGAATTAAGTTCTTAAAAGAGATGGTTCTCATTGATCTGCACGCATTATTTGCACATTTTATGCTCCCAGTGTTCCTTAAATACTAATATATTTTATGAGATATTGCCAGCTGCAAACTTTAAATCATCTGTGTTATAAAATACATAAGAATGAGTTAAAAAAAAATTAAAAACAAATGCAACCCCATTGAAGTGAGTGGATAAAAACCAGAAGTCTTCAGGTGAGCTGGTTAGAGCTGGGGCTCAAATAAGAAGTAGAGTCTAATAATTTGGGTCTGTGTGTGCATTTCTGGAACTTTCATTTGCTCTGTCTTTATGGGGACAATAAAGAAAAAGAAAAGCCAACAAGAAAACTGCAATGCCTATCCAGGAAACAATAATGAACACTGGAAATCCAGCTGGGAGAACAGAGAGATTTTAAATATGGGCCAGAGGCTCACAGCTCCCCAGTGAGTTTACAGCAGAGCAGTTGTGTTGCTTTCAGTGGTTTCCTCACATTCAGGGTTGAGTTTTCCGGGCAACACTTTGTTTATCCTTGATTTCTGGAGATTTTGTGTTAAGGGATTTACTGGCCAGAAATTTTCGGCCAATTAGCACTTTATATGACCTTACCAGAGCATTTGTAGAAAGTAAATTAGTAACTCACCCACCCAGTTATTAACCACAGAAACTGAAATTAGGCTGATGGACAGAAGCAATTTCCAATCAATTTTGTGTGTAATAGAAAGAACCAAGACAGATTTGATCGTGCATATTCTTACTTACTAAATGTGACTGTCTACTGAAATTTCACAGGGCATAATTTTGAATGTTGAATCTGATTCTCAGAAGCAAAAACTGCTCCTTTAATATGAACAATAAATAACTACTCCCTTTGCAAAAGGGTCAGTCATCATCATTGAGTTCCAGGCAGTGTTTGGGATCAGATAATTCTTTTAACACACCTTCAGTCCAGGCTGGTGGAAGGGCTGAGCTGAATTCCCAGCAGCCTTGGCAGCCTTTGTTTTGTGGAAGTGTCAGCAGAAACAGATGTTGGGACCCAGCTTTCCATGGAAGGTGCCCAGGTCTCTGAAAACATGTCGGGGAAGATGTCACCGAGCTGGGAACGAGGGGAAATCAGGGATAACCCAGGAATGTTCAGGGGGAAGGGGCAGCGAAGGAGCTCCAGCTACAGAGGTTTTGTCAAAGGGCAGACCAGGAAAATGCTCTGTACAGCTCAAGGCTGACAGGAGATGAGCACACAGCAGCCTCAATTTGTCAAGGGCTCACAAAAGATGCTGCAAACAGAGAGCCTGGGCAGGAGATTTAGCTGTTTGAATGGCTACAGAAAGCCCTTTGGGACAAAGTGGGAGACAGAATCCTCGAGATTGACATAACCTAAATATACTGACCTGGAAAGGAGATTCCGTGACAAAAAGCTGCTCTGGTTTGTTTGTGTTTTCAGGCTTGAACAAGAGGCAGGATGATGGTGTCCTGAGCAAAGGGAGTGCTTTAGGGGGAGGATTTAAGAGCTGAGTTGTAGCTGTGCAGAGCTGTCAGCTGAATATCCAAAAGGTATCCAAGCTGGAGGCTGACATTTTAGACTAAATGGGAAAGTGGGAAAAGAGAGTAAGATCTCTAAACTGTCAGCACCGATGTGATTGCTGAGCAGGAACGGATGAGAAAGAGAAGGGGAAGAAACCAAAGCAGGGATAGAAAAGGTTTCCTACAAAAATTGGGCTGGAGGAACGAGACAGAAGGACAGGCTGGAAAAGTGATTGGAGAAATCATAGTAAAAAGAGAGGAGGAGATAGACCCAGGAACAAAGGGAACATCAGATGTTCAGGTGTTGGATTTAATGGGTCAGATCAGCCGAGAAGCAATTCCAGGGAAAGAAAATCCAGACAGGGATTGTAGAGGTTTGAGGTGAAAGGAGTGAGGAATGGGGCGGTGCTTGCAGAGGCAGGTGGGGTAAGGGAGGATCAAGAGTTTATTGTGAGAGAAACTGGCCTGCAGTAGATAAAATAATAGCAAAGGGAAAAGCAGGTTCTTAATTAAAGCTGAACTAACTAGTTTTTGTACATCATTTACTCAGGAAAGGCAACGTGTATGAAAGGCAGCAACATTCATTATATCTGTCAATATAATGTAAAATACACAAGCTTTCCTTCAGGTGTGCACATAAATCACCGAATCCTGCCCTTTATTTACAAGCTGTTGGTGAAGCAGCTCGCTGGCTGCTTGGATCGGTGGGATATTTATAAATTTTGTGCTGACAGATTTCTCTGGTGACACTGCAGCCTGTGGATTGTGCAGCAATTCAGTGCCACAGCTGCTGTTCATCCATCATGTCCAAGTGCCTGTCCTGAGCAGGGAGACCTCCGAGGATCTCCTCAGGATTCAGAGCATTCAGGATTCAGGATTCATCGCCAATCCCGGAGCCAGCGCTGGCTCCTTTGAGCCAGGGTTAAACAAATGACCTTTAGTGGCACTGGGCTTCGTTGGGATCTGGAAATGCTATTTTTCAGGTGGTCTGTGAGATCAGTCTCAGCCTCTTTCTTTTCACTACCCAGGAGATCAGGTTGTTTACGAGAATTTAGTTCTAGCTGGAATCCCTAATCCGAATATATCCAGCCTTTGGCAGTCATGACCATAAATCTCCTGTATGTGAGCCTGGATCCTGCTTTTGTGGCCAGACCTTTTCTTTAAGCTAGAAATCCACATGGCAAGTAAGTCCAGATTTTGTACTGTTTAGAAATCTCAGTTAAAATTCTCACTTCAGTGAGCCCCATCCATCAGCCCCTCTGTGGATTTCTTGCACTTAATTTGCTTTACTTACCTTTGTTTATCAGAACTGAGGTGCTGCAGGGAAGGGGCCAGGCAGGTGTTGCCATCCACATTCCTGCCTTGCTGCAGATTTCAATATTGACACCAGTTCAAATGCTAACGAGAAAAAAAAACAGATAAAAACAGCCTTATCAATAATTATATTAAATTAGAATTGCCCCAAAAGGCAAACAGATTATTAAGAATTTTTAAAGGGCGCAAACCCGCATCTAACACTGACCATTAAATTTCTATGGTCATGGCAAAACTATCAAATTTGCAATATTACAATCTTTTAAGTGTACAGATGCAATAAATATTAGACAAATGCCAGCTGAAGGCCTTTCCCCTGGTTTTACAGGCTGAGTGTGTAACTAATGTTATATTCACTCCTCAGCTCTCTTTTCTGAATTTCTTTACTGCTTTGGTGTTATCAGAGTGCCCATCTAAAACAGAATTAGAGTTGTGCCACCTTCATTTTGTTTCATAAAAAATTGCAGTAAGTCTCATATTTCTGCAACAATATTAATATGAAACACCAGGCCTTTTGTTCCCTGCTATACTCACAGTTTGTAAGGCACTTTTAGAAGGTTATTTTTCAAGAGATGTTGTTCGTTTGCTCGTTGCTTGTCGGGGTGTGCAGGAGAGAGGGACTGGAGGCATTTCCTTGTGCTCCTGCGCAAATGGAACTCCTGGAGGTGTCCGGGGGGGTTCAGCTCCTGGTTCAGGATTTATCCTCACACCTCCACACCACATCTCCCAGAACTGCACCACAAAGGTCTCTGATGGCCCCAAGGGACATTTTGGGGTTTCCTCTTGGAGATTTCTGCATTCACAAATAATTCTGGACCCTAATAATCAATATTTACCTACTGGCAATGTACATGCACTCAACCAGTGATTCGATTGGGGTAAAAAAAGCCCAAATAGTTAAAAGATCCTGTGATTTGCCCAGCAATACTCACCCCCATCTCCCATCCTCTAGGTCTGTAAGAGCTCCTGCCATTCGAAGCTGTCCTACCGAGTTGCCATGGCAACGAGAAGAAGGAAAAAACCCGTCAGATCTGAAGATTGCAGTTTACAATTACTGTTCTTCACTCCTCGGCCTCAGTTGCTCCAGTTTAATTTGCAACCTCACTCCGACTGTACCTTGGTGTTCGACAGCCTCCGCCCTCTTCCCTTTAGCAAAGGATTCCTCTTGCAGGACACAAGGTTTACTCAAAATTTTCTCTGAATGTTAAAAGACCATGACATCCAAACCCGACCTTGGGGGAGCAGAAAAAAAAAAACAAAACCAGATTGACTCCATTTTTTTCTATCTGTTGACTTGTTGCTATTCAACTGTTCAGAAAATATTTTGTCTGTGGGTTAGTATTTGTATATGTATGAGTGTATGTATATATATATATTTATATAGAGAGAAGAGTTATACCACAGGTTTAGCTTTTATAAAATGTCCATCTGGAGCGTGCGGAGGGAGGGGCAGGGGGACACAGCCGCAGATGAACGGTAGCTGTTCCACCATGGCTAAACCTGCTGGGTTTGACGCTCAGAGCGCGGCCAGCCCAGCCCAGCCCAGCCCGGGCTCAGACCTCACCTCTCGTACCTCAGGGTCAGCACACCAGGGCTGCGAGTCCCAGGGGCTTTTTTCTGAGCCCAGCTGCTCTCCCTGGGCTCAGAGGGAGTTTGGGTGCAGAGGAGCAGTGACCCAGAGCGGGGTCACCGTGCCAGCCCAGCCTGGCTGCAGGAGCCAAAGGGACAGAAGGTTTGTCAGCTCTGCAGGTGAGGAACAGCCAAAAACAGCGCTCAGAGAGTGCCAGAGCTCTCCTCTCTCTCAGCCTCTGCGGCAGGAGGAGCACAGGTGCCCTGCTCTGTAAATCCCCTCACAAACACACAGATCTATAATTTACGATATATATATACATACATACACACGTACACACAGTTTCCAGTTAAGAGTAACAAGAGCATTTCTTTGTGTGTGTAAACTTACCACACTTGTTTGCAGACATGGGGAAAAAAGGGTGTTTGTTCTCTATGAATATGGATCCTTTTTTATTCTGTGAGCATGTAAGGTCTGGAAAAAAAAAAATCCTTCTAACTGTATGAAGATGATCATCTTGTTAATAAACTGTAAATGATCCATCAAAGCTCACACCAAATTTTTATAAAATTAACACACAAAAAGTATACTAGTGACAGACTGTGGCTTTTATTAGAGCTTGCCAGTAACTAGGGTAAGGTAAGTGTCTTAGAACATTTTAATAAACTTGCTTATTTAAAGTTTAAACAAGAAAGCTTCCTTATGCAATAGAACTTTGCAGCTGCATTCTTTAGTTAGCATTTTTACAGTACTTATGGGTCATACTCTATGGCATCCTTACTACAGTGAGATTATGAACATATCTTCCACACCATGTCTATGTTTCGATAGTAAAGATTTTTGGAAACATTAAAAAATGTCCAGACATACATTTAGTTTCCCATAATGCTACACTAGATATTAAATGTGTGTTGGTGGTTAAAATTTGCTGTACAATAGCTTTTCTCTGACTTCCTGTATTGTACCAAATATGAAACAGGTTTTTTTTTCTCCTTTTTTTTTTTTAATCAAAAGGAGTAATAACAACAGCGACAGAGGAAAAATGAGTTTGTGTTGTGAGCTTTCCTAACGCCGTAGATTTCTTGATAAGATATGAGCTGCCTTCAGACAGGAACCAGTTTTTCTCTTCCAGCTTAACTCCTGCAGTCCTGACCAAGTAAAATCTCCCTGGGCCCTGCAGGAGCCTCATGGTCTCTGTCCCCAATGTCACTTCAGGGTCACAGGGAGCTCCTGCTGGTCGAGGACACCAGGAAAGGCTTTGGCAGCTTCAGGTATTCCAGCAGGGAATGCCTGATCCCAAATATTACCATGGGCAAAACTCCAGTTCTCTCTCTCTGCCCATGCCTTGTCATAGCCACGTGCTGCTGCTTCGCCATCAGCAATCACGTCTTTTTTTAAAAAATATATATATATTATTTTAAAGCAAATTTGTTTCAAAAGGAAACCTTTAACCACTGTATGGCACCTCTGGAATTCCAACATGTATGTTCAATGAATGCACCCAAAGATATTCTGCACCCTGTGCTTTGAGCTACGAAAACCTCTATCTTGAATAAAAGAAAGTATAATACCCTCCCCCACAAATACTCTTTTCTACTTGCTTTTTTCCTCTCTCCGCCCAGCAAAACCCGGGAAAGACCCCCTAAGTCTTTCTGGAAAGGCCTCCCTTGACTTTAGTGTCATTTCCATGGAGTCCCACAGAAATCTGCCCTTCCCTGCTGTCAGCCAAGGCTCACAGAGCATTTGGTGAATCATTCCAAGGGCATCCAAAACGAGGGACAAAGGAAAAATTCTTCCACCTGGAGTTACACTAACAACGGGAAGACTCTCTCTACCACCCTGTGCCCGAAGATAAGATCTTTCTTCCTGTATCCACCACAAATTTTGGTGTGCAGAGAGGTCAGGATGTGGCTGAAGCTCTGACCTAAGGTGCAGCAAACCTCCGTTCCCATTTTCCCTTTGTTTCTGCTCCCACACCAAAGCCTCCCAGCCTCTCCCGTGTGTCCCAGGCTCCGCACGGAGCCCATCCCTGGCCCAGCCAAGCACACCAAGAGAAGTGAAGCTGCCAAGTTAATATTTCTCCCCATTTGACACAGATTTTTGCACGTTCATAGCGTGACACAAGTGAGGAACCACAGCAGAATCTGAGTTTTCCTACCTGAATAAAGGGTGTCATCTCTGGTTCAAAAAAACGATGCCCATTTCCTGAAACAAAGGAACAACAGTAATTTATCCACTTTTCTACAATATAACAAAAAAGCCGAAAATTTACAAAATTGGTTGTATTTTTTCCTAATAGTTGATTGTGTTTAACATCTGTTCAGCCAGGCTTGTTGTTTCCATAACATATCCCTTATTCCTACCCAGCTATTTTAGTCCCACCAACATTTATTTCAGCCTGCTTTTGTAGATATATAAACACTGTCTAGAGTTGGAAAAGCAGTGAACATGTTGATTATCATTTTGTAACATGCACAAGACCTTTTTATTTGTAAAAAAAATTTCAAAATCATTGAAAAAACTATCTGCTGTTGGAACAAAAATTGTGAATAACAATGAGAGGGGTTTATTAGCAAGAGAAAGGCCTCATTTTTGGTGTCCTTGCTAACTGAACCCTGCTCTGTACTCCTCGTGTGTGCTTTTCCAACATGCCTGTGATCATTTATTAATGTCCATTTTGTTCAGTAGCTGTAGGTCTGAAGAGTAAAACAAAGGGAAATGAGCTGAATTTCCTGCTGGGTGTGAGAGGAGAGTTGGGTGAGAGTGGAACAGTGACTGAGACCCTCTGAGCCCTGTTCTCATCATGTTTACACTGTCGGGAATCAAACAGCAACTCCAGCACGAGAACTGAGATTCAGTTAATCATATTTAGATGAAATTTTTCATCTAAACCTCCCCACGCATTGCTTTGCCCTGCTCGGCTGTGAACAGTAAAGCTGCAAGATTTGTCACAGGATCGCTGAGCGCTTAGGTGTGATCAGAATTGGGGTTTGTGACACGCAGGGAACCTGCAGCCACCCACAGGTGACTCGTGCCCTTCGCTGAGTGTCTGAACCTGTCTCCAGGGCTCCCAGGATAATTTGGTTTAACTTTCATTTGAAATGGCTGGGGCCAAATGGTTTGTCCTGTTCTCTTACATGGCCATTTTTTTAATCACTATAATACAAACCTCGTTTATGAAATTATGGACTTACAAGCAGTTTGTAGGGCCCTATTTAAATGTGTTATCACTACAAAAAGTCATATATTATATTGACAACTCTTGTCTTTCCTTTGCAAAGGCCTCTTGTCTGAAATACGGAGAAAGCTGCCAATTTTCTTCTCAAATGTTACTAATTCGCTCAGCCCCTTGAAACACAGCAGAATTCTGTACACAAATAATTTTACTTCACTTGGTCTAAAGGCTAAGCTACCATCGGAATGGGTTTAAAAGTGTCTTATTTAATTAAAAAAAATATATATATATTAATTATATTAAAGTCACATGGGCTTGAGGGCACCAAGTCTAAAGCAAAACTCTGCTGCTGTCTTGCCTTTTTTGCATCTCTAGAAACTGATGTCTGAGACATCCAGTCCAATGCCAACGCAAAAAAGACCAAAATACCAGTTATTTTCTTTCAGTTAACTCTGCACTCTATAATCTTTAGGATTACCATGTCCATTAGTAATTCTCATTCTAACTGTTCTATTTAAAGCAGGCACAGCTGAGTCTCTCCTCCACAAAGCACAGAACCACTGACCACTCTGTCCTCAGAGCAGGACACACGAGCTGCTCTGGCTTTGTCTCAGCACAATGGACGCACTCCCCCACTCTCAGCGGAAAGTTTCTGACTTGCACAGCTGCTATGTGTGTATATATGTAGATATATAGAGATATACACATATAAATATATATATATAATATATATGCAGGTGGAAGGACACTGATACAGTGCGGGGACTTGGAATAAGCAGTTCAGTTCCCTCAGTTAGGGGTGAATTCATGACAAAAGGGACAGCGTGGGCTACGTGAACTGAACCAGTCAGATTTAAAGCAAATAAAAAAGGAAAAAAACCCACAGGCTAAACCCCAGGCTTATCCCAGCTCTCCTGTTGTATTTCTGCTACTTTTAGCTGCCCCCTCTTATTGTGATTATATAATTTGAAGATATACATCGATGTTTACTGACTCTTTTTTAGTTGTCTGTGGATCAGCAGTGGAAAGGGAAGGGTTTAGAGCCAGATTTCCTCATTCCTGAGCTTTCAGTGGGACAGCTGCTTGGGAAGGTTTCATCCAGCCTTGACCATTACACTCCTCCTGTGCATCAGCAAGTGACTGCACTCTGTAATTTGGGGTAAAATGGATGCAGTCTAGAGCCAGGCTGGGTGTTTGGATGTGCACGAACACCCTGCCTGGGACGGGGACTGTGGAATAAACCCTGTCTGGGGGACTGCGATGGGGAACTCAGCACAAACAACTTGTGCTGTTGCTGCCGTTTCAGCCAGAACCCTCCTGTAAATCACATCTACCCCATAACGATCTCTGTCCCTTTATGTTACCATCAAGATTTTTTTTAATTATTTTTTTTTTCTTTTTTAGTAGTCCAAGCAAGGAGGAAAATATTTTGTTTGAGTTTCAAGATGCTTAATTCAGCTACTTTTCCAGTTAATCATTGCTTTGGGCCCTAGTTGCTGAATCGCTTGCTGTTTCTGAGGTGTAAATAAACGTTTTGATTTATGACGTGGTTGCAAAGAAACTTGTAATTTATTTGTGAACTGCTCAAATAAAGGATGTATGGGCTTTTACCTTCTGTCTGGGCCTAGACCTTGCTGGTGCAGCACAGCAGGAATGGAGAGCCCCAAAATAACTCCAGGCTGGCAAAGGAATGGAACAGCTAAATATCTGAAACTCCCAGGATGCTCTCAGTGAAGGAGACCAGTTGCAGCCTTCACCTCACCACGACATGTGTTTAGAATGAGGATCTGGAATTTACAGAGTGGTTTGGGTTGGGAAGGGCCTTAAGGATCATCTTTTGAATGATCTAAAGACTGTTTCAACCCCTCTGCCTTGGGCAGGGACACCTCCCGCTACCCCAGGCTGCTCAGGGCCCCATCCAGCCTGGCCTTGGACGCTCCCAGGGATGTTTTGACCACACAAGAATAAAGCAGCAGCTGAATATTCGGGTAACAACAATAATTTGCCTTCTGAAGCCCCATTTCCATTACAGAGGGTGCCTTGAGCCAAACCCAAATCAGCTGTCCCCAGGCTGGACAGCACCCAGGAGCTCTCATGGATTTTTGTGCATTTCCTTTCTGCAAGAATTGCACAAACAGCACAGAAGCTGGCTGAACAAACACCTCTTTACCAGAGAATTCTATTTCCACCATAAAGTTAAAGCCTGTTGGCTTTCTGAAATTCCTGTGAGTTGTTCTTTAGATCTTCTAGGAAGTTATCTAAAGTGACAGAGCCACGCAAAGGTAGAATATCTCTGAAAATAGCCTTTTAATACCTGTGAGAATAGAGGGAGCTGGGGAGGGAGGGCAGCAGTTGAAGGAAACATTTGAGTACAAGCCCCAGCAGCTTTCTGTCACCTCCAGCTTCTGCCTTTGCTGGTGCTTTATCAGACTTTGAACCTAAAGGGGTTTTTTCATGTGGCCTATAATAAGTAGAGGATGAAAGAGCCCACACAAAGCTTGTGGTGTAATTGAGCAAAAGGTCATTACCTGAAAGCCACAGCAGACGTGTGTCACCTCCTTTGGTCTCAGCTGAGATCATTGTCCTAAGCTAATGCCATGCCTTGTGCCCTGAGAGAAGTTTGAAACAGCACAAAGTTAAATCATAAGCAATGAGGCATTAACAGCGAGGGAAATGCTGAATGGTTTTTAGCTGGGGGGAAGTTTTGCGCTGCCCTTTCAACCTCGCCGTGTCTCATGTCCCACCGCCCGGTCTGGGTGGCACACTGCTGTTAGTTGGTCACTCTGACACTTCAGCCCAGTTACAGTTTTTCTCTCCAGCAACAGTAAATCAGAGCAGTCCCTTTGCCTCTAGTCCAACCTTCTCACCTGCAGAAACAAAGCCAGGGTCACCGCTCCTGCTGCAAAGCTTTGGGGAGGCTCAACCTCCACGCCTCTGGCCGGACTCTGCTCGTCCTCCCGCCAGCGCCTGCTGACCTTTTGCCGCTCCCGTGGTGACTGCAGTGAGTGACTCCAGCCCAGCACAGCTCCTCTGTCTGACAGCACAGCTCTGCTCGGACTCATTTCCCAGCTCGCTGATCCTCACGCCATTGTGGGATATCGGTATCGCCAGCGGTTCTGTGGCTGGATGCACTTTCCAAGACAGGCTCTCCAAAACAAGAAAAGATGTTTGGAATGCTTGATTACTGCAAGGCATGCTGAAAACTCAGAACGTAAAGCATAGCTGGACATTTGTAATTAAGTACGCCATATAATTAAAAGCGGTGATTATCACCTGCCTTAGGGCTGCAGCGTGCAATGTTGGCTTGGCTGGCACCAAGGGAAATAACCTTTGGTGGGATTGAGACCCTAAGTTCCCACTGGGTTCACTAAAACCCCAGAACTCCCACTGAACACCCCCTCCCTGCAATTGACAAAATAATTATATAACTATAAAGTATTTCCTTTGGTTTTAAGTCATCATGATCTAATACACGCTACATTTTTTTCCCGTGTCTCCAAGGTAACTTAATTGGCATCATGTTTCATACTGAGCAGAACCTCCAGAGAACAGGGGCCCCAATTAACAGATTCCCAGCCTTTCATATCCTTGATTGCTGAAAAGAAGAAGAACAACATGGGGGATGTGTAATTCATGTGGGGATCACAGAGAATGTGACAGAGCCCGTAGATAAAGCACGGTAGAAACCATATATTGCAGTAATTAGAAAAACCCTTGTTACAAGACAGTGACTAAAGAAAAGATTTAGATTTTTTGTGCCATTAAATTCACATGTACAAGCTGTGACCATTATACATCCTGTAGGAACTACGGAGAGCCCAGTCACAGTGCCTGGCAAGTTCTGCCATTATTCCTAATGCCAGAAAGTGCATTAATCCACGTGAAAATGGCTTGCTCTTGGATCCTGCACAGAGAAGTCGAAGCAGAAACGGCTCTAGAGAGATCTCTGGTTTCTGTCACTGATGTCCAGCCACCCCTCCTGCATTGCTGCTCTGGCTTGGCACCTTGTGAAAGACCCATCAGGGTTCGCTCTTTCATCAATTCTGCAATAAACTTATTTTTAATTGTAGTTTTCTGTTGTCACTCACACACCTGGAGAGCTCCAGCCCTCCTAATTCCCATTCCTTGGCACTGGGACTCGGTTCTTCAGCAAACAAAAACCGAGTACCTGAAGCAAATGCAAATGTGTGCTGTGCTCAGCTCTCTTCTGGATTGAGTGGATGCAATCCAAGGCTTGTTTTCTTCAGGTCTTTCTTCAGTTTTAGGCAAAGTCCTCTTGCCACTGCAGCTCTTCTTCCTGCTTAAGCCAAATCAGTGAGGGAGGCATTATGTGGAGTTAAGTGCTGTCATTTAGTGAGGGTATAACTCAGAGCTAAATACAGAGGCGTAATGGATTTATTGTTCAAATCAGAGTAATAAAATATGTGTACATATAAATATAACCAGTTAAGGTGATGAGCTTTATTATTACACACACACACAAAAGATAGGCTATTTTAAATTGCTTATTAAACAATGAATACTCATTAAAAGCTCTGCTTATTGGGGAAAAAATACCACGCAATTAAACTGTAGTACAGACTAATTAATATGGGAATTGGGACAATTCTAATACCTTTAAAGAGGTGGAAGTGGGGACAGTTGGCAGCATGGATTTGTACCAGTCATCTTCATTAGCCTGGCAGATGGATTTCCTTCTACTTTAGGGTTTTGAGAGGGTTCTATTTTTTGGTTTCAGTTTCAAAGGAAATGGAGGGGAGGGAAATGGGAACCTTTCTAAGGTGGGTCTTCACACAGTCTGGATAAATGATAGTAACTTCGTCTACTCACCCCATAACAGTCACCTCTCCCTTTCTTTCTGCACAGACCGGCTCTTGGCACTCTGCATCTTTCCTTTAAACAAATAAATCTGAAATACCCTAAGGTTTAACAACAGAACTCTCAGCCTGTTCATCTCCCCAGCCATGGAGCAGCTTTTCCCTGTGGGAAATCCCTTTCAGTTTGCTTTCCCCAAAGGCTGCTGTGCCATCAGCCTTTGTCACCCAATGTCCTGTGAGCCAGAAGACATTCACCAGGCACAAACCAGACTTTCATGGGAAGGATTTTCCTGCCTCACTGGTGATTGAAATGAAAGAAGGATGCACAATTTCTAAGGAGACACCACTAAAGGAGTCTACTAGCCATTTGGTTTTTTCTTTGTTTTTTGGGGGTTTTTTGTTTGTTTGGGGGGGGTTGTTTTTGCTTTTTTTTTGTTTGTTTGTTTGGGGTTGTTGTTGTGTTGTTGGTTTTTGGTTTGGGGAGGGGGTTGTTTTTTGGGGGGGGTTTTTGCATTTTAAGCCCTCAATCCAAAGTTTTCCTGTTTAGCAGCAGGATGTCACAGGAGCCAAGACAGTGAATATTTGCTCCTCATTTTCAGGCCCCACACACAGAGGTCAACAGCAGAGGTTTTCTAAGAACAGCTGTGTGCAACCAAACCCAGGATGGGTTTCAGCCCAAAAGCCAAGCCAAGGTTTG
Source organism: Acanthornis magna (assembly GCA_036785705.1). Classification (NCBI taxonomy): domain Eukaryota; kingdom Metazoa; phylum Chordata; class Aves; order Passeriformes; family Acanthizidae; genus Acanthornis; species Acanthornis magna. Next base: position 1,530,934 of record JAWUZG010000179.1, read on the forward strand.
GTGCTGGTGCTCCTCCCTGAAGCCTGAACCTTGTTGTGCAATTTGGGAAGCAGCCAGCTCTGGTTTGTGCCCTGCGCAGGTCACACTTTCATTGCATAACACAACTTTAATATTTACTGCTCCAGCCAGAGCTGAAGACGCTCCCAGCACCAGAAGCTTGACTGGGCTGTGGTGTTGGGGATCCATTTGGCTCTTGCTTTTCACCTGAGCACATTTATACACCTGGGGCATTTACACTGGAGCAGGAGACTGTAAAATCAGCTCAGCAGTGACGCTGGGATTTTTCTCCCAGTTTGCAGAGCTGTGAATTACTCTGCAGGATGACACACTCTGCTCTGATGCGGTTTTCAGCTGCGGGAAGGGCAAAACCCTTTCCCAGGCACTCATTCAACAGAGTGGCTTAACTCAGTGGCTTCTTCCAAGCCCTTGCTTGTATTTCATTCTGTTATTTCTCTGTTAATAAATAAATAAAATCCCTGTTGGTTTCGGGCTGTAAGAGATGAAAGAATTTTTTTTTTTCCATGTCAACATTGTGCAGTGCTGATGGAGCCTGGCAACCACCAGAGCCTGGCTCAGGCTCCTGCTCTGTTTTCCTTATTAACATTTTCCTTGGCTGTCCCTGCCAAAGTCCCCTGGACATCTCTGAACTCCGTGAATTGTTGCAAATATTGCAATGTCCAAGTGTGAAATGAAGTGCACGGAAACCCCTGGGAACGTGTTAGCAGTGTGTGAACAATAACCTCGGGTTCTCGGGAAACAACAGGCAACGTTCAATGGGAAACATGTTCTTAAATTGACACTCAATTATCGCCGCATATTTTAGCATAATTTTTGTACCTTATCTAGGACCTGCCCTGGAAGGCTGTTTATTAATTTAAAAGCAGGCTACGCGCACCAAGACAAAAATGAGAATGTGAGGAACTGGAGTGCACAAATAGTTTAGCTTTTTAAGAGAATTCCAGAAAAACCTCTGTTATCTGTTGAGTTCTGGTTTAGATGGATGTGAATTGAGATGTAATTTATGGAAGCCAGGTGCTTAATCTTACTAATTACTTCTAAGGTATCATAATCATCTGATAAAGATTTGCTTAGGAAAAAAACCAAAAGAAAACAAAAACCAATCCAGCACAAAACCAAAGAAATTAATAGGAATAGCCCCCCACATACACACACAAAAAACCCCCAAATTCTCAAAAAAAGAAAAAAAAAAAAGCTGAACAAAGAAAACAGTAAATAGTGTTCCAGAAACATTACTTCTAACCATGGAATAGCTAAAACATTTAATAATTATTGTCAACATTTTTAGGCTGAGAAGCTAAAACTTAATGGCTAAAATAATTTTAAAAGCATTACATGCTTTCAGCTACTACCTGCATTATAAATAAATTTGTATTTTCAACAGCCTACTACAAAATTAAAAGACATCTCTATTCTTCCTGTTGCCCAGGAATGAGTGCAGCCCCAAAAACCAAAATAACTCAACTCTTGCTCATATATACAATACAGAGGCTGTGAAAGGATGAGTTTTCAAACTCAGTTGACTTTTCCAGAGCTCATTTATACTTTTTATAATTCCTGCAGCCTGATCCAAAGTGTCTCTGAATAATGGTTAGCGATTAACGTCCTATGAACCTCGGTCTTCTCCCTGAATACTGAGCTCCTTGGACAGCAGCATGGGTTATTTGCATTTTATGTTAATGCCTGACAAATTTAACTTCCCAGCCGAACCCAGCAGCCTCAAGAGTGACACGACTTTCTAGTCACAAACAGCCGCACTTAACCTTAAATCCCATTCTTCACATCCTTCACGACTGGGACACGGAATTATTCCAAGGAATGAGTGTTCCTAAGGATGGGGAGGGGACAGAGAAAATCTGCCATGGCTGAGTGAGTAATATTAAATCCTCCGTAGCTGAATTATTGTCTCCTGGGTGCTGCTAGGATCAGCTGTGTCTGGAAACATTGTCCATTTTTGGGGCTACAGAGGTGTGCACCGCTCACGATGTATAAATGTGTGTACTCCATTCATGGATGGCTCGTTTCAAATTAAGCTTCTGGGAAATGAGCAGAAAAGCCAGATATGGAGCCAGGTAATTTGCCCCCAGCAGGCAAGTTAAACTATAAATAGATATTATTCTTTATCGTGTCCCAAAATAGTATTGAAGACAGAAAAGAAACAAGTCCCTTATGAATGTAATTCTATGTATGTTCAACCTGTAGGTTCCAAACTATGTTCAGAAGGGACTTTTTTTCCTGCTGGGCACAGGAAAGATCTAGAAACACACTCCAGGACACTGCACATTTTTCCTGATATCCTCCTCTTTAATTTTGCTTCCTCTCATCTTCTTGGGCTTCCCCTCTCCCCCTGAAAATGAAGTTCTGATAATTCTTTCCAGCTTTCCTGTCAGCCCTCCAGATTCGTGTTCCCCTTGACATCTGCATTCAGGCAAGTCCCACGGACACCAGCAGTGGATTTTTCAGGGGAGAAATGTGTTCACCTAACTGTTAATTGCCATTAGCTGCCATTGTTTGCCGTGTGAAATAACTTGTATTATCTTCCCTGCCTTGCTGCTCACTCATTCTCTTACCTCCATTACTCATCCTCTGTTAACTTCTCTCTGCACCTCATTTCTGGGTTATGTTTTTGATAGACCAAGTGATTATTTTTCAGCCAACGACCCAATTTGCGCATAAAATAAAGTGTCCCCAAAATGACTCACGTTTGCCTTCATTTCAAATAGCTTAATCTGTCACTTTCCAAATGGCGTTTTCTAATGGAGCATCTCATTTTCCCCTTTTCTCTCCCTTCTCTGCAGCCACACCAGTCGCAGTCTAACAATGAGGGAGATGGATTGATTAAACGGATGAGTTCCGCACGGAACAGTTCCAACTGGAGAAACATTTAATGGTGGTTAAATATTATACACTTGTACACACTGCCTGAAAAATGAGCATGACTAACGCAGCAGTCAGAGCCCTTTGAAAATGCCTTTCTGGGCAGAATTGGGCACATTTACCGACATAAATTTTGTCATGCCAGCTCTAATTAAGCCTGTCTAATTACTTCTCTTACAAGGGAAGGGTTTCAGGTTGAGCATATAAATTCCTGAGGCCATTATCTGCTGTAGGTGTGTAATTGTCCTGCGGAATGGAAGGGAGGAGAGGTCTGGAGGGAAAGTTAACACTTTTCATTAGACCCTGTGACATAATTGGGGGAGCAGACGAGGCTTTGGACACGCAGGATCTCTGCTAAATATCAGTGAGGAACCATTTCACCACGTGTCCAAAAGAACGTCCTTTTTTTTTTTTCCCCTTACCTCTCTCAGCTGGTCAGATAAAATTAGTAGGAAACTTTTTATTTTCCTAAGTTTGAAACCTTTGCTACATATAAAACATATCTAGGGAGGAAAGGCAGCTTTTAGATGAACAGACTTCTCTTCAGTTGGGTCTGTTTGCAGCAAACTAAAAAGGAACGAAAGGAAATTAAATGGCTCCTACTCACATATCATCTTGCCCTGGGAAATCCATAATTCTTTTCTGCAGGGTGGAACAGCTCCAGCGAGCAATGTCACCCCCAAAATTGCCATAAATTGATGAGGAGGGCACACTGCTGTGAGAGGCTGGATGTAAGGTGCTCATACAGTCCTGGGGAAAGAAAAAAAGAAAGAAACGCAGCGTTTATTTTCTCGCTTTGAAGGGCCCTCTCCCACACCCACCAGGTATCTCACACTGTGTGATCTATAGGTGGGCAGTGAGGTCACCTGAAATTCAGCTCTTGCTCAGCCTTGACAAGAATTAGGTCTTTCCAGGCATGGCTTAAAAAAAAAAAAAAACCAAAAAACCAACCCGGAAAACCAAAGCAAACAAACAGAAAATCACCCCCCAAAGCAGGAGCTGCCAGGGCTTGAGGTGTCAGAGGCGCAGCAGTGGAGAACCCTCTGCAGGTCCATAACCGCCATGAAAACACGGCATCGATTCCCATGAACCTACACAGGATTACGGAGAATTATGCTCCACAAAATCCACTCTGAAGCATGGGTGGTGTTGAGTTTGAGGGGTGAATTACAAGGAGCAGTTTCTTGTCTTTCCCCTGCTGCTCTCACAGAAATTCTGCCCCCACCGCTCCCCGCACACCTCACCAGGTTCTGGAATTTTGGTTTCCGTGTATTTGACCAGCTGAAGAGGCTGAGCAGGGCTGAAAGCTCAGTACTTAAAGTAGGAAATACAGGGAGGAGGAACCAGGGCCCCAAAATAATTCAACTTTGCAAATTCACGTGCTAATTTAAATTGGGAGGGGGAAAAAAAACCATAAACTTATTCCCCAGGGTTCAATTGGGAACAAGGTTGGTCTCCAGGTAGAACTTAATTAGCATGTGGCTTTAAGCAGTTATTGCCTGAAGGGCTGGTGCCAGAAGCACAGTTAGTTCCTACTTTATAATAGAAAAAAAAGAAAAAAACACCATCGCCTCCCAAAAAAACCCAATAGCACAACCCCCCCAGTATAACCCACACACAAAGGACTAATTAATGTCAGCAAAATGCAGACATTTAATGGCAAAAGGCTTTTATTGTACACATTTACTATCATTTAGTCTGTGTCATTTCTTCAATGTTGCCATTGTCGCTGTTTTACTGTGGCCTTGGCTTTTCGAATTTAAATACCTTTGTTGAAGCTTCATTTGTTGGGGAAAAACAGAATATTTGCAGCATGCACAGTGTTCTGATCAAACTGATAGCAAAGCCAAAGCTTCCCCGAGTTCTTATCATATTCAGCATTTTTGTGGTTTTGTTTTAAAGTGTGGAAACATAATGAAATAATTCCATACCATAAAGCTTGATGAAAGTGGCAATTAAAAAGGAATCGATCTGATACATCCTGCTCCTCACATTACCACGCTCTGTAAAATGTAAATCACCATCTCCAGCACTAAAGCTTTCCTGTCCCATCTTGATTAGGCAAATATTGGAAACAATAATCATTTTTCACCAAAGTGAGCCTTTAATACGGAGCAGGAAGAGAGCGCTGTGGATATTCCATTTTCCACAGCAGACTGGCTCCCACATTAGTGTTTGCTATTAGCAGATTTCGTGTCACTCCATCATACTGTCTTTCACTCAAATCCTACATTTGTTGGAGCAGATGGAAAGTTAGTTTAAATTAATTGAAAGCATGCTGTGCACAGCTTGTGGCACCAAGAACACACAAAGAAGAGAGGAGGATGCATCAATTTCGTTTCTAACATACCTATAACTGTGAGAAGAGATCTCTTAAGAAATCATCAAGATATTATGCTGGTTAGGGTTTTTTTTCTTTTTTTTTTTTTTTTTAAGAAAGCTGTATTGCTTTGGTTTTTACAAGAGGAGGATGCAGCAAAATTGGCCATGGGAAAACTAAATCTTGCCTGGGATGGCTCATGATACATCAGACAATCCTGGTACTGTTTGGTTTGTCTGCAGTTCTTGGAAATATTGATAAGTTTGAAGGTTAATTATCTCTTCACCAATTTTAGTTAATGCTGCTCTCTGGTACTTGGGTCCTCAGCTCCTCTTCTGTCCTTGAGAAAATCCAGTGACCTTCTGTGGTCTCTGAACCGACAGAGATGTCACCAATGCTCTTTCACAGTGGCCCAACTGTGGCCATTCCTCAGCCCCTCCGCAGCTGCAAAACCATTTCAGGATAAATCATTCCATGAACAGGACCTTTCTGACCGAGCAATAACAGAAAGGTTTATCAGTTTATTGATTTAGTCCCTTTTAACAAAATACTCCAAGTGTTTGTTTCAGGGTGGTATGAATTGAGAGGGGGAGGGAAATGCTCCTGAGGTGGGTGGCATCTGTTGGGTTTGTGTGCTCTGTTCTCATAAAAACCTGCACTAGAGAGGGCAGGAAAAAGCTTTGGATTTCCATCCACGTGGCCCTGGCCGAGGTGAGACCCTCTGGCCTGAACCGGAGCTGTTTGGTCGTGTAAAGCAATGGAAAGTGCAGAAATCCAAAGGAAGAGCAGCTCTGGAGCTCAAGTTGGGGAAAAGCAGGAACCAAGGGATCTGCAGCCCCAGCCTTGGGGATCTGAGAGGAGCAGGTGAGCTGTGCTTCAGAGTGATGGGAAGGAAACAGCACCGAGCTCCAGCAGGACAGGGAACTGGAGCTCACTGCAAGCATGAAATGCATGGAATTCCTTGGGCTGGGAAAGGCTCCAGGGCCCTGCACGGAAATGGTGAGAGATCTGTCGTTTCAATCTGTCTGGATGAGCCTTCTCTGCCTAAAATGTTGCTCTGCTCCAGCCTGCATTCAGATAAAAGCTGAATTCTGAGGTTTAGCTCCTTATGTTCACCTTGGTGTCTCTTCCTCACACAGTTCCTCTCTTTGGCGTCTCCACACGAGACTCTTTCCTTTTCTCCTCTGAAAAGGTCAAAAGGTAAGAAGAAGGTGGGAAAACAATTTTTTTTATGTTTGCTCTTTCAGTCTTGAACTCCTCCAAGGCTGATGTGGAACAAAACTAAAACAATATCTTTTGGGTTTAGAAAAGTAAAACGTTTCTCTGTAAAAACTCAAAAGAACTAAATACATCCCACATGTTTTTTCCCAAATTAGTGAGGTTATTTTACACTGAGGCATTTATGCCCTCTTCACTCTGAGTGTAAGTATTGAACATGAGCTTTTGGGGCCTTATTTCTGCTGGTCGCTGACACAGTTTATCATCTCTGCTCCTGGCAAATCGAACACAATTGTGCCTAAAGAAGATAAAATAATACAAACCTTTCCCAGTCCTACCTGTCTGCCTTCATCTCTCATCCCTCCAGAGAGCCTTCAGACCTTGCAGCTGAGTCTATCTAGATTTTTTTTTTCATGATCTGATGACATCACTTACATGGACTTGTCTTAGATATCCCCAAAATTCAATTATACTCTTGTAAGACTTTATGAAATTTTTGCAGCCTGTGTTTTTTCTTCCACGGCTGTCTTGATATCTCCTTGCTCTCCACAAGAGAGCAGGGAGATATTTAATTTTTTTTTTATTCAATTTTTTAATTTAAATTTTTTATTTAAATTCTTTCCTTATTGTCTTGGAGCACTTTCAGCTTTGTCTTGTGAACTGTGGTGCCTGCAGGATTTTCATTTTATTTTTGTATTGTATAGACCTTTATGGGCAGCCAGCATTTTCTTCTGTTCTTCCAAAGCTTTATCCCAGGCTGTGTCACAAATCTTTGCTTTTCCTATTTAATTCACAGCAAAATGATGCTCCTTCCTGCACACCGAACTCCTTGACTCACAAACAAGATGCAGCAGCACAACACGAGAGAAAATTTGGCAAATTTGGCTCTGAGTTCATAACCTCCCTCGAGCACAGGACAGGTGTGTTAGCTCACATTAAGAAATCTCTCTGGAAATTCAGGGGATTGTACAGGTAATCACTGTTTGATTAATAATTTACAACACCAACAGGACAGAAATGAAAACTGGGGAATGACAATCTCGAAGCAGCTGTGGGCCTGTCAAATATGGTAATTTTTTACCCTTTTTCCTGTGCTCGGGCTCTGTTTAACCCCATGCTGAGTTGCCTTTCTAGAACACAACCCCTACAACTCTCAGGAATAATTAGATAGTCAGAAAGGAGCAGGGAATGCGTGAGAATTAACTCCCCACCTCCTAGTGTCACCTGAAGATTGATTTACCTAAAAACTAATTAGCTGACAAACCACAAGCACAGAACCCCCAACAAAATGAAGGAAAAAAAAAAAAGGAAAAGAAACCTCGGAGCTTAACCAGAATTTTCCATCTCTGAGTCTATGCACAAGCAACCTCCGTTCTTCTGGGGAAAGCCGCCAGATGAAATCCCCAAAATCTGTTTTTGCAGAGGAGCAAATCAAACCACGAGGTTTGAGCTGGGATGGAATTTCCCTGACACCTGCAAGGAAAGCAAATGTCATTCCAAGGAATTTCTTTCTGAAAAGCACAATCTGCTTTCGGGGTCACAGGGCTCAGGTTCAGCAGTGGAGCCCTTTCCCTGAGTTTGTCACTCCGTTCCAGCCCAAGAGCAGCCACGTCAGGAGCCAGGGTGGGTTATTGGGGATGAAAAATGGAGTCAGGGTGAGTTATTGGGGAGGAAAAAATACAGCGGTTAATACATGATGTTTCTTTTCTTAACAAAAAAAGCTTTTTTTTTTGTAACTGTTGGGCTTTTCCCCCCACATAATTATTTCTACATGGTCACCAAATTTGTTGAGTCGTCTTTAGATGCTACTTGCCACTTCTATATCTCTACAATTCTCAAAAATCATTTTAGGGCCTCTTTTTTTTTTTTTCTGCTGTCTCTAAACTTGCCATGAAGCCAAAGAAATGGTAAAGGTACCAAAATTAAGGCAGGTTCTTTGGTTTTAATCCCAGCAGTGCTGAATTTCAGAGAGAGCCCAGTTCCATCCAAGGCAGAATTCCCCACTCTCAATTTTACAAATTCAACAAAATTTTACAAATTCGACAAAATTTTACAAATTCAATAAAATCACCCAGCTCTGCAGAGATGAATTTTTACTGTGGCCGGATGCAGCCAAGCCTCCAAACGCAACAGAACTGAGAATTTGTGATCCCAGCAAAGGAGAGGACAGGGAAGAGAGAAATAGAGAGCAAACGATTTGCCTTTCTAATTGTCAAAGAAGTGCCAGGAGTTACAACATTTATCCCCTGTGTGTGTGGCTCTCAAGCACAGGCTTTGTCTGCTCATTATGTTAATTGGCTCTATCTCATCTTTATGAAATTCATCCAAGGAGAGGTGCAATTAGCAATTTCAAATTTGCTTTTTTTTTTTAAAAAAAAAAAAAGGAAGAAGAGAACACTACAAAGGATGAAAGACTTCTGTGAAGCTGCCACAAATGAAACGCAGGTGAGACTATAGAAATGGGGAGACACCATGAGAATAGGTTTAGCCACTTCTTTGAGGGGAGTTACCTTTCTGTTTGTCCTCAGAAAAATTCCACCAACTCGCTACATCTGAATAAACTTGACAAAGTCATGAACAGAGAGAAACTTCTCACTTTTCACAGATGAAGCTCTTTCTCTCTCTTTTTCTTTTACTATTTTTTTTCCCTGGGGAAAAGAAAACCAAACCAAAAAACAGCAATCACAAAAAAAAAAAAAAACACAAAAAGCCACAAAAAAAAACCAACAAAAAAACCCACCAAAAAAACCCAAACAAACAAAAAAACCCCCACAAAACAACCCCAACCAACCAACCAACCAACCAAAAAACCAAAAAGAACCAAAAAAACCCAAAAACCAGAACAACCCCCAAAAAAACCGATCAGAGAATCTAAATTATTTCCAGAGAATGGAATTCTAGAAACGGAAAGTATTCCCTTGCAGGCCCAGTGCCACCCAGAGCAGCATTAATGTCCACCCACAGCTGTCCCTCCCCAGGACACCACAGGCTCAGGTGACCGCGTCATCTTTGAAGTCAAAATGGCATTGTGAAAAGATAAATAAAGGACTTATCATAAAAAGAAAAAGGAATATTGCTGATAACTCCTCCATGTAATTGAATTTCTGTGAGCACAGCACACTCCTGAGGACTTCAACAAATACTCCCCAGACATTTTCTCTCTTTGAACTCTTATCTTCCTGTAAATAGGGAGCTGAGTGTTACAAAGATCATCATAAACAAGGCTCATATTTTGGAAAAAAATCGCCTCCTGCCCATTTATGTTTTTTATGGGAGCTCTAAAACATACGAATAAAAAAAGGGAAGGGCTATCAGACCTATAGGCATTTCAGATTGTTGGCGTAAATCAAATTTCATCTCAAAGCTGAAAAGTAAAAGGTACAGAACATCAGATCCTATGAATCACCTTTAGCCATTTTGTGAGGAAAAGTAACCACAGGTGATTGAGCAGCCAGTCCAAACAGCCTGGAACTGGAATTCCAGAAGCCTAAAACAGCACCCAAATGAAAACTTACCGGCAAAGAACAGCAGACAATAATTTGAGAATTTAAAATATCTAACCAGGTTCAGTCTGTCTCCACATCTGCTGCCTGTAACTAACTTATGTTTTCATCATCATTCTAGCTTCGTTATTAAATAGTTCCTTTTTTTCCTTTTAAAAAGTCTCAAAAACTCACGTGCAGAGGGAGGCAGAAGGGAAGAAAAGTTATTTAACCCTTGATTCACTAGAAATGTCTCTCACAGCTTTCCATTCAGCCTGGCAGGGTTGCTGCTTCAGGCAGAGATAACCTTCCCCAAATTCGGTGTCACGGAACACCCAAGCTGTTCTTGCCAAATCCAAATGGGAATTTGGGGCTCTGGTGAACTCCCAGAGCAGGAGCACCGATCTTGGGAGCAGGGAGGGATCTTGGGGCAATGTCAGGGTGCTCTGCTGCTCAGACACATCCCCAGCAATAATTCCTTTTTGTATGGCTGGGGAGACCTGGAACTCCTTGCTAAATCCACCCTAACATTTATTGAGGAGGTTTAACAAGCATTTTCACACATTTATCGATGTGCGTTTTTCAAAAGACAGCAGCTTTGGTCCGTGTTCACTTTCTAGAAAACTTCCAGCCAAAATTCTCTGTTCCATCTCCCTGCCTCTGGACCTGGAGGTGCCCAGCAAAACCCCAAAGCCTTTCTTGGTGCCTCTGCACCAACACCAGCAGCAAACCTCTCCCCACTTCCTCAGAGCTCGCCCCTCCTTCGTTCTGGGCAGTGCCAAACTTGGGGACAGATGTCTCAATTTCATTCACCTGCAGAGGTGAGGCACACGCTCCTTTTGCTCCTCCTCCTGCGAGTGATGTTAATTACACTTTAAAACCCGGCCATGTTTCTTGGAATCCTCCTGCAGAAGCAGTATTTCCTGCATGTTAATTCCAGTTTCTTTATGGGGTAGTTGCTGTGCATGACTGATTAATAGGCCCCAAGCTATACTCAACCTGCTACCCACAGTAAATTGTTCTTTCTGTTGTCGCTGCCATTTCCTTTAAAATATCAAGCTGTTTTATAATTAAGGAGTCCCTCGAAGGTCTTGTTTCAATAAACAATCATTCCTTCCGCCGTGTGAAGATCTCGTGCTAATAAACAATTAAGCAGCACATATTATTTCTCTTGTCTCAAGCATCGAGCTTTTAGGGAAGACCCACTGAGGCAAAACCGAAGACGTGACGAGAGCTCTGTGCTCAAACACAAAATTTCAGCGTGTGCTGTGCAGCTCAGGACAAGATCTGCTCCTAATCTGCACGTGGGGTGAGTTATAGAAGATTAATTGCTCGCAGGAATGTGTAGACACTTTCATATGTCACCCAGAAGATGGCTGAGGAGTTACTTATCTCCAGCAGCTTTATCCTTAATTACCTTCCTCGCTGATAATTCCAAATTTGGGATTCAACGCACAGCGAAAATCTCCCGTATTAATTAGAGATTGTAACTTTGTTATACAATGTGTTTTCTATGATAAACGGCTTTTCCTTGAGCACCTGATATTTTTGTGGAGATGGCAACAACTTGAAAAGTTTGGTGTTGTTAGCAGAAACTTTTTCCAGCTTTTTAACACTGCAGAACACAGTGCAGTGGCACTGGGGCTTATCCATGAACGCACAAATATTTTTTCAGTCACTCATAACATTGACTATAATTTCATTGTTCTGAGGGAAATATGGGTAATTAACATGGACTTTTAAATTTTTTAAGCAATTTGATAAAAGCAGTCCTTTAAAGTGATAAAAGATAATGAAAATGTGCACAAAATTAGGAAATCAGATCAATCTAAAGTCCTACAACATCATCTATGAAATTTTTAATTATCGTTCTAATCAGTTAATCTTTGGCAGTAAGGTTAAGTTTCTAAATATTTGATCATAACATCTCTGGGTGTGTTTGTGCGCCAGGATGTCTTATTTTTTCTTTTCGGGTGCTACTTTCAGTACAATTTCAGACAGATTCCTCGGCTGATACAGGATGCCATCATTTTTCTGAAACACTGGAGCTACAGCAATTTGTGTTAGATATGAATTTGCCCCAAAGACATCAGTTTTTCACATTTAAGAGCTTTCTCTAAGAAAAAATAGATTGCACACCGCAATCCCCACATCAGTATTGTTTCAAATTACTCCAGATATTCGCCTGCCTTCACCTCCAAACACTGCACAGCCCTCGGCTCCTGCAGGCAAGAGCACTGCTGGTGCAATAAATGTACAAATGTTGGAAAATTCTGCTCTTGCTCCATTTTCACTCTCTTCTGTTACAGTAAGTAATCGACAAATCTATGTCCTGCTTCCACACAAACACACGCGCGGCAAATTGCTGAGTTCCACGGGCCCTTGCTTTGCAGATGAAGCAAAGAAATAAAGAAACAGCACAGGACTGTGCTTATAACACCCAAAGAAATAAAGAATCAACACAGGACTGTGCTGATAACACCCAAAGAAATAAAGAATCAACACAGGACTGTGCTGATAACACCCAGTATTAAAAATACCCTTCAAGGACCTCACGAGCGTTCCATCACCTGCACAATTATTTCATTTTCCCCTGCTTTTCCCGGTGACTGTTGGCTTTTCACATGTCCATGTCTCAGTTTAGTGAGGTTGGACGGGGCTGTGCTGGTGTTTTGAGCTGCTGGTTCCCCTTCAGAGCTGCCTTGCAGCAATCCCTGTGGAGCATCCCCGTTCCTCCTGGCAGGATTCACTACCTCAGAGAGTCCTGCCACCCTTGGCTGAGTCCTAACAGAGCAAAAGTGTTCTCACAAGCAGCCCGAGGGCTTTTTGCGATTCTTTGTGGTGAGAATTCCCTTGCCCCAAGCCTGGTGGTGATGTTTTCAGTGGCACAGGAGCTGCTGGGAGCACAGCCTGGAACAGGACACCCCAGCTCTTGTTACTCCTCCCCTGCTCCAGGTTTTGGGTGCTTTATTCTCTCCTCATCTCAACCTCTTTGCACAGATTTGCCAATAAATTTGCACCTAATTTCCTTAAAAGCTTACCCACTGACTCTTCTGGCCCTTTGTATTACAGATTCCTTTTTGTGGACAGTAGAGCAGCTTTTCCATAAACTCCCTGATCCACAGCCAGCGCCTGAAAGCAAAAGCAGCACTGTAATTTACCCATCTCTGATCAACTGCTACATATCTGAGCAGCTGCTGAACACATCCAATAGGATAATGGAGGTTTGTTTTTTCCTTCCCAGAAGTTACAGAACAATATTCCTGCTCTATGTGCCTTCAAAGGCACCCAGTTTTCACTGCATTTCTGTGTAATGGGAAAGTTTTATCCTTTTTTTTTTTTTTTTTTTGGACCAGATTAAATTAGAACTTTTATCCATTTTCTATCTCTACCCAGGAGACACTCTAGCACTTCCCCCAAAGGCAGGAGTTGCTCCAGCTACACAAAAATCTTCAGCATTACCCCATTATTCAATGCCAGACCTCATTCCTTCAGGTATTTTTGTCTTTATGATCATAAACTCATCATCCGTATCTGTGCCCATGGTGTGAGATTCTGTCATTAACCCTTTAAATCTGTCATTAACCCTTTCTGATTATCAGGAAGGTTCCCTGCCTTGTTTTTGACCAAAGGGTTTTGGCAGAATGTCCAAAGCAGGACAGCACCACGGACCAGCAGCTCAGCAAGGAAGGACTGGGGTCAGCAGTGAAGGACAGGGGACAGAAGCACACTGAGGTGGAGGTAGTTTGGGAAATCGGAATGGAAAGCTCTTCCTGGGACCCTGGAATGTGGAATGGAAAGCTCCTTGTGGGGCCCAGGAAATTGGAATGGAAAGCTCTTACTGGGACACAGGAAACTGGAATGGAAAGCTCTTTCTCAGACCCAGGAAATTGGAATGGAAAGCTCTTCCTGGGACCAGGGAACAGAAGGAACACAAAGCAAACCTCGGAAGATGTTTGCTGTGTGGGCAGAGCAGAGCACAGATCAGACATCCTCTGATTCAGCCCTTCTTGTGTGGCCTTTCCAGCTCTGTATTCTCTCCCCTCCAGCCCTGCTTTTCCCCTAGAAAGGAGCAGTCCTTGTCACAAACCCCACGGGCACTGCTGTCTGAGCTCCGTTCCTGCGATGTCTGACCTGCCCCAGCTCTGCCTGCTGCCCCTCCATCCCCAAAAATTCACCCTAAACACACACACGGGCTCTTGGAGTGCCATCTTCCCTCCCCATGCTCATTTCAGATCAGCCACCCTTCCCCAAAACTCACCCTAACCACTCCTGATCGCTCCGCGGGCTCAGCCCTCCAGCCCCAAAAGGGCACATCCTGAGCACCATAAAAACATCTCTGCAGACAGGAGAGTCCTGCAAAGCCAAGGGCAGAGTGCAGCCAGCACAGGGCTCCGACAATGAGCATTTCTCATTAGGAGATGTGCGATTTCAAGGCAGATTTGGAAAGGAAATCTGTGAGGATGCCCTGGGATGGTCCTTTGAACTGCTTACGTAAAGTCAGGAGGAGAAAAACCGAAACACTTGGCATGATTAAATTAATGCCCTTGCATTCAAACCAAAATCAATAGGAGGCTACAGCTGAGGGGATAAGTTGAGGATTTTTTAACATTACTCTCCTCTTGCAAAAATCTGAAGATGGATTTTTATTTTAATGACGATTTTTCAAGGTATACAGCATATTCCCCATAAACCACAGTGAAAAAGTGCCCTGCAACTGATAAATGCAGTGTAATGTAAGTGAAAAAAAGGAGTGAGGGAAAGGTTTTAGAATTCTTAACAACTATTAAGGAACAAAATGAAACTGCTATATTTTAGAAGGAAGAGTCCATCTGCTGCATGTGCATGAAACATCATTTGCTCACCTTGTCTAGAAAATGGGTCACCAAACTGAAAAATAAAACCCAAACCAAAACCCATCCAAACAAGCAGTTTGGTGCTCTTAGTGTAAGAACAAAGCAGAATTTCAGTGGTGAATTCACCAGAACTGTTTGGATCACAGACACACCTACAGAACAGTTGTGCTCTTTGAAGCCAAATGAGTGATCACAGAGTGTCAGATCCCATCAGAGATGAGAACCTCAAGACCCAGGTTTGGTCTCTGGGCTGATGCTGAGTGTGTTGGCAGAAATCTTCCAACCAGAATACCAGAGGGGATTTGTAATACTATCCTGCCAGGGAAGGGCTGGACCTGCTGCCCAGGGCTGTGCTCTAATGAATTTTTCTTTCAGGGTCCAAATGACAATTCAGGACCTCAGGGATCTCGTGTGCCATGAGCTACAGCCAGGATTTCAAGTAAAATTTCTATTTCTATTTCTACCTAGATTAGAGGCTTAGAGCCATCACAGGTAACTATCAATTTTGCTGAGTGAGGATGTATATATACATATTTATTTGTTTATAAAACACACATATATACAGGCATGTGCATTATCCTTTGATGGTCTGGCAGAGGGAAATCCCAGTGGTAGTATTTTTTAACAACCTAATGCTGCAAAACTTCCTTTTTCTGTTCAAGACCCAAAAAAAAGAGGGGAGAAAGAGCAAAACCTTTGGCTAAAAATTACCTAAAAACATATCAATGATTTAAATTGAGATCCACTTCTTGCTACTCTGACACTTCAGGTCTTTTATTTTTCTCTTCTTTCTCACCCCTCCCTTTTATTTTTCACCTCCGCTCTCAATTTCTTTGTTCTCGTTAATTATAATCCTGCTAAGCCTGTACATCTCTCTCTATTCTGCTCCAGTCATTCCTTGAATACTAACTAGGAGAAGAGAGCGAGGAGTTTCTGCTCTGAAATGCTGATATCAGAGAAGTGCTGAACCGAACCCCAGCCCCATCCCAGCAGCTCTGAGCCAAAAGGGACGATGAGCTCAGCTCCCATTGCAGCCTCACTTCCAAAGCTCAGGGGAGGCCCCAGGAGGATCAGAAGGGCAAATATCACACCCAAGTTCTCCAAGAGGTGAAAAGGGAGACGCAGACAACTGGAGATGAGCTAATTTAACGTCAGCGCCCAGAAAAATGCTGGAACGAAATATCAGAGAATTAATGTGTCAGTGCCTGGGGAATAAATAACTGACAGGAAATGGGGATATTTGTCAGGGATCTGTCATGTCAAAATTGTCTGGTTTCCATCTCTGGCAAGGTACCTTGAGCAGGAGATGTCATACATTTTAAATGCAGTGAGACTGAGTGAGATTAATAATTCCTGTTCAGCAGCACAGGTTCTTGGCGCTGCTGCTGAAGGGTTTGTGCTGCAGGGGCTGCAGGATGGGCACCAGGACAGGACACCGTGGGACAGCCAAGTGCCACTGTCACCAGGCTGACCTCCACCAGCTGAGCTCCTCAGGGAATCGTGGAATGGGTTGGGTTGGAAGGACCTTAAAACTCATCCAGTGCCACCCCTGCCGTGGACAGGGACATCTCCACTGTCCCAGGGTGCTCCAAGCCCTGTCCAGCCTGGCCTTGGACACTCCCAGGGCTTGTTTGCACATAAATCATAAAATTAATGCTGAATCAGCCAGGTAAATAATAAATATTTCTAGGGGGAAAAAAAGTGCTACCAATGGAATGAATAAAATGTGAAATACCCCAAAATCTGTCAAATTTGTTAAAGAGACAAATATTGGTGGCTTCATTTTGGCAGGAAAATTCAAACAGGCGAATACAACATGAGGACAAGTGGAGGAGGCAGGAGAAATTCTGGAAAGGACGAGCAACAAATCCATTTTTTGGTGTAAATCTCAGTTCCCGGGTCAAAACTACGATGGATCTAGAACCATGAACTTTCTCTACATTCTCCAAGTCTTCCAGCCCAGGATCACAGCTCTTACTCCTGGATCATTTACTGATGAAAATGCAATTAGTGGCTGCCAGGATGCAATCACAGATAAACAAAAATATTCAGAATCGAGAGTTTTGGACTTTCTTTTCTGCAGCAGCAGCGTTGGGAATTTGGCACCTTATCCCTCAGTTGCTTCTCTTTAATGAACCATTCTCCTGTAATCTCAGGAAAAAACAGTTTTCCCTTTTGCAAGGATTGAAACGTCTGTGAGAGAGGCTTTGAGGAAACTGATTAAAAATTAATAAACAGATTAACGAGTTTGCTTAGTTAGGTGTACCACGTTGAATATTACGCCACAAAACCACCTCAGTTCTCTATCAAAAGGTTTCTAGTCTGGTTTTTTTGGATTATAAATCTCTTGAGGCAGGGCCCACCCCACGATCCTTTGTCAGTCCCTGTGTAACACTGCCCACATTCAGCTGCTCCTCCAACACAAACAATAATAATTTGTCTACCAAAATGCTCTCAGCCATTAGAGAGAAGAGCTGATACAACACAGCCCTGATGAAGCCAAACGAGGCATTTTTGTAATCACCTTGCTGCCATAACTCTTCCAGATTAAGCTCAGCGCTGCCGTATTTAATTCCCAGCGCTGAAGGGGAAACTAAAACCCGAAATATTGCTGCCATTGTAACAAAACAAATCACTCAATCAATCTTGTTAAAGTTCCTCCAACTGCTCCCAAAGTTAAACCAAGCACGGCTGTTGTGCTGAGAGAGGAGTTTGACCCCCGGCAGGGTGTGATGCCAGCAGATTTCTGCATTCATTTCCAGGGTGCAGCAGCTTTTGTGGTTTGTGAGCTTTTTATTCCCCATAAAGACGCAGCTTAATGTGCCTCTGCAACGCTTTGCACTTAAGTGATACTGAGATAGCTCAGAGTGCATCTAAAATGTTATATAATCATCTCTAAGTTCTGATTCCGTTCCCCCCCTCCCCTGCCCCTGGCATTTAGCAAATGGTATTTTTGTTCATGTAAGTCACGTTCTGCCCAACTACGGAGCCTTTTCACAAAAAATCAAATTAATCTTACACAAAAATCAGATTCTTAGTATGAATATGCCCAATTTCATTGAATTTTTTTATCGCTTTCTGCTCACAGGGCACGGCGATGAAATATAACTGAAATGTCAAATGAAATGTATGGCAAAGCGATTAGGAAGAAACTTTTAGCATTTGTTACAGATTAATATGTTAATTACGGCACGTATTGTGGGGAAAGATTAAGTATCACCAAAGTAAATTTATTTTTAACCAGCTTTATTCCTCGCACTTCATAAATTAACCAGTGGAATACGTAATGGGGAAGAATTCCAGCTCTGAGATTGCTGGAAATTATGCAAAACTCCAAAGCGTAGAGGGTTGCAATACAGATAATGTCTGCGCTTTAAAATAAGCACTTCATCAAAGGGAATTATGCCTCCTCCAGCACCCCTATTTTCCCAGACTGCTGCAGGTATCTCCAACTTTGCCACAATGACAACACCAAAACCGTTTTTTAAACTCTGCTTTTGTCTTGGGACGTATTAAGGAAGGCGAAACGTTGGTTCCAAGCCCAACAGTGCAAACGCCCACCTGACATTAAGAAACTGCACTTGTAAAACATGAAAAAGTGCAATGGGGTGCAGCCCTGAATCCTAGAGCAAAACATGCCCAGGGATGTTGGTGGCTGCATCAGCTCCTCATCCATCCCTGGATCTGTTCTGTGTGGAAGGCAAACAAATCTTCAAAAGCAGAGCCTAAACCAATACCCACAATGAAGAGGCTGGGGGTTTTGCTGTGGATTTCAGAGGAAGCAGGGGGTTGAGCCATTTTCAGAAAGTTGAATGGGTTCAATGGCCTTTAAGCCACCTCAAGTTTTTCCTTTAGTTTCAGCAAATTTGGGGACAGACTCACACAGAACATGGGATGGGACCCAGAGTCTGATCCTCTCCAAAAACACAGCTCTTTAATATCTCAAATAACTTCTCACCAAATCACAGCCCCCAGGCTGAGGGGCCCCACAGGATAAACCTGTGCAGAAATGGGAAATACAACCCCTGGGTGACTTACAGAGCAACCGAGGTGATTGAAATTAAAAGTCACGTTGGATGGTGTTTGGTTAGCTCCTGTTCTGGGCACCTTTCCGAATATTTTGACACATTGAGTATGACAAATAATTTCCTCCTGTTAGAAAGTATTATTTTTATAACACGAAAGAGAAAGTGCTATTCCAAATCATGGGTCCATCTGTCAAGGATAATCCTGACAAAAGAAAAGCAAACTTCCAACTCATTAATCCTGTAGCTGGTAATTACTCCAGTAAAGAATGAAGTCCCTACTTTTTGAAGGTTAAGAAGACTATTTGTAGCTTTTTGTGGAAAGTCCCTCATTAGATTCCCATAAAATATTAATTCTGCATTATTCTGGGGACAAAGCTGTAATCAAAACCTACAGGTTGGATGTCTGGAAGAAGACCAAGGTGATGAGAGCAGACAGGAACAGCATTGCACTGCTCTCTGGGGATGTGTCTCCCAGCAAAGCCCCGGAGCAATCCAAATTCTGAGTTCGGAGTTTCTCAGCCGCCCCTCTCTCTCAGCAAAGCCTCCCCTCTGTGCAAGAGTGCATATTCTGGTGTTAATTTAGTTAATTAAACAAAATTCACTGGTTATTAGACCTCTGAACTGAATTAGGAGCCCTTTTTGTCTTTCAGCTCGTATAATAACAAATCACAAATTCTAACAAAACAGGAAAATATTTCCCCATTTACAAAATAAAGAGAACAGAAAGCCCATGAAAAATTCTGCCTCCCTTCAGATGTTCCTGTGAACAACGAGAAAGAAAGAGACCTTGGGGATAATGTTCTTGCAATCATAATTCAAAGATGTGCAATTACAATTCATTAAGCATTGCTAGACCATCACAAAGGAGAGGCGATGTCTGCTTTAGCAGCCATCACATTAGCAGGAAAGAGCCTCAAAAACTTCAAAAAACTTGGGTTCAGGCTGGCAGAAGTCCTTCCAATGACACTCCCTCTGCTCCATCTTACCCCGATTGCTTTTCTTCTCTTCAAATAACCCATTTAGAATGAGCTGCTCCCACTAATGATCTATATCCTCCCTGGGACTGACAAGGCTGACAATCAAATCTGTTCTTGGCCACTTCAGCTGCGGCCTCTGGAGTTTCAAATTGCTGAATAACTCCAAACATATCTGGAAAACCATTAAAGAACCATCCCCTCCGCTTATTGCAGGCGTATCGGGGGTTATTCATTCTCCAAGTCCACAAACCTAATGGCTTCCTCAGCCTCACAGCCAGGAATAGAGAGGTGTGCTGGTCATTCTCACAGCTGGCCCTTTCATAAAGTGTTATGAAATCCAGAAAATCCGTGTGGAGCGAAGGTGAGGCCGGGCAGGTCGCTCAAAACTTGGGCTGCCAACTGCAATTGGGAGAGAAACTGTCATATCTTCATTAAAATATATTTTCAGCTTTCACTTCCAACCCAGCCGTGTGTTTAAGGAGCCTCCCACTGATTCTCCCTTCCATGGAAAGCAGGCAAAACTCACAGACAACTTCCAGAAGTTCCTTACACCCTCATAGATTTTTGATTGAAACACAACTCCCGCAGCACCGCGTTAGTTCATTGAATGCTGTATTGGTTTCATTTACTGAAGGGTTGGGGTTTTTTTGCACCTGCCTCACACGTTTACCCCATTAAGCATGTGCAGATTATCGGGTAACTGCTCAATTAAACTAAACGATTGTTCAGATGGAATATTTCATTAGAGTAACGAGGGGAAAAGCTCCTTGGCATGTATTAGCAACCATGGCTTGTGTCTCACTGAAACAATTACAGATTAAATGGTGGCATTTGGACACTTCAGCCTGCACATGTCAGTGGGAGAAAACTCCAAGCAACTCCATTGGCCTTGGACAAACTTTTAAATTTAAGATTACTCATCTAAAGGAAGCTAATTAAAGAATGGATTCAAATTATTTTGGTACTTCTTGTCTGATTTCCCGTACCCCAAACCTCTATGGATGCGCCCAAAATTCAAAGTGGAACTCATCAAAACTCAAGAGTTTTGCTCTGCTTCATTCCTTGGGTTTTTGTTTGAAACTCAGCCCCGCTTTGCAGACTTTAATGAAAATTCTGGTTCAAAGGCAGACTCCGAGTGACTCAGACATTACACGCTCCAGCTGGAGTATCTCAGAGTTATTCTTGGTAACAAGGGACACACATTTGCCCGCAGAAAAGTGGGAAACTTGTAGGTAGTACAATGTAAATTGTGCTGGATTTTTGTAACTCTCTGATGGCTCAATTCTGCCATCCTTGTTCACTCTGAACAGTGGCTTAATCTGAATTTAGCCAAGTGATTCAACGGGGGAGCTTTTGCAAGGGAAATATTACCCTACACAATTATCGCTGCAGCAAGGTCAGGAGGCCTCACCATAAACAGCTCCTGGAGAGTTTTAAAAAGGACAAACTGAACAGAGGAGAGGTGTGAACGGAGCCACGGCACAAAACAAACCTCGCCCTGCTGCTCTTCCATTCCAAAGCAAACTCAAAACTCAAAACTCAAACCCAAACGTTTAATATCTCAGCAAAGCAAAACTGTGCCCCAGACTTTCACCTTTCAGACAATTTCGTTTGAGCCAGCACAACAGTGTGGAAGCAGAGAGATGTAATCCTGGAATGGTTTGGGTTGGGAGGGACCTGAAAGCTCATCCATGGGCAGGTTCCATGGGCAGGGACACCTTTCACTAGAGCAGAGCAGTCAGAGCCATAATATGTTGGGTAATGAGTCTACTCTGAAATAAAATTTAAAAAAAAAAAGAAAAAATAAGAAAAAATAAGGAAAAGAAGAAGGAAAAGAAGAAGGAAAAGAAGAAAGAAGGAAAAGAAGAAGGAAAAGAAGAAGGAGAAAAGAGGGGGGGAAAGGGGGAAAAGAGGGGAAAGGGGCGAAAAAGGGGGATGAAAAAAGGGGTGAAAAGAGGGAAGAAAAGGAAAACAAAAATTTTTGGTTTGATAAAGCAAACAAAAAAAAATCTGTATCTCAAATATTTTGCCAAATCTGAAAAGACATTTTATACATATATATATATATATATATATAAAGATAAATCTTTCACGTGTCACCATGCACGAAATGTGCCTGGCTCTCAGGGAGAACAGAAGGAGAGCTCACCCATGTGCAGCAAGGCCCTCGCTCAGCTGCCACCACCCCAGAGCAGAGCTCTGTGCCCATTTGCTGTCCCTCTGTGGTGGCAGGTGACTGGTGCCACCCCCAGCCTTGCAGCAGCTCATTCAAGAGCTCTGGATTCAACAGCTTTGCTGGATTGCTGGAAATTAATTATTAGAATTACTGTGGAAATTCAATGTGTCAAACCAGAAGTTTGCCGGTGGATTGAAGAGAGCTGTGATGTGCTGCAGTTAACGGAGCGAGGGCTGGATAATGGTGGGGATCTTCCTCTTGGTGAAACAAAACAACTTCTGGATTATTATCGGCCAAAATTGTCTCATTAAAGATAAGGAGGCTATCATCAGCATGGACAAAATGAGCAGGATTTGTCTGATTAAAGCTCTTCCCCGGGGGTACAGCAGGGCAGGATTTTTCCGCCCGTGGGCACAGCTCCTCAGGGCTGCTGCAGCTCGACATGGCTCCAGGAGCCAAACCCACAAACCTTCTCCTCCCAAAGGTGATCAGAGCCTGCTCCTGATCAAACCCCATGCAGCACAGATCTGTGATTGTCACAGACCTGCAGCAGTGCCCTGGGGTGACACACACACACACCTGGCACTCGGGGACTGTCCCCAAGGCAGCACTGAACTTGGGGTTGGATATATTTGTTTAATGTGCTGCCTGTCCTAAATTATTACACAATCACTGCAGATTCCCTTAGCCCGTGATTATCCATGAGCATACCTGAAGGCAGGTGATTAAGGATTTAAATTAGAATTTTTATTTCTGGCAGTTAATTTCAGTCTGAGTTGACAGAGGAGGTGTTGCAGAGCTAAAAATAAAAATAAAAACAAACAGTCATTGTGAGTGCGCCTGGAGAAAACTCCTAGCTAGATTTTTTTTTTTTTGGTTTTTTGGGGTTGGTTTTTTTGTTAGTTTGGTTTTTTTGTTGTTTTGTTTGTTTGTTTGTTTGTTTTGTTGTTGTTTTGCGGGGGTTTTTTTGTTCAAACTTCCACAGAAATCCCTATTGAAACTGCTAAATAATAATAGTAATAAATAATAATAATATTAAGTCAGATTTAACATTAGCAATGCTAAAAATGTAATTACTGGGTTTGTATTTGTTCATGTTACCATTCTTCTCCTTCCTCTTTATTAACCTAATTCTTCTTATCACTTTTACACTGCAAAGCCTCCAAGTCACTCATGTGTTGGTCCAGAATATAAGAGCAGATCTGTGTCATCTTCCAGCAACACAATGCAGACAACAGAAATAATAAGGAATGCAATTCCATCAGGAGAGTCTGCAGTACAAAATTAGAGATATAGCAACACATCCCTGTGCTCAGGAGCTCTTCACAGTGACACAGATAATGCAGGATCCGCTGGTGAATGTTATTTTTTGTACCTAAAGGGAATAATGCTGAGGTTTTCTCTTGCTGTGAACACAAACCCAAGGCAGCTGTGTGGGACCTGGGGCCTCACAAACAGGAGCAGAGTCCAGAGAAGAGAGACAGCAAAGGAACACCACCAATTGATAATCTGTGTTTTGTAAGAGTATTGGCCAGAATCCGTGCTTCGTTCCACCTGAAATGATCGAGGTGGCAGGAGGAGCTCCCACCCTGCCCCGATCTGCCTGAGCTGCACAACTGGCCCAAAAATGAAAATCCTCACAACCAGAAGACTGGAAATTGTATTGTTGCTACTGTGGATCTAAAAGGCAATGGCTGCTCCTCCTTTCCACACACTTCTCTATCTTCTCTGCCCAGCTGGAATCAGAAAATGAAGGGCCACATTCCCTGGAACACCAACACTTCTGCCCATTCTGATTCTTTCCAGTGTGCCACTCATCTCCACCACCGAGGCCCTTCCAGAGGTGCGTCCGCCTCAAAGCAAGTAGCAGCAAAAAACGTTTCATAAGAAATCCGGGAGCTTCTGACAAGTTTTGCAGCCCAGCCTGGCAGATGCAAGGCTTCCCGATAATCATCAAAACAGTTGGATGCTTTCTGAAGCTTATCGGAGCCAAACAGAACCCCGGGCCCTTCTGAGGTTTGTCCTGCTCTGGTTTGAATGGGCTTCAGACAGTCATTGTGTGGTGTTTTGAAAGCGATGTTTTGTTGTGCTGGGAGCGGCAGCCAGCGGAGTGAGGAGCCTGCACTCCTGTGCCATATCGCCCAGGCTCATATGTTTGCTTTTTCACCCTCTGCTGTTTGATCCTCTGCAGTGGATTCTGTACTGACACAAAAAAAATTAGCTGTGACACCGGGGGATTTATACAAATGAAACGGAGGCTACGAGAAAAATTATTAAAAAGAGTACCCGGGATGGGATTTCTTCGCTAAAGGCTAAATAATGTTAATTTCCTAGAAACTGATCCAACCTTTCGACTCGGTGGCTCAGCACCGCAGGCAGCACATCTGCTTGTCCTGGGTTTGGGAAGGACTTGGCATCCTTCCTCCTGTGGTCAGCAGGGTGTCGAGAAACTGATGCTTCGCTTGATGTGGCAAGCTCCAGGGTTCCAGGAATAATGATGGCTGAAACATTATCCAGAGAATAAACAAATTATTTTTTTCCCCTTTCTTCCCCCTCGTGATAAAGCCTATCTTGTGAAATTTAGGGCAGCTCTTTTATAATTTATAGGTCCTAGCCTGGTATCTTATCAGGCCATAACATATATGGATGAGTGTATGACTTTTCTTTCTTTCGCTAATCAGCTTTTTAGCCTGTCCATCAGGTTTCAATCAAATTTGAGAGGGAGAAGTTTAAAAGATACAAAATACCTGCAGGGTTTATAAAGAGGAAGCACAGGCAGAGAGAGGTTATGAAGGTTATCCACTGCAACAAAGGCTGCAGTGTGAGCCAGACCTTTCTTGGACACAGGTCACCTGCTCTAAAAGCTTCTGTCACCTCCGATGGGCCATCTAAAGCACCCCAAGAATTTGCTCCAAGGGGGCTCTGCTGTCTGATCAGGGCCGTGAAACACTTAAAATAAAAAAAGAAAGTCTCCTACATCAATGAACTGCGGACCCAAAGGCACAGGAAATTGTTTCCTTACATTCTCTACCCCTACACGTCCCTCTTAGAGTTTTTCGACCAAATTTTTGCGAAGAGGAATTTGAGCTCAGTGTGGAGTTCTCAGGCCCTGCCAGCACATCCCTTCCTGGAGCTTCTCTCTCTTTTCCTGTCTTTTCCTGAAAGCAGCCTTGAAGGGACTCACTTTAGAAGATGGCACAAAATCCAGCCCTCCCTCCCCTCAAGCTGAGAGATGGACTGTCAGGGTAGAAGGGAGGCTCTGCACACCCCGAGAGAAAGCAGATTCCTTTATTGCAGGGAAGCACGAGGCTGGAGGGAGCTCTGACATCTCCAGTGCCATCCCGACCCACCCACTGCCCTCCACCCCCATCCCGGAGCTCCATCACATCACGGGAAGGAGCGGGGATGGAAATCCTGAGCTGGAATGTGACAGGAGCGAGCCTGAGCAGCAATGTCCTGGAGCAGTGTGACAGTGTCTGTGTGTGTCACACTTCAGGTGTGCACTGACACCGCGGCACCAGGGATGATCCCATCTGCAAAAGGCACAGGACCTGCAGCTCTCAGCACAGCCAGGGCTATTATTCCTCCTCACATTCCTCCTCATCCCAGGTATCAAGCAGCCAGCAGGGAACTCTTTGATTGTGGTCACTATTTACCTGAGAAATGTATGAAATGGAGGCTGGGATGTAACCGGCTTTTCGGTTCACTCTCTGTTCCCCAAGCCCAGCCAATGGAAAACAATTTTATTTTTACGCTGCCCTGACATCCAGCTGCCCAGCATGGGACACGCATTCCTCTGGCAAGAAGCTGATAAGGAATTTGTACACCGGTGCATGAAATGGAAATGAAACAAGGCTGAAATTCATCCAGCAAAACAGGAGTCAACTCAGCTGCTCTCTGGATACTTGTGAAGATGCATTCAGCACCTCGACTCACAGAAGAATACAGATCACATGTAATTCAAATCTGCATGAGGGAGTTTCTGCCTGTCAGACCAAACGACCACTATCAGCAGATCCTGCACCTCCTTGAAGAGAACAAAATGCTCCCCTCGACCACGACCAACCTGGAGCAGCAGCTGTTGCTGGAATCTTGTGGCTGCTGTGAAGCAGTCAAGGCTTTAAAGGTGTGATCTATTTCTACAGAGAGCCAAAACTCACCGTAACGTGCCTCTTTGGTGATAATTGCAATTGTCACTGAGAACACCGAGCCTGGAGATCATGAGTGGATGGAAAGGAAGCTATAAAGTCTTGGCAGCAGCTCTTGAAAGCCTGTGAGGACTTGCTGTGTTCCTGCTGCTGGCTGCACAGGGGACAGGAATTGCTCTTCAGAGCTGAAAGAGGCTCTTCAGCAGAGAGGCTCTGGAGGAGAGCCCAAGCAGCACTGCTAGCAGCAATTAACATCAGCGGCTGTACACAAATGGAGCTTGCAGAAGAGTTTGTTGGCATGAAAAAGTTCATTTTAGACTGACAATCCATCGTTTAGCCGTCCCACTTTTTTAATTCCCTCACTTTGATGTTCATGTGTTAAGCGTGCTTTGACTTTTCACTGAATTCATCCCGTCAGTGGCCACCTGACCAGTCAGGGTTATCAAAAGTGGGGTTAGAGAGGATCAGGTTCAGAAATAAAATTACAAAAAGTCTCAGGGAATGATAGGTTTTACCACCTCTGCGCCACCACCCCACAGCAATTTATCCATCTTCCTGTCTTATCCCATCTCCTGAAATACATGAGGCACAGCCTCGAATTGCGTTTTAGCAGCAGGTTGGAGTAATAGATGCTACAAGGAACAGTGACATTCCTGATGCGTGATGCTCTGCGCACCGCGGGGAGCTGAAATCTCACTTTGTATGCCTTATGGCGAGCCATAAATTCCTGGCTTTATGTGCTGATGTAAAAACCCGTTTAACAAACCCATTGGAGCTCACCGCCTGGATCAATGTTATGACAGGCAATAGACTCCTGACAGCATTCCTGTGAGGAAGTATCCACACATCCTCGTTCACGGGCGTGTATTAATTTAATATGTTCACAAGAGCACGTGCCGGAGTGAAGGGATTCCTGCTCCCACCTGCAGTGGCTCGGGGTTGGTGGATCCATCCAGCAGCGTTAAAAGGGCAAATGATGTTTCCAGCACAGCTGCCCTGAGCGCTCTCCTCAAACTCGGAATGTTCTGAGTGGTTAATGCTGCTTTTTGTACCTGTGTTGCCAGAATACAGCGTATTTTTAAGGGTGGAATTCATCACTGTTCTTGCGTGCTCAGAGAGACAAGGTGGACATACAGATGAAACGCACGGATAGCTTTGAGAGACAACGGAGCAGGAGCCATCCTGCATCATAACTAAACAGAACACTGCAATTTTGTTGTCAAATTTACAAAGGAATACCAGGAAAATCATCTCACCGTGGTGAATTTAAACGTGGGCATGGCTGCATGCACCAAAGAGGGCCTTTGATGGAAAGGTCCTTAGATAAGGAAAAAATGCGGAATGGACACGCACTGGCAGCTACACATACTGAATATGTAGATTATTGTACCACTTGATGGAGGATATTATTGAAATAGAGTTAGCTACAACCCAAGTATTCAGGCCACATTCCATAAATTTGGTAATTAATTTGTGAGCAAAAACCTTCACTGGCATTTGATAAACCAACGCACTAAAGGGTACTGCAAAAATCGTGAGCTTTGAGATATTCAGAGGAAATGTACACGAGTATTAATTACTAATCAATCAACAGCCAGCCCACGGAAACACATAGCTTACATAGGAACCAAAACTACTCAAATTAGCTGAGTATTATAGTGGTTGTAGAAAAGGGATGGGAATTGCAGGACAGTCCCAAATGGATACAGAGCGTCTGTGAATTAAACACAGATGCCTCTTGCAGTGACTGCAAGGGGGAAAAAAGAAGTATGATCTATATCTGAGTGCTCAACATTTCACTGTTTAGAAAAAGCCTTGAAAGCCCTGGTTTTATGATGGATTTAGCTCTCAGGAAAAAGGCTTGGAGAGAACTTTCATCTTTGTGGCAAATCCTACAAAGAGGTGACCCTGGCATTTCTAAAAGCGCGGATCCTGTGAGATGAGAGCCACCCCTGCTGCAGGAGAGGCTGGGGAGCTGCAG
Organism: Acanthornis magna; assembly: GCA_036785705.1. NCBI lineage: Eukaryota > Metazoa > Chordata > Aves > Passeriformes > Acanthizidae > Acanthornis > Acanthornis magna. The sequence goes on from JAWUZG010000179.1 coordinate 1,559,015, forward strand.
AGGAACAGCTCTGTGAGGGCTCAGAGTGTCCTCAGAATAAACACCTGACCCAAAGCCATGCCAAGCTCAAAGCCATGACTTCTCTCAACCACGTTAGGAGGGTTTTTCTGCCTGAGAGAGCACACACGTTATTCCAACAATGTTCAGGGGTGCTGTGTTCACTGCCAGGACATCATCCACCTAAGCAAGCAGCTCCCTGTTTCAGACATCACTTGGTTCAGCACATAAATGTTAAGTGAGGCCAAGACTTAGCACAGAAATTAAAGTACAGTCCAGGAATAGCTGTGTGCTGAAGGCCTGCACTGAAATCTGGTGCTAATAGAGAGCACTAAGATTGTGGATGAAATTAAATGCTTTCCCCAACACCATTTAACCATTCTCCCCAATGCCGGCCAAGCCTGTCCTCTGCCTGCCATGAATTAAAGTCCTAAATTAATTGCCACAACGTTAATCCAACTCTTTGCCCAATTACACTGTCCCTTGAACCATTAGGGTCCTGATGAGCTGGAAAGCTGCAGAGCGGAAGCCCCAGATTTCTCAGCTGCAGGTTCTCCAACAGCCCTCAAGGAGAGGAAGAAGAGCCACAAACCAACCACACATTGCAGGGCTGCAGTGCTGTGCAGGCAGGAAGCTTTCAGCCAGCAGAACGTCTGCAGACCCAAGGATAGATCCCTGCCACACCCCGATTCCTCTCCTGCTTTCCTGTCTCCAGGAGATGAATCCACACGTGTGACTTGCTCAGCCACACCAACCAATCTAGGAAAGAGCACGGCCACCTTCCAGTGCTTCTATTTTCTGCTAATGTATTCCCGTTTCCTGTGCAAAGCAATTTATTCAGCATGAACAATTTGCAATAATATATAGTACGTGGTCTGTGCTACACAAGCCTTTTCATGTGTAATTAATATTTTATTAAATTTTGACATTAAATTACTTTTCTTACCCAATAAAAGATTATATTTTCCAGTTCATGGATGCAAATCTACTGATAAATAATGTAAGAAATGTTAAAATATCAACAGATATCACTTTACTACAAAATAAATTACTTCCTTCCCCAGAGGATATTTAATCTCAATTATTGCTCATGGAAAGCACACACCGCTAACGAGCAAGCCAAGAACAACCCAACTCCTGCGAACACGATTGATAACTAAACTGCGATACGTCCTTAATAACCTCACCCCAATCCTGCTCCGAGGAATTGGGAATTCACAAAGCCGTTTGCTCCTTCATTTCAACAATTTCTATGTTTCCCAGGAGGAGGAGCCGTGGGGAGCATTTGAGGAAACACTACAAATGCTGTGTTTGTGGTAATTGTCGGAGCTTGCACACATTTCGTAAGAGTTTGTGTGGCACCTGACGTCTCAACTCCGCTGAAAATGTTCAAGGCCAGCTTGGACAAGGCTTGGAGTAGCCTGGTCTAGTAAAAAAAATTTTTACTAGACACCCATGCCAAGGGGGATGGAATGAGATGATCTGAGAGGTCATTTCCAACCCAAACCATTCACTGCTTTCACAGGCTTCTGTAGCATCACTGGAGGTGCTTGAAAACTCAAATATGGGCAGGATAAGGTCATGCTGAGCCGACAGCTCTTCACTCACCCCTCTCTTTTATGTGGAAGAAGCAGGAGATAATTTTGGGACAACTGCCTTACAGATAAATCACTTATCAACCCTCAAAAAAGGCATCCTAGGGCTTCCTTCCCAAATTGGGATTGACTCCACCAAACACAGAGCCCAGAAGAGCTCTGTCACCATTTGACCAATAGGCTGCTAACTTTTTTGGTTTTAATATGACAAAACAAAGGAATCAGTGCAGAATCAGAGGTGTGGAGTGTGTCACACCCTCAGAGCTGAGAGAACGCTCCGACACTGCTGGTGATGCCCAAAAGCACAGCCCAGGTGTTGGGGTACAAGAGCTGCTTCCATCAGCTCCACATTCATCCCAAGAAGGGACAGGAGGGCTCAGCACTTGCAGGGTTTGGTGGATGAGGGCAGCCCGAGTGTCTGACAGCACTGGTTGCTTTATTTTCCGTGTGCAATGGGATGGAAAACGAGAGCTTTGCTGTCACCAGAAGAGGAAATTAGAACCAACGCAGAACGAGCGCCAGGTCTGTAATGGCTGCACACAGATGTTAGCAGAGTAAACTTGAGGAAAATATGATAAAGGCTGAACAATCAGCCATCCCCATCAGGTGGGAATGTTGGGAGTAGTTGCTCGAGCGGGAACATGTGCAGAACGGATGAATGGTGCACGGGCCCAGATGCAGGAGAACATCTGTGCAGAGGATGCTGGCATCGAGCACTGCTTGCATATTCATGCTGTCATTGTCACTGCTTCCTCCGTGCAGCTCCTGACAGCTCAGCAGAGCTGCAGCTCTCCAATCTGCAGCCAGCAGCTCCCAGACCATCCCAGGGAGCAGCAGCACGCTCGGGTTAGGGCAGGGGAAAACAAGTCACAGCAAAAGTGGGCAAGCTACTGACCATTCCAGCACTGCAACTGCACAAACTCTTGGCGGCAGCTTGGCCAACTCTTGGAATGTCTTTCTCCACAAGTAGAAAACATCAGCTTTTAGAAGCTTCACCAGCGACTCTTCTCCGAGAGTGAGGGTTTGCACATCAGTGCAGTGCTGTTTGTGCTCACAGTGACAGCTCCCCTCTGTTCCAGAGTGCTGTCAGAGGGGTTTGGGCATAAAACAATAAAAACAATAAACCAACAAAACTCTTCATCTTTGCGGCTGCAGCGAGTGACCCAAATTGCTGTGAGTGCATCTCTCCAAAACTGAATACGGTCAGTGCTGGGACAAGGGCATCTCATCCTAAGGGCCACTTCAACCTGCACCACAAATAAGTGCAATCAACTAGAAAAAGAATAATAAACCACTGTGTAATATGGCGAGATCATGAAAACAATTGTAGAGCTTGCTGGAAATGAACTCATCACCCCTCATATCCTTACTATAGATGTCACTATCTCTTCCCCAGGGTTTTTTTGCCTCCCATTGCTGTGCAGACACTGACCTGTTATTGGTGTGAGATGAAGAACAGAATGAACTCCGTTCCCACTGTTTGCACCTCTGCTATCAGTTACATTTTCTAATGGAAGCTGACGTAAGGTAATGAAGGTGGGGTGGGTTTTTTCCATTCCTACTGGGTCAAAACCATACCACATCATCAGCTTTTGTGAAACACACACATCCCTCACTTACCCCCAGCCACTGCTAACCTGTGCTGTCTCTGACCCATTAACTTCTGCACCTTTCACATACTCCCATGCTCTGAAAATTATATTAGAAATTTTGGACTTGCAAGCTCAGGGCAGCAAAGGTCACTGCACCTCCTAAATTAATATTTATTTGCTCTGGCCATAACCTTCTGCCACAGGTGACTCACAGAGGCAGCCAAGTGGACACATTAATATACTGGAAATTAAGAGCTAAACATAACATTTTAGTAAGTAAATAATCTATATAAAAGCAGAGGTGTGACCCTTCCTGGCTGATGCAGACGAGTGAGCTGTGATACCAAATCTGTGATGGAAGGCAGAATGCAGATTGATTATTTTTTATCAAATAACTCCTTTCCCTCTAAACTCAACAAATGACATGTATTATGCAATTGTTTCTTTTTCCTTAAAGCTAATCTGTGAGAATACAGTCAGTGCATATATAAAAATGACCACAAAAATTCAGATTTGATACACCGGGGAACAAACTGCAGTAACATCAGCTGCATATCAGGGAGTTAATACAGACATTAGTGTAACTCTAAACTGATTTCCATCGTTCAGACTTCCCTGTGCTGTGATTTTTGTTCACTTCTGGATTTCTGCATGAAGTTTTTCAACTTCTTGCGGGAAGGAACTTAGTGAAAATGTTTTATATCTAAACACAGCTGCTGAGGGGCCCCACCCCACACGGACTGCAGGCACAATCAGCACTCACATCGCACAGCCTAATTTTGCCAGGCACTCTATCACAATTCACAGAACCTATCGCTACCCTGAAAAAAATTCATGTTGTGTCAACTGCAGGCAAACTTGATGAATTAGAGGTTCCAAAGGTTTTTTTTTTACCCCACTTTTCCATCCCCTTGCTTCTGCAGTTTGACGCAGAGAGAGCTCCACCTGCAAACAGCACTGTCCAGGGGCTGTGGAGTCCTGGGCTTGGTGTGTGCTGATCCTCAACCCAGGCACCACCCTCTGAAAGTGATTTCTCATGTCAGATGGTTTTATTTGGGGAAACAGCTCAGAAAACACGACCACGTGTTGGACCCAAGATAAAGAGACTCAAACTGTCACCTTCCTCCAGGTGGCTTTGGCCAAGGCACTTGGGTTAGCACTTCCTCTCAAGTAGTGAGGGTGGGAACAGATCTAATTCACAGATATCCTGACGGAAAATGCTAGGAATTGGCTGTTTTAGCACCAAATTCTAGTGCTTTCATTCTTCTGAACTAATCTCACCTGAGCACGGAGTGCACAGGAGGAGAAAGAAAACAGCAAAGTGACAAAGAGTCGATTCCTGATCAGACTGAGCCGCACCTCATTTGTTCTCATACATCTCTCAAGCCGCAGCTTGTCAGAGTCACCTGAATAATCCTGGTGTGATTCCAATCCATATTTCTACCTAAATAATCGAAAATCTTTAGCCTGCAATGAGCACAGCTGGCAATGACACAGCGCATCCATCTGCCCTCTTGCACCGGGCGGAGTTTAATAACCAACACGCCCGACGGGCTCAAATAATTTAGAGCCCATATTTATCCTCGGGAGTGGCTCTTGCTGGCTAAAGGTTTCACCACTTCCTCATAAATTTGAGGGCTGAATGTGCAGGTAGGGGAGGGGAGAGATTTGTGGGAGGAATTCTGTGTAGGTGAGTGACGGCTCCTAATGACGCCTCCTCGCCGGGAGAAGTTGCTTTTGTGCTGTCATTCTGAAGTATTAAATTTTGATAAGTCCTTAGTCACTGCGGTTTAATGAACTGGAGGCAGCAGGTGAAGGGGGAATCCATCATGTCAGTCCAGGTTCCTGGCTCTTTTCCTGCTGGGAGCATTTAGTGAGGCACTGGGGCTCTCCTTCTCGGAGAAGGGATTCTGGAGCCTTCCAAGAATCTTTGATTTCCCTGAAGAAACCTCTTTATGTGATCAATACTTAGCCTTCACTTCCCAAAGAAGAAGAAGAAATAAAAAAAAGGGCTGCTCAAAAAATACAAAGTGCTTGGATTTAAATCTAAGTGGCTTCAATTTTAAAATTGGTCAAAATGGATTATTTTATCCTGTCAGTGTTTGTTGCAGGTGTCACTGTAGACCTTTGATGCAGCATTTAGTTTTTAATTCACACTTAATAAATGTGAGCTAATAAAATCTAAGTCCCCAGTGATACTCGTGGCCTCTCAGGTATTATTATTTTTATTACGAAGTTCTTGCTCTAGGCCTCTGTTTTTTCCTGCCTCCTTCTTAACCCTAATCACAAAATTTAAATGTGTTTAGAAAATAAATCCCTTTCAGAATAAAGCTCTGCAAAACAAAACCTGAAGGAATCTTATGCTGATTTCTTTTCACATATTGAAAATACAAGAATCTCGCCACATATTTTTCCTCTTTCTTCCCCAGTGTTGTCTTTCTCCTGCCACCTGTCTGTAAACCTGAGTCATGTGTGGCTGCTGCTGGTTCAGTGGATATACTTCCATTTAAGGAGGTTTTCAAATCGTAATTTTAACCATCTGAGCATCAGCCTTCCCTCTCCTGGAACAAACATTTTATTTCTCAGAGGCAAAACCTTTTAATTTTTTTATCTCAACCATTCAAATGAAAACATCCCTACATTTAAAGTCAAACTTCCAAAGAAACTCCAAGAGCAAAACTGATCACCTTTTTCTTGGCTTTTACCTGTATATTTCTCATTATTTATTATCAAGAGCTGAAAAAAATTCAGCTTCGTTCCCTTTCGGTGCAAAACTCCACAAGCAGCATCTCTAAAAGCAATTAGAAGTTATTGGCATTTCCAATCCAGCGACAGAAAGAGAAACAAAGCAGGCAGCACCACAAAGTAAGGATGGGTGTTTTAGCACTGATGACTTTTTCTGAAGAGAGGTTGAAGTGCCACTCGGAATACACATGCTCACCTGCCATTATGTTACAAAGAATTGGTTTCAAAATGAAAAAAAAGCCTCTTGGGTTCTCAGAAAAGAATGATTCTATTTCTTTCCCCCTTCTCACAAACAGCAGTCGGTTCGGTATTGTTTCTCTGGGAGGTTCTGCTTCACGAGAACAATCCTCTCTGGCTCACCATTTCTTAAGGCCACCCTTCTCCTCCTTTTGTGTGTTTCTCAAAATTATTTGTTCCTCACACCATCTTTCACCTTTAAACCCTTTCAAAAATTGATTCCAGGCTTTCTAAAAACCTCTCCAGCTCCCACTGCAAAGATTCAGATCAACAGAAAAGTACTGAGGCAGGACTTTACTCAGCTTCTCCCTATCGTGGCTTAGAGATAGAAACACCTCTAATTCTCCTCCACATGAACTCCAGTCCTCACCAGTGCCTGAATTCCTGCCTGTATTTAGGGCATTCCTCTCCATCTTACACCCAAAGGCTTTCAAGAGAAGCTGTGAGGCATCACCGTTTCCAAAGCACACCCAGGAGCTGCTGCCATCTCCCAGGGGCTCTTCCAGCCCCAAAAAATCCTCTTGAGGATGTCCCAGGGGTCAGCTCCTGCATTCTCAGTGCTTTTATGGCTCTCTCCCTGATCACATGGAGTGCTAAACCTCTCCCAAGGCCAGGAGAGATTCCTTGGACACCCACACCGCTCTCAGCAGGAGCTCCGAGGGCTCACTTCGTGCGGAACATTTGTCTGAACAACGTGAGGACATTTCCTCCCAACTTCTGCTCTCCCTCACTTTGTTTGCTGGGAGATATCAGGATTTAAAGTTCTTGGCTTCTTGTCCTTATCAGAGGTATACATTTGCTGTTGATAGCTTTTAGCGAAAAGTTATTATTAGGCAACTTTTCGCTTTTATCTCTTATCACTTTCTGCTCCAGAAAACCTTATCACTCCTTTCACTAAGTGTATGATAATTGGAGCTTTGCAATTACAGGTACAACACACAGAGATTTAATGGATCAATCTGACAAGCTAAAAGAATTCTAACACTGAATTCTTATCTGTTTAGCATTTAAATAGTGCTTTTTCCTAATTAGTCTGTAGTTATAGTTACCAAAGTAATTGTCAATGACTATAACCACAAATAAAGCAGATCTGTCGGAGCTGGGCTGATCTAACGCCGGATCAGGACCTGTTCCAGGAATGAGTAAATGCTCTACAAGGTTTCACTCAGAGCCAAATGTCTCCTGAGATTTTAGAATATTTGGATTAATGAGCAACCCTGAAGAGTGAGGGAAATCAGACACTTTCATGCTTTCAGTCCTTCCTAGGAGTGGTGGGAACAGAAGAGAAGTCAGGATTTGCTGTGCACCACTGAGAATGTCCATTTGTGCCCAGAGCCTTGTGCTGGGGTTTAAATCTCCTTATAAACACTCAGGAGAGCCCAGGAAATGGCAGAAAGGAACAGAAATGTTCTGGGACAGAGGCAGCTGTTCCCCACTAAAGGCTTCCCAAAGATTAGAAAAGTAATGTAGAAAATAATGGGAAAAGAAACATCAAGGTTTTATCCTCCCGTTTGATGTTTGACCTCATGGTAAAAAAAAAAAAAAAAAAAATTCTTCTTGATATATAAGAAACATTTGTTCTGTTGTCTGCTAAGATCAAACTTGAAAATCAATTAAATATATATGCAGGATTTTTTTTTTCCTCTCACATGATACTTTTGTTCTCAGAAGGGTAAATTAGCAAAATTAGGCTGTAAAATATTAGTAAAAACTGCAAACCCAGAACAGGTGAAAAGATGAGCAATTATATATATTTTTTTTAAAAAATTATATATATATAATTATTTTTATTTCTATTTTTATTTATTTTTTTAAATTTCTACTCTTTTTTATGTGTGTGAAAGCAACAGTTTCAGGAAAGAGAAAGCAATACCATGAACAGAAATTAATAATCCAGCAATGCAGAATCCAGAACACAGATTTACGTGTCCAATACAGGTATTTTACCTGACCAATACTTTCCTTCCCTTGCCCCATCCTTACGTTCATTCCCATGAAGCAAAAGCTGTGTGAAGATCACACATCTCACAGACAAATCTTTATCCTCCTTCCTATTCTTCCTCCTTCCCAAATTACCCAATTCTAATCACGACCTTGCCGAATACATTCAATTATACACAATTATTCAAATATTATTTATGTGAATAATTTCCGAGGTATTTCCCTTGCAAATGCTGCAGGATGTGTAATTCATTCCCTAGAACAGGCAGTGAACTTTAACCACACCACCACAAACTTTAATATCATTTGTCACCGCTCCTGCTGTACTGAAAAATGGAAAATCTGGATTGGAAACCAAAACCAGAAACATCTCATTCAAACCTAACCCTTCCTCTCGAGTCCTGAATGCACACCCTGCCATCCCAGAGCGTGAAGATTATTGGAAATTCTGCCTAAAAATGTCATTTCCCTCATACAAGCTTTCCTTTTTGTACAGAAATTATTCAGAATATCCCCCTTTATCACTATGAAGTGTGAAGACACTGAAATTTTGATAATTTCTTCCTCAGCATTTTGAGAAAATTAAGTCACCTTTACACTGTGACAGAAAAATAAAATGAAGCTCTGCTACAACACAGAAAATTCAAGGTTTTAGTAGAGCACCTTTGAAAATATATTTTCCAAATGCTTTTCCCCAGCTTTATATAAGAATGCAAAGGAAAATCTGTCAGATCTCTCATGCAGATATTCATGGCACGGAACTTGTGCATCCCTTTGAGGGTGAATATTTCCCAAGATTTGCCACCACTTCAGGGCTCCTGCATAAGGACCAGCAAGAATTTTCCAACAAAATACACATTCTGCTCCAGCCCTGCAACCTGATTTAATTTCCTATCAGGATTTTATTGCCTTTAGACCTATGCAAGGTCTTGCCCAGTATTTCCCTGCAGCTGCTTCACTGCTTCTTTCCATCAGAGGAATTTTCTGGAAAAATAAGAAACCATATACTTCCAATTCTTTTTTTCCTGAAGACACAAAGTCTAATGCTCAGCAGGAGTTATTTATTTTTTTCCACCTCACTGCTCTGCAGAGCACAGGTCTGTGCTTCCTTACCCCAGAGAAGTTGGGCAGATCTGGGTGTTGGAAATACAGAGTTTAAAAAAGTCGAGCATTGGGTATCCATCCCAACCACACCGAACTAAACAAGAAAACCCAAATATGCAAGCAGCCTAAATTTGTCATTCTCAGGCAATAAAAAAAATCTCTCTTCAGCTTTAATGAAAATTCACTCGCACGAGGCTTGCGGGATCATGCACGGGAGAGTCTAATTAAAGCCTAGTGAGAATCTATACAGTGATTGAATTCCTAATTATTCCATCACCCATTGGTCCTGCTGCTGAAACTCTGATCCTCTCTGAAATCCTTTCCCATCCTGGATTGCAGGGCTTGGAAATGTCCTCAGTTTTGCATATCAAAATCAAATTTTTATCTTTTTTTTTTTTTTGTTCTCATCATGAAAGCTTTAGACTTCAGTGAAGACACAGAAATTTCTGTAAAGCTGCGTATTATTTCAAGTGTGTCTGTGTCTTCAGAGCAGAGAAGAGAGAGTGAAGTCTCACACAAGCTCAACAGATGAAGGAAGACCAGAAAAAAACATCTACGGGAACTTCTGATGAGGCTCAGAGGTCCCAAAAATGCATCCCAAATTTCCTTAGGGGACAGATGTGGCTGTGAAGCCTGAGGAGAAAATCAGAACGGGACACCGAGAGGGGAGGGAAGTGCTCTGCCTGTGACAAACAAATGGATTTAAACTGAAGAGAGAAAAAGACATAATAGGTAATAAGAAATACCTTCCCAGACTAAGCAAAGTACTAAAAAAAGTGACTTTGGAATCTGCAGAGTGAGAGATCCTGAAAATATACTGGACCCTGATGGGGACAACCTGGAAAAGCAGGATATTTTAAGATCTCATCAAGGTCTACAGTTACATAGAGATATCCTATTTTCCCTTTCCAGCAGTGCGAGGTCTGGCAGACACAGGTTTTGTATCAAATCTGTACAATTCCCTCAAGTTTTCCACTACAATCAGAGGGAAGGCTCTCCTTACATCTCCTAAAGGCCAAAGAAATTCTCTTACGCTTAAATGAGCCCCAAACTCAGAGCATTCGTTCCAAACTCGCGTCATTCAGTTTGAAATATGATTTGATTTTGTTTTCCAGTTGTTACACTTGCATTAAAAAAAAATTTACTGCAAGAGCTGTCACTTAAAAAAAATAAATTTAAAAAGTGTCAAAATATGTCTTCTCTCAATTCCTCAGAATTGATCTCAACCTTTTCCCTGTCAAGACTAGAGACACTTTTACAGATCCAATATTAATTTATGACTTGTTTTGGATGACCTACATATGCAACCAAAATAATAATAATAAAAAACCCTCCACAACACAATTTCTCTGATAAAAAGGATATATTCTCGTGCAAAAAGGAACAGAAATAAAGAGCAGGTCTATGTTAAATCCACATCACGTGGCAATATTGTGCCTCAGCAGCAGCAGAACCACACAGGAGTTCTGAAGGCATTGCAGCAAAACGGAGTTTTGGAAGAGAAATTCATTTTAAAAGAGGAATTTGAAAGAGAACCAGAGGTAAGCTGGGGAATCTTTTCCCCAGTGATGAGGAGAAGGCCGAAAGTTGTTTGCTCATCATATTAAGGGCTGGGAGCTCGGGGCTGGCGTGAGGATGATCAGATATGGGAGCTGCCTTTGGATAGCAGCCTGGAGATAAGGGCTGAGGCAAAGAGAGGCTGCAAATAGCTGTGAAAGGGAACCTCAGAGGTTCGATTTGATGCGATAAACGGAGAAGGGATGTAAAAAGAGAGCACAGACATGGCCAAGGAGAAGATAAAGTAAAAAAATCTTTGCAAAAGAATGGATTCGAGCAGGACTGCCAAGTGAAAATAAAGGGATGTTGCTCCAGATTATCTGTGAATGTTGGCTGTGAGGATGGTTAGGAGCAGCTGTATATTCCAGAGATTCCAGAGACATTCCAGAGAAAGAACCTCAGCATTCAAGCTAAGTATGACTACAAGAATTAAAGGAAAATATGAAAAAAATCTAAAAACATCCATTATTGCAACAAGCCCTGCAAGTTTCTCTTGCAGTGTGCAGCCTCCTTCTCTCCCTTTTCCATTAATTTGCAATTAAATCTGAATCTGCAACTGTTGCCTTGGGTTGGGGTGTTGTGTTTACACACTGAAAACATCTGAAATTCAGTTTTTCATTCCTGTATGGAGAATAATTGTTCAGGCAGCACAAGAGAGGCACAGCAAGCTCTAGGGAAAGGAGAACAGGAGTAAATAAAGACAGCTCTGGCTGCCTAACGAATATTTCTCCACTGCACCATCAAGGGCGGAAGATGTTTGCTGAGTTTCCATTCATCTCCAAAGGAAATTGCTGCTTGAAAACAAGAAATTCTTTATTAGACATTAAGGAGGCAGAAAGAAATGTTCCTACACGTGAAATAGAGAAAAGGGAGGGGAAGTTACTGACAGTTCTGCCAGCCCAGCCAAGTGTCCTGCTGGGCACCTGTGCAGCTCCAGTGCAGCCCCTGGGATTTGGATTCCCACCCTGCAGGAGGACCAGCAGCAATGGTGGAAATTATACCAAATTTAAGATTTTTTATATGACTTTAGTCAGGGGTTTTGTTCGCCTTTGCCCAGTGGGAAAGGAATTTTAAGTTTCTTTTCAGGATGCTGTTTCACCACTCGAGGCCTGGCGAGGTTCACATCTCAGCAGAGTGGGGGTGGCACAGAGGATACCCCAAAGATAATGACCATTAATGAACATTAACGAGCATCAACTCCAAACCTCACCCCTGGCTGGTCAGAGACACCTGGTCTGGGAAAAGAGAGATAAAAGAACCAAGAATGAGAACCTAATTAACATTGAAGGCAAAGGGATCGATAACCAATAGGAGACAAAATGCCAAGAGCTGTGTAACTCGGGACCAATGAACATGGAAGCAGTGAATTTCTGTGGGTTTTGACTGTAAAAATGTGTGAAAAATCTGGTAGAATTCACGTGTGGTGCAATGATTGTCTCTGCACAGCTCGGGCAATGCGTGGGTGAAATTATTTCTGTGGCACATCCCGGAACAGCACTAAGGCAGCAATGCCTTCATTCTCTAACACTAAAAATTGTTCTTGGAGAGTTTTTGCCCTTCCTGCAGTTTGGGTGGCAGCAAGGCATGGCCAGGGCTGCATCTCCCTCTGGCAGGAGAGAGGGAGGACAAAAAGCAGCCAAAAATGCAGATTTTGCTGCAGCAGCAGCGCTGATTCCATCCATGGTGGGGGCAGAGAGGGATTTGGGGAAGGGATAAAGATGGAAATGAGATTTACACACACGGAGCCGTGTGCAGCAAACACACGCTTGGAATAAAGCCTTCCTCCAGTGACCACCTCCCCGGGGACAGAATTTCCATCCCTGAGCCCAAACCGTCCTCGTCACGCACGAGGCGATTTTTGTAAAACAAGCACCAACAAAACACAGACAAAGCACCGCGGGGCCTCGGCTGCAGCTGGCATCTCAATGGAGCCAAAACCACGGCACAAACCAATGCAGAAGAAATCAATAAATTAAAAGTTAAAGTTCTACTAAAAAAAAAAAAAAAAAAAAAAAAGCCAAAACAATTTTGTATTTCAAGTCCACCTCCCCCTCAAAAAAACCCCCAAAATATTTTCTATATCATCTGCTGAAATTCTGGTTATACAAATGCACGCTAAAAGGAACACTAATTTTTCACGCTTGTTTTCAGACATGGTAGAGTTTGAAAGGAGTTTTAAAAGCATGTTAATGACTCAAAAAATTAATTTTAACACCATACTAGAATTTCCATTTGAAAATGGATTTGCACTTTCTCTCCCCATGATCTAAAAATCAAGGATTTTAAGTTCTCTCTCTGAACCTTGTACAACGTTTAGATAGTTTCCTGCAAAGTAAAAATTAAATAAGAACATTAAATTGAAAATTAAAAAATGCAAAAAAACCTCCAGTATTATGGAAATCTTGCCATAGAACACTTATACTTTATTGAAATTCCTGATTTATATTTCTAAATGAGATGTTTCAAATTAGCATATATTTACAGGAACCTCTAATGTAAAAAACCAGCTCTTGACTCCATTAGATTAACATTAATAGAGCTTAATTTCTGTGATGCTCAAACCTGGGTTTAAACACTGACAGCTCTGTTGCCAAGATTTTCTAAAAAGCTAAGCTACAATTCATGAGTCTAAGAAAAAGAACAACATTCTAGAAACTCCAGGTGCTGTCACTGAAACTCTGTGTCGAAAGTGTCCTTGATGTGTTGATATATTCTGAAAAGTGGACGACTTTGGTCCCCAAACTGGAGATGAGATCTTTTGACAACAGAGCCTGAAGGAGATTTCTGCTGTAACATCTCTGAGGTAAAAAGACACATGAAGGAGGAATTTGACCCTGCTATGTCTGAGAAATATTGCCATCAGCTTTATCACAAACACACAAAGCCATCACAGAAGTGAGGCTTTTCAGTGCCTTTCCATAAGGAAAAAATTCAGGTGCTCGCGTTTGAAAGCCGTGGCCAATCGAAATCCCAACCAGGAGTTCTTCGGGAAGGCATAAAATAACTTTATGTGCCAAAAGATCTGTCAGAATGGCATTCGGCATCATAATAAATGGTGTTTAAAAATAAAATGTAAAAAGTGTCAAGCAAAAGGTCTTCAGGCCAGAGCCTCAGCCTTGCTTGCTCTATTTCAGCAGGAAAATTAGAGTTCAACCCACCTCAAGGCAAAATCTCAAATCTCAAAAGCAGCAAGGGACAGACTCGGGGGTCTCGGTGTGGTGATGCCATGGCATCTACCGAGGCAGCTGAGGCTCTGCTGAGGAGCAGACAGCCAATTCCAAATGCCTGCTCCATGGCAAAAATGCAATTTGCTGCGTTTTCTCCCTGCTGACCTTTCCAAATCGTTAAGACATTAAAACATAGACATGCAAAAACCACGGCAGCCAAAGCCAACTGTCCATGACTGAAGTACTTTAACTGCATGGGGCCTGAATGGGCAGCAGGAGGCACAACCATCTGGGGACATGTCTTGTCTTTTACTGCACCGTTTTTATTCCAGGGCTGCGCAAATCCCAAATAACAAAATCAGAATAAATTGGCTCAAACAGGACATTTTGACTCAGAGCAGCCCAGGTGCCAGGCCAGGGCACCCTCAGCCCCTGCTGACCAGGCTGCAATGATTTCTTTCCCTCCAGGGTCAGTTATTTCATCCTTTCTTTGCTCTGTCCCTGCTGACATGACCCACCCTTCATGGTGCTGAGGACAATGGCAGCGTTAACCTTTTGCAAGAAATAAAGGAATTGTCTGGCTAAGAAATGCCTTCGTTGGTGGTGTCTCCTCGTGCCCTTTCTCCCTGATTTATGATTTAAATGGCTGGTGAGGGCTGGAGCCCCTGGACACTCTGCTCTGCTCAGCTGCCCCGCTCTGCTCACTCAAATCTTCCCTTAACACCACGGGAAATTTGAAGACTTTATTTAAGTCAGCTTGCAGCGTGCCTGACAGGACTTTGAAAAGGCTTGCAAAACACTGTAGTTATCTCTGGAAGGGACTCATTTTGCCTTTGTACTCATCCTTTATCATTTTCAGAAAGCCAAGGACTCACAGGAAGCCTATACATGCTCAGCACTATCAACACTCAAAAAGGAGAAAAAAAAAACAAAAACCACCAACCCAGATGCTTGTTACCTTGAAATAAAGCAGGAAATGTAATTAAAAACTTCAATTACCATTGGCATTTCTGATTCTGTTGCTGCAGGAGGCCATCTTGCCAAAATTGGCAAAGCAAGGCTCCCTAGAGAGAAGCTCTGAACCACATTTCAGACCACTTTATTAATCATTCCATCATCATCATCATCAAAACAGCTCGAGCTAAACTCAGTATTTAGTGATTAAATGTTACACACTAAGGGTTGAATATTCAAAGAGATTTGCTTCAGACTATTTGTTCTTGCACAAATCTCCACACAGGTAGCGCAGAGCGCCTTCAGTGGCTCGTACAGATTAACCTCTGAATATCAGGGCTGAGATGGATCCCTGCAGGAGACAAGATTCCAGTCCCATTCCCCCACTCTGGAAAGCTTACTGGTGCTTTATTTGTAGGAATTACAAACGGGCTGATGCCATGTGGGGCCTGATGTTTATGTGCACAAAACTTGCTGCACGCACCTGTAAAGATGCAGATTCCCCAACTTCATTTTCCAGCTTCACTGCCGGCTCTTCCCAGGCCAAACTTCCCATTATCACTGAAGGACTGAAACTTGATTTACATTTCCTTGCTGTGGGGGTACGGCGCTGGCAGAGAACAAGAGACTTCTTTTTCAGGGAGTTCTGAAGTGGGAAGGGATCAAAGCCCGAGGAAAGCACAGCGCTACACAAGGCTTTGTGACGAGGGAAGCTCAGATGTCCTCGTTCCAGGAACAAGTGTGAGTGTCAGGAGCTCTGTGCCTGTGTGCATCCCTCTCTGCTCTCAGGCACACCATCACAACAGAGCTCTGCGGGCGCTTCACAACCTGTGCTGTGGTTAACTTCACCCCTCCCTTAAATTCCCGTTATCCACAGCCTCACAACCTCTGCTGTGTTTAACTTCACGCCTCCCTCAAATTCCCGTTATCCACAGCCTCACAATCTCTGCTGTGGTTAACTTCACATCTCCCTCAAATTCCCATTATCCACAGCCTCATAATCTGTGCTGTGGTTAACTTCACGCCTCCCTCAAATTCCCATTAACCACAGCCTCACAACCTGTGCTGTGGTTAACTTCACACCTCCCTCAAATTCCCATTATCCAGGCCAGGGACAAAGGGTCAGACTAAAGGAAAACACTGCGGAAATGTTGGCAGCAAGACATGCAGGGAGGATACAGTGAGGGAAATCAAAGTCTTGTTCCCCCAAAATCACCGACCTGAGCACCCGAGTCTGCCTGGCAAACAACACACCCAGCACAGGAGGCTCTTCGTACCCTCACGGCATGTTTACAAAACTGGTCCGAGATTAAAAACTGTTCATAGTACTTGTAATCACAATTTTCATGTGATAGCTAGCTGTGTGAAACATTATTGCTGTTAGACATTCACTATTGTTAGATATAAATAAATAAATATATATATATATATATATATATATATATATATATAAAACTGTTATATGCATATTATTAGTGGGTATTTAGAATAGAGACCTGACAAGGTAGAGTCCTTGTCAGGCCTCTAAAGGAGAGAACAATGCCTTAATAATTTCTGGTTTTTTACTCTTCATGTGTTTGTAACTTGGTGTAGTTCTACACTTCTTACAAAGTGCTAAAATCCTCTGTCCCCAGCGCCTTTAGCCAAAACAATTCCCTCCGAATAGACATCCAAGAACACATTCATTGCCCTAGGAATTAATCATGGAGAATGACACACAAAATTTTGCAAAGATGAAGACAGGCCCTTGAAGGCTGAAAACCCCAGTTCTTGAGTCAATAGGAGGTGCTAGCACCCATTTTTATGCAGCTACTCCATGGGATAACAAAAGAAATTCACGATCACATTACAAGAGCCTCTAAAAAGCCATCAGTCCCCAATTCAGCTCAGTTCCTTCCCAGCCCTTTCTGTGTCTGATGCCAACTCCTCCAGCCCTGGCACGAACGCTTTTATCTTACAGAAATACACTTGGGGCTCTTAGCACATCTCACTGTTTTCCTACCAAAAATTACCATTTAACCAAAACGTCATTAACCCTGGAACATGGAACTTGAACACGGAGTACCCAAACATGAGCAGCTGAACACAGAACTCAGAGCAGACAGGGAGTTCATGTCCATAAAACTTCCAGACTCGGGGAATTCGTCATGGTCAGAGCCTATTTAACGCCCCAGGTAACATTTCTGAGGTGGGTTCTGAGGTGCACATTAAAAACAAAAGTCATGTATCATCTTTTCACCAAATTAGCACCAAAAAAAATCAAAACAAAAAAAACCCCAACCAAACAAAAGCAAACAAACAAAAAAGAAAAAAAAAACCCAAAACAAAAAAAATTCCCAAAAAAACCAAACAAAACCAAAAAAACCCAAACGAACAAAAAGCCAAAAAAGCCAAGAACAAACAAACAAAAAAAAACCCAAAAAACCAAAAAAACCCCAAAAGATCAAGCAAATCCTCAAAGCTTGTGTGAGACACCCTTACACAGAGACAAAAGCAGGTAACTGAATGGGCAGTGATCATGAAAGATGAGTTATCTTATATTTTATCTAAAAGATGTGTTACAAATCAGCCTGGAAGTCCACCAGCAGTTGTGAGGAACTGATTTAGGCTGCACCGTCTCACAAGCACCTTTGGGTTTAGCAGTTCAGGGAAACAGAATCTCCCCAGATCTGAACTGACATCTGGTGGCAAACCTGGCGTTTCTGACCTATGGGGCTTTGCAAATCGGAGAGGGTTCCAAAATGAAATAAAGGATTTCATATGAGCTTTTCGTCGGTGGATTTTTTTGTGTTGGAAGAGGAAGGACAGACTTTTCATGCATTTTTGGGTAATGCCACAACTAGACCTGCTCATCAGGCACAACTCCAGGCAGGAAGGCTCCCTGAGAGTGCCAAGTGGGTTTGAGCTATCATATATCAAAATAGAGAGAGGAACAATTTAATTTATTATAGCAAAACGTTTAATGCAACTAACCAAGTGAACTTTCTCCATCCATTTATTCCCCCAAATCAGTAATTCATGTGTTTTATGTGACAGAAAACGATAACTGCACATCCATTGCTAATAGATTGATCATTTTTGGAGGTTTTTTTTGATGACTGCAACAGTATTACAGGCATGCAAATAATCCGAAGTGACTTTTTCAAGGCTAGCACAGTGTTTTAATACTCTTCTGTGTGTCAACCACCTGCCAAAACTTCAGCTGAATCAGGCAGTTCCAGACCATTGGAACTCTAATTATTATAAGCACAAGTGACTTTTGGAACAGCAGTGAACTCTACATGGCAGTGTTGGCAAGCACTCTCCAGGCAAATGAATTAAACTCCACTCGCTGGTTCTGATTGCGAGATCATTCCCCATTTTCTGATCCTTTGGTTTCACAGCAAATTCGTGCTGGTGAGGGATGTTTCCAGCATGAAAGGAGTATTTTTATTATTGAAAATAAAAATCCAACGTATTCAACTCAGGTAAAGGCACAGGGCTTTTCTCTATGCCCACATGGCAATGATAAACTCAGCTGATGCCCAAAGCTGAATTAGTCACAATGAAATAAGCAATTTTTATTGCCTATTCCAAATGCAAAGCAGGACACGTGAGCTGCAAACACCTTTGGTGGTTCTGGTCCCCTCTCCATTATCACCACTCACACGGTGTGACAGGAAAGCAACTGGAACACAAACTATTCATTTTCTGCCTCCCTGCTGGGATGAAATCTTTATTCTGCCACCAGGCCACAGGGGTTTGTTGGGTCATGACTTTCCTGCTGAACAAGAGGTAATTCCCAGCACAGCAGCAAGGTGGGAGGCAATGTTCAATGGATGCCAGGATGAGGAGGATTTAGAATTATTATTATTATTATTATTATTATTATTATTATTATTATTATTCCTGAGACATTTTCAATGATTTTTTTTCAGTTTTGTCTGGGACAGCATTAGAAACAGTATATCCGTATTACACGACATAATTTTTCAATTTGAGATGTTGTCATAGTAAGATTTGTGTTCATTGAATAAGGATCACTACAACATGCTAAAATCTGTGTGTATTGCAAAGTAAACCATAGGTCAAGCCTAGAATAAGGTCAAGTTTAGAATAAAGTCCACAAAACTGGGCTTTTGTCTTCCATTGCAATTAGAAAGTCAGAACCAGAGAGTCACAGAGCATCTCAGAATCACAGGATTAACTAGGCTGGAAAAGACCTTTGAGACCATCAAGTCCAACCTATGGTCCAGCACCACTTTCTCAACCAGCCCATGGCACTGAGGGCCACATCCCAAGGTGGAAGGGACCCATAAGGATCACACAGCCCAACTCCCTGCTCCTCGCAGGGCCACGTGATGTGGAAATTAAATTCCTGTGCCCACCCAGGGCTGCAAACGTGACAGTGGTCCCATGGCTACAGTGGAAATTGTGAATTTCACCGGAGTTTTATTTCATTCTTAAATTAAAATGTTATGCCAAGCATGGTGTTGTTCTGGGATTATTCTTCAGAAAACTATGAAACAATTCTTCCTCTCTCCTGAAATTCTGCATCTCTCACAAACCTCTCAGTAACTTTCAGTTGTTGGACTGTTAAACAGAGAGAAGGTTATTAAATAGTTAAAATCAAGCCTACTGTTAAAATAATTCTGCACTGCAAATTAAGTGTCAAAAATAAAACCAAGGCTTCTGATTGAGGTTGTTATTGGAGCCACCCATCCCAGAGCCACAATGCTTGTGAAATTCTGCCGTTTCACTGCTGTTGAGGTTGTTTTTGGGGCCATCCACCCCAAAGTCACACTGCTGTGAAACTCTACCGTTTTGCTGCTATTGAGGTTGTTTTTGGGACCATCCACCTCAAGGTCATATTCCTTGTGAAACACTGCAGTTTTGCCGCTATTGAAGTTGTTTTTTGGGGCTATCCATCCCAACACCACACTGCCGTGAAGCTCTGCAGCTTTTGCTGCTCAGAGGTGAGTGACAGATCGCTGTGTCTCCTGCACAGCCTCGGACCACACTTCAGTCATTCCCCAGGGTTCCCCAAACCCTTCTGAACTCGGACAGCACTGAGAGAGAACAACGTCTCCAGTTTTGAGAAGAACAATCTCTCCAGTTTTGAGAAGAACAATCTCCCCAGTTTTGAGAAGGACAATCTCTCCAGTTTTGAGAAGGACAATCTCCCCAGTTTGAGAAGAACAATCTCCCCAGTTTGAGAAGAACAATCTCTCCAGCTTTGAGAAGGACAATCTCTCCAGTTTTGAGGAGAAGAACAATCTCCCCAGTTTTGAGGAGGACAATCTCTCCAGTTTTGAGGAGAAGAACAATCTCTCCAGTTTTGAGGCAGGGAGGGTGACACAAACCCCATTTCCCCTGCACAAACCGTGCTTTACTCCCGCATCTTTCATTCTGTGCTCAGTGCCTTTTGACACGCACCCGGGGAGAGATATCCCGGTAAGGTTTCACTCCTCTATGAAAAAGTTCCTGTGTGCTAATCCCCCAGAATTCAGCAATTATCTCCTCCCAGACAGGTGTTAAACGCTGCCTTCCCAGAGATTATCCCATCCTCTCTCATCCCCTCCTGCCCTAGCTGTTCAAGGCACAACAGTAAATAGAATTTGCCACTATCTCAATAGGGAAAGAAGAGTCATTAGCTCCTGATACCATGGCGGGGATTCTGAGTAAAGCGAGGATGAGCCAACTTCATACCGGCTCAGCCCTTTACATACAGCAAGATGAAAAAGAAATATTTTTCTGTGGAGAGCCTTTAAAGCATTTCATTTCTTCTGCAAGATTTTTGTTACCTTCCTTTCCCTTTTTTCTCCTCTCATGTACCAAAGTGGAAAAGATGGATTGAAATCACACACACCCCCACAAAAAAAAAAAGAAGTGAAAACTTGCAGAATAATAATTTGTATCAAATTCACAATCCTATCAACGCAGAAACATTCAAACTAAAAGACCACGGTCTATTAATTCACTGCTTTCTCTTCACCTGTGCACACCAAACCAAAGTCACTGTGATTTACAGGAGAGCAAGAGTTCGGGCTCTGCCTCTCCAAAATGTAAAGAAAGAGAGCACAGGAAAGGCAGTTTGGGTTTATGGCTCCCTGCTCTTCCCCTCAAAGGAGCAGTTGTTTATGGCCAGGTGCACCATCACAAACTACAATCCTGACTCCCTCTGCACAGCCTTACCTGCAGACTGTAAAAGGACTTTTTGTGCGAGCAAGATGCAAAGTGAGACTGTCAAACCCCAGCAGTTATCCCTCTGTGTGCCATTTTCCCATGCGATGTCTCTGAAATATGTAAAATAAGAGCAGCAGCCTCATACCTGTGCCCAGTTGTATTTAGTAATGACATTCTTTCCACCAGCTCAGCATTAAAACCTCCTTACAGCCCTCACACATCCTCTCCTGTTTATCTGCAATTCATTTGCTCTCCCAGCCACATCCTCCCTGGGGATGTGCATTCAATCACAAGGATGTGTTTACTCCTTTTTGACCAGAACCTACTTTTGAATTAGCTGTGGCTGTTTTTTCTTGGCACCTCTTGCTGGAAGGATTCTCCATGGAAATGTTCTCCTCAATTCTGCTTTGCCTCCTGGTGATTGAGTAATTTTATGTCCCTTACCTAGCCAAACTTTGTCATTCTTTTTATGAAACCAGTTCTTGTAAAATTAAAATGTCTTTCCTACAATGGAAAGAAAGGATTGAATTATCCCTGATTTAATTTCCCTGCCCCTGCTGCCTTGACCTTCTGTCACCATGAGAACAACGTTAGGGAGGATACTGGAATATTCCTTTTTTACCTGTAGCTTTCATCTTTTAATGATCTGGAATTAAAAAATAACAATTTTCACTGAAAAATTATGAGTTTGCAGTCAGACTGGGGAACTGGATGATCTTAAAGTTCCCTCCCAATTTGCCAAACTTGTCATTGCCACCACCATGACTAAACCTTCGACAGGAAACTTCGACATTGATTTTCAGATGGTGTAGGGCATGTAATTAAATACATAGATGAGGTTTTTTTTTACTTCATTACTAAATGCTGGAGAGCACTGATCCTATAAGCAAGTATGACTTCAGGAGAATCAATACAAACTACCAGAGGGTGATCAGGAAAAGGAACTGCCACGCAGAATTACCAAAGCCAGGGGAAGCTCTGCCACATGCAGCTCTAGCCTTTTTCTTTAGCTCCTCTGCCGTTTGGGAATTTGAGGTGTGCATCCTCCCCTCGTGCATAAATTCATCTGCATCAACTCTTCTGTCACCCCCACTTTTGCCTAATTTTTTTTATTACCACAACAAAAAAGAAAAAAACACAGAAAACACAGAAAACACAGAAAACACAGAAAAAATGAAAAAGAAAAAAGGAAAAAGGAAAAAGAGAGAAGAGAAAAGAGAAAAGAAAAAAGAAAAAAGAAAAAAGAAAAAAGATAAAAGAAAAAAGAAAAAAGAAAAAAGAAAAAAGAAAAAAAGAAAAGAAAAAGAAAAAAAAGAAAAAAGAAAAATAAGAAAAAAAAAAGAAAAAAAAAAGAAAAGAAAAAAAAAGGCTCAGAGGCCTCATTTCTATGCAAGTAACACAGCACCACCTTCCAGAATGCTTATTCCTGCATGGATTTTTCTCTCCAAGCAGCCACTGCCCCTACAGCAAAGCAATATTCTCCTTTCCTAGCCAGAGGCTTCTGTGACCCGAGCTGGCACTGCAGAATGTTTTATTAAAGCTCGCTCTGAGTTTCACTGTGCACCCCTGGCATCCAGATTCCGCTGCTCCCATTCCTGCCATGTGAGCAAGCCCAGTGGTGGTGAACAAATAATTTGGGAGGAAGGCACACTGACTGTGACACAGTGACAGAAATGAACCCCAGGGACAGCGAAATACCCACAAGTGACCCAGAAAAGGATGAACTCGGGCACACAGAACTCGGACCCTGTCAGAGGCTCCTTCAGCACAGAAATCAGGGCCAGAAGAACATTTCCAGGTTGCACATGAGCTGGCATCAGCACGTGTTTGTTTTTATGATGTTTGGATGCAATGGACCTTTTTTCTCGAGTTTGCCATTAGAAATTAGACAAACACACAGGACAAGGCTGACCCTGATCACCTCCCCAGAGGTTCATCTTCGGGAGATGCACTGGAGGAAAACAAACACTACTCACTGTCTGTATTTCAGAAACAGAACCTGATTATTAAGTGGCATCAATAAAATGACATCCTACAGAACAATAACAACTCCACCTTTTGACAGAAGCACGTGTCATTTTATTATCCAAAGTAGCCGACAGTCTGCTAAGGAGGGAAAAAACCTCACAGGCCTTTGATCACAGCTTTGCTCAATTTTTCCCTAACTTCAGCATGGTTATATTAGGAATGGCTGGTGTTAAACCTTAAGGATTGTGTCTTGTGGCATATCCCTGACTCAGTGTTGTGTCATCTCCTCCCTTGGGAGGACTGAATCCTGCGAAAGTCAACTTCAGTTCAACACAGCCACAAAAGTCACTCACTGAGGCTGAGGGTATAAAGACCTACTTTCAACCATTGTCAAATACCATATTAGAATTCTAAGAAAAAAGTGCTTAGTTGAGTAATTTCTTTCCACAAATATTGGTTGACACACTGCATTATAAAATAATTAAGAATTGAATTTTTAAACTATCATTCCGTCTGTCCTGCCTGCCCATGACAAAGGCACTTCACCTCTCCTCTGAACGCTTTTCAAATCATTACTCGAAACAAAAGGACAACTGGATACGGTTTGTGTTGTGATTTATGTACATAGTACTTAATTACTAATAAAACACTGAACCTAATGAGGTAACCAGCTCAGGGCAGAGCTTTATAAAGCACATGCAGCACCAAAGGCCTCAGGAAATGAAGGCAGAAGGACAAAGCAGCCACTTCAGGAATATTTAACTTTATTAACTTTCACAACAGAGTCTTGGTTTAGCTTCCTCCTCTCCAGGGTTTCAAAGTCATCTTGTGCAAGAAGCTGGGCAGGCTAATCCAGATTGCTTGTCAAGCACTGGAACTTTGGAGAAAATGCCTCCAGATAATCCAGCAGAGCCAGGCCACGACTCACACACTAAATCTAAGGTGAGGGGCTTTGCAGCTTTTGGAATGAATGAATAAATGCCGTTTCCTGCTCTCGAGGATTTGCCTCCCAAAACCTTAGTCCTAAGCAGGAGTCCCCAGCACTGATCCTGTCGTGGATTCTGTGAGCACTGACTCCTGGGCAGGATCAAGGCAAAAGTTTAGCAAAAAGGCATTAAGTTTAAGCAGTGACTTATGGAAGGATCTGTGGAGGAAACACAGAGCTCGGGAGTGCCACATGCACGGCGTGTTAAGAGGGATTTTCAACACTGGTACTGCTATTAAAGACTTCAAACATCTCTGATGAGAACTTGCCCAAAATCCCACACTGAGGATGAAATCCTGGCCTCAGCACAAGGGGAGCTTTGCATTTGTCCTCAGCTGATCGAGGATTGCAGGCTGTCTGCTTAGAGCAGAGAAATCCGCCTTTGGAAGTCACTTTGAATTCCTTTGTCAGACCTTTTGAGCTTCTAAAAACCTGCATTAGAAAGCTTTTGAAGTGCAGCTGAAGAATTAATTTGACTGCAGCTGACTTCATGGCCTCAGTCGAATCAAGACCATCCCTTTCAGTTTCGTGATCTTTGGAGCAGCAACCATTTCCTTCCACGAGGTTTGGGAACAAAATCTTTTCAGGATGGCTACAGCCACCTTGTATTTGACAGATGGAAAGTGCACAGAGAGGTCTGTGATTTCACCTGCAGGGAAATTATCGTGTCACTCAATAGAAAATAATACATATACAAATGTATTTGTTGAAATATATATGTCCATATACACATATGGATGTAGGTGCTGTCCTATCTAGCACTTTTTAACATGAATACTTTTAACAGAAAACACTGGCAGTAAAGAAGTCTGAAACAGGACAAGAAAAATCTCCCTATATTCCCAGATGTCATTTTAACAGCGACTGATATATTACAATTGTATGCACTTTTTAACTGCGAGTAAAATAGCCATTACACTTGTTACATTTTATGGCCAATGTTATTGGAGAGAAAACGGCTTTGACAATATATATTTGAGAAATTGTTGCTCTTATTCACAATTCATGAATGCAGCCTTCCTGCAATATATCAAAGCTATAGCCAGGCTTCCATCACCTCACATTTTAGGCAACAGCTCAGCTGTTAGGCTGTGGTTTTATAGGATAGAAAACCAAAATATACCCCCCAGGGGTGGGGGCAGACTGTTTGGCTGGTGGTAAAAAGAAGGATTGAATTAAAGCTTTTTTTAAAGCTCATGTTTTTCCTGAAGCCCCAAGATTTCATGATTGGCCCAAACACAGTCACAAGGAAAGCACAAAATCCAGAGAGTGGGAATGCATTAAGTGCAAAGGATGGAAATTGCTACTGCCTGATTTCCATTTTATCCAGTTGATATTGCTCTTTTCTTGATTTATTAAAAAAAAAGGTGAAATTCAGAGGTATTTAGTAGAGATCAATTACCAGGCCATACAGGACAAAGGCAATACGGGAATGCAACTAACTTGAAATACAAAAAACCCTTCTGCAAAAGGGTTTATCAGATAATCATTAATTGCGTCATTCTTTTTTTTCAAGGCAAAATTAAGGCTGAGAAGTGGAAAAACTCCAAAAGAGCTGTGAACCTGGACACTTCCAGTGTGTACCCAAAGTATATCGTTGCACATACATATTTTTTAAATATATATATAATATATATTTTATATATATATCTATTTAATATATATGAATTTTTATATATAATATATCATATATATTATATCTAATATATATTTTGTATATGTAATGTAGTATATATATTATATATATTATATTTGTAATGTAGTATCTATAATATATATTTTATATATAATGTATATCATACATCATATATAATATATCATGTATCCTATGTCATATGTCATATATTATATATTATATTTATTATAAATATATTTGTATGTATACACACACACACACACAATGCACGTGGAGGGTTTGGAAGCAGCCATTCCCATTTCAATGATCACTTCCCATGTACTCCTCAATAAATACAACATCCAGGATAAGCTGTGAGTGCCAGCACAGGGCAGAAAGAGCTGCAGCATCTGAACAGACTCAGATCAGCTGAGATCCCCTCAGCTCCAGGGGAAGGGACACTCAGAACCGTGACCTTGGTTTAAACAAACCTCTACATCAGTTGCAGTTGCTCACAGAAAGCTCGGTGGATTTTTCCCCATTTATCCAAAGCGTATTTCTCACGCATACCAAAGGCTTTATTCCATTCTGCTGGCCGTGGGGTGTGTTCATGACAACAGCACTGCCAGGGGAGGCTGAAGGAGAAATTAAATTAAACGGAATTCAAATTGACAGGTTCCGTGTCCCTCCCGGAGCACACAGGGAAAGGGTTCCACATCCACCGAACACCATCACTAGCAGCTGTTGTCCCACTTTCAAAAGAAAGCAAAAATAAATCCTGGCTAGCCTAAATCAAAGCATCAGTAACTCTTTAAAAACAACAGGGAAAAAAAAGAAGTTTCAAAATACGTGTTCCATAAATAAAATATCCAAGTGGAGGCTGCGATGGCAGTATTGATCCCAGATGTAAGTTGAGATGTGGAGAACTGCAGAGCTGGCACTCCCAGGCTTCTGAAGTGACAATAAATCCCAGCTTTGCCGGGATCCAAATTACCATTCTGCACCTCTCCAGTTGGGGGGAAGTCATTCATTAGGCTGCCTTCCTTTCTCAGGAGGAAAACACAGAATTATTCCACAATTCCCCATGGCCACCTCCTCATTTACAACTTTGCATGGGACCTTCTGCAAACGGATGGGTAAAAATCAGCTCTCAGTAAATGCCGTGCAGGGATGCAAAGCAGAGCCAGAGAAAAAGAAAGGCAAAATGGGTGATAAATTTGTGGTGCAGCTGATTACTGATCCTGAGAAAAATGAATGCTGCAAAGCTACATGGGGAGTGCTTTTGGAATGTGCAATAAATAAATCTGAGTTTGTTTCCTGCTGAGTTTGTAACCGAGAAAAGCCATTCAAATGTGGTACCAAGGGAACGCAGCTCCAGGTATTTTCCTGTGTATTTTCCAACATGATTTCCCACCAGGGGATTGGGAGGAAGGCTTAGGAATTCACCTGGGAGAGAGGAAAATGTAGCAACAGATCCTCTGGATAGCCTTGAGAGCAGCGACTCAGTTGATGTGGGACAGTGACAAAGTGTCAACCTCTCCTTGGCCAGGAAAGCATTTTGCTTAATTTCTACCTTAAATACATATTTGTTTCTCCTCTGCTGATTTGTTGCAGTCAAAGACACCTCAGGTAGCTCAAGCTGTGCATTCATAGTCTGCCCCCTCTGTTTGAAACCATTCTTGGAGGACATATTTTGCAGCTTTGAAAGCAAACAAATCAACATTTAGGAGATGACTTTGAAATATGACTCGAAATAAGAACAAAATTCTGCAGCTTTTCAGGGCAGAATTTGTTTTGATGCAGCAGCAGGACACCTCCAGGGCGATGAGCAGGTGGAGGAACCTGACCTGGGAAAACATCAGGCTCCAGGAGCAGCTCAGGAGATGGATTTGCGCTGTAAATTCTGGCACAGCTGACCCCTCCCTCCCAGAGGGACTTTTATTTCCATTCTGTCAACATTTCCACTGAATCCCCCTAAAATATCACCGAGGGAGCTTTTAGAAGGAGCCACCCCCAAACCAAATTGGGATTCTCTCTAATCAGAGATCAAACACAAGTCTGGTACAAGTCAGGCTGACACAAAAATTCGAGCCCCAGAACTTTATGATATAATGTTGCAGGGAAGGAAATATGCACTTTCTTAGAGGTAAATTTCTTTTTTAAAATATTCACACTCTTGGAGATGCAGATTGGACCCAAACATGACCAGAATTGTGACAGGCACCACGAAATCCATCCTTGAGCTAACTGTGATGTTCTTGTACAGAGAGGAAATTCAGAATTTCCTTAGCCCACGTCTGAATGAAAGACTGAATTATCCAGACTGAGTCTGGGTGTTCTGTGGGATTAGAGAAGCAGCTTTAGAGCACAGAAATCCCGTAATTCAGAAATTCTGATGGATACTTTGGCACACAGTTTACATTCGAGAGCAAAAGGTGTTCTGGGGTTGGGGTTTGTTTAAATTATTATTTGTTGTACATCTATTTTCCATTCCCCTCTCCACCACTCCTTGTTCCTCTTTATAAAGCCAAAATCATACCTGAAATGCATTTCTCCAAGACTTCAGGACATTTCTGGAGAGAGAGGGAAGTGAAGAGGGGAAATAGCATCTCCTGTGGTCAAGGGCCAAGACGGGGAGCAGAAGGACCAGAAGTACATAAAATCCTACAGAATTCGCTTTACAAAAGTTGGAAAGAAAGTCAACAAAATATTGGACTGCATTTATAAGTTTAATAGGGGTTAGCTGTGTGAGATTCCATGAGCTGTTTTACAAACCTGCTGGGACAGAAGACCTTAAAATAAAAAAATAAAAAAAACCCTACACCAACCAAAAAGCAAGAACAAAAACAATAACAAGAACAAAAAAAAAAAAAAGACCCCCAAAAAAACATACCACCAAACCAAAAAACTACAAAAAACCAAAAAGAAAACAAAACCACCCAAAAAAAGTACTACCAACTAATTCTGTTCCACAAAAAATATCATGGGGCTAATACAAAGCCCACTGAAACCCCCATAAATCTCCTGTCAAACCCAATGACTCCATGACAAGCTTTATTTGATAAATGTACAGAATAAATAAGGTGTGTGCTTTGCCAAGGCATCACAAGAACCCCACAGCTATGGAAAACATGGAAATATTACAAATCAGCCTGGCCAGAGCACATTTCTGTCCAGCTGATTGTAGGGAGGGCAGAGTGCAGTGTTGTAACACAGGGAGGGAAAGAAGTTCAATCTGAGAAATATTTTAAGGGAAAAGGAAAAAAAGCTGGAATATTTGAAAAGAAAATACAGTGTTGTACAGATTTCCTACAGCAGTGCCACCGAATCCTTACCAGCCGTGAACATACTTTTACAAAAGCCTAAAATAAGTCATGTGAAGATCTTCCTGAGGAATCCCTCACCTGAAAGTCTGTGTTTCTGCTGAAATTCAATAATTTCATTCAGCTGCAGGACATGCACACCTCATCATCACCAAGCACATTGTTTTTCTTCAAAAGAATTCACAAACTGATTGCAGAAGGTGTTGATCTTGTCAGATCTTGCCAGAAAAACGCTCGCTCAGGAAATCCCAGGGGAAAACCTGCCCTGGTGCCAAACGGGGACTGACCCAGGGATTTCTTCAGCAGCAAACAAAAATAAAACCGAAGCCACCAAACTGAAAAATGCTCCATTTCTCACTGCCTGATTCAGATGTGCTGACTACACTTCACCTTTTCCTGATAGAAATATTCTACAAACATAGCTAATAAAGACAACCAACTCCAGCAGATTCCAAGGACTTGCAGGGTATTTAGAGCTTCCCTGAAGCTGATCCAGATCCTTATCCAGCACAAGCTGAGGAGCAGTGGATGTTCCCAAACTCTGCCCTGGAATTCGCTCTTGGACACCAGGGCAGCTCTCACTCACTCAGTGATTGCAAATCAGAAGAATAAAGCTCATGGGAAAAGAAAGCAAATAAAAATTATAATTTAACATTAAAATATCTATACTGAGAAGTTGTCTGTGGGGAACTTCAGCTCTCCCAAGTTTCCAAGAAAAGACGGAGCTTGACTTTCTAATTTTTGTTCAGGCAAACCAAGATGCACCAGCACTAATGGAAAATAAATACAGATAATCCTGCGGCAGACCATTAATAGAATAATGAGATGCCATTAACATGCAAAAAGAATTTAAGGAGCTAACATAATCTGAGAATGATTGACGTGTGGAAGAAAAATACCTATGCAGTATTTGCTCATTTCATTAAACTGTTTAGAAAAAAATCTTAAATATTTAATCCAAACTTTTAGTCTCTAGTTCATGAATTACCCATAAGGAACTTAATTTTCTGTACTCTCAAGATAAAAAAATAAAACTTCAGCAAAAGATGAGTGAAGTGAGAAAAAAAAAAACCCAAAAAAACAGAAGTTAAAAAGGTAAGAGGTATCTGGCACTTGACTCCCAAATTTCTGGTTTTGGTGATCAAATACGGATCCAGAAAAATGCAAAGGCTGTGAGTTCACACCTTACCTCCAACAGAGCTGGGCAGGAAAACCACACCCCAAAGAGCTCCTTCACCATCCGAGACCTGCAGCAGCAGGAAACACGAGCGTTCAGCCCCACAGCAGCACAGGAACTTCTCAGAGAAAAGGTTTTTATGAGAAAAATCCCTAACAAAGCATTTCCCTGCAGGTTTTTATCTCTTCCATCCTCCTACAATGTCCCAACCTCATGATATACCTTCAGCCCCTCAACTACCCCAGAACCACTGTCCTCCAGAAAATATCCACAGAATTCAGCTGGCCCATCCGGGTGTTTCCCATTAGGGAAAACCACTTTTTAAGAAGCATTAATTAAGACCTTGAAAGCCCTAACATGGATGGACTGTGCTGGGAACCTTTATCAAAGCTTCGAATCCATGAGTCAGATGAAATGCTGAATGTGCAAGACTATTTTAGACAAAACAATGCTCTTCTTTTCCTCGGGGGAGGCCCATATTTGTTT
This sequence comes from Acanthornis magna, assembly GCA_036785705.1. Lineage (NCBI taxonomy): Eukaryota > Metazoa > Chordata > Aves > Passeriformes > Acanthizidae > Acanthornis > Acanthornis magna. The sequence goes on from JAWUZG010000179.1 coordinate 1,589,623, forward strand.
TCTCTGTATTTATGAAACGGCTAAATGCAACACATTTATGAAGAAAAGCACCGTGATGGAAAAAGAGGGAGCTGGGGAGGGCAGCTGGAGCGGAACTGATACCAGCAGATAAAAACACGGAGGGAATCGGTTACCCAAGGCACACTCACTCATTAAATTAGCATTCCCCTCACCATAAAAGCCGAATTGAGCAGTTTTGCCCCATTAGGTGAGGCTTCCTGAGCATCCTCAGGAGATCTGGAGTGTGTCTCACTCCCTGCCATGGGGTCTGGCTGTGCTTTAGGGACTGTGGCTGAGCTGCAGCAGGAGCAGCTCCCTGCACTCACAGCCAGGGGTGATCCCAGCCTCCCTTCCCCAGAAAAATGGGGTTTTTTCCATCCCAGATCCTGCTGAAATTCCAGGAACCCTTTCTGCCCACCTCGCTGGGCTCTGCAGCTCATGGACCCATTTCATCTGATGGGGGATGAGGTTATTTCAGGCAATGAAGGGCCTGGAAAAAGTTTTAAAAGTCTCTGTGTCTTCAAAAACTCTTCCTGTTCTATGCTTAAACCAACTGGGGCCTGAAATGCACGACCTGAAAAGCAAACTTGCATGAAAGTGGGCTAAAAAATTATTGACTCCTAGAAGATTTTTTGCCTTTACCACAGATCTTGCCCATTAGTATCAAACTGCCAACGAAATTTGTTCAGTGCTGGTTCAGATCTTTTTGGGTTCTGTGCAGTGGAAATGAATGGCACAACAGGAATTCAAAAGGGAGAAAATGCCTTTTTTGAGGCATTTCTGGAGCAGGAGGTGGATGCATCTGCACAGAGGAATTTCACCTGTGCAGCCTCAAGAGAACTTCCCTTCTCTGCCTGTTCCTGCTCTCCTCCTTCTGCTGGCACAACCCCAACAGATCAGGCTTGGATTCTAACCAATAAATAAAAAAACGCCCAAGGTCTGATGGGCAGAACACATGCACCAGGAACTCTTGATGAAACTGTGTCCTTTAGTGGCAAGTTTTAGCCTGGGCTGTGCCTAGATGGATGGATAAATGAATACAGATCTGTTTGATGATACGTTTGATGATATGAATTACTTGATTAATATGAATTACTTGATATGAATTATTTGATAAATGCATAAATATATCTGCTTGCCCTTCCCCAGACTGTGCCACTGCAGCAGAACACCTTTTGCCTCTCATTTCCCACAGCAGCACCCAGGTTTGCCTCCCTCAGGAATTCCTCAGTGAAGCAGATCCTCAGAAATCTTCTAAGACAGATTTCCCTTCGATTTTCATCCTTTTCCCCCTCTCTGGGCGGATGGTGTGGGCAGCACTCAGGTAAATAACTCAGCCACGGGAGGGGGCGGAACAAGTGACATTTCTGGGGTCTCCTCCCAGGCACTGTCAGGACTGAGGCTGCAGAGAATTAAAAGCTCCAAGAAATAGAGGCTCAGTGTCCCCGCAGGACAGAGCTCCTCTCTCTGACAGCCTCACTGTCACTTTATAACCTCGAGCGTGAAGCCTTTCAAATCCTCTGTAATTTCTGAGCTGCGAGGGATTTGGGGATCTTATCAGCGGGGAAATAATATTGTTAAGGTTCCTTTCTCGCAAGTGTTTTGGGGCTCCGAAATAAATCTGTGAGCTCCTCGTGTTGGTTGGATTTGTCTCACATTTTAGCTTTGCAAAAGTTGCAGAACCGAAGATGCAAAGTTTGTGTGCTGCCAGCAAAGTCCCCTGGGTCACAGCTGGATGGGCAATTATGCACGAACTCTCTGTGGCATTAATTAATTGGCTTTATTAAAGGATAACAGCACTGCTCAGCCAGAATATCTGAGAAAGAAACTCTCTCTTGTGGGGGAAAAAAAAAATATATAAAAATAAATAAATAAATATATAAGTATATAAATAATATATATAATATATGTATATATGTATATGTATATATATTATATATATAAATATGTGTGTGTGTGTATATATATATATATATTTATTTATTTATTTATTTATTCGAGAAAATATTTATATTCCAAGTGCTGGCCTTAAAGAAAGGATCAGGATTCCCTGACCTCAGGAATCAAACCAGCAGCCCCACAAAGAGATGAGAATAAAATGCCAAGCACATCACTTCATCCAGGAAAAAGGTTACAATTAAATGTTTTCATATATATATTTATACACACATATATATACATTTAATCTAGGAATGTGCTCCAAGTATTAATCAAAGCTATATCCTGGCTTGCCTCCCAGCCCTGCTCGCTGCAGTAATTTTATTCTGGGTACATGTGCAGAGAAAACACACAAAAAGTCTTGGCATTTGAAAGACTGATAAAATTTAATTTGTAATTTTGTCTGATAAACACTTCAAACATATCAAGACGTGGGGGGAAAAAAACCTCAAGCTTGACAAACAATATGCTTAAGGCACAGAGGCACAGTAAATGAAGTTGTACCATGCAAATCCAGCTCACTGGAGATGGAATATTCAAAAAAATTCAGCCCTGAATGGAATATTCTCAAAAATCCAATGACAATTGGATGACTCCAATTCCTTTTAATCGGCTGGGGAAACAATTTTCAGGTAGCAGAATAAGAATTTGTTCAAATTCTCCTCCCATCCTGCAGCCCTTGGGTTTTTTCCCTACTTTATTCAAAGGGGGATGTGGGGAAGAGACGGAGCTGTCTTTAAAAGCAGCTCCCAGCAAGTGAGTGGGGGGCGTTGCTGCCCTGCTGCTGTTAAATGCTGTAATAAATTGGGGGTGATTTGATTTGATTTGATTTGATTTGATTTGATTTGATTTGATTTGGCCTCCATGATATCTGAGGGAAATGAAAATGAAGTCTGCAGGAAATGTGTCAATTTTTTCCCACGAACCAAAACGGAGCAATTGTTTCTGTAACAATAATGGAGTTTGCCGTAAATATTTCCACGGGGAGAGCGTTACTGTGCTGTGATCACTGCAGCAAATGGCATTAGGAGATATTCACATGGCAGGAGAAAATGATTTTATGGAGGTGTGGGGGTAGTTGTCTGTGTGGGATCACAAAGCTGTGTGCAGATACATTTCTAGTTAAAACATGAAAATCAAGCGAACAAAAGAAAGCCCCCCCAAAAAAATGCCAACAAAAGAAATCAATGAGAAAATCTCTTTGTAGAATCAGAAGGGAAACCAAGAAGCAAAGAAGAAGTGAGAAAAAATGTTAACAAAATTCAATCTTTGAGATCTTCCCTTTTTTGTGCATCTTTATACAGAATAAAAGAGGAAATAAACAAAATTGTTCAGACTCTATGGCATAGTTCTATCAGATTTTCCAGGAGCAAAAGCTGGGAAATGCTTTTCCATTGCACATTCTGCGCTGCTTAACAAAACCTTCTGCTCTGCAAAGTCCTCTTTGCTGGGCTTAGAAATATGCAGAAAACCAATTATTTCTCACAGAAATACGAATCAAAAAATGGCCACTGCACAGCCGAGACAGCAGATCCTGAGGAGAAGAAATGGGTGGGCTGTCTGTGCCCTGGGGCTGGCAACCCCCAAAATGTGGGGTCATTTCCTGGGGCTGGGAAGCTCAGGGAGCAGAGGACAGGGTGCACAAAATGCTGCATGAACCACTAAAGTCTGTCCCCAAAAATGACCTTTTGGGTTTTCTGCGTGACTCGCCTCTGACATAATCGTGAATTTCAAAAAGAAGTATTTCATGGAGGAAGGACACTCAGGCTGATTTGGTGATATACTCTAATTACTGCAGCCAATTAAAAATAATAGCACTTTATCACACAGCCCTCAAAGAAGCACCCAACCGAAAAGTGGGTTATGCATCGAGAGAAAATACAAAAATAATAATAAACAGCGTCTGGTGGGTGTCCTTTGGTTTCTCTGATGTGACATGAGGTACAGGACATCTCATGAAAACCAGGAATGATTTCCCCAATCGAGCACAAATCTATCTGTCAATATGTGAGCCAGACACACAGCAAAAAGTGCAGTACAATTCTAATTGAATGGAAATAAAATATGCCTTTGATGTACTGAGGCACTTCAGAGTGACAGCTGTTTATTATCCAGCCTGGGCTGCAGCATTACAAAACACAAATTTAATGGGTTTTTTCCTCTTTTCTTCACAAATATTTAGGGACTTTCCACCCTCTGTGTCTCAATCATGGGGACACACGTGGTTTATTGGCCAATTGCTGCATTTTTCCTTGGCTGAAGAGCTGATCTTCAACAGATTAAATCCCTTACTTTCACAGAGTGTCCATTATTTGTTCTTTGAGCAACAAGTGATTTTAAAGTGCAACTTATTTTTCATCTAATTATCATCAAGTTCAGTCACAGAGAAAAACACAGTTCCTGGCTGGAAGTGGCCTTTTGATATTTTTTGCTCATTGAGCAATTCTGTGCACATCCAGATGAGTAAAAGAACATCCATGCTGTTGGAAATTATCCTCAATAATAATAACAGCAACCCCAAGCTGTGCATGGGGAGGATTGGTTTGGATATTGGGAGAAAATTCTTCCCCTGAAGGGCTGTCAAGCCCTGGAACTGCTGCCCAAGGAGGGCAGAGTTCCCATTCCTGAGGGATTTAAAATCCATGTGGATGTGGCACTTGGGGTTTCCTGGGTTTCACCACCTTGCTCTGCCAAATTCTTATCATGTTGCTATTTTAAAACTCAGTTCTCTCTCCCTTTTCCCAAGTTTACTCATCCCATAATGATTCCACTCATCTCTCCCCTCAAAAATTTACTTCCACAGATATCAGTTTTATTTTTGAAGCCATCTCCATTACAGCTCTTCAAGCTGAAAAAGTCACTTTTTCTTTCCTGAGGTTAAAAAAAAAGTCACTATTATGCTGAGACAGAAAAATCACAAAATAGAGAAACAAAAAGTGCCTGTCACCTCATTTATCTTCAAAACAATCAATTCCACTGTAACAATATTTCTTTAAAAATAAAAAGCTTTCCCAAATTATGACCTTCTGCTGTCTCGCTCTGCTATTTCATGGCCGCCTTGTAGCCTTGAGAAGAAAAAAGACAAAAAAAGGAGCTCATTAAAGATGAATGTGTAAAGCCTCAGGTCCAGCAGCACAATCAGCTGCTCCAGCTCTCATTGTGACTAATAATCACATTATTGTGAATGAATAGGGGCAAGAGAGGAGTGGTGAGAAATGCACAGGAAATGAGCACATAAATATCCATTACTATCAATGGATGCCCAAAAAAAACCCCCAAAAAATACAAAAAGGTATGAAATGGGAGAGAGATTTCTGTTTGAAAGGCCACTATTGATTCCTTTTCAGTTCAGATGGACAAATATTGATTAAAACTCATGGCTAGCACAGTTCCTGAGGCAACTGCAGCTGCTGTCACCCAGCTCAGGGCAGGGGAAGCCATCGGTGCCATCCTGGGTCGGTCACCTGCAAATTCCCTCTCCTTTTCCTTTGGGATGGAACAGGAAATAGCGCAGGGCTGGGAAGGATTCTGGGTGCCAAACGTGACATTCGGAGCTGCCACGAGCAGATTCTTCCCCAAATTCTCCAGTGGGTGTGAAATCTCCTCAAGGCCTCCTCTGGATCTGGAGGGAGTGGACTTGGCTGGAAATATTCTGCCTTCTGTATTTTCCCACTTCCAGGCACCAAGATATCTGCTCAGATCGGGTGAAAGAGTTCAGGCTGTACGGAAAAATCCTGATTTTTTACCATCCCACAGCACCCACACAATGAATGCACCCACAAACAGCGGAGCATTTTTAAAGCTGCCTGGTAATTTGCTGTGAAATTTAAAGTTTGGATGCCATGCACAGGTGTTCTCTACTCCAAACAACTCCTGCTCTCCCAGGGCACTCACAGGGAAACAGATCCTGAATTCATTGTGTTCCCATCCCCAGGACATCAACACACAAACAATAAACAGTTCAGAGAATTCCTGCAGTTGGGTACAAATTGGCAAAAAGACATCCAAAACCTGCTAATTTTTTTAAATAATTTTTCTGTTATTTTTTCTTGAATAAACCTCCACCATTCCACTCAGAACGCTAAAAAACACACATGTTCAGTGGCTGCATTTTCCAGAAAAAATGCTTGAATTTTCAATTTAGAACGGTTTTTCAATTGAAAATGTGGATTTGTTAAGAATTCTATAATTGTTTAAAGGCTTAAAGGTAAAGCAGATAAACTACGACTTTAAATGACAGATTTTCAGTTTACCAAGGAAATGTCAAATTTCCTTTGACAACATGGCCTTTTTAGAAGGCAGTCAAATTCCCTTTTTCTTTCTAATTTTACAGTATCAAACCAAACATTTAGAAATCCTTTATTTGCATGCTTGAATTTCATTCAATTCTTTATTTCAAAACAAAACAGAAACAAAAGAATTTAAAAAAAAAAAACCACACAAAAAACCCCAAAAAAACAAAACAAACAAAAAAAAAAAAAAACCAAAAAAAAAAAAAACCCCAAAAACCACCCAAAAAACCACAACAGAAAACCTGGGAGAAAATATAGGTCTCTTCAGAACAAAAGAGTTCTGGAACAGAGCAACTGTATTTGAAATAGAAAGACAAAGGAATTTTGTACTTCCCGGAGTTCAGACCTGATCCCAAATCTGTTCCAGTAAATGTCTAATTTTAATGGATTAAAAGGCTTATGAAATTTATTCTTTATTACAGCTTTGCTCTCCAATTGCCTGTGATTGCTCTCCATTGCTGTGATTTCATTCCAGTTTTGACAACTGAAAAAAATCAGACTAAAGGGCAAAGGAGGAAGCCTGAAACACCTGTGGTGTTTATTTGTGAGCTGCAGCCACCAGGAGAGAGGTGGGGAAGCATTTCTGGGCGTCACAGCCCCAAAAAATTCAACTTCCCTCAGCTCTCAGGTGCCACAGCATCATCTCGCGCGATTTCTTGGAATGGAATCTCTCCATTCCTTCCATGGTTTTCCTCTCCTCTCAACAGCTCTGCTTTGCCATCATTGAACAGCCTCAGGTTCAGGAATGTCACTCTTGAGGAGAGGAATTTAGTTTGGCCTTGTCTGAGTGTAAGAAAAGGAGTGACCTTCCTTTGCCAGGCTGCTGTTGACTGGTGGAACCAAACCCAAGTGGGTTTGCAGAGGACTGGTGGCCTTTGGGACACTCTGGCCATGTCTGTGCTCTCCCCAGGGAGGTTTTCCACACAAAAATCCAGCTCAGTTCAAAGCAGAGTCAATCCTGCCTCTCCTTTTCCCACCCAAACACCGCTCGTGCCACCAAACTTTCCAAAATAATCCTCAGTGTTTCAGCACAACCCGCGTGGAAAACACCCTGGAGTGGTTAATAACAGGATCCTCATGGAGACACAAATTAAAAGCCTCAGAAAAACCCAGGACCTGCTCACTCTGCTGCTCCTTGAACAGCCAAAGGGAATAATTCCGGGCCCAGGTGTGCGGGGCTGGCCAAGGGAAAAGCAATGTTGTTATGTGAAGCAGGTGTTGAGTATTGCCGCAGCTCAGGCCAAGCTAATAACATTCTAATGAGCAGCAATAAAGAGTCAAAGGCAATAAAAAAGGAGAAAATAATCTCTGGAGTAATCAAGCTGTGTTTAATATACCCAGAGAGCAAAGGACTTTATTGAGAGGGGGAGGAGGAGGGTGCAGGGAGGGAAAGGTGTGAGCACAGTGTTGGCTCGGGATTTTCACTGGAAAACAGGAAAAATTCACTCTCAGGAGGTCTGTAAACCCAACATTTTGATAAAGCAGTGAATTTCCAGATACCAGCACACAGCATCTTTGTGATCCCCAAAGCCTCTGGTGTTCGCTGGCATAAACAAAAATAATTCCATATCCACTCTTTGTCTCCTTTCGAGTTTCGTTCACAACCAAACAACTTCCAGGAACCTGAGCCCAGCCAAGCACAGATCTTCAGAGCTGTGTGACTGAAATCCCTCCTGAGAAAAAAGAGTGAGGAGGAACAAAGTGTGTGCGCAGAGGTTTTGTATCTTCACTGTCTGTGTACAAACTGAAATAGGGATTATTTGGGTAAAATATCTTTTACATGAATTACTCGTTATTCACCCTAAAATCGAGTCTGTTCTGAGTCTATGCAAGTATTAAAAGGGAAAATAAGTGCAACCCTAAAGCAACACCAATTCTTACAAAGGATTATGGTGTTTCAGGATTTGAAAATTTTGCATGGAAAGCCATGCAGAACATATGCACAATATATTCCTCTGGAAGACAAACACAAAAACATGTTTATTTTTAAAAATCTCCAATTTATATGTGCAGCAGGCTTAGAAACCAGGTTGCAAAAATGGTCTGTGGGCTTTGGTGGCAGGTTTTAATTCAAGGTTTTAATTTGAGGTTTTAATTCAACATTGCTGTAGTCCACAAGACAAATTCTGTGCACTTCATGAACAAAGGATCAATTTGTTATTAAAGCAAATATAACCTGTCCGCACAGTTTCCCTGCGGGGTCACAGAATTGTCTGCTCGTGTGGAGCACCCAGGGATTTTCAAATGCAGCCTCATCCAAACCTTATGGAAGTCACTGGTGGTGTTTCGTGGATTTCAGCTGGGTTTGGATCATGAAAATATGAAGAACAAAATACAAGAAAATATTCTAAATAATTCTAAAAGTAGAAGGAAGGGAGAAGCAGAGAGGCTCTTGTCTGCCTTTGCCCACTCTGTGACTCTCATATTTATATCTCTGGGAACAAATATCCCAATATCTCAAGCTGGCAGTGAAAAAGAGCCATTTCCCCCAGTAAATATAAATTGGTCCTTTCTTGCTGCAGGAAATTAATTTGGTTTGTATGTTGCCTGCACATTTTGAGCAGTGTTAGAAAAACCACAGCAGACTTTTCAGGGAACCTGGATTTGCTACACCAGCTGTTAGAAAAGTTACACACTTCTGTGGTAATTAATGTACTTAATATTGAACATGTACCTGTTTCAAACCTTCTTCTCAGCTGTGATTCCTGCAGAAAGTCCTCAATGTGTTGCTGGCAACAACAACAAAGAAATTACTGCACTGATTTAATTCTCTGACTCCTGGCTGCAGTATAATGCAAGAAAACAGCTTTCATTCTGTGCTATTTTAGAGTTTTCACATCAACTGCCTGCAAAAGCCTCTAAGCTTTCTCCAATCAAAGTTTTGATGTCTTGAATATGAGTCTCTCTCAGAAACTTCAGGGAGAAATCAACTTCTGGAAATCAAGATATTGTGTTTATCTTTGGCTTTTCAGTCGAATTCCTCAGATAAGCACCTGCAGCCCGAGTGGACCTGCCCTCCCAGCAGGGCAGTGCCCTGTCACCGTGCCAGCCCCCAATTCCTACTGGAATGTTGATTTCCCCATGGAAATACCCAAATCCCAAATGCCATTCCAGTCAGAAGGGCAGTTTCAAGTGCTTGCCCCCAATTCTTATTACTTGATTTTAGCTGGAAATATGAGGGGAAAAAAAAACCCTAAGAAAGGATTCTGGGTTCAGCCAGCGACTGTTTGAACAGAGAGGACATGAAATTGCTTGGACAATTTTCTTAACTCTTAGGTCTTTGCCTCTGCTCAGTGAACTTTACTCTTGTGATTCAAAGTGTCATTACACTGCCATTACCATTACAGCTGAATACTTCTTCATAATTGAAGAATGATTTAGGAACTAAGTCGCTTGACATGGTGACATATTTTATCGCAACAACTTCGAAACATGTAAATGTACTCCGTATCCTCCTTTTCCAAGAAACCAGACCAAAAAATGGTAGTAAAAATATTTAAAAAGAAATTAATCCACTGGAAAAAAACATTAAAATACACTGAAAGTAAATGTAATTGTTTTAAAACCCAATGTTTTCGTAAGATAAATTCAGCATTGGACAGGCTCTTTAAAAATCAATTTGCACTCTCTTCCTCTATAAAGATTTATCCCAGAGAAAAAAAATCCATTAGTATTAAAGTGCTTAAAAACTTGGCAGACTATCTCCAAAGGCATCAATTTCTACTGCTAATTAACACTAATTATTCACTCAGCAGTTGTAAGTTGCATTTGGTCCCCGAGGGTAGACGAGAGATTTGTCTCTCTCCGTCGCAGTGCGTTCCGTGTGTTTGTTCCAAGAGATTTTCACATCCAGGCATCCCGAGAGTGTGGACTTGGAGATCTGCACAACTTTCCTCTTTTTTCCTGGTGTAATAGGAAGATTTTCTGGTGTAATGTGGAGTTTATGTTGTCCCTCAAGGTTCTGCACATTGCATGAGGGGTTTTATGTCTCCCGTTTCTCTCTGGACCCCACAGGTTCTCTCAGTGCCCACGTGGGTTTAATTTCACATTTTCTGATTGCTCAGGCTTGAAGGTCCAGCCTGGCTTTTAATCAGCTTTAAAAAATGCAAGGTTATTGCTCATGAGCGTGGTTACCATGGTTATCCCATCCCATCCCATTATCCCATCCCATCCCATCCCATCCCATCCCATGGATCCCATCCCATCCCATCGATCCTATCCCATGGATCCCATCCCATCCATCCCATCCCATCCCATCCCATCCCATTATCCCATCCCATCCCATCCCATCCCATCCCATGGATCCCATCCCATCCCATCCCATCCCATCCCATCCCATCCCATCCCATGGATCCCATCCCATGGATCCCATCCCATCCCATCCCATCCCATCCCATCCCATCCCATCCCATCCCATCCCATCCCATTATCCCATCCCATCCCATCCCATCCCATTATCCCATCCCATCCCATCCCATCCCATCCCATTATCCCATCCCATCCCATTATCCCATCCCATCCCATCCCATCCCATCCCAAGGATCCCATCCCATCCCATCCCATTATCCCATCCCATCCCATCCCATCCCATCCCATCCCATCCCATCCCATCCCATGGATCCCATCCCATCCCATCCCATCCCATGGATCCCATCCCATCCCATCCCTTGGAACTCCCTCCCTCAAGCACTCTGAGCAGCAAGCAGGCCTGGGCATCACCTAGAGATGATTCAACTCTATTTTCCCCAAGGTCAGTCAAGATCAAAACCAGCAAAGAAAAACATTTCAGGGAATTGCACATTTCTAGTAAGGTTTATTCAGAAGCAGCAAATCATTTCATTCTCGTAGTGTTACCCCAGACTGATGAAATTAGCGTTCCCTAATCTAAAAGTTTGTCTTTTTGGTGCCAAATTAAACTGAAATGAATATCTTATTCCCTCCCCTCCTCCAAATAAATATTAGTGAGAGTGAATGACCCTCTGTACTCTGGGAAAAAAATGGGGGTTTAAATGTCCAAATTTCCCAGGCTGTGTTTTTAAATACCTTTATATATTTTGTTCTCATAGACTAGCAAAAAAAAAAAAAAAAAACAAAAACAAAAAAACAAAAAAACAAAAAAAAACCCCCAAAAAATTAAAAACAAAAAAAAACCCCAAAAAACCCACCCCCCAAAAAAACTAACAAAAAACCAAAAAACAAAAAACAAACAAAACAAAAAAAAACTAAAAAAGGACATTCAAGTTTCTTGCTGCAAGAGGGAAAGAAAATGGGGCTGACTAGCAAAGCTGCAGAGAAGAATATGAATGCAGCACGACACCCCCTGTGCCCAAGAACAAAAGATAGATAAAGATAGAGGCACGTGGGAGAGAGAAGCAATAAAGGGTCAGTAATAAAAGAAATATATCACTTGTAGAATTGACTGGGCTTTGCTTGAGATTTATAATCCATTGTGACCGCAGTAATTTGTGACTCCTGCAGACACACGTGGTCCATTTGGAGAGCACCACCCAGGAAGGAGAGACACGAAATGTGTGGGCTTCTTGCTCTTCCCTGGGTCTTTCCAATAACCCTCCTGCACCAGAATTCGATATTTGACACCTTTAACCATCAGCCCTGGATGGCAGGAGCAGCCAGAAGGGGTTTTTGCCCCAAAATTACAGGGAGTCTGCAAGGGGTTTTGTCTGATTCCTTCAGGCTCCTTCACCCAGCCCATCAGAGCTCCCTGGACCCACAGATCTGTCCTGTCCCACCCAGAACCAGGAGAGGCTTCACCAGTGATTTCACACTCCTGGCACTCTGTTTCAGCCATGCCTGGGAGTCATTTTAAAGCTCCGATTCATTGCTTATTCGCAGGTTTGAGTACTCGTAGAGTGTGGCTTCAATGAGAAAATGAACAAATAAAACGGAGGTGAAAGAGCAGGGAAACGTCACAATTTCCAGTAAATGCTAGAATTTAATTCCTCTGTATAACTGGTATCACCCTGCAGAAACAGGAGTTGCAGGAGGACTTTGCCCTCAGGTGGGATTTGCAAAGGAAGAGTTTAAAGGATTCAATACCTCAGTAAAAGACAGCTCAGGTTTTGGGGGTTTTTTGGTTGTTTGTGTGGTTTTGGGGCTTTTTGCTTTTGTTCATTTGCCTGTTTTTGTTATTTTCCTTTGTTTGACCAAAGTTTTTAGAATAATCCTTGTTTTGCTTTTCCCTTGACTCCGAGGGAAAAATGTCTCGCCTTGTTAAAGAATAATTATGATGTTCTATTAATCATTTCATTAATAGGAAAGGACCATAAGTGACTCTTGAGAGTTGTGAAAAGTCCTTATTGAAAGAAGGAAAGTTGGAATAATAATCCCCTATGGATACCTCTTTCTTTCTGCATTCTGAGGGACTGTTATTTAATTAAAAGGACCCTGGATTTCTGTTTCTGGTCAGTGTGAATAAATTAAGGTGATTAAATTTAAAGCACTGAATTATTTGAACTCACAGTTCCATTGTGGCCAACTGAAAGTAGGAATCTGCTAAAAATAGAAACCAGTCATAGGAAGTTCTTCTGTTGTGTTTGCAGCTCCTTTTTGCAACTTTTTTTTTTCTATAGGAACTTAATGTGTTCTCTTTGAAAGGTAGACTCCTGCATGGTTTGCCTGCCCAAAAAACACAGCTTGTTTTAAAATAAAAATTAAAATAATAATAATTATAATTATAATCATAAAATAATAATAATAATTTGTTTCTTAAACAATCTTCCCTCCTGTTCTATTGAAAAATCTAAAGGACTTAATAAAGGACCAAACTTACAGAAGCAGTGAAATTGCACCCAAACTCTAGGGATAAAAACAGAATTTAACTTAGCGTTTAGGGATAAAGAGAATTTCTCCAATAAGAAAGGAGCTGCAGAATATTCTATGACAGCACAACGAACACAATTCAGCTGATGCCAACATGACGAGCAATTAAATAAACTCTCAATGGCCCAACTAAAATCCACCTTATTTTCTTACAGGAGATCCTGTGTTGGGAATTTGCAGATTTCTGTCTGTGGTGCAGGATGAGGAATGGGCTCCTGAAAATCTTGGTCAGGGAATGCATCCACACCATGTGGGTGTCAGATGAGTGTGGCCATGAAAATCAACTCCAAATTGGCCTATTTGAGACAAATAATGTTGGCAAACACACACAGATGGAGGCAATGATGATTTCCGTGGCAGCTGAGGAAACAACCTTGTGTATTCTACTTGTGTGTTAATTTTATTTTTTTTTGCCAGAAAAGGTACCATTGTAAATGCCTCAATTCCCCCAAAATAAGCACTTTGGGGATTCTCACAAAACTTTCTCTAAATGAGCAAATATTTATTGAAGCATGTGGGGCTCCTTAAAAAAATAAATGAGACATTCAAGGTACCGCAATCAGAATATGTTTACAGAAAGAATTTCATTAATTTGGATCTGCATGAAAAAAAAAAATCAATTCATCTAAATGGAAACAGGTCCCACTCTCAGATTATGAAAATAGATTGAAAGACACAAATTAACTTTCCCAGGCTTGGACTTCTGTCCCTAAATCTCAAAAATGGTCCTTGCAGTCCTTTTCTCTTGGAAGAGGCCATGGCCAGTGGTGGTGGATTAAAGACTTTTTTTTTTTTTATTTCCACTGAATTCATGGAAGAAAATGAAGCTGCAATTCCTACAGAACAACTGTGTTTATAGTGAATCTACAAAGAGCTGTCAAAACAACCTCTATCATGTCATTATATGGAATTAAACTCCTCCGTGAGACTCCTAAAATTTTAGCAGTGGCCTGGATTTGAGAATAGAAACAATCTAAAGCAGAAGAGAATTCATCAGGGAAATACTGAACCATGAAAGAGATAATTCGGGAGAGCAGCACAAATCCCAACTTGAGCAGCATTTCCTCTGGGATCAGTGAGGAACTCTAACGTGGGATAAAAGGTGTTAATAAGGGCCAGAAAAAGGTAAAAACTCCTCTTTAAATTATCTTTTTGTAAAACTGACTCCAAATCATTCTCCTCCCCTTTCTTTCTTCCAAATGAACAAATAGCAACAAATGGCCTATTTTAGCTCTGTGGCAACAGAAACAAATGAACCATTTTCTCCCCTTGGCTGCCAAACATTTCAGGGGCATATTTACGGCCAGGAACACAGCCCATCCAAGGGAAAAAAAACATTTTCACAAAGATTACAGCAAAGATCTCACACATGAACCCGAGGAAATTCTCTCCATGGCAGGGCCTTGGCCATGGCACTGGGACAGGACACAAGGGTCCATGGTCGCTGTGCCGCTGGCAGCAAACTCCTGGAATTTCCCACCTGGCTCACCTGAGCTCGTCCAGATTAATGCCTGCTTTCCACAGAGCCAAATTCAGGTGTTTCCCAAAAATGCCCTTGGTGTCATCACCTCCTAAACCTTGACAGTGAGTTCACTCCAAACATTTATCCCTTCCAGGCAGAAGAGATGCTCCCCTGTGTCTCTATTTCAATTTAAATTCCATTTGTGCTCTTTTGTCAAATTTTCCACGTTGAGTTATGAATAATGCTGACATTAGCTCAACCATTACAAGGTTTTGAGCTCTTTAATTAGATTCCCTTATTCCACTTTTTTTCCGAGGTTAAGGTTTTCAGCTAGACCTCTTTCTTTTAAAGCTGAAGGCAAAAATGTCATCGCTTTGCTCTCATGTTCCTCTTTTTTTTTTTTTTTCCCAAGCACCATAATATTCTTCTCCAATTGCCTGCCTTGACTGAGGGCCACCCACTGCACAATGACAGCCACGGGAGAATTTCCCCCAAGATCTGCCCTTTGATTTGTCTCAATTTGGATACAAATCCTACAAAACAGCCGTGTTTCTGCCTGCCTAAAAGCCAGCTCTGATTCCAGAGCGATTTTCCATCACCGTCCCGACCACAAGGATGTTACAGAACTTGGGCTCTTGGATTTGTTTTTTTTTCCTTTTGCTTTCCCCGTCACCTGTCTCTCCCACTCACGGGAAATCCCTGCCTGTGTTTTGAGGGAAGAGAATTTCCAGGAGCTCTCCCAGTGTCCCTGGATGTTTTAAATCAGCGAGAACCTGCTGCAGTTGGAGAGGCACCAACAGCGATTCTCCTGATGGGCACATCCCCAAGTGCTCTCCAGCAGGGCCCATCTATGAATTCACCTCTAAAATGTGCAAGTCCTGCCATTTCTCTGAGGCACAGAACCTGAGCCTTGGCTTTGGAGCACTCAGGGCTGAGGAAGAAGCTGTGACATCTGAAAGGGCAGCTCTCCACCCCTGACTTCTCAACTTTACCCCCCTGGAAACAGAGCCCCCCTGAAAATCCCAGCCCCATTTGCTGTCTCAGTGCTGTGTTCATTGCTTCTGCCTCTTTTCCTGGAAGTGGATTTTTGAAGCTCTCAGAACAAATCATTCTTGTCACAGGGAAATTTCTCAAGGACACCTTAAGATGTAGACAGAGAGACATTCGTGTCTCAGTGTGCTGGGAGTAAGGCATGAAAATCTCTTTTTATGAAGGATATAACTGAGTCATTTAACTACTCTGTCCATGAGCTCTGGCGAGACATTCCTTAACCCCCACAGCGCTCTATATCTTGGGAAGTGATGCTAAGACAAGATAATGTCCAGCCTGTAAAAGATTTGATGATAATGATTCTAAATGCTGGAAACGAAGAACAAACCCCTTAGGCTATTTTCGAAGTTTTAAATAGATCTGGGGGGAGGGAGGGGGGGTGGATAAACTATCCCATACATTGTTTTTATAACGGCAAAATTACTGAAGAGATATGAGCTCAGTACGTAGGAAAGATGTCATACCAAAAATCAAATTGCAGTATATTGTCTATTTCAATGCAACTTCTGAAGCGGAAATTAATTTCCCACTTCTATTAAGAGGATCCCTGACAGTTTGAGAGAAGGGAGAGGAAAAAAACCCCAGTGTAAAATGAGATGCTGAATGCCCTCGAAGAGGCATTAACAGTGATACTGAGGGACAAGCCTCAGCTCTCCAGGAGGAGTGAGGCAGCTGAATTATTGGTGTCACTGTCCCTTCGGTGGCTGCTGTCCCCAGGATGGATATTCCAAGGGTGACACAAACCAGAGCAGGCGTTTGATTCACCCCAAGCAGGCCCAGAGACACTTCAGAAACACAGTCAGGGCAGTGGGGATTTGCTTTATTCACCACTCCGGGGGTGAGGATTCACTCCTCCAAACACACACACCCAGCACTGCCAACACACAATATTATGGTAACATTCATGAATATTCATCACATTCCCCGGGATGGGAGTGGTTATACAAATAAATCATTAATATCATTAGCAGTGTGCCATGCATGCGCTGTGTGTCCTGGTGGTCTTTGGGGTCTTCTCGTGATGAAGATCTGTAGTCTTCATCACAGTGCACTTTTCACCTTTCTCTCTGGAGCATGGGCAGTCCTTGGTGGGTGATTCAGGGTTTCTGTGCTGGCCCCAAACAGATTCTTGTCCCTCTTATCTCGACAAGATTAAGGGAATCCTGTTTTTCTAGGTTTAGAATTCACATTTTCTGTCCCTCAATAGTTAACTTGAGTTACCTATTGACCACTCCTTTCTCACAGCCCCTCTGGCAGCTGGAGAAGCCAGGGGGGAAAGAGGAGTCTGGCTGTGCCCAGCAGCCTCAATCCATTTGTGTGTTGTGTAAATCCATTTGTGTTTGTTATAACCCAGTCCTGCTCCCGAACTGCAGCACAGGAAATAAACCCATCGAGGAGGAGCAAAAGCTGGGCTGTGATTTCTGTCTCTAAAGAAAGAGGTGATGGACTAAACTCACTTTTTTGTGACTCTGGATGGAACAGTGGCAACATCTCCAGTACTGCTCCCACTTGGGAAAGAGCTGGATTTGGCCATTCACAAATAATAAGGGATTGTAATAATGAACCTGTCATGGGAAAGAGCTGGATTGGGCTCTTCACAAATAATCAGAGATTGTAATAATGAACCTCTCCTCAGTGCCAGGCACGGGAGATACCTGTGGGAGGAACATTCTGAGGAGCAGTTATGGAACAGCAGAAAGGAGACAGCCTGAGCTGTGACAGCAGAGTGAAATTGGTAAATTATTGGGGAGGAGCTGGGTTTAGGTCCCCACACCATCCCAAAATCTCTGTCCTGCTGTGTTTGGGCAGGAGCACCTGTGGCTGCTCCCTGCAATATATCCTTGGTACACACAAAAGAGGAGGGAAACACATTTAGTGTGAGGGTGTATTCCAGTTCCACATTCTCTCCGGGCTCAAGAGGGGTCCTGTGTTACTCAGCCAGGATTTATAGACCTTTTTAAGGACAAAATGAAGCGTGCCTGGCATTGAACTGCATCCCTGAGAAAATGAATGAACACAGTGATTACGATGGAGAAAAGGAAAGCAGGTGCAGCTCCCCAGCAGTGAAGGGAGAAGAGCTCAGGATGAATGGGTGGAGTTGGATAAAAACCATCCCCACACATTCATTTTTCCCAAAGCAAGGCCACTTCTCAAGCTGGGCTTTACCGTGTCACCTTTTCTGAAGCTTTACTGCAAAACAGCTTCTTTTTTTCCTTTCTCCTTCGTTTCTCCTTTCCTTCCTCCCTTCCTCCTCATCTTTCTGAATTTCAGAATATAAACCCCTCAGCTGAATTTCAGTTTTTGTGCTGGGCTCCTGTAAAACCATGAATTCCTCCAGGTTGTGCAGTGTTGATGTGGCACTGAGCGCTGCTTGCAGCAGAGTGCGCAGCGATTGAATGCATCTGCTGACAGCAACTCTTCATTCTGTGTGCAGGGCTCTCGTAAAGGAGATTCAGAAAGAGGAAAATCCCTGTTTTCAGTTTGTGATGGCTACTGCAGCCAGCATCTTCTTCGAGAGAAACCCAGGGAAACCCAGAGCAGTGCAGGGTGGTGTGGGCAGGGAAAGAGACACACGAGGCACGGAATTCTGCAATTTCTGCAGAAATGTAGGAATGTGGGGCAGGAGTTTCTCACCCTGCTGCTCTCTCACCGAGACCTTTTCTCTGTTTCTAAAGCTCTCAATTCCAGGCTCCCTTCTCTCTAGAATTTGTAAAGACCTTTTGGATTTCCCTTGGAACATTTGTATGAAGGACAAGAGGCAAAGAGATCCAAGGAGAACCCATCCCCTCGTGACAAGTCATGAAATAAATTAATAAAAAAAAATGCCTCAAGAAGTCCAACTGGTTTAACACCAGCAAGAACTTCCCATCACAAGCTCCTTAGGATAAGCTGAAAAAAACAAATTCAAATCTTCCAGGACTGAGTTGCCCCAGAGGGCACAGAGCTCTGCCCTGAACCCCAGCCATGAGCCTGGGGCTGCTCCAGAGCCTTCTCCGTGTCCCAAATCAGCGCGGGCAGCTCATCCCCAGCTCCCCCAATCAATCAGTCACGCACAGAATCCTCGCAGATCCAGGCACTTCGGATTTGAAAGTATAATTGCCACAGCAAGACAACACAAACTAGAAACATTAACAAATCTTATTTCCTCGCATCCCCCTCCTAATCGAGAACCTGAATAATTTACCACGGGTTGGCAGCTCTTGATTACATTTTTTTGCACCTTTTTAAACTGAATGAATGAAATTTTAAGGCATTTAAGCAGCAAGTAAAGATGGCACATCCTTGTGTTCTGCTTGTGTGGGAAACACTACTGAAAGCGTCGGTTTTTAGTAGCCACAAGTTAGATTCTCCAGAATTTTTCTGTCAGGATTGTGGAATTCCTGAGTGCTCCTGAGTCCAAGGATGGAGGTTACGGAGGGGAGTGAGGATTGCAGGGCTCAGTCATGAGAAAAGGAGATTAATAATAATGATAATAATAATAATAATAATTTTAAAATCACGACAAGCTGGCTATGTGCCTGTTTATTTGGTTGCTGAGTGTAACAGCAGCACGAAGCCTAATAAAGGATGGATTTTATGGAAAGACCGGACTCGGTTTGCAGGGTCATCTCTATAGGATGGATTATTCAGGCCTGAGTCTTGTTTCCTATCTCTGCGAAGTGATGAGGAAGCATATGGTATCATATTAATGAAATCTTCATAATTACTCTTTATAGAAGTTCAGACGGTGGATAAATCAGGCAGAAATCTTGGGGATACTGAGCTTGGCTGGAAATCTCATAAAAAATTAAAAAATTTTGAAATCGTACCTTTCTACGTTAAGAGTGAGCAGATTTCCTTGTGGTATTTCTAAACCAATTACTGAAAAGTTAATCTGATACATCTTTTGGTGCTTTTTATTTTTTTTCCTCCTATAGAGGAGCCCCATTAAATAGGATGGAAGAAGAGCTGGCTTTCAGTGCACAACTGAATTTCACTTTTCAGCTTCACACCCAGGGAATACAGAGGAGGTTGCAAGAATTTAGCATCTCCCAAAAATAGGTCGCTCTCCCTTCAGAGAAGGAGGAAACAGAGGATTGTAAGGGACTGGGTGATTGCAAGATCTTTGGGTTTTAAAACTGCTCCTCCAGGTTCATCTCACATTCCAGGAAGAGTCTGGTTCCTATTTTATCTTCTCCACCAGGTCACACATCCATAGCACTCAGTCTTGGGGATTTCTGTAATCTAAATTGTCCCTCTACTTAAAAGGGAAATGCGAAATGTGATCGATATTTTTCACCCTGTTAGAAATGGAACTGTGCAAGCACAAATAAATCATTTGTATGTGACGGGGCTCAGAGCAAATGAGAAAAATATTCTCTCCTCCCCATTATGGCTAAAATTTACAGGGTTTTAATGAATTAATGAAATGGAGGGCAGAACCACCAAAGACTACGAAAGGAGCTGGAGGAATATGCAGAATGCTTCGTCTTTGCTATTACCTATTGATTAACAATGGGACAATTTGGGCTGAAAAAAACCCCAAACATCTCTTCTGTAAATCACAGAGAATCAATGCTTCCTCCATGGAACTGAGCTGTGGCAAGAACAAAGCCTGGGCAATTTCTGATGGCAAAAAAATCGCTCCTGGCAATACACTCCAAGACATGCAAAAGATGCTATTGAAAAATAAATTTTAAAATAGGGACATAACTTAAAAAGCACAAAGAAACTTTAAAGGGCTGGGTTTCATCTCATTTTGCTGAGGCCCCAACTCTTCCCACAATGAATTAATTCTTGGTGTCTGTAGCCTTGCAAATTGCAGCTTCTTTATAATTTGTCCTCTTAGAGCACCTTCCATTGAATGGCTTCAAGGCCCATTATTGAAATGAGGCTGCACAGCTGTGGAGATGCTGGAAGGCAGTTAAAAATATTTTAAAAAAACAAAAAAAATCCTTTATTTTGGTTTCTTATTATTCTAATAGTTTTGGGGCGCCTTTTAAAAAAAGGGGCATGTGTTTCATTAAGAGGAAACCGAAAGGATTCAGCAAAAAAAATTAGTATCTCTTGCTAATAGACGTTAAAAAATAGAAAAAAAAGTAATTGTCAAAGAAATCCCAACAGCAACCAAAGGAAACAATCACCAAAAGTTCTACGAGAGAACCTTTTCAAACTGCCCAAAGGGTTATTCCCATTTAGCACTACATAAGGTCCTTCAAATTACAAATTACACACAAGAGGTTAACTCTGGAAATCTGATTTAGTTATTACCTTTCTCTTACACAGAACAAATGAAAAGAAATACAGAGAAGCGGGGGAGAAAGGAATCCATCAGAGACTGGAGCGTGTCAGCGTGAAGCACTGACATTTCAACTCAATTTTGCAAATAAAAGGGATGTTTAGGGGAGGAAAGGACTGAGGAGTGAGTGCTGCAGGAAGGGAGGCGTTCACTACACCCATCAGGGCTGGGCAAGCACAGAGTGCTGCTCTCCCTCTCCACCTGGGAGTTTGTCAGGTTAAATCGAGCTGAGTTATGACAGTCAGGATATAATATATATAAATAAATATTTTTATTTATTTATTTATTTATTTTTATTTTATATTTATATATATATATAATATTTATATATTTTATATATAAATATAAATATAAATATAAATATAAATATAAATATAAATATAAATATATAAATAAATATAAATATATATAGATATATATAGATATATATAAATATATAAATAAATATAAATATATATAGATATATATAGATATATATAAATATATAAATAAATATAAATATATATATATGTGTATGTGTGTGTATATATATATATATATATAATATATAAAATCCTTTACAAAGTGCCACAGAAATATAACCAGAAATATAACATAAGCTTCCAGAAAACTCTAACTGCTCTGCCTGCACAGCAGAATTGCACATGTGGGGCTGGGCAAGGCCAGGCTGGGATAAAAAACCCCTTTAACACCTCAGCTCCTGCAGAGCACCCACCAGGATCCTGCTGGATGGATCCTGGATCCCAACACCCAATCCTGGATTTGGTGGGCAAAGCTCTTTGCTGACTGACTTTCAAACAGAACTTTTTTTTAATTTCCCCCCGAGCACAACCACTCCATCCCAATGGACTGTTTTCAGAATTTCTGGGGCAGCAAAAGTGGGAGATTTGCTGCAGGCACCTTGTCCCCACAGGGTCCCACTGAGGTCTTGGCTTGCTCCTGCTCCTGTTGGGCTCACGGGGGCTGTGTCCACCACAGGCTCTGCCCTTCACACCCAAAATTTGCAGCTGGACTGACACATCACGAAAGGGCACGGGGATCACACCACGCTGCTGAATTTGTGATCTCCTCACAAACACACGAACTGCAGAGGGCTGCTCTATGCAGAATGGAATTACAAATTAGAGGGAAACTCAAAGCCTGTGTGGATGATGCTCGCTCTTGACAAGAAACCAGCACAGGCTCATGGAAATGATGGTGTGTTCTGTTCCCTCGCTCTTCTCTCCACCATTGAGAAAATTGGTGGCTGCTGTAGCTGCTGCTTGAGAGAAAAATTGGTAAAAAACCTGAACAAAGCTGCTTGGTAAATTGGGGAAATTCAAGCAAAGGACACTTAGAGACAGTGAAATGCCACTGGACATGGATGACACAAGGAATTCTGGCCATGCCTATCTTGATCACATTTATAGCCTGGAAATAAATTACTCCAATTCTTTTCAGCCCAAACTGAGAGTCCCTGCAGGCTCTGCCTTTGCCTGCGGCCCTTTCCCGAGCAGTTCCATCGTTAGGAACGCAGGTATCCATCCCTGCTGTGAAATCCTACCCGCTCCATTCCCACAAAACAATAAATGACGCTCAGGTAAGTTCCAAAGCATCCCAAACTCCTGCCAGAGCCCAGCCCATCACACAAAGCACTCCCAGGCCCTGCTCAGGAGAACCCCCAGGGACAGAAATCGCTGCCCCCAGCAGCTGCTTCTCCTCTCCCTGCGCTGTCTCAGGTGAGAGCTGAGGATCAGAACTGCTCTCCCCAGCCCGGGGATAATCGAGGTGCCACAAGTGCCATTGGGCACTCACAAATTACGGGCAATTTTTTTTTAACATTGGTTTTCTTGGCCCCATAAATCATCTATTCCTCGCCAGTGAAAGGAGGCCAGTGTTGCAGCACAGAAATTGTGGGGCAGGTTCTCCAAACAATTCTGCTCAGTTTGGACCCGGGAGCAGCGAGGTTTCTGATGGAGAAACGAGGTTGCTGATGTGTGTTTGCAGTCACCCGCCCGTGCGGGTGACAGCCGTTTGCGCTGTGGCAGTGTGAAGCGCTGTCACTTCGCTCTCGGAGCTGCTGCTTGGGAAAGGTTTCACCGAAATGAGATCAAAGCCCAGACAAGGAGGGCAATGAGAGAGTAACCACTTTTTGCCTCTCAGTCCCAGAGCAAAGCCTGAAAACACACTGAGGCGGAAAGAAGGCTTTGATAACAATGTCCTGTTCAGGTTTAGGGGAAAGCACTCTGTTATTGGGGGAACTGAGAGGGTTTGTGTCGTAGTTGAGATGGTCACGACAGGTAAAAAGTTCACCACAATGGCTTCTTAGTCAGGGAAAAGGAACTAACTCTTTATTTTACAAACCCTTTTTATGCTATTTCTAACATTCATGTCACACATCCATTGGCCAGAGAAAAGGAACTAACTCTTTATTTTCCAAAGCCTTTTTATACTATTTCTAACATTCATGTCACACATCCATTGGCTCCCAATTCACCACCCCACAATGTCATTGGTTACTCATAGTCAGAACAACATCTTGCAATAACACCTGCGAGTCTCTTATTATCATTGTTTATGGATTCCTGCTTGTTTTGAGCTGGAGAGGAATAGTGCGAACTGGACAAACAGACCTCTCTCACGGGAAAGCAGTTCTCACTACGTGCCTGCAGTTCCCCCAGGTTTGCTGTCAATCTGCTCAGAGATGAGCATTGTGCCTGTCCAGGCCATCCCCTGCCACATTTGGTCATCTGCAGGGTCACCATCCACAGTCTCTTTTGACCCAGTGGTGCAAGTCCTGCAGGCGATGGAGGGAACACGAGGTATGAAATGAGTCTGTGTACGGAGATGTGAAAAACACAGTGCCGGAAAATACAGGAAATAGAAGATTTTTGATGCATAAGGGGGCTGGTGATCCTTCCTTTGTCTTTTTGTCAGTGAAAAGTGATTGACAACTGTCCTCAAATCCAGGAAAAGATCTGCAGCGTCTGATGTTTTGCAGGGGGAATACACAGGAACAAAAGCAATTAGGTGTCACTGCAAGAGTCCTTTTCCTCTCATTAAATGTATCCAGGGAAAAGCAGAAAAAGAACTCTCTGCTTTGCAGAGGAGAATTTTTCCCCCTCCTTCACAAAATGTTTTGTTCCTGTGGCTTTTCTTTTAAATTCCCAATGCCCAGCTGACTTCAGCTCAAACACTACAGATATACACTGAATTTACTGAAATTAGCATGCCCCAAAAGTCTTTCTAAACAAGTATTGTGGAATTTTACAAGCAGGAGGAAAGCCTGAGAGACAGAGGGGAACTCACAGAAAAACCAAATGGTTCTATTTTTTGTTTAATTGGTCAGAAAAAGAAAAGAAAGTGCAAGGAGGGTTCAATAGCAAGTGACTGGCTTTGACTTAAATCTTATTTTTATGAGTTTTTTACACAGCAGTGAAAGAAACTTGGAAGTGCCTTCTAGTCATAGGAATTAAACGTTTACCAAGAGCATGTTCAATAGACTCTATCAGAATATCAAAAATCAGAAGGAATGGCTATCTTTCAAGAGATTGATCAGAACAGGATTAGGAGATATCTCAACTATTCAAGCAAACCACTGAAATATTTTGGAAATGTGTAAGAGTGCAAATGCCAAGCCAGGAAGACCAAGTGGAATGACTCAGCCAGAGCTTGTTTGCTTATCATCAAAAATTTGAAAAGGAATTTATCTGATCAAGAATTCAAAGGGGCTGTGAGTCACTGTGGTTCTGGGGAAGAAAGATTTGCCAGACTAACCTAATTTCATATCCTGGTAGAATTACAAGTGCAGTTTATGGAGGCAAAACACTTACATTCCTGTCGATGTTACAGTAGTGTAATTTACAATATTCTGTTTAAAATTTAGTATTGTACCATCTTCATATAAACATTAAGTGCATCAATAACCAGCCATATGGCAGATTTTACAAACCTGTTTTCAAGGAAACTTGTCGTGGAAAAATGGAATTTTAGTGCATCGCTGCCTCCTAGAATTCAATCTTTCCATCAGTGATCCAGAATTAAACATAAAATCACTATTGAGAAAATCGGTGGCTGCTGTAGCTGCTGCTTGAGAGAAAAAATTGGTAAGAAACCTGAACAAAGCTGCTTGGTAAATCGGGGGAATTCAAGCAAAGGACACTTAGAGACAGTGAAACGCAACTGGACATGGATAACACAAGGAATTCTGGCCATGCCTATCCTGATCACATTTATAAGCCTGGAAATAAATTGATTACTCCAAAAAGATTCCCTGCTCTGAGTGGATGAGTCTCCAGGAAGATGCTGCAACGAAAAGCACTAATGAAATCTTTATACGAACAGAGGCAATGGGAGCAGAAACAGAAATGTGATTTTTATCTCCTCCCCAACACTCAGAGTCTGATAGAGAAACTCCTGCATTCAAATAGATGCTTTACAATGAGGTGCTTAAAGGCTCACTCCATTTACCTTATCGTGGCAAAAAAAAAAGGTGTCTCGAGGATGAAGAGGGAGATAAAAATACCATGTCCTGTGGTTTTTATTTCATCTGGTGGAGTAAAAGACAGGAAGATAAGAAAATGGAATAGAGGCCCAAAAGAGTCAAATGTGGGGTTTTTTTCAGGTTCAGCCTGGATGTGTCTGCACAGAAGTTGTTGTAGAGAAACACTCCTCAGAAAGAGCAGCGTGGGAGAAACCCCTGATATTCTGTTTTTGTGGAAAGTTTAGATCAGGCACAGCCACAGGTCAGGTCTAACCCTCCGGGAACTTCCAGCCTGCCCACCTTTTTTCCAAAGTTCCTTTTTGGGGCTGGACAGACAAACCCCACCTGCAATATCTGTGCTTGAAAGTGAGGTATGTGAGGAGTGCAATGATTTAGTGCCACCGTGATAATATAACACATCCAAAAATAACATTCCCAACCACAGAAAACTCCTATTTTCACATAAAATGGCAAATTCCATATCTTTTTCTCTGTCTTTAGACCCTGTACAAGGCCTTTCTCATCTCGTCTTGCTTTCCTAACTAAAGATTTTCTTGCCTGCTACAATGAGGTGGTTTCCATGCCTGCTCTGTCAGTGCTCTCTTTTTGGCTGAGGGCTAAATTTTGGGGAGAAAAGAATCCTTCTCCCTTCCAGGGCCATTCCCATCTTGCTCTTGGACTCTCAAATCCAAGAGGAGACTGTCCCAGGTCCCCCTCATTCCTTTTGCAGCTTCAAAAGGGAGACAGCACAACAGCTTTTCTCCACTCACCGCGGATCTGCCTTTCCATTTGCGCTAATGAAGCAGAACACCCAAAAAGGAGCTCAGGGCTGAACGACATTGAGCTTCACACTTTGGGGGAGAAATGGAGTATTTAAGAATTGATTTATGCATGGCTTTTGTAGAAATTTAAGAAGACACAGAGATTTGCTTGTGCCTTGGTGGGTCTGATCCACTCATCTTCAATGGACCGCACCCCACAGCTGGAATAAAGCACTAAATCCCATTTTGTGCTCGACACCAGGTTTTTTTGTGGTCCTTATTGACACAGTTATCCTTTTAAAAGAGAATTTAAGGGAACACAATCTCCTGGCAAGGAGAAGGGCCTTCATAAATTAGGGCCTTTGCATGAGTAGATGTGAATAGCCATTGTAGCTGCTGCTGCACAAAAAAAAAAAAAAAAAAAAAAAAAAAAAAAAAAAAAAAAAAAGGTGTTCAGCAACTCTGCTGGAAAGGAATGCTCACTGTAAGAAGTACAGTTGGTTCCTATAAGGCTGAAAATTTAATTCTAGAGTGCTGCCATCCAGATAATGAGGTCAGGGAAAAGGATGTGGGAGCGTGAGGATTGCAGTGCGCAGACTGCACTGTGCTGCTTCCTGCGCCATGCGATGTGTTGGGTGACCATTCTCCTAGTCAATGGCACTACAAGAAGGAAATGCATTTCCTATCTGCAGCATTTTTCTTAGAAATGCATTTTTTCCCCATTTCCATAACCCTTGTATGAGTTTATTCCCAAAAACCTCTCGAGGCAGTGCATTTGCAGCAGATCCACAGTGCCACGGCACAGAGCACAGGGATTGTGAGTGCTATTGGTCTGATGTGGGTGTCCCAACCCACAAGGGATGAAAGTTGGAAATTTACGTTTGAAATTTGCGTTTGAAATTCCCTGAACTCGGCTGATTTGGACCTCCAGCACCACTCTGGGTGTGCACAGTGCAGAGCCAGCAGGGCAACAGAGAGCTTTGAGCAGAACCTGCTCCTCCTGACCACCCTCCTGCTCCTCCTGACACCCTCCTGCTCCTCCTGACACCTTCCTGCTCCTCCTGACCACCCTCCTGCTCCTCCTGACCACCCTCCTGCTCCTGCAGAGCCTCCTGCTTCTCCTGACCACCCTCCTGCTTGTCCTGACCACCCTCCTGCTCCTCCTGACACCCTCCTGCTCCTCCTGACCACCCTCCTGCTCCTCCTGACCACCCTCCTGCTCCTCCTGACACCTTCCTGCTCCTCCTGACCACCCTCCTGCTCCTCCTGACCACCCTCCTGCTTGTCCTGACCATCCTCCTGCTCCTCCTGACCACTCTCCTGCTCCTCCTGACCACCCCCCTGCTTCTCCTGACACCTTCCTGCTCCTCCTGACCACCCTCCTGCTCCTGCAGAGCCTCCTGCTCCTCCTGACCACCCTCCTGCTCCTCCTGACCACCCTCCTGCTCCTCCTGACACCCTCCTGCTCCTCCTGACACACTCCTGCTCCTCCTGACCACCCTCCTGCTCCTCTGGGTCACAGCTGGAGCTGAAATGGGAACGCCAAAGAGCCTCTGAAGGGATCCCTGACTGATTTGGATTTCCCCTGCCATCATCATCTCAGGCACCTCCAGAACGAGAGGCTGGAAATGAACCCTCTCACCCCAGACACACATCACAGATTGGCTGCAGCACAGGAATCAGATCCAGGGAGTCAGTTTGATTTCCATCAGTAAAGTCTCAGCATTTATCGCACACATTCAGCACTGTGACACTGGGAAAATCTCTCCAGAAGGGATTCATCCTTCTGCTCCTAATGGAGGGAGACAGAAAGAGAAAACGAGAGGGAACCAGGGTGGATGTCTTTGTATAGAAAATTCAAGCTACAGTTGTTGATTATTTCAACTCCGTCCTTGTGCTGAATTGTACATGAACAGCTCATAAGTTTCTGACATTATTTCAGCTCCAATAAATTTATTTGAATAGTTATTGGCTGGGTGTTCACTTACAAATATTGGGCATGAAGAATATAAATGGTTTCAGCTGCATGATGGAATTTATTGTATGTTTGTCTTTCCCCAAATTCAACATCTAGATCAAGGTTTCTGGAATGAGCACTGACAGTTACAAATGTGCCTTCTGTGAAAATTACTCTTAGGTTGGCTCTTGTGATTAAAATTCCTCGGCGGAAGATTCACAAGAAATGAAGGCTGGAGAAGGACTGAACTCAATTTCGATGAAAGTTCTTTTCGGAACTTAAATAAGATCTCAAGAGGGATGGTGGGAGTGGAAAATGGGAATATTCTGCCATCCTTCAGTCCAGCCACAGCTCAGTGAGGCACCAAAATCATGCTATTCTCCTCGAAGTCCTTGATCCAAAGCCCAGCACATGCACTGAGAGGACAAATATTTTGCAGTGTAGCTGCACTTCACTAAGGAATTCTAATTAACATCCTGAAATGCATCTGGTGGGGAGAGACAGCCACCCTGCACTTGTCACATTTCGTGATGGCCACAATTATCAGCGTGAGAGGTTTGCTCTGGCAGGAAATGCTGACCTGGAATCTGTGGAGAGCTCCTACTTTCATATTTTCCCAAAGCAGCAGAAAAAACCCAAGATTCTCACTATTTTGCTCACAGCTCATCACAGCTCCAAGCTATTTCTGCCACTTTTCTTTCTGCTGCAAGTCCTTCTGATGTTACAAAGTCCCCCAGAATGTTGTGTTCAGAAACAGAGTACTTAATTACCCAGCCATCCAACAGAGGATTCACTTCAGCATCCTTAATTCCCACTCCTCCTTGCTCCAGTGGCTGCTATTAAAAAGTCAGGTTTAAAAAAAAAAGCAGTAAAAGGTCTGCCTGCTCCAAGGCTGGGGCCTGACTTACAACCTGTGGGGACTTTTGTTAGAATAACACAGACCTCCAGTGTGCTGAGAACTGTGAATATTTCATTCTTTACCTGAATCAAAGCTTGAAAATGCCACAGTCCTTCCCCCTGCATTAAATAGTAAATCACTGTGGTTTATAATCCATCATAAATGTAAGCTCCCAACCAAAACCATTCCTCGTTCCAATCAGCCTCTGCAAGCTAACACTAAATCTGTGTCTCCATTGATGCAGTAATCAGTCCATTCTGTTTGATTTCTCTTCCAAAGTAGAAAAACTATGAAAATATCTGTTCCAATTTTAATCTCCATTCTAGTCCAATAAATAGAAGTAAGTAACCTATCAGAAAAGTGGGAATACCCTAAGCAGGCATTTAATATACATTTTTGGTACCTCATTTGTACATGAGGGGTGATGAAGGAAAAGCAGAATTAATAGAACATGTATAATTTATTTGTGTGTCGGTAATGTATGCATGATCTCACATTAAGGCTCTCATCGAAGAAGCCATAGTGCAAAGTCCATATAAAATATATATAAAAGTGAAGACATACCCTTAGTGGAAGAACAGTGAAATATTGTGTGGATTATAAATGAACTAGAAGTAGAAAATAAGCTCCTGCTGAGGTTGATTGCCCAAGTCATCTCGATTATGCAGGGAGCTTGTCATCCCTTCAAAGGATCAAAGTGAAATATTCCTGCCTTCCAATAATGTGCTCATTACGGCCTCACAGGTGAACATTGCTGCACTAAAGGGAACGAAGGTTCACTCTGAACCAGAACAAAGCTAATCTGGAGGGGAAACCTGAAAAGGAGGGAACACCTTTCTGTTTTACCTTTTGGGCCACAGCTGTTGGTCCCAGCGGCTGTCAAATATCCAGGAACCACCAATTAAAATGAAGGAGAATGTTCCCAAAATCCATCTGCTGCTGATGGGGCTGCAAACTTAGATGAGATGGAAATTAGGTGACATTGGGCTTCATCCATAACAAGGATTGGGTAGCAAGAGAGAGAGATCCAAGATTCAGATTGATAACAAATTAAGTTTCAGGGATATTTTTTGGTTGTTTTTTGGGGGGATTTTTTGAGGGTAGGGGGTTGGGGGGGTTATTTTTTTGGTTGGTTTTTTTGTTTGTTTTTGTTTGGTGTTTTTTGTTTTGTTTGGTCTTTTTTGTTTTGTTTTGTTTTGTTTTGTTTTGTTTTGATGGGTTTTTTGGGGGGGGGTTGATTGGGTTTTTGGGATTTTTTGGGGGTTTTTTGGTTGTTTTTTGGGTTTGTTTGTTTGTTTGTTTGAATGATTTTTTTGGGGGGGGGTTTTGCCCTTCAGTGAATAAAAAGAATAGGGAAAGCTTCAGAGACACATCTGGGTTCCAGGTAACCACATTCCTCAGCAATTCACAGAGAGGGGAAGTGCTGGCTCCTCTGATTATTTTGTGGTTATTTTATTTATTATTTTATGGCTGATAGGAGTTATTTGGTAAAGTGTACACACCTCAGAAAGCACATAGACAAATTTGGTGAAGAGACAAACAGTGTTGCTGAAATATCCTTGAGATGCCTATAAAAGTGAAAGAAATGAAGACAGAAAAGAGATAATTTAGTGAAGCCAAAGGAAGTCTAAAAACCCTTGAGGGGACACCTCAGAGCCCTGAACATCTCAGCCCTGAGGAAAGGGAAGGCACAAGGCCATGCAGCACATCAGGAGCCATCTCAGAAGGACTCTGGGCACAGGGTTGGTCCTCTCATCTCAAAAGGAATACATTATGAGTGAAAAACATTCAGAAAGTGGAAACTAAGCCGTCCAAAAACTCTCCATGAAAGCAATAATAGAATAAGGGGAGACTACTCAGCCTAGGGAAAGAATCACTTGGTGGGACGTGACAGAAGTGTGCCAAATCCGACACGATGAAGAAGCAATCTCTTATTTTATAACTGTTGCATTATTGCATCCACGCAAAAGCAGGGAAGTGCAATGAATGGCCAGGAGCACGATCAAAACTCCTGCAAGGAGGTAGTGAGAAAGGAGTGGTCAATAGGTAACTCAAATTAACTATTGAGAGACAGAATATGTGAATTCTAAACCTAGAAAAACAGGATTGCCTTTATCTTGTCAAGATAAGAGGGACAAGAATCTGTTTGAGGCCAGCACAGAAACCCTGAATCACCCACCAAGGACTGCCCATGCTCCAGAGAGAAAGGGGAAAAGTGCACTGTGATGGAGACTACAGATCTTCATCACGAGAAGACCCCAAAGACCACCAGGACACACAGCGCATGCGTGGCACACTGCTAATGATATTAATGATTGCCGAGAAATGATTTGTACAACCACTCCCATCCCGGGGAATGTGATGAATATTCATGAATGTTACCATAATATTGTGAGTTGGCAGTGCTGGGTGTGTGTGTTTGGAGGAGTGAATCCCCACACCCAAATAAAGCAAATCCCCACTGCTCTGACTGAGTCCCTGAAGTGTCTCTGGGCCTGCTTGGGGCCAATCAGTAATTCCTACCACTCCACACAGCAGGGATAGGAAAAAACCGCAAAAGGATGCTCCAGATGCCAGTAATTTACACGGACTCGAGGAGGAACCGAACATGTACTTGAAAGGGAAATTAATTGCACATGAAGGATTAACAACCAAATTCTGCTCTCATTATTCACGGCCATACTGTCAACAGTGAGGCTAAGCAGATAATGGGTTTATTCCTTCACTGTGCACAATGCAGCCTCGTGTAGAGCTCCAGGCAGCACAGACAGAGCGAGTTCCGACACCGGGGAAGTGCTGGCGAGGTGTTTTGGGGAGGCAGGGGACAGGGATTAGGCATTAGCGCAGAGATTGTGCACCGGGATGTGTCAGCAGAGCTTCAGCACAGCTCATCTCCACTCTCGGCTCTTCTCAGGGCACAGCTCCTTGTGCTGCCCCAGCGGCGGAAAAACAGGATCCTGCTAATTCCCTTTTCATCCCTGAGCTCACAGAAAATGTCCAGGGCTGTGACTGTGGGAAGGTTTGGCTTCGCTGCACAATCAACTTTCAAGCCCTGCGTGGGGTTGGTGGGTCTGGTAATTTGCCGCAGATGGAGACCCTGGTGGTGATCCTGGGGAGCTTGGGCAGCTTAACCTGAGCAGAGTTCCTCAGGCTCAGCTCTGCCAGATCTGTCACTAAATCCATTAGGGAAAAGCACACGGACTTAAAGCGCTTTAAAACAGTTCGTTTCACACAAATGGGGATGTCACTCGAGGCCGTGAGAAATTCTGGGAGCTCCAAAGATCCCAATGCTTGGAATGGGCACCTGATGTAACCATTTTGCATATGAACTTAATTAGAAGTCTGCTAATTAGATGGCTTCTTTGTGAAGCAAACATGTGCGGATTATCATATGATGTTTGGAGAAAAATTAAAATCGAGTTTATTTTCCAAATGTAATGCAAAGCCCAGAACAATGGAGATGGCAGCTTGACATGCACAAGATGTGTCAATATTTGCTCTGCACAATTGTTTCTCTGAAGATTAGCGGGTGAATCTATGGACGTGGCAGATAATTTGAGTTGAATTACACTCCAGAACATATATTTTTTTGTTAGGAGGAGCTGCAGTAATAGATTCTGATTAGGCATTCAATTAGTAGCCAGTACATGAATTCCAGTTACCGAGCCAGTATTCAGAGTACATTTCCATTAAAAACTTTTAGACCAGGAGTGGTAACACTTTCCTGAATCTCTTCAACTAATTTGTGGGGTTGTAAAATTGGTGTAAGACTGCAAAGGAGATTTCCACCCACAGCCCTCAATTTAATCCCTTTTCCCTCCCCAGAGGCAGCTGTTTCCCTGCTCCTTCTCCACCCTTATCCACCTCTCACAGAAAGAGAGCAAAGTAGAGATTCTACTATTGAATTTCCCTTTAGCCTGGAAAAACATTAAGCTGTCACCAGAGGAGTTTCATGCAAAATGCAATAGTATTTGCAGATGTTCATAAATACTTATTTTCACACTAAATATTTTCTCTCTATATGATGATCCCCCATTATCCCCCAAGTCTCTCTTTAGTTCTCTATTTCATCCTAAATATTTTGGTTCCACCTGGTGCAAACGACATTAAAAACTCCTTTTTAAGGGATGAGTTTAAAGCCCTGTTGGACTCTAAGGAGCGGAAGACACGTGCCTAAGTGAAAATCTGAAAATCCTTCTCTGAGGCATTTGCTTGATGATTATCCAACTCCCTCTGCTCCCAGCGCCTGATATTTAGAAGATCTGCAGGTAAGACTCAAGAACCACATTCTCTGTTATTATATGGTGGATATTACTTTAAACAGGCACTCCGTAAACTGAATAAACAAGGAATAGGTCAATAGGAATTGAATAACCAAGGAATAAAACTGCAAAGTTTTGTCTGATTGATTCGGTATCAATGCACTGAGAAGCTGTAGCAGAGCAGCCGTGGGTGTTTTAGAGCCTGCGGAACAGGAGATGATCCCAGCAGGGCCACCCCTCCATTCCCCAGATCCCAAACCACAGCTCTGTGATGCACACAGGTATCTCACGGAGACAAAATTCAAGGCAAAAATAAAAGCGATGCTGTTTGTGCCGTAAATTGAAGTGTGCTTTTTATTGTAAGCACAATAAAAATACTATTAATGGTTTACTCTGCTCAGCTGCAATGCAAATCCGCGCTGCAACCCATGGAAATTTTATGTAATATAAAACCAACCCAATTGAATTAATGTCATTTTGAGTGGCAGGAAAAGGAAGAGGGGAGAGAAACAAACAAAATATGTATTTGCTGAACTCTGTCAGAATAACGTACGGAGATTGATTCAAGGTAAATCCCAGGGAGCCACAGACAATGAAAAAATATTCTTACACTCCTCATTAAGTAAATACTGTAGTTTATCACTTAAAAAACTCCAGTGAAACACAGGCAAGAGTCTTTTTATGACCAAACTACATCCAAATTGCTTCATGCAAATAAGCCCAATAAAAGCAGAATCATTCAGTGCACACAAATCCAAACTGCTGGATCCCAACCAGGCTCATCTGGAGTCAAATCAGGTCATTCTCTCCAATAGATGAAGGAATCTACAGTGGCCGACACTTTTCAGAACAAACGACATCCCTTTCAAATTGGCCTCATTAGCCTTTCCTGCAGACAAGCAAAATGCAATTTAGCTTTTTAAAGGGACTTCTCTCAACTGTAAAATTCCTAAGACTCGGCTTATGGAATAATATTTCTTTTTTCTGGGTTCTGATTAAAAAATATAAACTTAATAATCCGTGAGACCATGAGCAACCTTTGTTTTCAATACAGAGAGCTTTTCAGTTAGCTGGAACGAGCTTTTGGGTTTCGACACTTCCAGGCCATTAAACTAATTAAATCAATGAGAATTCATTCTTCCAGAATAACCAGTTGCTCCAGGAAGGGATAGTGACAATTAAGTAAGTGACACTCTTTCTTCTGCAGCACAAACAGTGAGTCCTGAGCTGCACATCCCTTCCGAAACAAACCATCAAGGGGAGGCTTGGGAAACTTCACAGAAATCCTGAGTTTGCCCCAGAAATTCCCACAATTCCAGGTCCCCACGAACTTCTCTCTGACCCAAGGGGGGACATTTGCATCTTCCAGCAGTTCTGGGCAGGAGGACAGATGTGCTGCCATCCATGTCCCCACCGAGCAGGGCCTGGAAGTGCCGAAACCCAAACTCCTGTTTATCCGAGAGTGCTCCTCGTTCCAACAGAGTCAGCTGAGGATATTAAAAGCAGGGATATGAGAAAGCTAAAGTGATTTAGCTGGATGAGCTTGAATTTAACAGGATTACTTCTTATTTTTATTAGAAAGCTGCAATGTGATTCTGCTCTCTTTTTCTTTTTCCCCCCAGAAAGGTCATCGTGGTAACAGCGGAATTA
The DNA here is from genome assembly GCA_036785705.1 of Acanthornis magna. Lineage (NCBI taxonomy): Eukaryota > Metazoa > Chordata > Aves > Passeriformes > Acanthizidae > Acanthornis > Acanthornis magna. The sequence goes on from JAWUZG010000179.1 coordinate 1,624,473, forward strand.
TCTGCATTCTATAGAATTCCTGCAGCAATATTCCTGCCCAGACTCACAGCAGTGTGGCACATTTAATTGATCTCACCATCCATCATCTAGAACTGTCTACTGCACGCTCGAGCCTCTGGAAGGTTTAAAAAAGTTGCACTGCATTTTTCAGCTCCTTGAAAGTTAAGAGCACACAGAGCTCAGGCGAATCCCGAAACTCAGAAGTTCAGAAATGCCTTAGACAAGAGTGACCAAAACCAGAGAAATAAAACCGCTGCAATGTTGCCTTTTCCCTTGACAGAGAAGGAGGTTTCAAAGCACAGCGTTGCAATTATCATCAGCAGAGCTGAACTGCTGCAGCACTGCTTGCTAATGAGAGAGTTACCAGGCAGGGGTGTCTACCTGGATTAAAAAATTGATTTGGGAAGGCAAATCCATGGGGACAGACAAACAGATCATCACAAATTGGAATATACATTCAAGCAGCCCCACTTGACGCTGGAGAAGGAAAGTGCATTTCTTGGGTACCTGGCTCAGCCTGAGAGAGGGATCAGGGACTTTTACACAAAAATGGCCACTGCCTTTCTGAGCAACCCCAGGGAATCGTGGGTTTGTTCTATGCAGGAGACAGAAAAACAGTAAAATGCTCTTTTTTTTTGCATGGAAACCCATGATTCTGAAAACCAGAGTGCCTTTCCACAGGTGAGAGGGAGTGGCTGGTGACACCATCGGGTTAATGCCATTTATCCTCTCCAAACACCTCTTTTGCATCCTGCCCTTCCCATCGGCTTTCCCCAGTAATGCTCCATTTAAGCACAACTTTTTATAACTCTTGTTGTCAACAAGACAACTGTGGTTATACAACCAGACAGAAAAAAAAATAAATATTTAAAAAGCCTGATCTTCTGGTGACTTAGAGACTCAGCTTCCAGAGCAGTCACCTCAGAATACTTGAGGCACCTGCAGGAAGGGGCACACTGAAAAATACCATTGTTTTATACCAAGATTCCCTCAAATACCACCGTAAATCCAACTCGGAGCACAGCTTTCCTTTCTGGTTCTGAGCAACCAAAGGAGATATTTGAGCCTGACTTCTAAAAGGCCTGAGCTTCCCCACGAGAGCTGAGGTCCTCCCCAGCTCCTTCAAGCCACGTGCAAAGAGCTTTGCTGCTCCTTTTCGCGCCTGCTCGGTGCGGCAGTGACTCCGTTTGTCTGATTCTATAATTAAGATATATATATTTATATAATTAAGAAGATACTCAGACTTGTCAGCAAGAGCACAGACAGTTTGTTCCGAGTTTAAGCTCCATGACAGGGATAGCAATCTTCAGGCTTTTGAGCATAATGCATTAATATAATTATTAATGCTCTGGTGTATTTTTTTTCCCTCAGTTTTCTTTTCTCTTCCCCTCCTTCTTTCTTCTTTTTAATTTCTTTTTTTTTTTTTTACTAGCAAGGCAAAACTGCATTAGAAATAGCTCTTATCATTTTAATAGTCTTTAAATGAGGCTGGCAAAGCCTTAAATAAAGAGATATTTTGTTGGAGAAAATAAAGAAAATAGAGAAACTGTTTGTAAAACATAACTCTTGTGCCCAAAGGGACATATCATTTTCATATTTTAAATCTGAATGCATTTTAGTTATTTTGTGTTTTTGCAGCAATCAGTTCACATTATGAGAATAGGGTAGGATAATTATGGAAATTAAGTACAGATTTCAGTTGAATGAACTCATCAGATGGAATTACAGCCTTTCTAGATTGGTCGTCTGGCTTTATGTCAGATGATTTGCATAAAACATTTAGCTTAATGAGAAGTAAACAACAAGACTGCGGAATGTATTAACCCAAGGGGGTCTGAGCCGACATGTAAGAAATATTAAGGTTGTAGCATTCTTTTTATTATTATTATTATTTTAAAGACAAAAAGAAAGCCTTGAGAGCAGATTAGGAACATCAAGGTAATTCTGGTTTGGATCATAATTCTTCATGAGTTGTATTTTTCACCACCTACAGTCACACACTGTGAAGTAATTTTTCAGGTTTATTTACTTTCGGTTGCCTGTAAGCAAAATCTGACATAATCTAGTTACCCTGTCAGATAGTGTTCATGGCTGCAAACATGGCTTTGTGTTCAGTACTTGAATTTTCTTCTGGTCAGTGATCTGGAACTTGCTCAAATTACTTTCTGGGATATGTAGTCATTTATCCATAATCTCTGGAGGGTCTAATTTTCATTGGGAAGTACAGAACCGAACTGCACTTTTGCATCTTTAATCATTAAACTCAGAAGTGCTCCCATCCTAGAGCATATTGATAGCGAGCCTGCTCAATGCACAGAATATTAAAGCGTTTTTTTCTCGCCGTTCCCATGGCAGCATCTCCTCCTGGGAGGGTGTTCTCCAGGAGTCCAGGAGAGCTGATTCCAAATCCCTGTCCCCCTTGGCACCTCCAGGCTCTGCCCCTGGGCTGCCTCCCAGCCTGGAGTGGCAGAGGGTTCCCACAATGGGATAAATTCCATGGGATTAATTCCGTGGGATAAATTCAGGGCTCCATCCACCTCTAGATCCCCTCCAGATGTGTGTCCCTCTGTGGCTGTTCACAGCCCAGAGCCGCTCCTGTTCTGTGTCACGGCACCGAGGGCTCTAGGGGGGAAAGGGAAGGAAGCAGAATTCCTCTCCTGATGTTTTCGACACCCAGGACTTAATTAGGATTTCACCACCGCCAGCACGAGCAGGAAGGCAGACAGATGATCCCGAGAGGCCAAGGTGGTGCATCTCCAGCCAGAAGCACTCATTATCACAAACTACAGCCCAGTTGGGGCTGTCCTTCCCTCTGCTCACCTGGGCAGCTCTGGAGAGCCTCTCCACACTCCGGTCCCTGTGATTGCAAATGAGGAGCCTGATTGCTTCAAAGAAATGTCCCCAATTAGGCATTAGCGTTTGCCACCCTCACGCAGGGGAGAATAAAAGTCTGCAAAACCAAATCAAACCCTGTGGCTCTGCTTTTCATTTAACCCACACACGTGAGCATTTCAGGGAACGGCCCAGGTTAACCAGGGAAGAAGTAGTTCGATTCCAAGGCAAATATTTTGATTAACACATCTCTGATTTAAAGGCATGAAATAATCAGCAGTGCTTAGACAGGCTCCTGAGGGTGCAAATTTTAAATTTTTTCTGTATTCTCAAAAAAAAAAAAAAATTAAAAATTACCATATGAGAGTGTCTGAGTAGAAGGGGATGAATAATCTTTCAGGCTTCTATTACCTTAGCCGAGGAAGGACCAGCACTGGGATAAATTGCCTTTCCCCAGTCTGTGATTGCTGGTGACAGCACACAGAGAGGAGAGTTACCAATTCAGTGGCTTGAGGAACAGCGTGCCACATGTTGTGCTTACATTTCAAAATAAAAAATCACATGGCAGTGGGAAACGGGAAAAGAACCACTCTGCTTTTGCTGCCTCATGAGTTCTTTCTACTGCTGAGCTCTCCTTAATGAAAAATTGGCCCAGGCTGGCAGAAGCAGAGCAGGAGATGAGGAGGAAACGGTGGTGCGGAAAAGCACTGACCCTCGTGCGTGGTTGAACAGAGGAGCAGCGGAGGCAGGGGGTTCCTTAAAAGAGTCTATGAGTCAATGAGCCTATGGCTGGCTGATTTTGGGGAAACCGAGTGAGATGAGAAACCTGAGCGTGCTGGATCAATGTGCAGATGTGCTGCGGAGAGGAGCTCTGGCAAATGAAAGGCTGGTGGCTCAGCAGCGTGGGGAGAGCAGGATGCTGCTCAGCTCAGAAACTGGGATACAGAAAGAGTTTGGGGAAATTCCAACCAGTGGGAATTGGTTTGCTGTGGAGATGTCTCGGTGATCCGGTTTGAAATCAAACCGTGTGCCACAAACACCCTGGAGACTTCCCCACCCTGGGCTGGGCCGGGGGTACCACCCAGAAACAGATCCACAGCACACCTGCAGTGGGCTCTTTCTTGAAAGAACTCCTTCACTGTTATTTTTGAAAAATGGGCCCAGTTTTGCCCTCGGGTCACTGAGATTCTGGGCCACCCACCTGCCTCGGGCACCCCAGAACGGTCCTGCTCTCAGGGAGCAATTGTCACCATCAGCCCCACGGGGAATGATTCCCCCACTAAGTGCCAAAACTTTGGGATGGTTGGGATGAAGGAGGATGGTGTATTCTAGACAAGAAGAAAACAACATCAGTCCTTGCCCTGATAGCAGAGAGGCAGAAAATGAAGGGCATTTTGTAGAGCTGGAGTGGCTGAGAAAGCTGCACCTCTCTCTATTTCTAATTGAACTGAAGGATTGTTTCTTTCTCCCTGCCTCTGTTTGTGCTCTGCTGTGAACCTGGACGAGGCCCTCAGCTCAATCATCAGCTAAACAAAGTGATATTTCGTGCTCAATAAACACCTTCTACCCATTGAGCACAAAATCCTTTCCAGAGGTAAATGAGTGCTCAGGAGGTGGAGAAAAACGACATCCAATTATCGGAGATTATGAAATGAAGCTGAATCAGACTGTGAGTACCTCGGCACAGAGCACACTCCTGCTCCCTCCTGCTGTCCTTCAGGATCATCCTTCACACAGGTAATGCAGCTTTTACTCAAAATTTCACTGAGTACCTGAAAATTCTATTTCATAGCATATAGTGCAGAATCATCATCCTTTTTTCTTTTTTTTTTTTTTTTTTTTTTTTGGGTAACACATTTCTCGCTTCTGGTTCAGGCTGAACAATTTACACAAAATTACAAACACAGCATTCAGCAAAACTTTTCGCTCTGTGCAACCCGGGCCCTTTTCCTCTGCCTTGCACAGAGGGTGACGATTCTGCTCATCCCCTGATTGGTGCCATCTTATCCCTGTGGGATGCATTATGTCCCATCTCCCCATAAGTTTCTAACTCCATCCTTCCCTACAGTTTGGGAAAAATAAAATTTTCAGTCCCTGGCCTCCTGTTCACAACTGAGCATGATCAGGTGCAGAAATTAAATGCCTACCAATATTCCCCAAATGGTTTTTCCCTACAAAAGTAGTCCAGTAAGTTTTCCCAGAACAACTATATCCTAGGGACTGGGAAAGGGTCTGAAAACACAGATTTCAGAGGAGGAAAGACTGTCACAAAATGCACACTTACCTTCCAAATATCCTCCCAAAGCTGGCCCCCGTGCAGAGAGGAATTTAAGATTCAAGGAGCCAGGAATGGGAGCAGCAGAAAGCGCAGCCTGGCGACTCCAGAATTCAGCTGGAACACCTTGGGGATGTAATTTAAAGATTGTCAACAATGCTCGAGTGGTTTAGTGCACGTGGCCCCAAGCCACTTGTCCCATAAATCAGCGTTAGCGCCGCTGATGCCTCTCCCAGCGCCTCATCCATCTGCGTTCCACACGCTCCTATTCGCCACAACTTTTTATCAATTTCGCAGCTAACTGAGTGGAGGGTGAGAAAATCCCCTGCACTCTTTGGGACCAAGAAGGTGATAAGGAAGCTACAAACTTTGAGGACTATGGGAAGGCAAACCGCGGCAAAATGTGAATCCCCCCAGGTCATTTGCTCAGGGTCACCAGGACCCCTTACATCCTTCACTTCTCCTCACCAGGAGGGACCTGAGGCTTCTCCCTCTCCATTACAGATCCCAGAGCTCTGACACGCTGTTCCCGAGGCAGGGAAGCAGAACAGCAGCACAGGAGCCACGGGCGCTTTCTGTTTGGAACATTGAGTGATAACTGTGCTGATATTGAGGGGCATTTTCACACCGTGCCCTCTGCTTGAAGCCTGCGCAGTCAATTAGTGTCAGAAATATCTGCTGCTCGCTCCAGAGCCTCCCCCGTGCTTCAGATGATATCTCCAGTGACAGAAACCGCTACACCACTCAGGAAAGCAAACAACGCGTCTTGTAATCACAATTTCGTGTTTGATGCTGCCTGAGAGCGCGGAGGGAAAACTGTGGCTGGAGCCACAAGTGTTGGTTGTGTTTCAACAGCTGTTAAAACGCATGAAAATAATATTTTGGTTTGCACAGGCGTCGCTGCTCCCACACTTCAAGCAAATTGTGGCATTCCTTAGAGACATCTCTGAACCCAAGAGGAGGAGGAAGGAATCCTCCTTTTGCAGGTCTCCTGCTCCTCAGCGCTTTCATCCCCCGGGTGCTGTGAGTGCAGGGATTGCTGTGCCTCACACCTTGGCATCCCAGGGTTGATGCCTTAAACAGGCTGGTGAAAATATGAAGCAGACACAGCAGTACAGGGAAAAGGGAATTTGTAGTTGCACTGTTTTAGAAATCTTTCTCTCCTTTCTCAGGGAGAATAGAGATAAGCTGCATTCTTGTACTTTTTTAATCTCTGTGTTTGGTATTAGGTGTTGTATAGCTGTGACCAATGGTTTTAGGAGGTGGATTCCCTGCTGACCAATAGTTGCCAGATTATTAATGGATATATAAAGAGGTTTTTGTAAATAAAGTTTCTCCTTTTGCCATCTTGGGTTCATCTTCCTGCTTCCTCTGCCAGCTTCTGTGAATCTCAGGAAATCTCTAACCACAGGAATTCACCTTGGTTTAATAGGATCTGAGGTGCCCAGACTCATAAAAGGTGGAAAAACACACAGAGGAGCGAACAATGAGCCAGAATCGAGCGTCAGAGCCCATACACCACATACTGGATCTTTATGGACTTCACAAAATTAGCATATCTACTTAAAATCCCCAATAAGAAACTTAATAAATGAAGTAATTGCCCCCTATTCTAATGAACGCCCCCCAATTGAGACTACAGCCGAATTTACATGTTCCAGAGAGAAGTCTCTGTCCAAAGTTGGAGCCCCTAGTTCTGAGATAATATGAATGTTTGGTCTTCCTCGCTTTGCAGGACCCCAAACTAAGCTAAATATCAGAGTGCAAGGGTTGTAAACATGTGGGGCTAAAGTACAAGGAGTGTTTGTGCAGGGTACAAGGAGTGTGTATAGAGGGTAACAGGGAAGGGAAAGGGTATAAAATATATATATAAAAAGGGTATAAAAAGAAAATACAAAAATCACTGGCATCAGGTAACCCCATGCCCCCCAAACATTCCCACATCCCAGCAGGAAGTGATGGGCACTGAGAAAAAAGCCCAGCCAGTTTTAAATGGTATTTTTAAAGATATTTTTAAAGGTATTTTTAAAGGTATTTTAAAGGTATTTTTAAAGGTGTTTGTTTAAAAAAAAAAAAAGGTATTGGAACTTGCCTATAATTGAAATCATGCTGAAATTTTAATTCTCTCCTTGTATAAATCCTTTCTGTCCACATGTTTTTCTGGGTTTTTTTTTCTATTTATGTATTTATTTATTTAGGGGTGTGAGGCATGCTAAAATCACACCCACTCGAGCAGGGATGTGCCTGCACCCCTTTGAGGTTTACTAACAGTTCAGGGAGATTTGTAAAAAATGTTGGAAACGACCTGTTGATTTTATGTGTGTGTAATTATCAGCTGTGGACTGGAGTGTGCAGTGTGTGTTTATTGAATTATGCTCTGAATGTGAATAGTACACTGCTGCTCCTTAATTGCCTACTCTGAGAGGTGTCTGACAATGGGGCTTTTCATCACCTCCCACTTCTGCTGGGAGAAATAAATACATTTTCTCCTTTTTCTCTTTTATTTTTCTTTTTCGTTTAATGGTATGCTGACATTTTGTCAGCCAGAGCACATATTTTAGGAAATACCATTTCAATACCAGTGTTGCTTAGTAAATTTTAAGGGGTGTGGGCAAAGAACTGGCAATAACAGAGAGAAAAGTACTCAAAATCAGATATTATGAATAATGTTAGTGCCTCGTGAAGTGCCCGTGGAGGTCACTGAGACTTACTGAGAATTTAAAGGAATTTTGCATCAGGTTTTGCTCTGTTGTTTTTCTTTTGCCAAAACACATTCAGATTTTCTGCCAACGTTAAGGGGTGAAACTTCACTGAAATCTCTGGAAATGCACCAGCTTATTTCAGAAGCATATGCTGTCTGTAATATTTCCACAGAAAGACCAAATTCAAACAAAATCTCTCCATATAAAGGATATATCGAAACACCTGTTTCACAAAAGAAATCTTACAGCGATCATTCTCATTTATCCATCCCTGCTCACAAACATTGCTCATGAGTCTTCAAACAGCAAAATTATGGTGTACCCTTGGTTCCATTCCATAATAAACACCCTAAATACAGAGATGCATTTATTGTACCTGCAGCCAGTCACGCTAATTTAAGAGGAGCTTCAGCAAAGGGCACCTCAGGACACGGTTTAGAGGTACTGACAATCTCCTGATTTAATGCATGACCACATCCCACATGTGACTGGAGCAGTTTTATATCTTTGACAATGGAGGAGACGCGCAGCTTAATTGAGTTCAATTTAGAAGGGCTGTAGAACAAGCCATACGCAGGGGAAATTCTGTATTTTATGGCCGTGCTGTAACAATTTTTTTAACAGTGGCTGGAACTCATTTCCACACTTCTGACTTAACAAAAGAAAACTCAGCCAGGGCTCCCAAGGATAATGAAATTGGTATTCATCATTCAGCCATGAAGAGAGCCAGAGCACTGTGAAACAAAATCTCTGGCAGGGGGTCTGAGCCCTTCTGTTTCAATTTCCTGAAGGCCAAGACAGCTGAAAGAAGATAAGCAAACATCCCTGCAGAAATGAGGAATCAGAATGCATTTCTGTGAAGGGCTGCACAGGCCGCGGCATAGCAATGAAAACGCTCAAGTGTTTACAAACACTTCTGAGGGATGTTTGGGAGATGGGGACTCTGCATGCAGATGGAGAAACCCCTTTTTTTTTTTTATAGGCTGATCCAAATCCTGCTGGAATTTGTGTGAAGAATTCTGTTTGCATGGATTTGGTCATGACCCATGACAGCCCTCCCACCTGCGTCACCCACAACATGAGGTCACAAAATTCATCTCCTAAATGGGGAAGTTTGAGTCACGGATGTCTCTGTGGGTCAGGGGCACAGCAGTCATTCCCCTCACACACTTAAATCACTGAAATGGTCACAGAGCTGTTCTTGCAGAACAACTGTTGTAAGGAACTAAACCCAAGGAGTCTTAGAGCCCAGAAATGGGTACAGCTGATGAGGGGTTTGCACAGCCACTAAAAGAAGGCATCTCTAAAAGAAGAATAAATTTTAAAGAGCAAACAAAAAAAAAATACACCCCACCCGAAAAACAACAACAAACAAAAACACCACCAAAAAAACAACCAAACCCCCCCCCCCAAAAAAACAAACCAAAAACCCCAACCGTTCCAAAAAAACCCAAAAACAAAAAAATCCACCAGCCATGCAGATCTGTTTTGATTTGCATGGCTGGTGGATTTTCTCTCTTGTTTTAGACACACTTTCTTATTTTCCTGACCCCTGCTGCTGCACAGCCTCTGTTTCCCAGTTCCCTCACCTCTGCACTGGACCACAATTCACGTGGAGGGAATTCTCTGTGTTCTCTCCTCAGTCCTGCTCCGAAACCAATAATAAACCTAAAAGAGCCAATGCTTTGACATGGCAGCTGAAATTATGGTCACCTTTCTCCTGATTTAATAACAGCGTGAGAATCGTTATGAGAATAACGCTTCTAAAATCTTATTTTTGGAGCTGAATTCAGTAACTAACCCTAGGTTTCCAAAAAAAATAATAATGGTAGCCAAAGAGTCCAAGATTTTGGAGTAGGGGTAGAGGGCAGGGATCACAAAGCAATTTGAAAACATTTAGAACCTTACAGGCAACAAAAGGGAGGCAAGGCAGATTACCCTGGTCCATGAATACGCTTATCAATTAAACACTTACGAATCAAACTTTGTGTCCTGTCAGCATGGACTCCTGACTGATGGATGGAACAGTGCTCACTGCCTTGCTCCCTGCTGAGAACAGGCTGAACACAGCAACGAAATTCTGCTGTGGATCTGAAACCCTTCCTGTCAAAACCAGCAAATGCAGCCCCAGGAAAAGTTTTCATTTCAACTGCATCCCATTTTCTCCACAGCAAAATTCCAGCAGGTTGTGCTGAGTGGGTACAAGGAAGAAATATTTTATAGGGAGGGCGGTGAGGCCCTGGCACAGGTGGTGTGTGCCCCATCCCTGGGAACATTTCGGGGCAGGTGGGACCCCGAGCAGCCTGATCCAGTTGAAGATTTCCAAAATGATTACAGGGGGTTGGGACATTTAAAAGTCCCTTCCAGCCCAAACAATTCTATTATTCTAAAAAAAACGTAGGTAACAATGCTGTCAGACACCAGAAGATGGGTGAGGATGGGGGGAGTCTGCTCTACCTTGAAATGAAGCTCAGTACCCTTGCTAAAAAGCACTTCTAGACCTCATTTAAAGGCCTTTGCATCCAATAAAGTGATTTAATGAATTCTGGATCACATTCATTGCTGGAGGAGAACACGAGACCGAAGCTCCGTTCCGCTGTTACCAAGGCCCAGCCCCGAGCAGAGCAAAGGGCAATTTCCACACTGAGCATTTGGGCTCTGAGCTGGCCCTGTTAACAGCCCTGCCAAGGGCAATAACACTTCCCACGGCATTGGGATCAGTGGACACCTGGATGCTTGGAACAGGACAGGGAACATCAGCTCGTTGCATTTTGGCTCGCAAACAGCTGCAGGTGGCAGAGCAGTTTGCTTGCTGCAGCACAGAATGGACTCCAAGAGCAAAGAAAAAGCCTCTGTTAGGCGCCTTCCATGTATATTCATTTGGGATTTAGCCAAATATATATAACCCAGATGAGAAATGAAATATCTTCCTCAGGGGGAGGAAAAAATAAATATCTGAAGTGACTTGACACAATTCTGTAAATATTCTGTGAATGCAATCGGAGCGCTGCGTTGTGTGGCATAACTACAATTGGTCACAGCACAGATATCAAAGGCACTGCAGTGAATTCAACAGCGTCATCTTTGCAGGCACGGGGATTCTCCATGGTGAAAGCAAACCCTAAAAACACAAGATCTGAGTTCTGTTGTCCTATGCAAGGCCACAAAGATCAGTTTGGCTGAGTTTGGCTGTCAGCTTGTGCCACATTTCCTTTAAGAGCAGCCCAGGTGAGGTGTGGGAGAGGGGGGAATTGGCACAGCTGGACTCTGCTGGGAATGCTCCGGGGTTTTTGTGGCTCATAGGAACGTGGAGAACAGATAATGATGCCACAGAAAAAAGGTAAAAACATTCCTGGAGCCATGGGGAACTCGATTTACAGCTCAGAGATTCACATAAAGGACCAAAACCAAGCTTGGAGGAAAGAACCCACAGACCTGGACACAGTGGAATCCTATTTTCTGTCCATTTTTAAAAAGGAGACAAACTACATTTAAATATGTATGAGTTTGAGAAAAGAGTAATTTGTGAAGCACATCTATGTACTCAGAAGAGTTACATCCCAGGGAGGAAGAAAAGCCACAAATGAAATTGAATGGTCGGAATAAAAAAATGACACAACATCCCTATACAGTTATTTCCTATAAACGGTCTCAGACAATACACAAAACGTGGTTAGTGAAAATCAAAATTATTTTCTCAGCCCAGGCTATTTCCCTGTGCTTCATCTCCACCAACATTTCTGCAACCAGAACCGAATATTCCCTTTAGTTTATGATGCAGAGAGCACAATAAGGGCAATGGAAACCCATTTTTGTCAATAAAGGAAGCAACTCTGAACTGCAAGACTTCTCTAGGACAGACCCAGCTCTACTGCCAGCAATTTCCCAGCCCTGCCTCTGGAGCCTCAAAGAACATTTACTGTACCACGCAGGAAGCCTCTAATGGCAGAAAAAGGCTTTGGAGCAGTCTCCTAATTTTCAAAGAGGGGGAATGATTTTTCTTTTTCATTTCTGTCCTATAATGAAGCCAAATTTTGGTGGAAATTTTTCTTTCTTCAGTGGGAAAATAAATCATTTTCTATAAAAGCTGCCACGGAATATGAAAAAAAAAATTACCCCTATTACTATGCAATCTTAATTAATTATATTTTTTAAATTACCTTTCTCCTGCCTTCCTCACAAAAGTCAGAACTCCGCCGTTTATCTTGTTATATCTAAATTAGCAGCCTCCCCAAGCAGGTGTTACACTTGGAAGACAACATGTTGTAAGCAATTAGAGAATTGTATGTAAATACACAATTTGTCTGAGGAAAAGAAAGCTCTTTGGTGTGATTAAGTATCATTTAAAAAATTCCGTGCTAAAAAAGAAGCAAAGAGCTCGGGAAGTGGGGGATGCAGGACTGGGAAATGTGATTCCCTGGGGGATCAGCCCAGGGAGCAGAGAGGGGGAAAGGTCTGAGTGTGCTGCCTCACTTTGAAATCTTTGCTCCCAAGAGACTTTGATCAGGGAGGAATTGATGGATTAAAATGGGATTTCTCCTCCATCAGCTGCTCCTTAATAAAAGAATGGATTTGTGGCACAAATGGTGGATGCTCTCCCTGGCTCACGAGCCATGGGGAATGCACAAAGGTGGGTAGGAAGGTTGTGACGAAAGGCCACAGGTGTGGAAAGTGAGCCCTATGTGTGGAGATTCTTTTCCAGCAGATTTTATCCAGAATTTTGTCATTAACTTCACAGCCCCCCAAAGGGGAGGAGAGCCAAAACCTGGAACAGAGCTGCAAACACACAGCCCCCACCTGTGGATTCAGAGCTTGACCTATAAACCATGGGAAACTCTGCAGGACATCTGTGAGGGACCTTGGAAAACTCCTGCACTTCACAGAACTCCTACAGGAGTGCAGCTGGAATTATCCTGATTTTACTCCTGGGTATTGTGAAAGATTGAAAATGAGCAAGAGTTCTCTCTGCCCAGTTTTGGGTGCCCAATGCTTTCCAAATGAAAGAGAACTCCCGCCCTGGTGCCTCTCTCCTGTCAAATGGACACATTTCAACAGGAAGACAATGAAAAAGGAGGGATTTTATTCCTATTTCTGCCACTCAGTATTGTAACATCACAGGCTCTGTGGAGACTTGTCACTTTAATTAGACCCTTGAGGCCCTGAGTGGCTGAAATCAAAATTCACTCTCAATATTCCCACACCAATAAGCAGCAAAATCAGAATTCCTTTTGTTTTCCACCCCAGCGTGCACTGGCGTCGTCTATTGAGCACATTGGGGCACTTGCAGAAAACTTTTTAGCAGAATGAGGAACTCCCACTGGGACTGAGGTTTCCCTCTGCCTCAAGTCAGAATCTGCAATCCCAGTGATTGCAAAACCCAAATAAAGAGTGACCCCAGCAAAACCCTAAAAAAGAGTGACCACAGCAAAACCCTAAAAAAGAGTGACCACAGCAAAACCCTAAGAAAGAGTGACCACAGCATGGCCTTGACCACAGCAGCAGAATGAGCATTAAAACACCTCCTGCCCACCCAACACTGCTCAGCACAGGAGAAAATTGTGCAAATCAGTTTTTTTTCTTTTCAGGGTGTATGAAATAAATCACTTTTCCCTTCTGTGCACCTGGCTTAGGTACTGATTGCCTCTCTCACAGGGCAAGGAAGAGCTGAAGTCCAAGGACTGAAGTTTTCCTAGTGGAAAAGCACGAGAAATAGTCTGAGATCCATTTTAAATACAACATTTCAGGATTCAGTATTAAATACTTGGGTTTTCTCCATACAGTCTCCCAGACAGAGTAAATTAGGATTGTTGTACAGGACTGCAGCTGAAAAAAAAAAATCTACTCTCTTTTACTTTGGAGCCATGATTTCGCCTTGCCTTCACTGTTCCACATGATGAATAGCATCCAGGAAATTAATATTTAAGGATTCATCACTGAGAGGTGATTACTCAGCTAGAGCAGACTCACGTTATTGATGCTTGGCTCCCTAAGTGGGTTGGTTGGTCTTTTGTTGGTTTTTTTTTTTGAGTGCCTATAAACTAAATTAAGACATTTAAAACATTGTAGCATTACACGTCATTAGTTTTCCCGATCTGCATATTTTAGCAATTGTTTCTATTGTGCAGCTTGAAGAGGCATTTCTTGAACGTTATTTCTGAGAAAAGCTGGGCCCTTTGGCTGCTCATGTGTAATCAGGGGTTGAAAATCAGAATGATTAAAGAGCCCCAAAATTATCAGGGGCCAAAGAGGAGAAAGACACCCAGGAATATAAAACTTTAATAATATAAAAAGTATATTTAAAAATAGATATTTAAATAGATATATTTAAAGATATTATATATATATTATATAATATATATATAATATATATTAAAAATATATATATTTAAAAATATAAACCTTTATCAAATACAAAGGGGAAATCCATTTTATATAGATATATATATATTTTTATATATATATACACATATATATATTATATATATTTATATACATACATATACATATACATATATATATACACATACAAAAGGGAAATACATGAGATAGATATAGATATATATATATACACACAAAGGGGAAATCCTTTTTATATATATATATATCTATATAGTATATATATTAAATAAACATACATAATATAAATATATATATTTAAATATATATTAAAATATATATATATTTAGAAATCTAAACCTTTATCAAATACAAAGGGGAAATCCATGAGGAACTGGCACGGCACGAGAGATGTGACCAATTTTTGGAGAAGACCACTGACACTGGAGAAACATTTGGATTTCCCTGCACATTCCAGTCTGTGTTGAACCAAAACCACACAGACCCTGGTCATAGTCAGTTGGATGAGAGAATTGGGATCCTGAGGGCCTGATGTGGAGTGGTCTTGGGGCAGAGCCAGGTGGAGCTGGAATCGCATTTGGATCGGTGCCACAGGGCAAGAGGACTACACAAAAATAATTATACCAACAATATTTTGCGCTGTTAAGCAACAAAGGCATGATTTTCAGTGTGTAATGCCCGTTCACTTGTAATTGATCCAAATGGGACCTCATTCTTCATGAAAAGGGCTTGGAAAAGGGCCTGACAAATTGTCAGCTCTGTGCTGTACCTACATATGTTCCACAGCATACAGGGGTATAATCTTGAATTAATGCATTTTATAACTCGAGCAGAACTCATCTGGTTCTGTGCTGGAGAGCTGAATGGCTGCACTTGGCAGGCTTTTGTGAGCATTTAAGGCCTCTCTTTATAGTCAAAATAACAAGACTCATCAATCCCATATTGTGCTCTTTGCAAAAAAAAAATAAAAAACAGAAAAACCAAAAATTCCAAACAACAAAAATTCGGAAACTGGGAATACCATTTGTGAAGTATCCTTGTGTTACACTAAAGGCTTTAATTGGCTTTGTTAAATTTTATCTGAATGGATGCGCAGCCAATAATTCAGCAGGGCTGAATCAGCTGTTGGTCCCCGTTCAGCTCCTGAATTATTCCTGGATTATTCCACACCCTGGGATTTCACCTGAAAGTTTCTGTTGCAGTTTCACGGTTAGGTGTTACGATCAGAGGGAAAAGGAGTAATAAAATAAAATTTAAAAAAGACATCTCTGCGTGACGGCGGTGCCGAAATGGAAAGGCAAAGCTCGGCGCATCTGTTTTGTGTATTCCAGAGCGAGGTCTGGAATACCACGGAGCCATCTACCGGGAAGGGCTGCTCCTGCCTCCTCCTCCTCCTCCTCCTGCTGCTGTCAGCTCCCCAAAATCCACCCCTCCTCACCCACATCCCTGCGGGGAACAGGTGCAAGAGAAATCCCTGTGCAGGAGAAATCCCTGCTGGTCCTTCCCAGTTCCCCAGGGCAGCGCAAAGGGGAAATCCCTGTGTTCCAACTGCACCTAGAGAGGAGCAGGATGCTCCGAGAAATCCCTGCTGGTCCTTCCCAGTTCCCCAGGGCAGGGAAAAGGTGAATTCCCATGTTCCAGCTGCACCCACAGAGGAGCAGGATACTCCGAGAAATCCCTGCTGGTCCTTCCCACCTTTCCAGGGCAGGGAAAAGATGAATTCCCATGTTCCAGCTGCACCTACAGAGGAGCAGGATGCTCTGAGAAATCCCTGCTGGTCCTTCCCACCTCCCCAGGGCAGGGAAAAGGTGAATTCCCATGTTCCAGCTGCACCTACAGAGGAGCAGGATGCTCCGAGAAATCCCTGCTGGTTCTTCCCACCTTTCCAGGGCAGGGAAAAGGTGAATTCCCATGTTCCAGCTGCATCCACAGGATGCTCTGGGTGTCCCTGAGTTCCGTGGGCAGGAGCTGGCCCAGATGTGTGTCCTGCTGCTGTGCTGGGTTCGGGAAAAAGGAGTCAAAGCAGGAGAGGTTTGCTGTGCTGTGAGGCTGACACTTGTTTCTGCAGGAAACTTGGAAGTTTATCTTGTTTTTACAATGCCCTAAAACTTCTTTTATGATGGTTTGATTCAACAGCGCTGGGATTCATTCTTCCTGCATTGTTGGGAGATATATTGAGTAATCTTAGGTCCTACTGAGGTGGCAGGGTTTTTTTAATTCTTCCCTTTTTCTGCTTTTTTCCCCCTGGTTTCTCCTCTTTTTTTTCTTTTTGAAAGCTGTTTGTCTACCCAGGCAAATGCTTTGTCTACGCAGCACATGCTACTTTTCCCCCAGCAACCATTCCATTTCCTGGAGCCATTTTAAACGAGGCCTCAGACTAAAAGAATCATGATCAGCCACCATTTTAAACATCGCCAGAGCTGCATTTGCATCTGTCTTCATCAAGATGCTTGCTAAGTGAAACAGCCCTCCTAAAACGGAGCTGATTGCTTTTCATGTCCTGCAAAACAACTTGGGTAGACAATAGCTGAACAAATACTCTCTAATCCGCTTTGATATTAATTTCACATCTAAATTTGAGCTTACGCACTGCATTGGAGCTTCCATGGAATAGGATTTCATCGTGGGGATGGGAGCAGTTGAAGAGTTCAAACAGTGCCACGGGGAATCAGTGTAAACACACAATTCCTAATGGTGCAGAAGGGCTCCGTGCTCCGGAGAACTGAGGGAAAGAGCAAAACTCTCATTTAAACATAGCCAGCTCCACACAGCTCATCAAACTTTAATTTTATTAAATATTATGTATAATTTACAGGGGTGTAAATAATAAATATATTAACCTTTATCCTCAGTGCTGTTACTTTTTAAAGAATTTTGTGGAGCCCTGTGGAACAAAGACCTTCTCCGTGTTTGACCTAAACTCTTGTAGGCAGCAAGGGCAAAATAAGGGCAAAGAACTTCAGGGTTTGGATCAATGAAACTGAAAAAATGTGGAAGTTTCTGCCGATGCAACACAAATATTCACTGGGAAGCTGCTGCTGGAGCCCCACACCAACCAGAGGAACTCTGTGGGAGTGCAAAAATCCAGGAGCCAAACTGGCACGAGCCCAGAGACCGAAGGGATAATCCTGCTCCTAAACCGGACAGCAGGTAAATCAAAATGAGGATGCACACCCTCAAAGTGAAAGGTTAATTAGTGTCCATATTTTCAAGTGTGTGGTCTCCAGCCTGGGAGTGAGGGCAGCACAGCCAATTTAAGGAAAGAGAACTATGGATCACTGTCTTTCCTCCCCTCCACTGAAGAAATGTGTCCCTCTGGCTTTTTTTCCCCACCCTGAGCTTGTTTTTCCCACAGATAATACAGTCAGAGCAAAACTGTCAAACTAGGGAAAAATTGTTTCCACCAAATGATTTCATCTTTTAAAAACCATCTTTACCTTCACTTCATGGAAGGCTTTTCTTAGAACCATTTTACAACCATTAAAAAAAAAAGTATTTTATCTTTTTTTCCTCCCCTCTTCCCTTAAATCCTGATGCACTTCTAATTAACCACACTTTGTAGGGGCTTTGTGAGGCCATCATGGTGTGCTAGAAGGACACTCACTTTATCAAGGCTTAAGCGTCTCTAATTAATAGACATCACCTGCAGCCCATTAATTAACTCCAATTGGTAATCAAAGATGCAGAAACGGTGCTTGACTAACCTCTGGTGTCCCCAGGGGCTCTGCTGTCACAAGACCCCAGTGCTGCTCGGGGCTTAATTCCGCACAAAACGCAATGGCAAAGGAGGTGTTTGCACGGGGATTTGTGTGCCTGGGGAAAGGATAAATCAGCCTTGATGGGAAGGGAAAGATTTCCCGAGCAGCAAACTCTGCTCTGATTCTCACCCACCGCTCCCATCCCATGCAGGGGTCAGGGCACACCCCACGAAAAGGAAGGGCAGCAAGGAGTGAGGATCCCTGGCAGAGACACAGGAGGCTCAAAGTCAGGATCAGAACCCACCTGATCACACCTGGTGACACAGGTATTTCCAGAAGTTATGTCAGCCCAGCTCTCTCAGGAAGCCAAGGATCCCTGGCAGAGACACAGGAGGCTCAAAGTCAGGATCAGAACCCATCTGATCACACCTGATAATGTAGATATTTCTAGACGTTATGTCAGCCCAGCTCTCTCAGGAAGCCAAGACAGGAGAATCATCTTCGGAGGTGATTCATTCTTTCCTTTGCAGGACCTTTCTTTCCTCCATGCAGGACCCACATTCCTAAACCACTTTTACTTTTTCACTTTAGACACGGGAAAATCAGGTGATGTAAATTCCCTCCTGAGTAATTCAATGTGACTCAACGGTGGCCAGCTGGAAATCAACAGCAGCTATTATCATCTTCATGGGAATTAGGGAAATAATCCATCCCATGTCCATATTTAGGCCATCAGCTTCTTTCCAAGCCCCTTAGACCTCCTCTATCCCCTTGACAGATTGCTGTTTCACCAGAGTTATATTTGGGTGAATCATAACTTTAAAAAAACCTATTCCTGTCTTCCAGGATCCCTTACACTCCGGTGAAGGTCACTGTAAAGACAGAACAAAACAAAAATAACCGAGCTAAGGAAAAAATTACTTCTAAAGCACTTTCCCCTGCTCTGACTCAACGTACTTAAATTACTAAGTAAATCAAACTCCAATAAAGCATTGTGCTCTGACATGAAATCACCGCGCTATAATTCTGCCTCTAATCATCGGTGGTGCTAGGAGACAGCGAGCAGTGTCACTGCAGGCTGTGATCTCACTCAGCCTCGTGGAATTTTTGTACCAGGAGGAAACACCACTCAAATCTGTGTAATAACCCAGGTCAAAATGCCTCACTTGGTAATTCCTGAATCCTGAGCGTGTCTTGTGGCAGGAGCTAGGACAAATTATAAGAAGGATGATCAAACTAAATAATGAAAACTCATCTCCAGGTCTCTGTGGGGAATTTAGCACCTGAAGCCTGACTGGAATTTCTGCAGGCTCCAGTTCTCATCCTGCCTTCGGTCACTGAGTTGCTATGTTTTGGCTCAAAGTCAACCCAGGGCAGTTATTTTTGCACTGACCTACAGGGCCATAACTTCAACTGGAATGAGTCATTACAGTTTAAGCAAAATGAACTGGATCTCATCCTGCCCGGGCTCGTTCAATTAAGGAAATGTCTGCTGTGCCCCATACAAGCAATACAAGCTGTTCCCTCGCGTGGGCTTTAATCGAAGCACATCAGAACCTTCATTTCAACCAGATAATGCCGTGATTACCTTGAATCTTCCACATCAGCAAGTTATTCTGAAAGGAAGTAGTGGTGAGCTGGCCTTGAGCCACTCCCTCACTCCTCGGGGGGAGAAAAAGAGATGGAAACGTTCATGGATGAAGATAAAGACAGATAAACACTGTTTAATAATCGAAACGGTGCAAAGTATGCTGCTGCTAATAATAAACTTGTAGTAAAAAGGAGAGGGAGAGAGAAACAAGCCCCCAAAAAAGCCAGGGGTGCCCAATTCAGGTGTCCACAGCCTCCTGAGGGATGCCCAGCCTGTCCAGAGCCACCTCCCCCAGTTCCCATGCTGGGCAGGAGGTTCTACGGGATGGGATAATTCCCAGTTCCCCCGTGCTGAGACCCCAGAGGGAACTGGGAGCTCCCCCCAAGCACTGGCTCCCAATTCAGAGCTCCCCTCTGCCCTCCAGGAGGTTTGGGAGCCGTTTAATATGTGCAGAGCCGATTTTGCGCAGCGATAATTGTTTTTAATCAGAATGTTGTGCCGTGCGAAGTCAAACACATTACACAAGTCTAAATAGATTATGTCAACACGGCTCCTTTGCATGAAGCAGAGCTGGGCCCAGCTCAGGGGCTCCATGGAATCCTGGGATTCTTTAGGAAGAAATGTTGATTTAGTAGTGTCTTGTGCCAGAAGAACATTTATCCCAATAATGTTCCTCAGAATGGAAGCTCTGGAAGGGAAGGGGAGGAGGTGATTCGCCCCAAGCAGGCCCAGGGACACTTCAGAGACACAGTCAGAGCAGTGGGGATTTGCTTTATTCACCACTCCGGGGGTGGGGATTCACTCCTCCAAACACACACACCCAGCGCTGCCAACACACAATATTATGGTAACATTCATGAATATTCATCACATTCCCCAGGATGGGAGTGGTTATACAAATAAATCATTAATATCATTAGCAGTGTGCCACGCATGCGCTGTGTGTCCTGGTGGTCTTTGGGGTCTTCTCGTGATGAAGATCTGTAGTCTCCATCACAGTGCACTTTTCCCCTTTCTCTCTGGAGCATGGGCAGTCCTTGGTGGGTGATTCAGGGTTTCTGTGCTGGCCTCAGACAGATTCTTGTCCCTCTTATCTTGACAAGATTAAGGGAATCCTGTTTTTCTAGGTTTAGAATTCACATTTTCTGTCTCTCAATAGGTAACTTGAGTCACCTATTGGCCACTCCTTTCTCAGAGGTTTGGGGGCCGTGGTACCTTAGTTCCCTGTGTGGTGTGGGGTCTGTTCTGTCGGATCCCTGTGGGATGGAGCAGGATGGGTGTGGATCACAGCCCCAAGGCGAGGGACATCAGCCCAGCTCTGCAGGAATTAAACATCAAGGAACCTTTGCTAACTTTAACAATGCTATTGGGGGAGAGGGACAGTCTTAAGACCTCTCCAGGGGTTAATTATATACATATATTGCTTTTAAAAACATAGCTCATGGGAACATTTCACACAGACCACAATGGGCTCTTCTGTCCAAGGTGCTGGGCAATGGGGCGGCCCCAGAGAGGCAGAAATTCTGCAATTAAAGGAAAGGGCAGCCTCACAAAACAGAGCTCCCTGCTCGTACATTGCTTGGAATCAATTTAAATCGGGGACCAGGAGCTGTGGGCACTGCTCAGGGCGAAGGGAACAGCCGGGGATGATGGAAAGGAATGCGGCTCCTGTCTCCGGCCATTCCCTCTCACAGCCTTCTGTGGTCTCATCAGCCAAAAGCAGGCAAAGAAAAGAAAACCCTTTGTTTCAGCTGGCAGGGGGAATCAGGAACAAATTGTCCTGAAGCACCACTCTAAGTGAATTAAAGTAACAAACTCACCTTAATGACCCCCTTGGAACAGACAGAACCTTTCAGTATTTTACTGCTCCTTAAATTCTCCGCGGAGGAACAAGCAGCTCCTGCTTTTCCTCAGCTCCATCCTGTTCATTCTTCAGACCACAACTCTCACAATGCTTTATTTCAGCCCTCAGCTCCCATTGGCGTTCAGAGTCCATCACAATCTGTTCATATTAAAGGCACCGTTTTTATTCCTAAGTGTTTCAAGAGCTTTATAATTTTTTCCCTTTACAAAGCCACCCTCCCCCAGCAAAGTACACAGTGTATTGTTCAGCAAAATAGAGCAAACACAGACATTTTCGGACCATTCCAAATAATGGAAAAGAACAAAGGAAACGGGGAAAAACGGCAGCATAAAGGCAATTTCCAGATATATTTTTATGCATTCATGAAATAAAACTTCTCTTAGGCTGTGGAGCCAGAGCTTAATGATAAGGGAAAGAAACAGACCTATTAGGGTAGAAAATTGTGTAGTTTGGCTCTAGAACAGAATGCCCACCTGTCATCCCCAATCTCCCAGAGGCAGCATCCCAAGGAGCAGGAGCTCTTCCTGGCCTTCCTCCCCTTCCTACAGAGCCCCCGGTGACCCCAAATGCAGCCATAAATCCCATAAATGCCATCCCATAAACGGCATCCTGCACATAATTCTCTCTTGTCACAATCCCATGCCCACCTTGCCATCAGCCCTCCCATGGCACTGCTGGGCACTGATTGAAGTCTTGAAGGACAAGATTAAAATTTAGCAAAATTCTCAGGCACTGAGAACCTCCCACAGGCTGCCATAAAGAAATGATCCACCCCCTAAAGAAATGATCCACCCCATAAAGAAATTATCTACTCCCTAAAGAAATGATCCACCCCATAAAGAAACGATCCACCCCATAAAGAAATGATCCACCCCATAAAGAAATGATCCACCATGTTACAGAAATTATCCACCCCATTACAGAAATGATCCACCCCGTTACAAAAATTGTCCCCCCCATAAAGAAATGATCCATCCCATTACAGAAATGATCCACCCCCTAAAGAAATGGGCTTCCTTCAAGCCCAAGAGAAATTCTCCTTGCAGAGCAACTTGCAACAAAACCACTCAACAACACTGCAGTTGTGGCACATTTTCATTGAAGTAACTATGGTTTTTTCCAGGAAGAAACACATTTTCCTTTTTTCTGGATCTTCCAGGCCAGTGAGTGAAAGAGGAGAGCTGGATTTGCCGGATCAGCACACCAGGAGAGGCTTCAGCTGGAACCATCACAGGAACTCACCACCACATTCTCCCCATCCTCTGTCACCTTTGAGTTTTTCCTCTCCCAGCCTCCTGTTTTCGGTGCACCATGTGTGTGACACCAGCCTTGTGCTATTTTGAGCAGCGAAGTAGAACCGCCCACCATGCTGGCTAAAATTCAGATTAATTAGGACCCCTCCAGTCTCTGCTTTCTGATGATTAAAGGCTTGAGAGAGCCTGCAGAGATGACACCTGTCAGCGTGAGTTATCAAAAGACATTAACCACACATTTCATGGGGGCTGGCTTGGTTTTTAACTAAAGGAAGCATTCTGTTTAATTCAAGCAGTGCTCAGTACCACCAGCACAGCTCTTCAGCATAAGAAGTTATTACAAAGCCACATCCCGTTTTGGAAAGGGAGGACAGCGAGGCCAAATTAAGCTGGCAGGTCTGGAAATTTAAACTCAGTGGCAGTTCAAGTTATACACTACATTTAGGTAAAAAAAAAAAAAAAAAAAGAAAAAACCAAACCACCTTAATTCTATTTTAAGGGCTCATTTTCCACAAATGGCTGAGCTGTTTAAGTTAAAGTGAATAAATAGCTAATGAGCCATTAAAGTCTATAAGGCTGTATGGCCTCCAGGCACTGGTACCTGGATTCAGCAAATTATAGTTCCATAAGATAAGATGAAGACATCAGGCCATTATTGGAATATATAAAGGTTGAAGACACTGTTAATAAGTCACTACAGGATGTGATAAAATTGTTTAAACTGTTTAAAAACTCTCGATGTGCTTTGCCAGACACATTTTTACTGCTCCGCTTTCTCCCCCTGTAAAGTCTCATTCTTTCTTTGCACAGCCTTGAGAACCACGCTCTGCAATATTGCATTAACACCAAAAGGTGATTTGTTTCTACATTTCCGTGTTTTTAGCACACACTCTGGAGGTTATGAAATATTAATGGTGGTGATTCCTCAACCATGGCATAGAGAGAATAGGAAGGAAAGGAAAGAAATTAGGAAATACTGTTAAAGAAAAAAAAAAAAAACAAACCAAAAGCAACCATCCAAGGAAAGAGTCATAAATAGTGAAAGTTATATTTGCCTTTAAGCAATACCAATCTTATGGAAATTATTCTTACATAGCTCCTCTATATCTATCCTTAACATTTTTCTAGCTCCTATATATCTGTCCTTAACATTTTTCTAAGCTAAAGAACTCAGCCCATTCATAATTAGGATTTTCTTGTGCTGAACATGCTCATTAATCTTTAATTATTTTCCCACACACAAGCATATAAGATTTGACTACACAATCCAAACACATAAGGAGAAACATATGAAAAATCACCCTGAACACATGGGACCAGTCTTGCAAAGATCTGTGGATCTGCATCATTTCAATCCTGCTGCTTTCAGTTTTCCAGGGGCAACTTGTGTTTGTCTTCTCACCCCTGAGCCATGCACCTTCTTTTTCCTCTCCTTCTGAGCCCTTCAATAAGCTCAACCTTGCCAAAAGCCAGGCCTAGACAGACTTTTGACTTTCAGACTGATCATAACATTTTGGCATTTCCTCTGAGCCCTCTTTGTCTGTGCCCATCTGTTTTCTCTTGGCTCTACCTGGAAGAGTTTTGGGGCAGAGTCTGTCATTTTTACGGTGTGTCTGTGCAGCGTTTTGTGCAGCAGCATCCTGATCTCTCCCCAGGGTTTCTTGCTGTTACTCAGCTTAACTCACTGATATTAAAGCAGGGCACCAGGGGGGCTCTCCGTGGGACAATTCCGAGCCCAAGGTTAAGCAGATGAATAAATACGTACGGAATCAGAGGCTGCCTGATGGAGGCTGGAACATTTCATGTGTTAAAAGTCCTTTTAACA
Source organism: Acanthornis magna (assembly GCA_036785705.1). Taxonomy (NCBI): domain Eukaryota; kingdom Metazoa; phylum Chordata; class Aves; order Passeriformes; family Acanthizidae; genus Acanthornis; species Acanthornis magna. The sequence continues at coordinate 1,648,870 of JAWUZG010000179.1, forward strand.
GGAGAAAAATTATCTCAGTACAATTTTCTTTATGGCTGGCTCTCCTCTGACTGGAGTATCAGTTATTTAAAAAATTGTGGCTCTGTCCTAAGAACTGCCCCATAAACCCAGAGCCCTCAGTATATTTTTACAAGCACATTATAAACCTCACGGGCTGACCAAGGTTTCTGACAGGCACGTTTCCATATTTTCATTCCCCCTGCACATCAACGTACTGAAGGTGAAAAGCACACAACAGCCCCAGCAGAGCTTTGTTTCCAGCAGCACAACTTGCAGAGAGATTTGTGGGGTGCCCTGAACCAGGGAGCCTCTCCCCTAATCCCCTCTCGTGCCCTGAGCAGAGCTTCAGGCCAGGCCGTGTGAATTATCACCTCTGACTAATTAACCTTCTCAGCATCACAGTTCTGTCCTGCTTTGGCTCTGGGTCTCCAAAGGGGAATAGTCTTTCCTCCAAATTCCAGGATCAGATCCCCAGTTCGAGCAATCCATTGTAATCCGAGTGACACCAGCAGCAGTGAGGCACACAGTGTCAGTTTGGGGATGAATCCTCCTCTCTGAATTTATTTTGTAGGATGGGCTCTAGCCTCATTTTGGGGGAGGTAATTAGAATAGGGAAACAATTACTTCATTTATCAAGTTTCTTGTTGGGGGATTTTAAGTAGATATGCTAATTTGCAACGTCCATAAAATTATGTACACATTATACAGAGCATGCATCTCAGCCTGTTCCACCCTGAAGAGTTGTGCACCTAAAATCCTATTAAATACTGAGGGAAAACCCTTTTACCCCTTTTTAACTGTGTCTGTGTCATATTTCTACCAGCTGAAAGGCAACACGGCCACCCCGTGGATCCTCACCAGCTGGGGCATCAAATCACATAATTCTGCCTCAGAGCTGCAGCAGGAAATTCTTTATTTCCCATGCACACATTCCTGGTCACTGCTGCCCAACTCCAAATGTAGTCAAGCCTGTAAAATATGGAATATTGCAGTCCAGCTGAAATTCCAGGTCCCTGTGAGAATGTTTTACGGCTCTGAGCTGCATCTTGAACACCAACAGGTGTCCATTGATGCCGCAGGTGGGAATTTAATGAAGCAGTTCAGCAGCGTCGGCTCTTCGTGGCTGTGCAAATGAAAGGCTGGATGGAAAATCCTGGGCAATATTCATGGGATAAAATGGTTTCATTGATTTGAAACTCCTGATTTCATACCCAACCCTCTCACTCATGCCCTAGGACAGCCCCTGACTTCACGGGGGTTTCTTTATGGAACTGCAGTCTTTCCCTTCATGGCCACTCAGCAGCCCTGCATTGTCACAGACCTAAAAAACAAAAAACAAAAAACAAAAAACAAACCAAAAAACCAAAAAAAAGCCCAAACAAAAAAACCCCACAAAAAACCGAAAAAAAACCAAAAAAACCCCAAAAAACAAACAAACAAAAAACCCAAACAAACAAAAAAACCCAAAACAAAAAAACCAACAAAACCAAAAACAAAAACCAAGAAAACCCCAAAAAACTCCAACAAACAAACAAAGAAAAAACCACAGAGGGAAAAAAGACAAAAGTTACTCAGCAAAGCAAATAAGGAAAATGAGAGTGTGAAAAATATATCCTAAAGTACAGCAGTCCTATCTCAGGCAATAGAGGCTGAAAGTTGGAGCATTTGACTACTTTCAAATTACTTTTGCATGAGCCCTGCCTCTTTGTGTGTTAAAGATTGCTCATAGCTGCAAATTAAATATTTGGGGAATTACAGATAATGGAGACCCAACACCCTAATGGCACTTGGAGGCATGGCTGTGTAATGCAATCTCCATTTTATTAAGGGAGGTTCTTTTCTTCTCTCCTGATTGTATTCCCAGGTTATTTCTTTGTCTTTTATTTACTGTTCCTGTTGTGCATGATAAGCACCCTGTTAGCTACAGGCCAGGAACATCAGCTCCAGCCTGCTCTGAATAGCTGGGTGCTGTTAGCCGCAGACAGATTGCTTTAGAAGTCCCAAAAATTAAATATAAAATTAAATTAAATATCAAATTAAATTAAATATAAAATTAAATATATGTGGCTGACAGGAAAAAAAGTGTGCGATGTGTAAATTTTTTAAAGATTATTGCAAATATTTTCGCAATTAGTAAAGACAGATTACACATAGGTTGGGTGCAAGGGTAAATTAGTTTTTATTATTATTACTTTTAAAAGGCTCTGTTGTTTGCTTACTACAAGTGGAATAATGTAAGCGGCATTTAATAACAGCACACATGTTCAAATTCCCAAAAGAAAATAAAGTCTTCTTGATTTGCAGCTATAAGAAATTAAAAAGATTGCAGAGTACAATGATAATCCCATTTAGTACAAACTAGAATTTACCAGCATCAAAAACTTAACATGAGAACTACCTAGAGAGACAAATCGAGTCACCATTCCCACACTGAGGCTCCAAAAACTGCATTTCACTGCTCAATATGTCCATGGAATGGCAGCTCCCATTCCCTGGGTGAAATGCCCAAGCAGTGATTCTGTATTTACAGAGATTCTGCCAAACTGAACCTTTCAGAAGCCCGTGGGGAGAAAGGCCTTCAATTATTTGCAGCATAATTAGGAATTCCTGCCCTCAAATCTCTTACCTCTGGTGAGCAAGCAGCTGTATATTTTCAAAAACCCAAAGGGGTAGAATAGAAAATGATAACAGATATAATATCCTCTTCAGATCTAAAGAGATACTGGAAACACTATTTAAAACAACATTTTAATGTTATTTACCTCTTTTTTTTCGGTTTTTTTTTTTTTTTTTTTTTCCTTTTAAGAGCTCTGAGAGCGCTCTCAAAGGATAATTTGTACTCCTGCAAACCTGTGGGGTTTTTAAGAGACATGAAAGACCTGCTCTGTGTTTTGATGTTTACTAGCACCAGGTAGGCTGAGACGGCAGCAGCACAGATTTGGGTTTGGGTGTCCAATTTGGGTGTCCAGGATTCCCTCTGTGCCCCCACCCTCCTGCCCAAGTGGACACCAAGGTGGTCAGCAAGACTGACCCAGACAGAGCAGATTTAATATCCCCTAATCTCCATTTCCCCAGCCTTAATTAATGAGACTCCTGGCTTGTCAAAATAAATCAGCCCCACAAAGCAAAAGGTGAACACGAGGTTACAACTCCCACCTTGCGCTCTTACAAATATCTCTTCTTCCGAAGATGAATGAAGAAAATGAAGAAAACAGGGTCACAAAGACAGAACCGGGGACATTCTTTTGTCCTCGGATTTGCTAAATTTGCTCAGATGTGACAAAAGGCTCTGCCCAGGCAGGCACTTTCTCCAGATCTGTTTGAAGCAGAACCATCTCACAGCGGCAGAAGACATCTCCATTTAACTCAGCGCCCGTCAAATGCAATCCCCTAGGGCTGGGCGAGGTTTTGCAGCCTTTAAATAGACTGAACATTCCTTCCCTGGGAATTATACATCACAGAAAGGTAAATTGAGACATAAAGACCAACAAAACACTGATTTCTGTGGCTCAGCTGACCTGGTTTTGGGGACATCAGTTTAAATTTTAGCCTCTGATTGATTTTGTTTTGCAGTCCAGGAAGGAAGTGGGAGATTTGAGACCTGAATCTGAGTTTCCACATCTAACTACAAAACTGATCTGGCTCCTAAAATAATATTGCAAAAAAGTTTGGAAGAGCCTTTGAACTTAAAATGTAATAGATAAGCCACGGAGAAAAATTATTGCACTTAAATTAAATATGGCAACAACAAATAAACCAGACAATTTGTTGCACAGTATGGATTCTGAAGGAAAACATTGCATCCATTATTTCTTATCATTGCTCCAGGAAAGAAATTCACAGTGAAGGCAAAAAATGAAGTTAGCTATGATTTTTCACTCATGAACCTTTCTCCAGGGATGAGTTATAAAGGAAAAATATGTTGCCTGGAAGAAGAGAGAGAGCAAGGATTATTTATGTTTATATATTTAGTAGTACACTTGCACCCACACTTACACTGCTGCAGGAGAACCATTCAACAGCACATTTATACTTTTTCTAATTTTATCCAAATATCTGAAAGAACTATTTAGTCAAGGAGTAGTAAAATACCCACATAAGCTGATTCTTGCTTTTATCTGGGGAAAGTTGAACACAAAGGTTTTTTAAATATCAGCAGGCTCACAGGGGAGCAATAACACTAACCCAAATTATTTGTATCCAAACGTTCGGGGGACAGGCTGAGACCTCAAAGGGAAGAGAGCAGGCAGGAAAACAGGCTGCCGTAATCAGAATAAAAGTTTTCCAAAGCAGAGGGGCAGGGGAGGGAGTGCAATTAAGGGAAGGTGTTGATTTTAAAATTAGCTCAGGAATATCAAAGAGTGGGAAGCCGCGAGTGACAATGGCATTTGGGGCGAGAGCAGGAATTAGATCAAAGGTAATATTACACGAAGCAGAGCATCAAACGTCTCACAAAACAGGAGGTGCTGAAGTGTAAATAATGAGTAAATAGAGGAAAGGCTGGTGGGAGAAGGGAAAACATGGAGTGAGCAGGACAGCCACAAATGTGCAAAATGATGCTGCCACTTAATGAGTTTGCACCAGTGCTCAGTGCAGGATGGAGGGATTCTGTTCATTACTTTATAAGCTCAGCTGCCAAACCAAACCTTGGAATCTTTGGGCGTGTTTGTCTACTACAAACCAGGACAAAAATACACCTTTTGCAGAGGCCTTGAGACGAAGCAAAATTGTGTTTTGCGCCTCTGAAGGGTTTAACCAGGCACGTGTGGGAGCTGCTGGCTTGCAGTGAGAGCTAACTTGCAGTGGGACTGTTAGTTTGCCTTGGCTCACAGGCATCGATTCGAGCTCAAAACAAGCAAGAGCATAAACAACATTAATTAGAGACTCGCAGTGTTGTTATTGCAAGATGTTGTTCTGACTATGGGTGATCAGTGACATTGTGGGGTGGTGAATTGAGACCCAATGGATGTGTGAATGTTAGAAACAGTATAAAAGAGGCCTTGGGAAATAGAGTAGTTCCTTTCTTTGACCAGAAGCTGCTGTGGTGAGTCTTTATGTGTCGTGTCCATCTCTACAATGACAGGCACAGATCAGGAGCCTCAGGGCTGACCAGCCCAGAGCCCTCCCCATCTGCCAGCAGCCTGAGGTCACCCTGGGCTGATCCCTGTCACTTTTTGTCCAGGCTGACCCAACCTGGACCAGCCTGAGGTCACCCTGGGCTGACCCCTGTCACTTTGTGTCCAGGCTGACCCAACCTGGACCAGCCTGAGGTCACCCTGGGCTGACCCCTGTCACTCTGTGTCCATGCTGACCCATCTGGACCAGCCTGAGGTCACCCTGGGCTGACCCCTGTCACTTTGTGTCCAGGCTGACCCAACCTGGACCAGCCCGAGGTCACCCTGGGCTGACCCCTGTCACTTTGTGTCCATGCTGACCCATCTGGACCAGCCCAAGGTCACCCTGGGCTGATCCCTGTCACTTTGTGTCCAGGCTGACCCAACCTGGACCAGCCTGAGGTCACCCTGGGCTGATCCCTGTCACTCTGTGTCCAGGCTGACCCAACCTGGACCAGCCCGAGGTCACCCTGGGCTGACCCCTGTCACTTTGTGTCCAGGCTGACCCAACCTGGACCAGCCCGAGGTCACCGTGGGCTGACCCCTGTCACTCTGTGTCCAGGCTGACCCAACCTGGAGCTGTAATTCCTCAGGGTGCAGCAGTGATGAAGCCAAGGAGTTGGGGCCACGCCAGGATTGACTCTGCACATCCCCGTGTGCCTTGGGGCACTGCAGCTGAGAAAATGAAGGTCCTGAGAGATCTCTTGGCAGTGTGTGGAGTCCCACCTGGACCTCTCTCAGAGATTTCCTTGGGAAATAACCTGTGTTGAATTACTGAGCATGTGAATGGACAGAGATGGAGAGAACTGACACAATTCCAAAGTGAAAACAAAAGCCAGAAAGGCAGGAAACGGTAAAGTGCAGAAAAGCTGGGGTGTGGAAGCACAGACATTGCCCATTTCAGAGGATATTCCTGTTATTCCACAACAGAATAACAGCATTGTGCCTTCTGGCTCATGGTGGGACTTTGGTTAAATCCCTTAAGGAGATTAGAAAGAATTACAGACACTGCTGGACAAATCAAACCTCTACAAACAGAGTGTGAGTGTTTTGGTGTACAGAGCCACCAATAAACACTGCCATGGTGCAGAAATGAGTGGGAAAGCAGAATTCCTTGGATTCCTGATGGGGGAGTCAGTGAGGAAAATGGATGGAGGTTAGGAATTTGAAGCCTTACTTGTTCCCTTCTGATGATTTCCATGCTCAGCTGCTCCCCATCCCTTCGGACAAGTTTCAAGATAAACTCTTTTTCTCTCATAAAACAGTAACCCCCAGTCACTCACAGAGGGATTGCAGAAACAATCTCTGCGCTGCTCTATTCCATATCTTCATGTGTGGTGATCTGGTTTGTACACTCAGGGAGTTATATCCTATATCCAGGTTAAGCTGGAAAAGTCCCTCTGAGTCTAAAAGGCGTTAATTCCTCGAAAGGTTCTGCTGATTTTCACTCTCTAGCTGCTGTTTTTACAAACTAAACCTATTACCCTCTGCACTTCTCTATTCATAAGAAAGGCTTCAAAATATCATCCAGACCACTCCTATAATAAACTGCAACAAACATAAAATCTGAGCATGTACTCATGTCCTCTCCAGCATCTTGGATATATGGATGGGTTTACCATAAAACATTAAATGTCTTTTTTGTTAGCATTCAAAGGAATGCTTGGTTGGTGCCTCCAGACATTTTGCATTTCCCACTTCAAGCAGGATTCAGTATTTATCAGACCTCCTCATGCTTCTCTAATTGGATTCTTTGCCCATTCGAAATGCGCAGCAACATTCTCCCCAGAACAATGCGCCCAGACAGAACACACCTTGTTTAAAAATACATAAGTACATTTCTTGTTTGAGCACGGAAAAAACAATATTTCCAATTCCTCAAGAAAAACTTCAAGGACAGCAGAAGATCCAGGGCAGGCTGGTTCTGACCCAGCTGAAGGGAGACCCAGGACAATTTCACTTTAATCCAGTTTTCTCCTACAGTCACCTATTGCTTATTCTTCTTTGCCAATAACTTTTTGAAATGTTTCAGAGATCTGAAGTTTCTGTACTCTCCAAGAAGCAGCAAAGGCACCAAACACAACTGAAAACACACAAACCACGGTCTGGGTATTCCGGGGGGTTCCTCCATCCCACAAAACTAAAATATAGCAAATAATTTTCCAGAAGATGACACCGCATTACTATTACACAGAAAGATTTACTGAATTTACAGAAGAATTTACTGCCTGAAGTGCTCCATGAAACAATGACTAGAGAGTAGCAAAGCATTATTTTACAGTGCACAGCAAAAATCTACAGATCTGAGAGAATTTTAAGGGCTACCATGGACTGCAAACTCTATAATGATCTATAGCTATCTTCTGGGGGTTACAGCTAAGGCAGATTCTGTGAGATTTGGGGTAAAACCAGAGAGTTCTGCAAGGGAAAGGTGAATATTGGTGAGAACGGAGAACAAATGGGAATTTCTGGATGTGGAAGCGCCACAAACAGCACTCGGATTTGCAGCTCATTGGGGCTCCAGAAGTGTTAAAAATACATGTTTAAAATCTGGACATGGCCACCAGGCTAAGACAGCCCCAGGAGACATGAGATTATATTTTCACATAGCTTAAAAAATTAAAATTAAAATAAAATTAACCTAAACTGTTGTTATTCTTTGCAGTTATCCATCTGCTCTTGATCCAGACATGGTATTTGCTACGCTGCTGATACTCTGACGCAGCAGCACTGCCTACAGAAATTATGAAAGGAGATCTGGATCAGCACTTTAATCCTATTACTGATTATGACTATTTTCTGATTTACTTGGATTAGTTTCTCTGAAGATTTTCCCCTCAAAAAGCCCTGACGCCTCTCACTGCCAGAACACGTGTGACCACTCTGGGATGGTCTGTCACTCACACAGCGAGCTTACGGAATTTGCTGCCTCTGTACACACGTACCCTGGTGAGAGAAGGCAAATATCATTTGTCCTGGCTTTTTTCTCCTTTAAAAGGGCAATTCCCTGGAAGTTTACAGTAATATGCCATAGTTTCATGTGAGGAGCTCAGCTGAGGCTGTAAGATGTGTCAGTCACTTGATTGGCAGCTTGTGAGGAAGGGTGAGTTTTTCCTCCATCCGATGGCAAATATCTCTTTGAAAAGAAACCATTTGGGGCTTTTTGCTGTTGGTTTTGGGGTTTGGGGTTTTTTCAAGAGTACTTGGTAGAATTCTGGCCTTTTGGGAAGTGGAATTCACCAAAAAACATTGAAGAACAAACACCCACCCCAAAACCTCAACTTCACTTCGAAAGCATCCTTGTGGGCATGGACCATCTCCTTTGCTTTAAGTGATGCCAGGATTTGCTCCAGGGGATCAGGATTTCCAGAGGACAACAATAAGGGCTTCTTCACCCAAACTTTTCCCATTCCTGAGGTTACCTGAACCCTTCTATCACCCTCCTGCTGGAGCTTGGTCCCCTCCTGACTCCTCAGCTGAGACAATGAACTGGTCTGGCTCAGAGTTTAGCTGTCAGAGCCCTGAAATGTGTGAATATTCCTGGAGAGCCTCAGGGGGAAGGAACTGCTGGGAGTGCTGAGGAAGAATGTGGGTGGATGGCACCTCGAGGAACAAGAGTGGGCAGGGAAGTTCTTAGGGAATGTGGCATCGAGCTCCCATGAAACCTCATTAAGGTTTCAAGCAGCACTTTTAACCCCAGAGGAAAATGTCAGTCCAACGCGACATTCCCGCGTTTCCACTTCAGTTTTTCTGCTCATCTGTGTGATCCCGAGAGGACTCGAGAAGCCACACACGAATTGGAATAACAGAAATTAATCACTCGGCGGAAAGAAGCGCCGCAAACCCAGGCCCTTCGGAATGAACACGCGAGCACTCAGCGAGGGCAGGACTTCACTTGCTGGATGTACTCTGGCACGGATCCAGCGGCAGTAGATCAGTGCCACGGTGGCTCCAGGTGACTGCTCTGGCAGTGATGGAGCACAGGAACTCGCTATTTTTTCATTCCCTTACTCCCATTAACACATGCAAATGATGTGCTTTCCTGTGTCTCTTGTTTTAGCAGCCTCGGTTAATTCCCTGTTAACACGGATTATTTTTTTGTCATGCCCAGTAGACATTTAAGCAGTCTATTTTTTTTTCTTTCAAGGGAGTGGAAAGAGAGAGAAACAAGCCTTGATGGAGGGGGATGAAGAATGGCAGAGTAACACAGCACAGCAATGAATGCTGAAGGACCTTCTCCTTCTATCAAGAACCTGCCCAGGAGTAATGGACTAAAATGCACAGCACAGAGGCATTCAGACAGCAGAGGTGTTTATAAACTCCTGAATGCACTTGTCAGCTAATTCTCCATTGTGTTGCATTCGTGGATGGGTCCTTATAACGCAGCAGAACAATGGTCTTTGCAGATGCCATTCTTTGGGACATATTTCCCAGACATATGCCATTCACTGGTGCTTGTTAAATGCTCCATCCCGAAACCATTATGTGCTCCTAGATTGAGGTTTCACTGCAACAGGCAGCTGTTTGACAGAGAATAAACTCCCGGGGACAGCAGCAAATCAAATTAAATATATCTCCGCAGAGCTATCATCGGGGGCTGCATGGCTTGATGGGCTGCATCAAGAGCAATAAACACACACAGGAAGAGCAAACCTGGGATAAATCAAGATGGTCCAAATGAGCAAACAGACAGACAAATCACCAGAGCCTCCGTGGAAGCCATTAGGAGTTTCAATGAGGATTTCAACAGAGCCACTATTTCAGCTGTCTATCTGCGGGCAGGAGGGTTTTAATCCTATAAAAGTCAGAGATTATCTAATTAGAGTTCTTTTTTCCCTCACTTTATGAAGTTGGTTATGGGGAATTGTACTCACTGATATGCCAATAAATAAATTCACTGAGGAAAAAAAAAGTAGTGGAACACGTTTTAATAGTTCAGATTTCATTAATTCTCTTTTCTAATATTTATTTTCCTTATATAAACCTGTAACCTGGAATTTAGTATGGACTAAAGGAAGAAAAGGGCCTGGAACAGAATCAATTCATGGAACAGAATCAAACACATATTTGCCTCAACCACTGGCTTATTCTCATTGAGAACCTTTTCATAAACATGACAACATGAATGTTTTCTTACCTCCTACTCTCATGTATGCATCAAAGCCTATTGAATACAGACTGGTAGAGACACACTCTGCACTAGGGAGGAGGAGAAACAGCAAAAGCGATGCCAACACAGTGAATAAATTCCTCTTAATTAATAAATTTCATCACATTAACAATGGTCTAAGCGTAGGAGTAAGCACTTCAGGGAAAAAGCGCTCACTTATCTTCCTTCAATATATTTCATATCAAAAACCTGCTCTTTCAATACTCCCTTTCTCAGCCACTTGTGTCAGACTGAATAGACTCGAATCCTCAGAATTATTTCCTTCTGGAAAAGAAATGATAAATCCATGTAGCAGCGAGAACAGCCTTGTTCTGTTTTAAAAGCTTTCACTCCTACATCATTCATTCTCTTCGGGCTCTCCCTCATCTAACACTGCACAGACTCCCGATCCAGCTGGGGAACTGCAGGTTACAGCACCGCATTTTATTGGCTTTATGCTTTCTCTCAGTGATCTTATCTCAATCAGATGCATATTAAGAAACAGAGAAATACCCCTGCACTGCTCTGCCTCGCAGAACAATTCCTTGTCATCAAATATAACCTGGGTTTTGCCACCATGATCTGCTGAGCATCCCTCCGCTTGGAAAAGTTTCCACTTTTCCAGCTTGGGAAAAGGAGGGAGAGAAGAAGTGGACAGTCTCTAATTAGGTAGCCTGGTATGATTTTAAAAATCAGTCCATTCAGCTTGAAAGCTCCTGAGCGACTCTGACACCACCACAACTTGGTGAGTGACAATTTTCAGCGGAGAGAAAAGCCCAGGATATTTTTTTCAGGACAAAGTCAGAAGGAAGGGTCTCACTGCGCTCAGCTGTGTTACTGCTGGCTCACAAAGATGCTTCAGCCCTTCTCCCCTCAGTGCTCTGCTGATGGAACTGGGAGATAATCACATTCCTGTGAGAGCTGGACAAATCTGTTCTGATTTGGAGCCTCTGGAAGTCTTTGCTTGTGCAAAGGTGAAAGGCTCAGGCGAAATGCAGTCAGACAGCCAAATTCTTTGAAGCATTTATCTGTCCCCAGCACGCTCCACGGCTGGGCTTGCAGGGTCTGAGCAAGAATTCCCTCTCCAGCTGTGTCCCTGACTCCCAGGGCAGGGTAAAGCTCCGGGAACTTCATCAGGATGGAAGCAAACTCTGCTGTGACACCTGTCCTGCTGCTGGTGTCACCACGAGAATAAAAAGGGGATGAGGGCGTGGGAGCCAAATTAGAGATGAGCAGGAAGGAGAGTGGCGGTGTAAGATCAGTGACAGGAGCTGAAAAATCACAGCTCTGATGAATTTTCCTGATTGGGATTGGGATGAGTGGCTGAGGAAGGGATCTGGGGGTGCAGGTCTGCGGGAGGAGCAGTGAATTGAGGTGTCCTGGGAGGCAGGAGGGCAAATCCCATCCCGGGCTGCATCCAACACACAACCAACAGATGGTCCAAAAAGTGACTGCTTGTTCCCTAAAGCAGCTGTGGATCCCTGGGAGTGTCCCCAAAGTGTCCCCAAAGTATCCCCAAAGTGTCCCCAGTGTGTCCCCAATGTGTAGCCAAAGTGACCCTAAAGTGTTCCCAAAGTGTCCCCAGTGTGTCCCCAGTGTGTCCCCAAAGTGTCCCCAAGCTGTCCCCAAAGTGTTCCCAGAGTGTCCCCAAAGTGTCCCCAAAGGGTCCCCAAAGTATTCCAAACGTGCCCCCAAAGTATCCCCAAAGGGTTCCCAACGTGTCTCCAACGTGTCCCCAGTGTGTCCCCAACCTGTCTCCAAAGTGACCCCAAGCTGTCCCCAAAGTGACCCCAGAGTGTCCCCAAAGTGTCCCCAACATGTCCCCGTGTCCCCAAAGGGTCCCCAAAGTGACCCCAAGTGCCCCAAGCTGTCCCCAAAGTGACTCCAGAGTGTCCCCAAAGTGTCCCCAACATGTCCCCGTGTCCCCAAAGGGTCCCCAAAGTGACCCCAAGTGCCCCAAGCTGTCCCCAAAGTGACTCCAGAGTGTCCCCAAAGTGTCCCCAAGGTGTCCCCAGGCTGGACGGGGCTTGGAGCCCCCTGGGACAGTGGCAGGTGTCCCTGTCCATGGCAGGCGTGGCACAGGTGATTTTTAAGGTCCCTCCCAACAGAGCCCAGCCCTGTCCCCCTGCAGGGAGGCTGTGCCACAAACACAGCAGAGAGCTGCACGTTTGGAGAATGACATCAAAGATCTACGGTGCAAAATGTATTTCAAACACAAGCCGAAGCCTGGGTAGGACTCAAAAGATGATTATTCAAAAATCCAATTAAAAGTTTATCCTTTGCCTAAAGGCATTCTCGTAACTCTAACATAACTCGTTAGGAGAACTTTACTTGCAGTAAGAATATGAAATTTCAAGGCCATCTCACCAGGAGGATATTCCCTGAAAAAAAACCCCACAACAGCATTTATTTTAAAAATTTAAGCAAACATACTTTAAATATTTAAATTGCATTTTAAATACTGTTCTGGAACATGAAGTCTATCTAAGTGTATTCTTAGACACAGAATGTAATAATGTAATGATTTTTTCCCTATTTAAAGTTCTTGCATCATTTTCTTTTCTAATTAAGCAGAAACAACATGTGTCATTTTAACTCTCAATCTTTCCCTTCCTCCACCACTCCCCCCAACACTCCCAAATTCTGACTTTGGTTAATATTCAGTAAATAATTCCAGTCCAATCCCCAGTAGTTGGGTTAATGAGTTGTCTTGTTTAAAAGTCACATTTAGCAGAGAATTTTGCAAATCTGTTTCAGTAAATGAGTTACTTTAATTTTCCTCTGCACTTTTCATTCTTTAAAAAAAGAAAAGGCTTATTAGTTTTTAACAATTTGGTAACAATTACTTTTTTGATTGCCATTTCTTTAAAACAGAAGCAGAATATCTTTTATTTCCTCACAATCTGACCCTACACTGCCTAATTTATCTCACTCAGATAGTTACAGGTGCTGCCTTTCAGAGATTATCATTGTTAATTCTGCCCACAATTAAGAGATGATAAAGAGGAAGAGATAGACATTGATTCATATTATTCATAATATAAAAGTGCCATACAACCTTCTGGTTTTCAATATTGAGCTGATGTATCCTGCAGGCTGTTATGGCATCTCCAGAAATAGCCACGTAGAAAAAGGAATGCAATTCCTTTGGAAAAAAAAAAAAATCTGCATTTGCACATGTTCATTACAGGCTTGGCAGCAGAGAGATCTCAGGTTTGCTTTTGTCGCTGTGACAAAACAATCAGGGCTGCCCAAATCTCATTTTTTACGAAAACAAATCTCCCATTGACTCTGACAATGGCAGCGCTGGAATGAAACCAGCAGATTGCAGATTTAGCAAACCAGATTAACGGGGAATTTCTGAGCATCACTCCCAGCAGGGCCAGCAGCCCCTGGAGCTGGCACCAGGGAGGAGCTGCTGGAATGGCAGAGGATTTCTGACCCCACTGTGGGAATCAGGAGCTGCTGGAATGGCAGGGGATTTCTGACCCTGCTGAGGGAATCAGGAGCTGCTGGAATGGCAGGGGATTTCTGACCCTGCTGAGGGAATTGGGAGCTGCTGGAATGGCAGAGGATTTCTGACCCTGCTGAAGGAATCAGGAGCTGCTGGAATGGCAGAGGATTTCTGACCCCACTGTGGGAATCAGGAGCTGCTGGAATGGCAGAGGATTTCTGACCCTGCTGAAGGAATCAGGAGCTGCTGGAATGGCAGGGGATTTCTGACCCTGCTGAGGGAATCAGGAGCTGCTGGAATGGCAGGGGATTTCTGACCCTGCTGAGGGAATTGGGAGCTGCTGGAATGGCAGAGGATTTCTGACCCTGCTGAAGGAATCAGGAGCTGCTGGAATGGCAGGGGATTTCTGACCCTGCTGAAGGAATCAGGAGCTGCTGGAATGGCAGGAGATTTCTGACCCTGCTGAAGGAATCAGGAGCTGCTGGAATGGCAGGAGATTTCTGACACTGCTGTGAGAATCAGGAGCTGCTGGAATGGCAGGAGATTTCTGACACTGCTGTGAGAATCAGGAGCTGCTGGAATGGCAGGGGATTTCTGACCCTGCTGAGGGAATCAGGAGCTGCTGGAATGGCAGGGGATTTCTGACCCTGCTGAGGGAATCAGGAGCTGCTGGAATGGCAGGGGATTTCTGACCCTGCTGAGGGAATTGGGAGCTGCTGGAATGGCAGGAGATTTCTGACCCCACTGTGGGAATCAGGAGCTGCTGGAATGGCAGGGGATTTCTGACCCTGCTGAGGGAATTGGGAGCTGCTGGAATGGCAGAGGATTTCTGACCCTGCTGAGGGAATTGGGAGCTGCTGGAATGGCAGAGGATTTCTGACCCTGCTGAGGGAATTGGGAGCTGCTGGAATGGCAGGGGATTTCTGACCCTGCTGAGGGAATTGGGAGCTGCTGGAATGGCAGAGGATTTCTGACCCCACTGTGGGAATCAGGAGCTGCTGGAATGGCAGAGGATTTCTGACCCTGCTGAGGGAATCAGGAGCTGCTGGAATGGCAGAGGATTTCTGACCCTGCTGAAGGAATTGGGACATCCTCAGGGAAGCGGCCCAGGCTCTTCCCAGGAGGGACAGCTAATGAGGAGATGGTGTTGAACCCAATGGAGCCAATGAACCACGGCACCTTCAGAGGAGTCTGACTCGAGTTTGGGACTTTGGCAGGTGGGGAACAGCCCCCAGGCACTGCCACTGGTGACAGCAGGGACAGGGACACAGAACCCACAGAGATGAGCTCTGGGACACAGAACCCACACAGAACCCACCCTGAGCTGAGCTCTGGCTCTCACTGCAATCCCACAGTGAGCTTTAATAACCTACCCAGCACGTCAGGTTACATCTTGCTGAGTCTCAGCATTCCCGAGTCTTGCTACAGATTTATTTTAAGAGGAATGAAGATGTATTAATTTGTTAGACATAATGTGGCAACAAGTGTTTTTTTTTTTTTTTTCTGAACAGTTCTGGGTAGCCACAATAAAACCCAAAGTTTTGGGCTGGCTATAAAGTACCTTGAATATACCCCACTTATGCTGTGTTAATTCCCTAACCATCGGCATTTAGTTTGGAAGGGACACACCAAGGCAATGCAGCTTTCCCTATAAGCTGGGTACCTGCAGCTGATGGAACATTTATGGCAGCTGCATGTGAAAAGCTGCCTATCACAAGGCAGTGAGTTGGAAAAGTGCAGGAACACACCTGGACAGGCTCAAGACATCCCTTTAGGTCCATTTGTCAGTCCTTTTTGAAGACACGTACTCAACGCTGATGAACATTTATACAACACCCCAGTGGTTAAACTCCCTTGCTTGAGAAAGGTTTGGATTCCAATTTCGTGAAAAATTCAAATGCTTTTGGAAACAGTAAAAACACCAGACAATAAATATGATGGCTCATTCCTTATTTTCTAAAGAAAACAATGTTAAAAATGGGTTGGCATAACCCTAATCCCTCCCTCCTAGGGCAGTTTCCTTACCAAAAGGCTGAAGAATCACTGCCCTTACCTTGCTCTGTCTGCTTTAACAGACCTTTGTACCCTTTCCCCAAGGGGAAATTCCCACAGGAGGCACATTTTGCAGCTCACGACAGCCAATAACTGAAATAAACTCCGGAGATATACACGGAAAGTTTGTCTGCTTCAAGAAGCACTCACTCCTTTCTTTCAGCAGGACTTTGTGATGGCTCAGCACCTGCAGAGAAACTCAAAATCGAATCTCCCCCAGCCAAGAATTGTTTTTCCTCTCATTGCTCAGGCAGGGCACATCCCAGAGCACAGACCCCACTCAGCTCCATACAACAGCCACAAAGGGAGGCCCTGCTCCCGTGACAAGAAGAACGGCGTTAGTTGATCATAAACAAGCCCAAGTGACAAAGTAACATAATTTCTATTGATTTGCTTTCAAGGGCAGGATGCAGCTGTGAAACTGAGATGCTTTTCTATGCAGTCCCTTCCAGCACAGCAGCTCCCGCTGCTCGCTGAGGAGACAGCCACTGAAAGCAGCCTCCCCTTTCTCCTCTCCTCACTCGGTGACAGAAGGTGTTCTTTCACATTTTGTGCTCCTCACAAATGGCACTGTCGTGGTACTCACTGAGGGAGAGAAAGGAGCTGGACTTGTCTGTTCTGTGTTGTGAAGATTCCCTTTGACTGAGTAAAATCCTCTGCAGGGACAGTTATTGTCCTCAGAAGTAGCACAGATGGTGAATATTTACTTTTTTTCTCTTCAGCATCTTTCATGCTAAAATCTCCCTTAAGTAGCAACTTCGAAAATCCAACAGAAAGCCAAAATCAATGGCCAGTGAAAGAAAACAAATAGCACTTAACAGCTGATGGCTTTTATGAGCAGCCTGTCCCACCTTCATCTCCAAATGATCCTTTTGCATTCCCGTTCGCTCTGCGATTCTGACACAGAACTCACTGCAGGAGTTTCTGGCCTCACATTGCTAACTTATCAATATAACAGATGATGTGACCTCGGAAAGCACAACACAACCAATAACCACAGCCATAACAACTGCTGAAAAGGAAACAGCTCTGCAGGTGCTGCAGCTCTGATGGAGACCAGATGTCCTGTAACAAATGTACCCATCCAGAAGAGCTCCAGGAGGAGGCTGCTGCAGCTCTGTTGTAATCTTCTCAGCCCCACATCACAAACCCCTTGGAAAAATATTGGGGCCTGGGCAGTGGAGGAATTTTAAAAGGTATAAAAGAATAGAGAGCACTGTGAGGAGAATGAAAGAACAATGGAAGAACTGTGAAGAAGATGAAAGAACAATGAAGGAACTGTAGAAGGTAGAAAAAAGAACAATGAAGGGACAGTTGCAAACCGCTGAAGTGACAAGAGAATGTGGAAGCAAGCAACAAAGCAAGTAATGAGAATGTGGAAGCAAGTAACAAAATTTTGGGATATTGTAGCAAGTAGTAGGGTTGCTCAGGAATGGCTTACGAAGAGCTTAGGAACAGTAATTATCCAATCATTAGAGAAATTATCCATGTGAACAAAGTAGCGCAGCCAATCATAGGGATGCATCATTATGGTACGATCACGTATACGGAACAAATTATGTTATAAAATGTAAGCTTCTATAATAATAAATCGGCTATCAGAACATCACACTGGTGTGCTGTAGTCCGTTCCTTGCTCAGATTCCAACAGAAAAACTGCTGGGAACACCAGCAAATGAAACTGGCAGCTAATGCAGGGGTGACTGGTTAAATCCACATTCAGAGAAATGTGGCACCTGCTTGGGGTGACAGGCGCAGACCTGATGATGCCATGTGGATGCACTGTTCTAAGGTTTCTCTCTTCTCTCATGAATCGTATGGGGAATAAAGAGAAGCTGAATTCTTCTTGCTCTTTCTAATCTTTGTTTTGGTACTGGGTGCTGTAAAAGGTTCAGCCAACCCCCCTAGGGGGTGGATGGCTGTGAACCAATCACTGCTAGACTCTTAATGCCTATATAAGAAAAGAAAAAATAGTAAAAGCTCTCTTGCCATTTCCATCGGTGCCCCGTCTGCCTCGATTTACCTACGAGCTCTCTGCAACAAGGCCATGCCAGGCCAACCCACAGGGGCCAGCAGCTGAGGAACGTCCTGGAGCCGCAGGGTGTGGGTGGGAATGTGAAATTCCTGGGGCTGGTTTGCCATGCCCTAATGTCAGCATCCATCCTCCGGACCTGCAGGTTGGTAGGAACAAAACAAGAGATGAGCTGCCTCCCTGGAGCTGAGGGCAGAGCTGTGTTGGTGTGAGATCTGTGCAGTCAGAGGTCTGGGGAAATAACTGAAGTGTTCACCAAGCATTAGCAGCTCTGCTTTCCCTTCCTCATAAGCTACTATCACTTCATGTCACTGAACCAATTCTCATACAATTGTCTGGGGCTCCAAGTGGAAAAAACTCATTATCCTTCGAGTCCAGCTGTTAAGAATATGGGATTATGTTGTATTTCCATCTGCAATACAGCAGAAGCGTTAGCTCTTTTTGAACTATGGCCAGGAGGATGCACATTTAATTGCCCTCACAGCTCCTCCTGCTTCAAAATAAAACCATCTTTCAAAACCATTGCATTTGCAGAACTCTCTCACTTGAAGTAAGTGACCTGGTTTCCTCAAACTTGAAGAGCTTAACATTAACAAAGAGACAGGGTTCTCTTGCTTTATTCCTGCCAGCCAAGAATGGCTTCTACGTGTTTATACAGGCAGATAAATTTCACCTTGAAACCTGAATTCTAAGGCAGTTCAGAAAGATCAGAAAGCCCAACGAGAGAATGAAGCCATCCCCTGATCACTGCAATAAATCAGAAATTACAAAACAGCATGAAATTCTGTTAAGATGGGCCTTCTATGGTGGTGAAACTGTTATCAAGGAGGGGAGATGCTGAAACCCACAAGCCATGCTTTATTGAGAAAGTTGGTTTTATTGGTTTATAAATCACACCTACCTCTTTATTAAAAAAGCTCTTTATCAACCTCAGACATTACCAGAGCCAAAATACAATGTACATATTTAGAAACTTCTCAACTGATTCCCACGGAACAGTCTGGCTTGTTCTCCTCTCCTATTTGAACACTTCCTTATTGCTCATAATATTTTAGCAGCCAAAAAATGCAAATACAACATAACATACCTGATGCACACAGATCCTGATTTTTCAACATTAAAGCAAGGTTTTTCCACACTCCAGCAAAGCAAGGATTCAGTTTTAGTGTGTTTGAAAAAGGAAAATACCAGGAACTTTTATATGAGATTTTTCTGAGGGTGCAAAAGACAGATATTGTAGAAATAAAATCATAGATTATGGTTTTGATAATATATTTGATCCAAAATTTACCTTTATTCCAAATACTTTGGTTCTAAACAATCCATAGCAGCATTATGACAGAAAAGTGCAGCTCCTTTCAATCAAAGACAGCTTATACAGGTTTATTACTTATACAAAAGAATAATGTTGGCTCGGGTATCTTCCATTCAAGTCACCCCTGGGTTGTGACTGATTAAGAGGATTTTCCTCACCCTGTAACACACCCCTCCAACCCACGTGCACAACCAGAGGTGACTCCATCACGTTTGGAATACACAGCCATGTAAGCAAGGCCCTGATCCCCCCAGGAACTCTGAGCACATCTACTCTACAAGGTACATTCTGATTTAAGTCAAGACACTGCAGACGATCACAGCTCTTTAGAGGTGAGGAACATCCATTCCCAGCGTTCATGACACCTCATCAGAGCTTGCTGTTCTGCTGGAACTGCGCCACCAAGGCCAGCACCTGCTCCGAGGCTCTGACCTGCTTGGAGCCCAGGTACAGGGCACTGTTGGAGGCTGTCTCCTCCAGAAAGTACCTGTAGTTGACCATCATGCCACACGAGGCCCCAATGCCCCTGGGGCTCGTGTCCCCCATCCAGTTTATCCTCCACAGCACCGAGCCGTTCTGCAGGTGGAAATTGGCCACGGGATTGAGGGCATAGCCTCGGTGCTTCTCCCCATACAAATACCAGGCACACAGTCTCATCAGGGGCGAGTGCAGCACCTCAGTTAGCTTTTCTGATCGCACCCACTCGTTGGTGTTCAAGAGTTTCTTTAGTGTTTCGGTGGTGGAGTCTCCTGTGATCTCAGAGATTTCCTGCCATTCGGATTCTGTGAAAAGTTCAGTCCTTCCCTGTTCTTTTGTCTGGGAGGAGAGGAGACCCACGAGCCACTTTGTGAATCCTGGGATAGGTGAAAGTGTGGAAAAAGCTTTTATCTGGGGAAGTTCTTTCTGTGGACAAAAGGAGAGAAAAAAAAAAATCATGAGTTTGGTTATGATTGACACAGAGAAGTCTGAGTGAAAGGGCAGCTGATGGCCTTTGCTTTACGGCAAGTGAAGACCAAGGATTCTGAAAAGGAACCGATACACATGGACACAAGAAAAAAGGGTACAAAATCCCCCTGCCAGTAACAGGTTAGTGATGAGAAAGCACTGGGAGCAGCCAGAAAATGTTAACAATGACATTCCTCACACACAATCTCTATAAATAAAGTACCCATGCAGTACCTGCCATCACTGGGTTCTGGTTTTATCCTTTTATAGGCAGAAATAAACAAATAGAATCACAGGCCATTAAGAAGTGATTCTGAAGAATATTCTTTTTAATAGACATGAAAGTTTTGAAAGCCATTTAAATATTATTTTTCAAATGTAATCATCTTTTTTAAAATCAAGGGCAGTTTATTATTTCAGTTGATAGTAAAATCAAGACAGGTACTATCTGTAGATTTTTATGGAAAGAAGTATTTCCTGAAGCTCTGAATGAAGTTCTTTATACAGGCCAGCTACTTTTCAGGATATTCTCTAAAACAGCAAGAAATACACACTGTGTAAATAATTTTTTTCCTGCAAGTATAACACTTGTTTTAACCAAGTAAATTTCTCCTCTATTCCTACTAATTTATGATTAAACCCTGCTAACTGTGAAATCATGAAAAACAAAACATACATAAGAAAACTGTGTTAGTTTTGGGGCACACCAGTGTGAAGAATAAACTCACTGTCACTTGGAATGATAAAAAATTAACAAAAAATACATCAGCCAATGCTGTTGGAGGAGTGGGGGGCAAAGGAACAGAGAGAAGGCAGAGCTGAGCTGAAACCCCCCCAGAGCTGGTTTAATTACTGCTCAAACAGGAAGACGTGGTAAGAACCAAGACATTCATCAACATTACAGAACATCTTAATGTCAGCAGAAAATTGTCTTTAAATGACTACAAATGGCACTTTTTCTACCTTGAGGATTACCGAGGTAACCATTAAAAAGCCATCAGGGCTCAGATGGTGCTGCCAGGTTGTGTGAGCTGCAGCTCCTCGCTGCTGCTGAGCTCCACAGCTGCCATCTGCAGTCTGCTCCGGGAGGATGCAGAGGCCACGGAATGCTGCAGGAGGAGGGAGAAAGCTGGCACAGAAGGGCCACTAAAAAAATGTTTCAAGGGATTTGTTCCTGGGGGAAAAGCTGATGGCTTTCAGTTTTGCCGGTCAATAATGAGCAGCAGCATTTCCACCTTCACTCTCCAGCAGTTCAGAGCTGAGCAGCAGTGGCTCTGCCCTGCCTGGACACAGCTGAGCTGTGAGACACTTTGTTGTCACATAATGTGACCTTCCGCATGTCAGCTCTTGCTGTGGTGTGTGGAGAGCTGTGAGCCCTTGACTCAAGCCCTCTGCACTCTCTTGGAGAAAAGCCTGAGGGCAAAAGGACTCAGAGATAAGAATCCCACTTCTAGGTCATGGGGACTACCCATTGTGCTTTCTTCAAGTAGTTTCCCAAACCCCAAAAAATCCCTTACCTGTTACCCTCATGTGTTTCCCTAACAACCCCATTACATGTGTGTTATAAGAAAAAAGGGGGGGACCATGCACTGGGCAGGCTTTCTGTACTAGCACCAAACAAAACCCCAAGTGGTGCATGAATCTCTGCCCAGAAGGAAGGCCACAGCTCCCTCCTGGAGATTCAGTGACCCAGGACCCTCCTGGAGATGCAATGACCCAGGACCCTCCTGGAGATTCAGTGACCCAGGACCGTCGGGCCTGTCCACACAATAGTGATGGATGAGAACTCAGCCACGGCCTGGGCTGTGAGGGACCTGCAAATGCACCTCGAGGCACAGGAACAGAACCCCCTCATCTGTGACCCTTCTCGTGTCACATCCTGCAACCCAAAATGGGGGTGAGTTCTTCTGGGTCTTCCTTTCTGTGGGGCTTGAAAGTTCCTCTTTAGTCCCTAACACTGAGAGCAACAGCGAGAGGAATAAATAAAATGGGGAAAAGTTTTCAAATTAATGACCTATCATGAGAAATCCTCCATGTGCTGCTGGAGGGAGTAAAGATGTTATTGTGCAGTGGGGATGAAAAGAGAAAAGGAAAAAAAAAAGTTGTTAGAGGCTATTTCCTCTAGGCAAGGATTCAAGGAACACAGAATGTGTTTCTTTTTGACCCAAAGATGAGATTACACTCCTTAAAGGTTTTCCTTCTTTTTTTTCCTAACTGTATTACTATTCCCATAAAAGATAGTGCCTTTGAGAACACAGTGCTTAGGTGTCTTTCATGATTTCTTCACAGCTATTTAGGGTTAAAACCTGAGAGGGGAAGAAGGAAGGTTGTGTTGAAATTTGAGAAGAAACTCTTCTTTCAGGTAAAAGGCAAAAGTGATTGGATCAAGGGAAAAAGCTGTTAGGCTCTAAGTCAAGTCTGGAACTCTTCTGCACCATCTCTGCCACGAAAGCAGTGCTTGAAAATACTGAAAAAATACTATTTTGCTACTGAACAGAGCTAACGAGGTTTTCACCCAGGAGCTGAGCTGTGTCTGTTGCTTCCGCAGGGTAACAATTCCAATCTCATCTCCCAGCCTGCAGAGCCTGAGGGAACCTGTGCACCACCCACGATGACAAAAGTGAGAATGAGTTATTTCCTCTATCTGACTGTTAATAACAACCCCTGCAAAGTTCCTAATTAAATAACTGACACTGATTCCGGGGATGTTGACTGCTCCTTGTTTATCACCACTTTCAGGAGTGACCTGTTCAACAAGACAGCCCCAAATATTTCACAGGTTAGTTGCTCTTACTCTATTAAAAACACGAAATGGGAAATTATGTGTATTTTTTACTTCTTAGGACAGATAAGACATGGGAAAGTGATCCCATTTTGAAGCTATAGTACAAACTCCTACATATCAGATAAAAGCTTTATTTAGAAGCTTATCTGAGGCAGACATTTCTCACGGAAAAATAAATAAATGCACTGGAGTGAGCACATTTATGTTTTGCTAAATTGATGTGCTATTGGTGGAGATCCATTAATGTTTACTTGTCTGTTAGAAATCCACACACCATTAAGAAACAGCTGCTAATTTTGGTTCGGGGTAGATTTCTGCATTTGATTGTTGCTTTTTGTTGTTGGGGTTTTTTTCTCTTTCCCGGCAGAAGAGCACAGATTTCTCCCATTATCCATATCTCATCTGAAACTGTCTCGCATTCTGAAAGCTGCAGTGCAAGGTCACATTTTTCATCAATGAAATCAAAGCCTGTTTTGGAAATTATGATCTCCCCAGGTCACCTAGATCAAATTAAGGTAGCAATTATCAACAGCCCAAGCAGAAAGCTAAAATCTGCCACTAGTTGTTGAGCATGCTATTGAGTCACACAGCAGCTATCAGTTTGCTCCCTCAAATGCCACAGGCTACAAAATCCTAAGCAGTTTTCTCAAAGGCTTCACCACAGTTATCTGTGTCTGTCATCTGCTGACTGAATTGCCGTGATGTACCTTCCGCAGAGCTACAGACTGCTTAGAGTGGCTATAAACACACAGTGAATTAAATGTCTGCCTAATGAGAAATCCATGCACCTCCTCGTTCACCAGCACCTATCAGCCTGCTAGAAATGATCTGCCTGCACTCAATTTGGGGTTGGTTTGTTTTCTTGCAGTTGTCTGAAATAGTTTCAAAATCCAATTCATTTCTGGGAACAACACAAGCCTGAATTTAAGGAATACAAGAGATCATTTTTGTTGCCTGCTCCCTGCTTTATATACATTAATATAAACAAGAGGCTGCACGGAATGCCTGCACAGCCTATTCCCAGATTTGTACAGGCAGAACTGGGATCAAAGCTGCATCAGTGGCCTAATGAATTCATCCCAAAATAAACCCAACAGGATATGCTCACACAACAACAGAAGCCTGTACACAAAACCCTTCTATATTATCTGTGTAGCAAACTTTTGTCAAGAAAACTGCCAAAAAACGAATAATCAGCTCTTGAAAGCAGCAGTTCCTCCCAGGATGGTTTATGTGACACCACCTCCATCCCCAAGGTCCAATTCTGATCAGATTCTGATTTACCCAATTCTACAGAACAAGACCTGTGGCAAATGCCAGATCATAATGTCTAGGCTGGAGATTGAGTCCAACTCTAAACTGTGCACATTGAAAAGAGGAAACTGAGGACCCATTTCTGTGCCTCACCTTCATCCATCTTCCATCTGCTCAAATGAGCGAGACCCAAAAGCAGTGGCCATCAATTCATACACAGTGCCTCAAGCTAACAGTGCTCAACACTGAGGTGTGTAATCCTCACCAGTTTTCCTAATGAATTTTCCGCAGCAATCCTAATAAAAACCCATTTGCAAGGAATACTTGCAGGAGGGAATCAGTGCTTGAGATTCTTTGAAGGTGCTCCTGTTTAGCAGGGTACGTGAGCAGTTCAGGCAAATTAGTAAGATTTAAAAAAAATTAAATTCTATTTGAATTGTGCATTAATGAGATTTTAAGGAGTATGTTACTAACTGAATTTATAGATGTAATTTTCTAGTTTATATACCAATTAGATCAAGGTTTCAGTACAGTTTTTTGAAATCCTGAAGGCTTCAGTGCAGAGGGGTTCTTAGCACACTTCCAACTTTGTGCATGTCTTTTCCTGACCTAATGATACACATTCATGACAGGTCCAATTTGGAGTTTTCCTCCTGAAGAATGACAGCAAGGATTTCAGTTTGGAGCTTACGGTGGCACTTACAAGCAGAAGTGTCAGTGCAGGTTACACTAAGGTAAAGTCAGGTAAAGGATTTTTACCGGAGGATAAAAGAAGTTTTAAGAGTTTGCAGCACCTTGGGAAAACATGAATCAAAGAGAATTCTGCACATCAAACAGATGTCCATAAAAGTTAACTCAAATGGCAAGTTATAAAAGTGTCTTAATCATCAATTAAATAAAATGAAGAACAAAATCCTCAACTCTTTCAAATGTTCTCCTCTTTCCAAAGCATTTTATTACCAGTTAAATTAAAGAGAGTCTCAACTTCTGTAACTTGGAACACTTGGTGATTTAGCAGCACTTGGAAAGATTTGTTTATTGCAAAGCCACGCAAAGGTGATATAAAAAATCCTCTTTCTATCAGAGACCTCATCCATCTATTTTTACAAAGACTGATGGACATTGGCTTAATGAGATGTAATTTTTGACCCAAGGCTTTTTTTGCTGAGGCTGTACTGTTTCAGCTGCTGTCACCAAGTGCACTCAGCGCTCCTGCTACACCATTTGTCCCTTCTGGAGTGACTGTAAGGCTGCTCCAAAGAATTATGTCCAACCTGAGTAGAGACAACCTTGGAAAGTCCTTTGCTTACACCCGAGCAGAGAGAAAGAGAGCACATGTGTGCAATTAATCCACATAGAAGGACTTCCAGAATTTTGGGAGCCAAGCAAAACAGGCTGCCAAGAGTATTTATTCATTGCATGCCCTGCCTTTGCCCCGAACAATCTTGACTTCGTAGAAATTCCAGAGTGGAAGCATTTTGAAGCTGAAATACAGAGGGCTTCTCTGCTCTGAAGGGTGAAGTGCACTGAGATGGGAGGCACAATGTTTGCAGTTGAAGTTGAATGAGGAGGCCTTGTAGAAGTGCATCAAAATAATTCTGGGAACACCAGGACCATGATTTAGGGTCACTTCACAGATGTAAAACGTGCAATGGGGGACAGTTCTTGCACAACTCAAGACAACAAATTCAAAGACAATACTTCGGAATGAAGGCAGAGAAAGCCAGAAGGAGTGGGAAGAACAGGAAAGAGAAAAATATTAACATCAGAGAGTGAGAGGAAAACCATTGGAGAAGCACAATGGATAAATATTCCTGGATTATCCTTTCTATCTTCTTTAGCCCTGCAGTGGTTCCATTCCAAAGAGGAATGGTGTAGAGGCAATGCATGGAGGTTGCTGCACCTTTAACCTATAGACACAGACTATATTAAACAGGCTGCTCAGGTTTGGCTGCCACTTCATGGTCACCTCAGTCCATGGCTGATTCGCCACGTAACAATTTCCTATCAGCACGTTTCTCACACCACCTTCAAGCACTGGAGGAAATTTGAGTAGGGAGAAAGAGCTCCACCTTTGGCATGGCAAGGAAAGCACTCAGCTGTCAATATTAAAGAAGTTGTTTAAGACTGAGGCATTAATTTTATGATTAGAATGTATTTACAGGCATTTCAGCCAAAGTGTTTCCTATGATAAACACTGGGAGAGGACCTGAATTTTACAACACTGAAATGGAGAAACTTTGTCATAAATATAAACACAAAACCCACCCTTCTGTTGGACACACCAAATTTTAAAACTTGCATTAGGTTATCTAAATATGATGTGTCTGTTTGCCTTTGTAACTCACTCAAAACTTTGCAATTAGTGATGGACAGATACAATGTCAATAGGGTTATTTTATGAGAGCAACTCAATTATCCAGAAATTATTTTTCAGATGTGAAAGCAGATAACTGCATGAATTTATTCCAATTTCCCCTCAGTCAAGATCAGACAGATGGCATGGCCTAATTATACCTGGACTACTGCACTTTCAACAATTAATCTAAAAGCCATTCCAAAATCAAGAGGCAACAAAATTCAGCCAAAATATCCATTAAAAATAAAATAAAATAAAAAACTTCAGGGCAGCCAGCTATGATTCAGCAATTAACTAATTTATCACTTTGTAGCAGTAGAAGTTTGGAGCATCCAATTTTAAGTCATTTTGTAAGTAGCACTGAAGTTCTAAATCACAGACAGTTTTCCAGACATTGTTACTAATCCAGATGTGAAACAATGAATATAAACACAAGTAGTGATCATTACTTTAAGTGGTAGCTTTCTTAGCAATTTAAGTAGTAAAGACTATTAAATAAAATAATGTGCTCAGTGCAGGAATGTGAGTCTCTCTTTCCCACCATTCTGCAAGTGAATTTTCATTCCTTTCTCCAGTTGCTTGGAAAAAGGTTCTACAAATACTGAAGCTATTAACAATAATCCCTTAGCATGCAAAGATATTATCTAAATTCACAGAACTGACTGGCATAAAGGAACTGATTCTCGTGACTTTTAAGACATTTTCTTAACTATATTGCAAGACATGCCTGGGCAAAGAAATCTCTCTCCTATTTATTTTTCTAAATATATGTATTCAGGGCATGCACGCAAACTGTAAAAATAACCAATGGCAATTCAATGTAACGAACAAAAAAATGAACTAATCAAAGGACAGGAAGTATTTCTGCTCCTGGAGCAGCTGTAAGATTTTGGAAAAGGTACTGTCAGGTACTTGGAAGAGAGAATGTGGTGATCAGGGACAACTGAGAGGCCACAGCGCAGAACACAGCTGTGTCACAGCCACCTTCAACAGAAATGCTCTCGTTTGACTTCAGGCAACCCACACACGATGAGGCAAACACAAGGAATTCACACAGAGCATGTCAACTGTGGAACAAAGCTACATCTGGCAGACATCACCCACGAGCAGGAAATGTTCTTCCAACTCCACACATCTCCCAGGGCTGCCCTGGTAAGATGTTCCAGGGGTAGGGGAAGTGCCAGCAGCTCCTGGCCTGAGCAGTGCTGTGAATTGGGAACTGAACCATGTCCCTCCCTGCCACACCCACCTGCAGCTCTTTGACAACTCTTTTGATGAGGTGAGTCCCGAGTTCCACCCCTTGCAGGCCCTGCTGAGTCAAACTGATGGAGTAGAAAATTGCTGTGGTGATTTTGTCTGTATCTTCTGTCTCTAAAGGGGGCACTTCTTTCACTATGGTCTGGAAAAATGAGGATTAAAAATAAAAAAAAGTTAGTAATAGTTATTATCATTATTATGGGGAGGAAGTATTTCTTTTTAATTTTTGAATGTATTAACGCTTTTCCCCACTGTTATATTCATTAGCCTCTATGAGAAACAATAAAAATCTAATGAAAGAGTAGAAAAAACTGCTTAGACATTAATAAGTACAGGAAATATCTCTAAGAGGGTTTTAAATTTTCAGAACGAATTGCAACCACTTTGAAATTTTAATCTCATTTTCTCTATTTATATTTTTTTTTATTCTTCTTGCTCTTGAGCAAATCCCCAAAAATTCAACTTTTATAATACACAAAATATACAGAATATCCCTGTAATTTTTCCGTGCCAATTCACTCACCCCTTAAAAAATGAAACAAAAGCAAGCTGACAAATCGTAATGAACTGATTTTTAAATAAGCACACTGCAATTTGAGCACTTTGCCATGTACTAAATGCATCAGAGGCTGTACCTGGATATTGCTGGAGATATCAGTGGTTAGTGCCACGTGCAGGACAATCAGTGGCTCTCCTGGGATTGCACAGTGAGAAAAGAAATAGCATCTTCGGTAGGAGCCAACTCGACGCTTCATATCAACCCAGTTCCTGACAGGGTGCACAGCTTCAGAACTCAAGGAGAAAATTAAAAATAAAGTAAAATTTATTATTATTATTGTTATATTGGATTATTATTATTATTGTTATTTTTATTATTGTTGCTGTTGTTGTTGTTATTAATAATAATAATAATAATTAATTTTAAAATAGAGGTCATCTGCCCTTCAAGCTCAGCACTTTTCCCACTGATGTCAGTGACAAAACTTTCCAACCAAAAAACAAGAATCAGGCTGTAAGTGAATAATGTAAAACTGTCAGCAAGCTGTGACAAAGTGGATTGTAAAGGAATATTGCACACCCACTCACTGTGTTTGCCAAATTACCTTGAAGATTAATTATTACTAATTATTTTTATTTTGAACATTTAGCATCTCTTCACCTCATCAACACTTAAGTCACGTACTTTCAGAACTCTTTAGAGATTCATTTTTCTTCAGGATTTTTATACAAGAAGGTGGCCCACGACGTAACTCGGTTTCAGTCATTTTCAACTTCATCACAAGTTTGAATATTTGACAGAAATTCAGAAACCAATGTTGTAGAGCACATTGAACAAAAACCATGGTGCTCTCTTCATGTGTTGTTTACAACTGTGCACCTCACCAGCCCCAGCCAAAAGAACTGCAGCACCTCTGGGAACGTGGGAAGAGTAACTCAGAAAGTTGGAAGAAAAGGCAGGAGGTTACCAATGCAGTGTGTGAGCTACAGGATCAAATTACAGGACAAATTATCCCCTTTACTGTTAAGCTCAATCAGTTTTTAGAAGTGGACTCGACAGCCTGTTAATGCCAATATTCCATAATTCCACTTTGCCTATAGATCAGAAAGGCAGAGTCTTGGAAACAGCAGAACTCTGCAGTCCCAAGCATTTCATGGCCTCTCCATCAAGGACTCTCTCCAAGCTTCAGCACTTACTCACTAATTTTCTGGAGTACTTCGCAAGGTGATTGCCAAGTGACCCTTTCCAAGTTGAGGAATCCTGTGGAGAACCACTCTGAGAGCATGTTCTTGAGAACTCCATTCATTTCCTGCCAACAGAACAAAGGTGGAATTATCTGCTAAATAAGCAAGGTAGAACATAGGGATATGAGTAAAGATAATCTTGATTGATTCAAACTAAAACATCGGAGGTTAAAGGAAGCTTATGTATCTGTTTGAGAAAATTACCACCTCAGTTTTCCTCACACAGACTGACCCAAGGAAAATCCCTAAGGAAAACTATCTTAGCTCCCTATGCAGGGAAAAGCAGACAATGTGAAAGGTTTTGAGCACTCTTCACCACCAGGCTGCAGTTGCACAGTTGCTCAGGTTTAAATACCATGGAAACATCTTTCAACACCATGCAGACAGAACCATAGGCTCTCCAAAATTTTTCTTCTCTAAAAATATGAAAATTTTTAAGTGAGTAAAATAAAAACCAGCAGTGTTAAGACAATAGAAGTGAAAAATCAAACCAGGTTTGGAACAGTATGAGATGAAACCCAACTGTAATGTCAAACCCTTTCAGAAACATTCATTGTAATAGCGATTTTTATATTCCCTACTAGCTTCCTGCTGCCTGTACTATTAAAGATTTCCTGTCTAAATTTATTCGAATTTAACAAGTATTCTTGAACTCAGCACAGCATGAGTATCCCTAGAAGAGATTCCAGAGTTTGTTTTTCTTTCTTGCATTTGCCTTGTACACACGAACAGTGTGATACCAGCAGCGACTTACCAACAGCCTGACCAAACACCTGGGCTTACCTCAAACTAACTTAATAACCATTTACTTCAAAACAAAAACTCTTCATCTTCTATTCAGACCTTTATTAAATAGCTACTGCTGCACATAAAAGAGACAAAAATTATGGCCCAATGTACTTCAGCTTGCTACATTAAAGAAAAACAGCAGGGAAAATAATAAAATCTGATCAGAAAACACCACTTAAAACATTTTTCTGAAGTTCAGATGTAGTCTCAGGACTTTCATAAAAAGCAAAAATACTTTCTATTACAACCTAACAAAGATGAAAGTTGCAGACGCACTTGTCAAAAGACACACATCAAAGATGGCTTCTGCTGGCCAATGTAGCTGCTACAAAGCACTCTAAAATTGAATAAGAGGATGGGATTATTCCTTAATTTAACATACTAGAAAAAATGAAGTTTTCAAACCAGAAGAAAGAGCCATTCATCTGCATAGAACAATTCTGTCCTCCATGATTTCTTTTTTCAATACCTTTTTCCAAAGCAAATATATTCTGACACACTGACCCTTGTGAATTCTCGTTTCTGCACAACTCAGAAGTTTTTAGATAATAACCATAAATCACTCTGGTCAAATATCCCTTGGTGCAGTGAAAGTCTCCAGGCATTCCAAGATTGTTTGGTTTGTTTTCTTTTGTAGGGGCACACTATAAACTGGAAAAATGAGCTGGAGTTGTCAGATGTGGGGGCAAAGGAACAGATTCTGAACAGCTTCACATCATCCACGTGCTTTTTGAACAGCACTTCAGCTGCAGTGCAGCAGGCAGAGGGAGAAGTGCTGCTGGCTGCACTGCTGCTGGCAGCATTTTGGCATTCTGCTCTGCCTCTCCTGGCAGTAACAAGGCTCAGGCAGCACGGATGGGACAGAGCCAGTTATCCTGCATGGAAACTGGAGTGGGAAGCACTGGGGCTTTGCTCCTTTGAATATTCACCAAATGTGCTCCGCATGGCCATGGGGATGCCAATGGAACCAATGCTGTGTGCATTACAGCACTGGGCCACTGCATTACTTGGGCCACTGCAGGCCCAAGGTGCAGCTGGAGAAATGCAATGCAGCTGCAACCAAAGAACAAAGTGGAGCTGATGTGCTTTCACTAATGATTTGGGAAGAAAGGAATATTGGTTATCACAGCTCAATTCAGGTAATCTGTCGGTTGTAAATAATAGAAGTTTTTTTTAAATGCAGGAATTGGAATGGCTCCAGGTGGAAGGGACTTGCCACCAACATGGAATCCACACCCAGCTGGGCATGGAGCAACAAGACATGGGGGAATGGTCTTGGGCTGAAGGTTTACAGCAGATCTCAGGAGAAATTGTTCCCTGGGAGGGTGGGCAGGCCCTGGCACAGGTGCCCGGAGAAGCTGTGGCTGCCCCTGGATCCCTGGGAGTGTCCCAGGCCAGGTTGGATAGGGCCTGGAGCAACCTGGGATGGTGAAGGTGGCCCTGCCCATGGCAGAGGTTGGAAAAAAATGGTCTTTAATGTCTCTTCCAACATAAACCAGTCTGGGATTCCATGATTCTGTGCTGACAAAACTTTTTCGTGAAGAAAGACATAAAAGTTTTCATTATCCAAAACTGTGTTCAATTTGAGTCTAAACAGAATTCCAATTTCTGTTTAGTATCTCAGTGGACAGGATATTTCCAAGAGGTTTCACTCCAACAAGGACAGGTTCAAGTTTGGGTCTCTTATTTTGTAGATTTAGTGGCAGGTTCTCTTATTTTGTAAATGTAGTGGTAAGTAAATTCTTATTTTCATTTCAGAGGCCTTTTTAATCATAAAAATTACATCTGCAACACTTCATTAAAAAGAAAAGCAAGCACATTCATTATACAGCATCCCAGTTTTAAATTTGAGCAACAAGACATACCCAGATTAGTATTTCAAATTACCAGCTATACTTCAATTTCTATTAGCCAAGTCTAATAAATTGTGATTATTTTTTTCTCGTTCCGTGTTCTTGCTATGAGACAGCAAATTACAGCCCTTTTAATCTTCACATCAAGTACCTATTTATTGGGCAACAAATGGGAAAACTCTTATGAAAACCTCCAATTAATTTTTTTTTATTAAGAAAAACTACCTCTCTGATGAGGGAACTATTTCACTTTCCCTCTCAAACCACTAAATAAAATACCCCTCACAAGAGTTTTCCCATGTTTTTTGAATGTTTGAAGTTTTCAACCTGATTTACTTCATTTGGGACTTAGAGAACTACTCTGATATTGCCAAGTATTTGAGGGTTGCTGTGATGGAGGGGTTGATTGGGTTTGTTTTGGGTGGGGTTTTGAAGGGTTTTTGTTTATTGGTTTTTTTTTTTCCCCACAAATTTCCTTCAGAATCTACCTAAAGTCCCTGGTGAGATACTGGAAAAATATCTTCACCAGCAAAAGGGGATTCAATAGTGACACAAATTAAAGGGGACTGGTTTCTGCTTTTTTATTGCTAATAGTAATTACTGCAGTGATAATGGCAGTGCTGAAAACTCTCCTGGCTCTTGTGGTTTTTATTACTGGATATTTTATTTAAAAAAAACAAATTAAATCATTATTTCATCCCCCCCCCATTTCTGCTCATTTAGACAATAAGTAAAGCGTGCTAAAACACTTCCAAGTGACTTAATCACTTAAATATGGTATTTTACTGCAATCTGTTGAACAAACTCAAAATAGAAATCCTTCATCACCTAATATCTGAGCAGTCCAAGCTGCTTTTATGCTGATAGCTGCTGAGGAAATAGAAAAATGTTTTATATTTACAATACAACAATGGGCAATCCTCGTTTTAAGAGGTCTTTCAAACTACAAAGTAAAAACTAAGGACTGTCTAGAAAATATTTTAGACAGTTTGGGCAAACCCAAAATCCCAGGAGGCCACATAACACATTCTGTAACTCTCCACCAGCATTAAGAAGATCCATTTAATTTTATTTCCACATTTCCCTGTCAGTTCAGACACAAATACACAGAGGTTATAAAACTCTTGTTGCACATTTGTCTTGATGTTAGAATTAAAATCAGCTCTACACCAATGAAATGGCTACACAGAACTTTTGATGGGCAAAGACCAAACACTTTTTTTATAGAAAAACTTTTAACAATGACGGTGCTTCTTTTTTTCCAGCAGACCAACACAAGACCAAGATTACGAATACACTCCAACTACTGCTTAATTATGGAAGCAGGTTTATATATAAATCAATTTGACAAAAATGCTCTCTTTTTCATTATCTTTTGCCAGCAACTTGAACTTTTCACTGACTTTTTCTAAATCATATGGAAAGATGGAGAATATTTTAAAAGCAATCGTTGGATGATTTGCTACCCAAAATCGTAATATTGTGAATTTTTCACCAGAGTCGTATTTCAAGGGCTGAAATATAAGTAAGCAAGGAAAATATAACAAATCTCAAGAGGAAAATGTTGGCACAGGAAAAGTAACGTACTGCAGGTGAGAGGGTTCTGAACAGCAAGAGGAAGAACTGCATCCCTGAAATAGATTTTCAGGAAATTTCACTCTGTGCATTGCAAGGGCTCATCAGAAATACAACTGTTTATAAGGACAGTGGAAGATCGGTGTGTCCTGAGGTGGAAGGCAGGAACAGAACACACGAAAAGAACGAGAGAGAGAGGACAAAAACTGAAACAGCATTATGAAAAATAATCAAGGCCAGCTTTACTGTAAATCAACTTCTGAAACAATGTACTATGTGCCAGCACTTCCCACTGCTGCCATGGCCTGTGGGAAAGGGTTCACTCGAGTCTCTCTAGATAATCATGGAATCAATGATGTTGGAAAAAGCATCTGGGATCATCGAGCCCAATCTTTGAGCCATCATCACCTTGTGAACCAGACCATGGCACTAAGAGCCACCAGCAGTGGTTTCCTGAGCACCTCCAAGGATGGGGACTCCACCACCTCTCTGGGTCTGCTCCAATGTTTATTCAGCCTTTATGTGAAGAAATTCTTACCGCTGTCCAACCTGAACCTCCCTTGGCACAACTTGAGGCCATTTGCTCTCCTCCTGTCCCTGATCCCAAGGAGAAGAGCCCGATTCCCCCGGCTGTCCCCTCCTCCCAGGAGCTGTGCAGAGCCACAAGGTGCCCCTGAGCCTCCTCTTCTCCAGGCTGAGCCCCCCCAGCTCCTTCAGCTGCTCCTCATAGCATTTGTCCTCTGAACACTTCCCCTCCCCTGGACCCACCCCAACCCTTCAATTTCCTTCCTAAATTGAGGGACTCATAGAAACCCCAACAGTGAATTGGGTTCACGGGACACTTCCCAGCCCAACGCGGCTCCAGCAGTAGCAGCACGAGCAGGAAGCCCCAAGTCACACGCCCCCACACTCCCTCCAGAGCCACCCAGGCCGGCCCTCACCTTGACGTGGGGCCCATCCACCGCCTTGCTCGCCAGCCCCTCCATCAGGTCGGCCCTGAGCTCCACGAGGAAGCGCAGCCCGCCCTCGAGGCGGCCCAGGTGCTGGAAGAGCCCGCGGTACTGGGGGTTCAGGTAGTACCGGAGCCGGTCCTCGGCCTGCAGCAGCGCCCCGAGCTCCCGGCGCTGCTCGCGGGCCTGCAGCACCTTGGCGGCGGCCTCGGCCACCCGCCCGTGCTCCACGCCGAAGTCGCGGGCCAGGCGGGTGAGGAGCTCGGCGCGGGGCGGCCCGGGCTGCAGCCCGCGGTAGAACCGCACGAACTCCGCGCCGCGCAGCTCGGCGGGCGGCGGCGCCTTCTCCTTGGTCTCGTAGGGCGGCAGCGGCGGCACCGAGCGGCGCAGCAGCTCCTCCATGCCCGGAGAGGCGCCCGACGAGAGGCGGCGCGGGCCCCGCGGGGCCCAGAGCAGCGGGCGCGGGCCCAGGCGCGGGCACAGCCTGCTCATCCCGCACACCGCCGCAGGCCGCGGCCCCGCCTCCCGGCCGCTCCTCCCGCACCGATTGGCTGGGACGCAGACTGACAGCCCGCTCCACCAATGGGAAGCGAGAAGAGCGTGGCGGGGCTGGGGGGGGGGGGTTGTGGCGGGCGCCATGTTGAGTGTGGCGCACAGAGGTCACCGGCTGCCCCTCCCCGGGCGGGGCCGGCGCGTCCTCATCGCCCGGCGCTCCGCGGTCAGCGCCCTGCCCTCAGAACTCACCGCGCTGCACTTTGGAACCGCGGAGTCGTGTTTGACACAGTGCTGAGATGCGCTAGGGGGGGTTCGGGTTGGACGTTAGGAGGAGTTTCCTCACAGAAGTTGTGGTTAGCCATTGGGCTGCCCAGGGAGGCGGTGGGGTCACCGTCCCTGGAGGTGTTTCAGGGAACGCTGGCCGTGGCACTCGGTGCCGTGGTCTGCTTGAGAAGTTGGTGTTTAGTCGTAGGTTGGCCTCAATGATCTTGGAGGTCTGTTCCGACCTAATTGATTCTGCGATCCATCAAATTTGAAAGAGATCTTTAAGGTCATCCAGTCCAAATGTTCACCCCACGCGGCCACTGTAAAGCCCAAACCACATCAACAAATGCCAGATGCAGACACCTCCTAAACATCTCCAGGGATGGTGACCCCATCACCTCCCCGGGCAACCTGTTCAATGCCTGACCACCCACCAATGAAAGAATTTTTTCGTGTATATAATTTGAATCCCCCCATCTCAGTTTACAACCTTACACTGTCTACTGTATCTTTTTCCCATATTTCCTGGTGGGGTGCACTGGATTTGGGGTGCGCTGGATTTGGGATGCGGTGGATTTGGGGTGCGCTGGATTTGGGGTGCGCTGGATTTAGGGTGTGCTGGATTTGGGGTGTGCTGGATTTGGGGTGTGCCGGATTTGGGGTGTGCTGGATTTGGGGTGTGCTGGATTTGGGGTGCGCTGGATTTGGGGTGCGCTGGATTTAGGGTGTGCTGGATTTGGGGTGCACTGGATTTGGGGTGTAGTGGATTTGGGGTGTGGTGGATTTGGGGTGTGCTGGATTTGGGGTGCGCTGGATTTGGGATGCGGTGGATTTGGGGTGCGCTGGATTTGGGGTGCGCTGGATTTGGGATGTGGTGGATTTGGGGTGCACTGGATTTGGGGTGTGCCGGATTTGGGGTGTGCCGGATTTGGGGTGTGCTGGATTTGGGGTGTGCTGGATTTGGGGTGCGGTGGGTTTGGGGTGTGCTGGATTTGGGGTGTGCCGGATTTGGGGTGTGCTGGATTTGGGGTGTGCTGGATTTGGGGTGCGGTGGGTTTGGGGTGCGCTGGATTTGGGATGCGGTGGATTTGGGGTGCGCTGGATTTGGGGTGCGCTGGATTTGGGATGTGGTGGATTTGGGGTGCGCTGGATTTGGGGTGTGCTGGATTTGGGGTGTGCCGGATTTGGGGTGCGGTGGGTTTGGGGTGTGCTGGATTTGGGGTGTAGTGGATTTGGGGTGTGGTGGATTTGGGGTGTGCTGGATTTGGGGTGCGCTGGATTTGGGGTGCGCTGGATTTGGGGTGTGGTGGATTTGGGGCGTGGTGGATTTGGGATGTGGTGGATTTGGGGTGTGCTGGATCATGCACCCAGGCTTGCGCAACTCTGAAACAAATAATCCACGTGTGTCATCACTGGGGCCTGTTGGACACCAGGGGATGAATCTGATTTCCTGGGCAGTGTCCCCATGGCCTGGGGAGGACTCTGGCCCCTGGAGAGCTGCCAGCCCTGGTGCTGGCACTGAGGGACAGCGATCACAGCCCCAGGGAGCCCTGCTGCACTCTCTGCTCTGAAATAACTGAAATAACTCCACACAGATCTGCTTGTGCAATTCTGAGGTCACAGTCCTGAGTGTAGCGTGTCCTTTGGGCGCTGTGGCAAAAAGCTCATCGAGCACAAAGTCCTCTCAAGTGTGTCAGGACCTTTCGTGAATTAAGTTAAATATCTCCATCGTGATCCCAGCTCAGTCTTACAAAGGTGGATTTGCCTCCTTTGGACATTAAACCAGCAAAGCGCAGAGGTCGGATTGATGTCAGGGAGATTAGAAATGAGCACCGATTGTCCTTAAAAGCACAGGGAATTGTGATTCTTGGCGTTTGAAATAAGAATTGAGGAGGGAATCAAGCCCTCTTTGTCAGTGAAGAGACAAAAAGAGAGCACTGCCTAATTACAAATTTAGAACAATGTTAGAGATTGCCAAGGAAGAGGAGAAAAGAAAACGTGAGCAATATAGTCCTAGGGAACTGAGGGTCATAAGATTAGCTACTCTGCCCTTAAGAGAGGGGAAACATGACTCAGAAGCATTAAAATACATGAAAAAGGCTTTTTAAAAAACAATTGAATCACACTGGCAATTAATAAGTTTCAGAAAATCCCTTACCATCTTTAGAACTTTGTTTTCAGCTAAATAAAAAGCCTCCAGAATTGGCTGGTCAGTCTTTCTGCTTCACCTCCCGGAAAAGGGGCTGCTAAAGAGAGCTTCGATGTCGGATTCCCAGGATAATGTCTTCAGAGACAGAGAAGTAGGAAAGAGCTTTCACCAAAAATCTATGATGATATTTCTATATGCACTGTTTACAGCAATTCTGCAGTTTTAAATAGGGATCCATTAGACAAGTACAATTTTTTCCATTTAAAATAAAATGTCTTTTAGCCATGCTTCATAGCAAGAGGTGGACAGACTTGTTTTTCTTAGGAAAGGGTAGCCAGAAGTTGAACTTTTCCTTCTCTGTGTTTAATAATGATCTTAAATCCACTGTGTTTGTTTGATGCATGATTCTATAATAAACTTCTTTACAATTTGATGCAGATTTAGTTCTCATAAGCCTAAAAACTGTGCTAAAAGCACATGAACTAGTTAATCTTTTTATTCATGGAAAGCCTCATGAACCAGCTCAGCTTCTAATTCAGGCATTCCTGGAAATTTCAAGAAGCCTGAGATTGAGACGTTAGCACAGGGAGAGTGGTGACGGAAGATGAAGGCTTCCAACCTCCCAGAAAATGGTCAGCATTTCTCAGGATCAATTCCTTTTAAAAATCCTATCTAGAAATGTTTCTGTTCTTTCCATTTTGACAGCACTCTCACACAGGCCTTGGGTAGGATTCCTGCAATAACAGAGCTCTCCTGCATAACCCCCAGCCACGAAAACCAGCGTCGTTCATCCACAGAAACCTCTGGTGTAGCTTGTAAGGCTTTGCCGAGTAAGACATTTCTTTTGAAACCTTTTACTGCTTCTTTTCCCCCCCTCCAGGGAAAATTTATCGTCTGCTTCAGCTGCTGCTTGGAAAATGAAAACATCTCTGTCTGTCAGAACCCAAGGGCACCAAGAGACTTCGGTGGCCCTGACCAGCCTCACCTGGGACCTTCTCCATGGGTCCAGGAGCCCCATGGCAGCTCGGCCTGGGGCTCTGAGTCCCTCCTGAGCTGTGCTGGAGGGCTGGGGGTCTCCAGCTCAGTCCCAGCACGGTGGTCCCTCACCCCAAATTCCAGGCTTGGATCTGCCTTGTCACTATGGATGTTTATCTTGAAAACGTTTATTGTTGAAACCTGAATGTCGTTATTAGAAGACTGGAGATTAAAAAGGCCTAATTGCACTTTAGTAATTGTACATTTTGTCTCCAAGCAAAAAGAGAAGCTAATAAAAGATGGAAAGTCAATCTGGTCCTCTTCCTTTTTTCTCTTTAGTGTGTTCAAACACTAGGTAAAAATAAAATGCATGGCCTGGCTTCTCTGTTCAATAATTTCACTATAGCAAAGACAAAGTGATTTACGATGGAAATGAAGGTAGTCCTGTGGCTTGGGGTTTGTTTTGTTTCTTTTTTGTATTTGCTCTTACATGCAGAGTGCCACAGAAGTGTATGTAGGACAAGAGTCTGAGCTGAGGAACTGACTGTGCTATTATTCAAGACAATAGCAGAGTTTCAGTTCACTTCAAAGGGAACCAGATGGATCCAATGATTTCCAATAAATCTGTTTTTGTGCCTGCATAGTGTTCATCCAAGGCAGATTTATCAGGAAACATCACTCCCCACCTATCCTGAAGATGGCTTATTCTTGTCATAACAGGGTTTATACACCAATTTCTTTTTTCTAAGTTCTCAAACCAAAGATTTTTTAAAAATATCTACTAGAAAATATAAAAAATATCTGTGTTCAGTTGAAAAACAACCCTTTTCAGGCTGATAAGAGCAAATAAAAGGCCTCTTCCCCTGTTTTCCTTTCAGGGTTGGTGAATGAGCAGCGCTTACAGTGGGAGGGCAGAGTGGGAAGCTGTGCTGCAAGCTCTGAACACATTTTGTAATAGCTTGGAACAGAGTTTGTAAAATTACTTTAAATGAGCGACTATCCCATTTTGAAGAGTTCATAAATCTCACAAGACACGGAGAAAAGCAAACTTGCCATAGTTACTTAGTAAAAAGCAGAATCTTTTCAGCTTTTGCACTGCTCTTCAATTATTCAGCCCCTCCAAAGAGGCAATTCCGAGGGTTGCTTTGTTCCAGCTCCCAAAGCTGGGAGTTTAAAATCAGATAACAACGTTCCACTCCCAGAGCTGTAGCCAGTCTTTAGCTTTAATCTTAATTTTCGATAAATACAACATTGTTTTATCAAATTATGTGGCTTTGAGCACAGGAGGCTTGTACTCAGAGCCTGCAGAATCAGCTCTGTGCTCTCAGCTGCAGTTTTCTTTCGAGTGCTGTTTTAAAGTACCTGGGTTCAGGATTTCCTTCCTGATTCTTCAGATCTTTGAGGTTTTCTTGTTTAATTTGCCTGCAGTGAGTTGTTCTCCAGGTAATGGCATGAAGTACTGAACAGGAGAGGGGTCTGTCTTTGAGATCGGATCATGGGAATATTTGTTTCAAGTGATTAATCTCTTTTTATTGAGTAATTCTCTGAAATGATGCTTGTGAACCTGAGGGTTTGTATTTTGCGATCTGCACAATCAGAACTTTGATGATAAAACTCTGGTTTCTATGTATTTTTCTACCAAATCTAAGAGTATTTACCACTGACAGTGAGACTATTTCTAATGTTTTATCAAATATTTTATCTTTTTCAAAAAAGGAAAACCAAGGCCGTTAGAGTTTTTAAGAAATGTCTTTAATATCTTAATGCACAGTTTAAATGATCGTAATGCTTTTTTATTTTCAGCCATGGGTCCTAGATACAATACTGAGAGATGTATGTTTGTATCAATGTTCATTGATATGAACATTGAATTTATTTGCTTCACTATCTGATACTCAATTTTGCTCTTACAGGGTTGATCGTAAATAAAAGTGGAATGTAATATGTGAATTTATATGTCAATGTTTTTCACTTTTGTTGCTGCAGAATCCTTGTAATTATCATGGAGATTGCTCCCACTGAGGCTCCAAGCTGCTCTTTCCCCCCCCATTTATGTTGGTATCATGAAAAAGAAGAAATAAACCCCTAATTTCTGTTTTAGTATGAAAAATAGAAGGTAAACGTTAGCCAGAGTTGTTTCTCCACCACCCCTTTACAAATATCCCTTTCGTTCTTTCCTTATTTTTTATTTTCCTCACTTGGAAAAGTCTTAGTTGGTGATTGAGTTCCGCAATAAATCTTCTATTAACATTTACCAGTTCATTCAGCTCCTCGATGTGAATTCTTGTTAATGCTTCTATGGCACATTAGAGGAAAATGAGGCTAAAGATTTAAGCAGCTATTTTAATTATGTCTGGCTCTAATAGAAGATGGACAGAATCCTAGAGGGCAGCACATTAAGCTACTCTTTCCAGCATGAAACTTTCATGTTCATAGCACAAATCATTCAGTGCAGTAGCAAATTCTTCCTCCTAACAGTTATTTCTAAACAGATACTGGTCATTTTTCTCCTTCATTGCTGAGACAGATTTTTACACTTGTGTGAATTTGGGCATCAGAGCAGTTTCTGAGTTCTAAATTGAATTCCCTTCTAGCCTGCAGAAATAGGAAGAAGGCTGAGTAAGAATAAGGAGCTATCTCCCTGTTCTCCAGCCTGCAGTAAAATTAGATTTATAAACACCCTGGAACAGAGAGCAAGGAGGAAGAGGAGCAGAGGACAGAAGAGGAAGTTCCAGGATTCAGATAGGGAGGGAATCTCACAGAACTGGAATGAGACATTCAATAAAACATTTGTGATTCCTTGGGGAAAGACATCACTTTTCATCTGTTGTGGAGCCGAACTCGCCTGGGCTCCACCTCAGGCTATGAACAGTGAACTTTCAACTTTCCATTGCTCTTTTTTTGCCTTCCCCTCATGAAAGAGTGCCTGAATAGCAAATTACAGAGCAAGGAGTGACCTTGGCATTGCCCTGGATAACCAATCTCTGTCTCTGGTCACTCCAGTTCAACTCTAGGCATTGACTGAGTTAAAGGGCTTGTGAGGAGGAGGAGTTCAGATTTCAGCTTGCTTATTTACTGGGTAAATGTTTCTCCTTTTACAGTGAGTATTTAAGCCTACAGGGATGAGTACAGGCTGACTGTTATAATCCTATGCAAATTTATTTAGTCTCTTGTATGCTAAAAGCGTTCATTAGTTTTAATAAACACAAAGACTGGGAAATTGAGAGATGTAATAATTGCTTTACACAGCATGGAACTTAATAATCAGGAAACAAACTCCTCTAAAATCTTCTGTGTTTATACTACTGGCAATGAAAATACTGTTTCTACACTGTTGTCTTCAACAGACCTGATTTTTAGTGTTGCCGGAGTTTCCTTGAGGCAGTTACTTTGGAAAATTATCTGTTGGGATCATTGTGTGCCTGGACTGAGATTAATTTGCTGAAGGCTGACTTGCTTTGTGACACGGTGTTATTTCATAAAGTTACCGGTGGTCTCGGCAGATGTGGAATGCTGAAGTGTTTACAGGGTTCGGTTTGTGTATAAATCCAGAATACAGAAATTGCAAGGATGTCAGAATTTATGGTACCAACCTATTAATCTGTCACCAGCTCTAAAGGCCTCTAAAAGCTCAATTACCATGGAGGCGTCTCCACGTTATTCCCACAGTTCTGCAGGTTTGAATCGCAGTGAGGAAAAGGTGATGCTTGTTTGGGTCGTTTCTGTTGTTTCTGTGCATTTGCAACATACTGTTTGTTTTGTCTCTTAACATTTCTACAGGGGTGGAATTAAAAAAAAAAAAAAAAAAACTACATCAATGCTCAGTTAATCTAACCTTTTAAAATGATGCTTGCAAAGGAACTGTTCCTGCTGAATGGGGAATACGTTCAGCTGATCTCGCTGGGTTTGTTTCTATAGTCAGTGCTAGGAAAGAGGTTCTTCCAGAAGGTCACTAAATGTGTTCCTCTCTCTCCACTGACTGCAGGAAGGTCCTGCTGTCTGCAGTCAGTGTTATCCAAGCACACTAGATAGCCTTGGCTCCCTTACACCTTCAGATCAGGGCAGGGATTTTTTACAAAGTCCATAATTTTTATGAATAGGTCACAGTCAGGGCTCAGGGACAGCAGGCAGAGCTTTTCCTCCGCTCCAGAGGAGGCTGTGTCCCAAATCCTGCCAAAGGTGCTGACCTTGGGCAGTGCAGGGGCATGGATCCATCAGCCAGGGCTCCGTGGGGCTGAAGTCATTATTAGCAAACCTTTCTCCATCAGTAGATTTGTTCTCGCTGCCAGCAGCAGATCTCATACCCGTTGATGTACCAATAAAATGCATCTTGGAGATTAGAAGTGCAGCACTGTGCCAGCCTCCCTCCAGGAGTTGGGAATAATTTGCTGTCAGGCTGGCAGCAGTTTTTCCCCATCCCAGGAGCTCAGAGGAGCTTGTCCCCAATTGCCAGAACCCCTTTCCCTTGGAGCTCTGCACTTTGTGCTTTGCAGGGAGCAGATTTTGGGAGCAGCCTCGAATTCAGCAGTGCTGGGATATGGGGAAAGGGGGAATATTTTCTGAATTTTAATTTCATGCCGATGAAAGCGCTGCTCTGCCATTGCTTAGAGATCTCAATGCTGCGGAGTAGAGTTCATTGTTTTCATTTAAGCTTTTATTGATTATTGACCCCAAAGAAATTACCTATGGACTGGAACA
The DNA here is from genome assembly GCA_036785705.1 of Acanthornis magna. Taxonomy (NCBI): domain Eukaryota; kingdom Metazoa; phylum Chordata; class Aves; order Passeriformes; family Acanthizidae; genus Acanthornis; species Acanthornis magna. The sequence continues at coordinate 1,692,077 of JAWUZG010000179.1, forward strand.
CAAAAATCTCACTGTGCAGATTTGTATTTCATTGAATGTGATAATAAATACAGTTATACCAGAGGGAGGAGCATCTTCAGGAGACTTGTGTGATGCTGCAGATGGCTTTTTGCAAATATTGTACTGGTGGCTGGTGAAATCTCTGTAGGATGGAGTAAAATAAGTGAGGGCCACAACCTCAATTTACAGCACACAAAATTGGAAATGGAAAGGATTTTTGGGGAATGCACCTCTTCAGAAGGCACAAAATCTTGGTGTTTGTGTCTCTGCCCTGGTAACTGAGTGTGGTCCTGAGGATGTGCAGTGCTCCTGAGGATGTGCAGTGCTCCTTTCCCAGGGCTTAGAGATTGGGCCTGATGGATTTTGGGGTTTCTCTGCAGTCACAGCGCAGGATTTTACCTTTTCAGATTTCCAGAGGGCAATGCTGTCCATGTCCCTAACAAAGCCGTGGTGGCAGGGTGTGTTCGTAAGGCTCAGCTATTTCCAGTGATCTCCTCCCTGCATATGGAATATTTACATCCACCTTTGATGTCTGTGGATCAGTGTGCCCATGTGCTCTGCTATAGGAACTAGAGGCTGATCCACTGAAATAATCTTGTTTTACATACTAATTGCTGTACTATTTGATGTTTTCTTCAAAGCAGAAGCTTTTATCAGCAGTTTACGTTGAGTTTGGATGGATTAGCAAAGATTAGTATAGAAGTTTGAAGAAAATATGAAGTGCAATACATTGCATTATGTTCATCCAGGACATGAAAACACTTAAAAGATTAAGTAGCAGAATAACAATGAATTGTTTGATATTTTTAAAGTTAATAGAATTGTACTTTTTCTCTTCAAAATACTCAATAAGTCAATGTCTACACCACAGGTGTAAGAAGAACAGCTGATTCTGATACCTGCATGATACTCTGGCTGGGATCAGCACATGGAAATTCAAGATCCTTGTTGGGAAGCAGTGTGTCTGGAATTGCTGAAGCTCTCTGGAAATGGCATTCAGAGTGTGTAATTATTTGTGTGACACAAAGGAGGAAGAAGGCTCAGTGCTGTGATTGTCCCGTGGATGTTTTGGTAGTGCTCATTGGAAGTGTTTGTTGTGTTCTGCTCTGCTTTCCTCTCTGGACTGGGAATTCATCACCTGCAATTGAAGCACAATTTATTCCACGGGCAGGGTGTTTCCTCACGGATGCTAAGGATGTGTGGGAGCAGACAAATTCACTTAATGTCACCGGGCTGGGTCAGCTGTGTCACTGAACAGAGGCCATGTGGGCAATAAGATCCGTTTTTGAACTTGCTCTGTGTACAAACTCCTCCCTTGACTACTGTGGTGCTCTCCTTAATGAAATATTTATTTGAAACCCCTTTCCCATTTGATTTTTTTGCTCTCATCCTAACCAGACGTGACAGGGGGATAGCAGACTGCTAAAGCATGGAGACCTGTAAATAAAGGAACTGTTCCATCTTATTAAATTTGCGAGGGGAAAAAAAAGGAAGAGAACTGTTTCATATGCTATTAGGTTATTTCCTCACAGTCACAGGTATTTTGGTGACAGTGGTTGAGATTTAGTGGCTTTTTAATGTATCAAACTTAATATTCTTGCTGTAGCTCTGTCAGTCATGAACTGAAGTTTTCTCCTTTGCTTTTTAATTATTCCTCAGATTAATATATTAAAAATGGGCTCATTGCTATGCCTCAAATTAAGCTAGCTCCGTTTCTGCTTTTTCTCAATTACTCCTGTAATTAAGACCCATTAACCCATAGCAGAGAACAAAATAAAAAAGTAGAAAGAAAAATTAAAAACGGGGGGAGGGGAGCCCCTATTTGGCTTCCTTAATCATAAATTGCTTAAAACCCTCTCTGAAACAGCCACTACAAGGGAAATTATTAAGGAACTTGACAGCCTCTATGTAGTTTTGAGAAGAGCATAAAGTTTCCAGACAATAGTCCCATCAGGGATCCCCGTTGTAAACAGTCTGGATGTTCCCACTTAATTATGTGAAAACCTGGCACGGTGCTCTGGGGGAGAATTCAGAGCTGCTAAAGCTGCATCCCACACTGGCAGCGGAATATTTAATCAAGTCAAAAGCTTCATCACACCCTACAGCCAGCCAAGGGAAATGGAGGCTGTTCAATATTTTATTGGGGTTGATGTTCATCCCGGCCATATATCAGGGCATGGTCCCAGAAGGGTTTCTCACTCTGCTGGGGATTTTTCTTGGCACTCGGGGCAGTTCCTATGGGAAGTGGCTTCAAGTTCTGAGTTCTGATGTGGCCCTGGCTGAAGTGTGTGATGGCCTGGGTGCTGCACAGGAGAGAACAATTCCTAAATGTGCACCATTTTTTATTCTTTTTACGCTGCCAGGCACCGTTAACTGCATTAATATAAAAAAATGAGGGCATTGTAGGAACTCACTGACACACAGACTGTTTTTGCTCGAGCCCAAGGACACAGCTAAAAAAAAATAGGAAAACATGGGTTTGCTTCAAAGCAAGCTCATATAACTGAAAAATATCGGGTCCCTTCTATGATTCTTGTGAAACCAGCTGTATTATGATTTTTTATTTATTTTTTAACCATTTTTAGCACTCTTTCAGTGCTTTGGCAAGGAAGCTCGGGCACCATGTCGGTTTGTGCTGCAGTTCAGGTCAACACAGCCTAAATAAAATAATTTATTAGCTATAAATTATTGTTTGGGCATTCAGGGGCTTACAATGCCAGCACTCGAGGGCCACCATAAAAGCAGTTATGCACATAGGATGTCAAAAATACATTTTTCATACTTCTGAGATCTCCTAGGACATTGCTTAGGGATTATTGCACGACTGCGTGCCATAAAGTTAAATGATTGTCCTCTTCTTGAAATGTTTATCTCAAAATGCACTCAGCTCAGGTCGAAACATTTCTAGACATTAATGATCATTACCGAGTGTCATTGTCTTCCGCAGCTCAGCCCAGATAAGCTTTAAATGGAAAATTAATGGCTCTTTTGTAAACAGAGAGCTCAGCTTAAGCAGCTTGCGAGAGCCCACGTGCGCTGCTAGATCCTCACAGATTCCCAGGGACTCTCCCATTTTGCTGCCATCGGCCCCAGGTGACAGCAGTGCTTCAGAAATGCCAATTAATTGAAAGGACAGTTGAACTGAAAGCAGGGCACCCCCAAAGCCCAGCTCAGCATCGTCTGAGCCCTGTTCCCACGGCAGGCTGGGGCCAAGAATTAGCCCAGGACAGTCCTTGTCAGTCACTGAATTCACCAGAGCAGGGCTCGGTTTGATTTCTGGAGAGGCAAGTCAATAATGTTTTATCTTCCTCTCATTCGGTGCCTTTTGAAATCGCCACCTTCCTCCAGGATTCTGCAGTGATGGGGTCTGCAGCGCTGCTCCTTTTTGCATGTTTGTAACCTTTCTGAACTTCAAATGGCCTCGTTTGTTATGTTCTACAAAATACAAATAGAGAGGAGGGAAAAAAAGACCAATTACCTCATCTGAAAAATTATGAATGCCACGCTAAACATCCCTCTGACTTTTCTCCTTCCAGGGATGAATTGCTCCAGTTATTGCTGCCCCTGAGCCACGTCCACATGAAAAGTGTGGCTGAGTTACCTCACTGCAAAAATGTTGGAATTTGCAGTCCAAAGGATAGCTAAATACAGAGCTTCTATATCTCCCAGCCCCCAAAACTTTCAACTTTACACCTTAATCGTATCATCATTGGCCCTTCTGTAACTTTATATGCTAATACCATCATTTTTAAATTCCATCGCACTTCTCACGTTCTTTATGTTGTTAGAAGTGGACAACAGTTGGTTGAAATGGAGAATCATTTTTATTTCAAGAGAAGAAAAAGCAGGTTCACTGTGATAGAGGACAAGCACTCACGGACTTCTATCAGCAGATGTGAGAAGAAAGTTACACTTGGCAGGAAGGGAGGGAGAGATGCTCAGGTCAGTTCACTTTTAACTCAGCTCAGTGGCAGCCAGAAGAGCAATTCTTGAGACGCTGTTTCTTGAGATTTTAAAGTGCTTTCAAGTAGAATCTGGAGCTGCGCGAGTTGTCAGTGCTGTGTTCAATTATTCCCAAGGACTTGTACAGAAAAGATCGTGCTAAAGAACTTTTAAATTCAAAATATACGAATTTAAGGGCTGAGGAGATCTCGCTCAGCCACCTGGGAGCATCACTGTCAGTTTTAAGACCTTTTGATGCACTTGCTCTGCAGCCTGATTATCGAAGCTCTTCACCTCACAGATGTTTTCTGTGCTGTCCCTCAGTAAACTCTCACAGCTCTACCCCTGAGAGTGCTCCATGTCCTGCCGTGGATAAACCTTCCGTGTGTTCTGAGAGCAGATATCAAAACTGAGCCAGACGATGAGACTGAAGTGTGGCTAGGAGAGGATTTCCCAATAAAAGGACAGTTCCGTGATTCCAGCTGGAATCTCTGGCAGCCCTGCACGCTGAGACGTGAGCAGAGGAACTCTTTGTTTCATAATAATCCATCGGTAGGGAATTTGGGGTTGGTTTTCAGCTGCTTCCTTAGCCAGAAACAACTGACAGCTAAGTCAGAAAGATGATCACCATAAATGAAAATTCCTGCAGACATCTGTGTGGGGATGGAATATATATGTATGTATGTATGTATGTATGTATGTATGTATTTATTTATTTATTTATATTTTTATATATTTATATATATTATTTGTAATCTATTTATAAATATTTATTATTTATTTATATACTTATTTATATTATATTTTTATTTTTATTTTTATTTTCATTTTCATTTTCATTTTCATTTTCATTTTTATTTTCATTTTTATTTTTATTTTTATTTTTATTTTTATTTTTATTTTTATTATTGTTTTTATTTTTATTTTTATTTATTTTTTTACTTCTATTTTTATTTTTATTTTTATTTTTATTTCTTTCTATCCAAGGCATTATTCCCCTTGGATAAACCCCTGAGGGACAAAGCTCTGTAACCCTTTGGGACAGTTTTTCTCTGCCCATGCCAGTGACTGATGTTTGATGTAGGTCACTGTGATCCCCCCGTGTTCATTTCTGCAGAATAAAGAAGGTCCTGATGAGCTGGTTTGGGTCTTTTATAAACATCCACAGCCTCGGCTGAACTGGGGGTTTCCTGCAAAAGTGTCATTTTGATCTATGAATCTTCACTGTGATGAGAGCAGAGAATAAAGCCGCCACAAGAAAGAAACTAATGAAAACAAAATCCAGCTGTAATGAGACCAGTAGGAAGAACAGGCTTTAGATAATTCCGCCTTCAAAAAGCTGACAGTTTAATTAAAATTCTTATTGGGAACACTAGGTAATATAGCTTTGCATCTAATAGGAATATTTTGCAAAACAAGTGTGTGTGATTGTGTTTCAAAATATAAATTAATTGGTTACTGGCTAGAAAAATGACTGAGCTGAGGAGGTGTTTGTGCCATCGTCCTGCACCACTTGGTGTCCTGCCACGCTGGGGGATGCTGCTCTCACTTTGCATGGCCAGTTTTGCAAAATTGAGCGATTTCAATGTTTTCGTACTTCTAGGGAAGTCTAGAGCCTAATGGCATGAAAGGAAGGAAAAAAAATATGAAAAAAAGCTAATTAGTTTGTCGTTCCTGTTGACACAAATCAAAGGTGTACAAACTGTCTTGAATGCTTTTAACAAAACTGGGCTGAGTTTCAGGTTAAGATTCATTTGGAATGTGAAAAGTAAACCTTTTGGAAAGAGAATATTGATATTTTCCCTTCAAACCTCCCAGACAGTGATTTCTAAGCTTATCTTTGCAAAGTTCATGCAAAGCCTGGTGTATGTCCTCCTTATCTCCTGCATGTTGAGGTTCTTCAGAGCTGTGCCTGACAATCCCTGATTTTACACCACAACGAGTGGGGAAGAGTTAATCCAGCTTTGCAGCCAGGCTGAAAGAACAGAGGCAAAGTGATTTGCTCAAGGTCATTCAGAAGATTATTGGCAGAGCCAGGATTAAAATTTACTTTTTAAATCCCAGAAGATGAGCGTTTTTAAGAGGGCCTGGAAGTGTGGGTGTGGGGGTGTCTCCTCTGATTTGTAGCAAATTGAAACACTTTATTTTAAGCTTGTCCGTCACTTGGGCCCACAAGAAATGGCAATTTTCTTCTCTTTTGGCTTTCTTCTTTAATTTGTGGTGCTTAAAATCAGCTGTTAGGACCAAATTCTTCAAAGCTTCCTTTCTTATACCCCTGGCAGGTGGATCCCCTTGGAATTCATGTTTGCATAACTGGGGAGCACAAAACTCTGAGCCTGCCTCCAAATTCACAATTACGAGTGTTTTATTTTTAACCCTTCCATAAATTGCTGCTGAGAGAAGATCAGAGTCAGTGTGGAAATTTGAGGGGTTTAAGAAATATCTGTCTGTAAGCATATTTTGATAATTTTTAGTTGGCTCGCTGCCAAATCCAGTTTGGTTCTGCTGACAAACTGCTCCAAACAAAATCCAAATACTCCTAAAAAACCCAATCCCCTGCGAGGGCTGAGTGCCATTAGTGAGATGATTGCTGTTATTGAAGCGCAGGGGTTAAATAGCAGTGATTCCCTGGGTGGCTCCTGCAGGGTTTGGGTTCTATTTGTGCAGTAAAACATGGGAGAGGAGCAGGAGCTAATTGAGGGAGAGCCCTGATTAGCACTTGCTGCTGCTGGTGTGCCCCTGTGCCTCTGTGCAGAGGACAGAGTCTGTCCAGTTTGAAAAAAGAAACATAAAAGCTGAAAAAGTGTAGGGAGATTGTTACAGGCCTGGGCCAAATGCCTCTGGAATATCTGTGAAAGCATCGGCAGAACAACAGAACTTGGGCTGGTTTGGTTTAAAATTTAATCGCACTTATTTCGTGCTAAAACCACATTTAGGGCTCCAACTTTAAACCATTTTGCCATGAATATTTTCTTGAGCAAACCTTGAGAGCAGATTTGTCTATAAGTTCATTTGAAAGTTTCAAACCAGACTCCTTTTCTCTGTCCACTCTCCAGAGCTGCTCCACGATGCATTTTTGCCCTTCCTTGCACAAGGAGCCCATTTCCTTCATCGTGATGCTGAAAGTTCCAATTTTACATGGAGTTACCACGGGGATTCCTCAGTTGTTTTGTGCCACAGAATTTCCCTTTTTGGGAAAACCAGAAGCAACATAAATAGTTCCAAATTTCACCGAGAAATCAAACGAGCACTTGACAACTCTTGCTGCTCAGGAGCACCAGCGCTGTCAGATTTTTGGGAATGTGTGGCTGTTTCCATGAGGAGAAACTCATAGAAACTCTTGGTAGCATAAAATGCCTTGAGATTGTTGTTGCATGTTGGAGCAGAGTGCAGCCCAGGCATTAAAACATCTATTTATTCATGGGATCTGTAAATCACAGTTACCCTAAGGCTGTGCAGTAGTTCATGAAAAGTCCTGAAAGAATAAATATTTCTGTGCGAGTGAACAAAGAGCTGTGTGAAATACCTGTTTGTTAATTCCTTGAATTTACTGGGATGGAATGCTTAGGACTTTTGATAAAGAGAACTGCAGGAAAAACTGTTCATTTCAAACTGATCTTTTGGTTATAATTTTGTGTCTTTAGAAACTCTACTGGTTTGCAAATATAATAAAGCTTGATTATGTCAATAACTCCTGGGGATTCCACAACAACAATTTAATTAAAGTTGAGGTGATTTGAAGATGTGGCATGGAAACACAGGAGCGCAGAGTGAGCTGAATCTGTAAATTTTTGAGCAATCTGCTTTTGCAGGTTGCTGAGCTTGACCTAACTGCACATCTGGCATCAGATTTCTGTGTACAAGAGCTGTCCTCTTCCTGATAAGTTGTTAAAACAGCAGCCTGGGGCTTAGCCACTGTCCCCTTGGGCTGGGATGGGGACAGAACTGGAATTTTGGGTGGGACATTGTGGCTGTTCTCTCCTGAAAGCACTTCAGGAACTGGAAATTGGAAAGTGTTGCACAAATCACACAAATATGTCCAGCATTTGTGACATTTAGAAATGGATATGGATGTGTTGGACCTGTAAATTGGAGCCCCAGCACAAATCCCTCAGGATGTGACCTGAAGTGAGACTTGCACCTTCCATGGCAGAACTGTGGAATTCTGGGGCTTGGGTGAACAGAAATTTCAATTTTGAGCTGCAGGAACAGTTTCTCAGTGGAGGGTTTGTTTCCTCAGGTCTGGAAACAAAATCAAATAGAGGAGCCAACAGCAAAGCTTGACCCTGACAAGTCTTTAGTTGTGTCAGGTGTCTGATTCCTGCTTGGAACAGAAACACTCCTTGGGCTTAGGAGAACTTAGGACAGAAAGTAAGAAAATAAGTGTACTGAAACACTGAACTGCAGTGAGAGCTGCATTTATTGGCCAGTGTGCTTATGCTATATTTATTTAATTTGTAGAATCATAGAATCCCAGAATGGCTTGGGTTGGAAGGGGCCTTAAAGCTCTTTTTTTTCCACCCCCTTCCACTATCCCAGGTTGCTCCAAGCCCCATCCAACCTGGCCTTGGACACTTCCAGGGATCAGAATTCTCTGGGCTTAAATATTTTCTCCCACAAATTCTCTGGGCTTAAATATTTTCTCCCACAAATTCCCTGGGCATAAATATTTTCCCACAAGCCTTCATTCTCCATCTTTCTAAGAGAAACAGCCTCTGTGTCCTTGCAACTCTGTGACATGGATTTGCAACTTTTGCTGGGTTCTTGCAAACTGTGATGGAGAATTTCACAAAAGAGAAAAGAAGGAAAGGTGAAAAAAAGATTACTAACAAGAAGAAACGTTCTTAAATCAGAGACCTGTCAATAGCATCATGCAAACTAAATTTAACAGCTAATTTACTGGTGACAGAAATATAATCCATATAATTTATGCATCTAATATAATCTGTCATTTGTGTTTAAGGAGGAGAGCAAGGCAGCATCTAATAAAATGTAGAAGAAAAATGAGTTTGTAAGGTGAGTGACAGAAATGTTCATTACCTCAGTTCTTTCCTGTGGTGTTCCTCTTTTTAGGCAGGAATCTTTAGAATTTGATCCTTATGAAGTAGAAAATTATTACTTGAAAGGACATTTTTTTCTTCCCCTTCCTTGTCAAAACCTAAAATTGCTCCAGTTCAAAACCAATCAAAGAAGAAACAGAAGATTCTGATTTCATCCCTTGTCCAAAGAGAGCAAAGGGAGAAGAGGCCAAGGGCTCCTTCAGAGATGAAAGAGCTGTGGAAGTTAATTTGAAATCACCATCAGTCACGTTCAGACTGAGAATGAGGAGAGAGAGAGAGAGGTTTGGACATTCTGCAGCCTGTGCTGGGGGAGAGGAAACCCAAGAACTCTGAGTGTGTGGAACTGTAACGTTATCCTAAAATGAGTTTGTGTCGGGGTTACATCTGGAATCCCAAAACAGCAGTGAAGGAACCGCGGAGGAGTGAAAAACACCTACAGCAAAAAAACTGAGAGAGATTCTGAAATTCCTGAGGGAGTTTCCTGTTGCTTTCGCACATGGCACAAAATGACCATTGGTGACACCAAAGTCCTAAAAAGCAGCACCCCTTGTGAAGCTTTTTAGGACTTGCTTAGGACTTGCTGCTTGTGAATTATTAAAATGCAGATATAAATCCAATATCGATGTCCACCTGAGACGGACAAAGACTCTCTAACTTGTTAAGGTTAGAAAGTGTGTGTTTATTTCAGTGCCGGAGAGCTGCAAGGATAACTCCCAAATGTACAGCTCCAGAGTAACAATGCGACACAGAACTTATTTATCTATAGCAATAATGCATATTTAGCATAAGCGCCTCCCATTCCCCGCTTCGTATGGAAATTATCAAAAAGTCATTAAGCATGCGCCGTTCCTGCAATGGAATTGAGTCGGTGGTCGTTAGTTTGAGTCTGAGGGCTGCTTTGGATGAACTAATGAGAGACTTCCTCAGTGTGACCTTCTTACTTCCCTGGTTTTTGACAATACATTTGACCCTGGAAAACTCCCAATGCTCTCTTCTATTGCATCTGGGCAAAGTTTGTAACTGTCTAGGCTCTCCTTTGAACCTCTTTTCTTAAGATTATTAATTGTCTATTCTAAGCACAGCTGAGTAAATATCAAATAATCAAAGGGCTACTCTGCATTTATCATTAATTTCTTTCTAAAGAAGTTCTGCGTCTTTTTCTATTCTAGTTGATTTTAACAGAACTAACTTTTATCTAAAATCTCTACATTTAAGTGTCTGAAAGAAAACCCCGTGTTTCACTTGTAGCAGCACAAACTGAAGAGTTTCCACCCTAATCCCAGCCTAGGACAGAGATTTTGCCCATCAGGGCATTGGCCTCGGAGCAGTGAGGTGAGAGGGCTGTGAAAACACCTGCTGTGACTCTTGAGATGTTGTTTGAAATGTTTTCAATGTTTTCACTGGGACTGACAACTTTCCTGCTGCACCACGGTTTGGGGTTTTTGCTCTCTGTGGGTTTTGGCAGCGCTCAGCAGCCTCCCAGAGATAATTTCTGTAGTTCCACAGGAATTTTAACCCTGTTCAAATCACATCTGAGGGAAGACATGACTCCCCCAGATAAAAGCATCTCATAACAATATAAAATAAGAAACTTCTCTGCACAACTGCATGAAAGAAACTTCCTGAAAAACATAAATGTGGTGTAAAATCCTCCTGGCTGTGACAGACATGAGTTTCTGTACCGATGTTTGCTATTTATTGCACGTTGGCATTTGGGAGCTCAGAGATACCGCAGTACATTGCAGGCAATGTGATATTTATGTGATGTGAAAAACACATTTATCCATAGGCATTTCTCGATTAGATTAAGACAAACTGTTGATTTTTTAAAAAGGAAGAATGTTGCATTTGCGGAATAGACAATGGAGCAGACAGCCTCTGGCTTTTTGTTTATTTATGTTGTAATCCTGTGATATTATTCCTTTAAAGCAAAAGGCCAGCTCCCTTGCTAATTGTGTTTATGAGATTTATCAGCAGCATGTAAAAAATACAGCATATTTTCTATAGGTTATTCTTTTAGGGGCATGGAAACTCAGAACTTGTGTGGCAGTTTTTAAAATTAATACTTCTAGTTAAGTATTTTTTAAAAATTTAAACACCTCAAACAGTGAAATATTGAAGCTTGAGTAAGCACCGCCTTTAATCACTTTAATTTGAAATAAAAGGATGAAGCTGGAGATGCAGAGTTTCACCAAAATTATGGATGGATGTATCCCTTCAAACAGTTTTATTTCAGATGCTACTTTGGGGAAAGAACTCATTGCTCTAGGTTTGCACAATGCCAGTTTTTCCATAATCTGGTTTTCTGGAAGGTCTTTTAATATAAATTCCACTAAAACCATGACTTTTGAACTGGTTCCATACCCATCTCATTGGCTGTTTATTATTTTTGAATGGGCATTTATTTTTCAACACGGTTTTTGGGATTCTCGGTGAGGTTTGGGGTAATTCAGTTATAAAAGCAAACAATTCCTGCTTTGGAGCTGGGAATCCAAATGGGGACCTGGAGGAGCAGAAGAAAGAAGTGGCAAGTACAGTGCAATTATCACTACCTGAAACCTTTCCAAGAACATTCTCTCACAAAATAAAAACCCAGTTTTGCTGAAATAGAAACTTTCCACGAGTCCGTACCAACTTCAGGAAAATGTGGTTGTGAAAGAGAGGTCAAAATGAGTAATTTCAAGAAATGTCAAAACATTTCTCAAGGAGAACTTGCAGGTTTTTTGTTTGGGGTTTTTTTTGGGGGTTTTTTTAAGTGTGTTAATTTTGATACTACGTCTTTTAAAAACACAGTACTGAAATCAAATATTTCACTTGACTCAAATATTTCACTTGACTCAAAATGCCTAAGCATGGCAGCTTTATAGGGAACTCTCAGTGGCAAATTTAGAGGAGATTTGGGATGAAAATTAGTTTTGTGATGGATGTTTTCGTTGCCTTTGGCCAAGGCTAAAAATCAGAATATATCTCTCACTGTCATAGAGGCTCCTGGGGGGGGGGTTGTGCTCTTTTGGGGTAAAATTCACATCTTTAAGGTTTGCATGGGAAAAACATAAAAACAAAAGCCAATCAGGAGATGTCGGACAGATTTCCAAACAGAAAAAGGTGGAAAGGCTAAGGGAAGGTGTGCAGGACAACTGAGAAGGTGCAAAAGGTAGCTGAACAACAGAGACGGGAGATAAAAACCATTTAAAAAATCCATCTGCCATCAGCGTCAGAAAGCCATTGCTTTGTGTGTTCACTCTTTTATCTCCACTTTGGAAACTTTCTCGCTTCCAAACCTCAAGGCTGAACGTTTTATTCTGGTGTTTAATACCATCTACTAAAGGGCTTCATCACCGAACCCAAAACTAGCACAAAACCATATGTTTTGATATTAAAACTCTCTGCAAAATGTCTTGTTCTTGACCTAATGAAGAGGATGAACTCATATCTTGCTGTGTCATCAGGTTAAACATGGAAAATGCAGTAAAGAGACCTTTTCACTTCACATGTCTTTGCTGTGAAACTCTTTGTTTTATAAATTACTTTGTATTTAATACAAAAAAACCCAAAAAAGGTGAAAATGCCACCGACCTGCAGCCACTGTAGGCATCAGTGGGATTGTCAATATTATCATTTCTAATGTACACTTGGGATAAAAAATATTTTCTAAAAATTTTTCTAGAGACAGATCCAGTTCAAGTGTCATTAGGCTTCAAAATTCAGAAGGAGCCAACACTGGAAATATAGATAGAGTTAATTTTCTGATGGAGGTTTGGATTTGGTGGGAATAAACCAAATGGAATAAACCATCCCTCCTTAGCACAATTTGCAACATTCACAAGACCTTTCTCCAGAAGGGCTGAGAGGTTTGAGAGCAGTTGCCTCAATGGGCACAGTGTTCAGGAGATTAAAGAAGAAATAAAAATACAAATATTCCTGAGAGAGCCAGGGAAGTGAAGCCAAGTGAGTTATGAAAGGCTTTGCCTCATGATTGCTCTAATTTTGTAGAAAGTGATCTTTTTTTTTTTTTTTTTATAAAAAGTTGCCTTGTATTCAATTTCCATAAAGTGTTTTAGCACCAGAGCAAGAGAGTTATAATTTGTCTCCCCAGAGGACAGTAATCTCCCAACAGAAGAAGATGTAATGGGTAGAAATAGTGGTACTAAGCTAGCAAAAAAAAATCCTAAATAATCCGCTTTTGTCACCTAAGCATAAAAAAAAAAAAAAGGAGAACCAACTGTTGTAGTAATTGTATTCATATGGAAAATAGAGCTACCACTCTCAGAGATTTCCATGCTTCCCAGCCAGAGCCAATATTGCACTGACTGCAGCTCTTCCTCTGAACAAAGATTCAGAGCTCTTAAAAAACAAAGTTATTCCTTTTGCAGGTCCATCGTCTAACCTCTTGTCGTTGGGAAAACCTTTCTGACAAAAGAGGGAGAGAAGAGGAACAGTTTTGAGCTTCTGCTCAGCTCGATGAGTTTGTGCTTTCTCCCTAATGTCCAAAAGTCAGGTTCATGTGTGTCTAAAAGTCAGCCTGTTCCTGGCTGGAGCCAGAGGAGCAATTCCCAAGGAGAATGAGACTCCCAATCCCCGAAAATTCTGTCTGGAGAGTTCCAAATCTGCCTCCTCCTGCAGCAAACTCTCCTTGGGATCGGTGCTAAAATCCTCCTCTGCTCTGTCAGAGAGATTTTTATGGCTCTTGAGTAGCCCCGAGAGCCCAGGGGGTGTAGCTGGGTGCCAGAACCTCAGTGAAAATGTGAATTTTGGGTGTAAATCCTGAAATCCTGGCAGCTGAGCTGAGGAACTCGGATTTCCAGTGCAGCATTTAAACTTCTGCAAAAGCTCTCTTGTGTTTTGAAGATTTCCGTGCCTCAGGGAGCAGGTGGTCACTCCTGCCTTTCATTTGTTCTATTTTCCAGCAAGTGAAGGTCCTTTCCCTGTTTTACACAGCGAACATTTCATATTTGAGGATTCAGTAATAAAGCAATGTCTTTAAATTTGTCCTAACACATCAAGGCTGCAAAGAAAACAAGGTACCAAAGATTCCACTTTTTTACACTTCCTGATTTTTCTCTGCTGTTAACTTTGTAAAGCAAAGCACATTTATTGCCTTTTGGAGCAGCACATTTTATGGGGTTTATGTGATGAATGGCTTCTGTGGATGCACTGTTTTAAAAATTTTTCTCTTCTTTCTCATGGGGAATAGAGATAAGCTGAATTCCTGTGCTTTTCTAATCTTTGTTTGGGTACTGGGTGCTGTAGGGCTCCAGCCAATCCTTTTATGGGGTGGAAAACTGTCGACCAATAATTGTTAGACTACTAATGCATATATAAAGTAAGTATTGTAAATAAATTTTACCTTATTTGCCATCTTGCATGTGCTGACTGCCTGATTACTATGAGCTACCAGCGACAGGCTTCGGGCAGAGCAATAATTTTCCTTTCCTGAGGTTTTTCTTGGGTGTGTGTGGATATCTGTGCTTAAAGGGAGAGTGGAATTATCCCAAAAAAAGTGAAAAAGGAAGCAAAGGGATGAGCAGGGAATGGCTCTGCCTCGAAACTGAAGTGAGGGGAAGAGCAGCAACAGAAGTGGTAAGTACATATTAGAATTTACATTCTGGTTGAACAGTAAAGCACCCAAATGAGGAAAATCCAGCCTCAGATTCCTCAGCACTCGAGGTAAACATATGCAAACTGCCACTTAAAGCATTCACTTGTCTTTTGGTGACAATATAATCTCTTCTTTAATTGACAATCACAGTTACACTTAAAAACCCCGTTTGAGCACACTTACCTCTCTGCAAATTCATCACTGGGATAAAAGCTATCAAAACAATAGGAGCGGTTATATTTAGTGCTTCATATCTAATTATTTCCACGGATTTAAATGGCTTTGTCTAACTGAAAGTAGCAGGTTTATGCCTTTTTTTTTTTCCCCAAACAGTCCCAAATGTTCCCATAATAGTCGATTTCTACCACTTTGCTTTGTAAGCAGAATCAAAACATGGCAAGACAGAATCCTGAAAGTTTCGTAACAAAGTGAGATGTCTTGTTCTTCTGATGCTCTCTCTTTCCACATATTTGTGATTTCTTTTCAGGAAATGTAAGGAGAACATTGAAATGCACTTTCCTTAGACTGCGTGGTTTAATATTTCCTACCTAGGAAAATACAGAGAAGCATCAATACCCTGAAGAACCAGAACTGTTAGAGAGAGAATTCATAACCCTGTGTGGGTTTGTGGATGTCACTTTTCCGATCTGCTTGTAACTGACAACTTGAACTAAAGGCTTCAATATATAGTGGAGAACACTGAATTTTTATTTATTAAGGGAGGAATTTTCAAAAGTAGTCTTGACTCATAATTAACGTTGATGTTCTTTATATGTTAAATGGAGCCATTGCACTCAAATCCATGTGAGTATTGATCCAAATGCATAATGAAATCTAAATGATTACTTGTTTTAAAAGTTATGGATATGTGGCTATAATTTTTGTAAGTGAGGCACAAAAGTTTCTTCTCTCAAGTGACTGGAGGAGAGGAACGCTCCTGGTTCTGCAGTAGGGTCTGATCTGTCATGGACAGGACAGGATTTACAAAAATGTAAAAACAATCAAATAACAGCCGTGGAATCATTGGATTGTCAAGATTGGAAAGAGCAGGAGGTTCTGCAGTCGGGTCCCACCTGATCTGTCACGGACAGGAAAGGATTTACAAAAATGTAAAAACCATCAAATAACAGCCATGGAATCATTGGATTGTAAATATTGGAAAGAGCCCTCCATCAGCCCTCAGCAGGTGGGTCAAGGCTGAAAAGGCAATAACAGTTACAGAATTGCAAGGTAGCTTTAACAGCTAATGTATGGCAACAAATTTTTTGTGACTCACATAAAAATCAAAAGATTAAGCCAAATGAATCCTTTCACTTCTGAATTTGCAGTTGCAAGATCAGTGCTTAGCACATAGAGGGAGATGATAGTCTTTACATGTAATGGTGTTTCATTAGCTTCCCTATTTGTTCAAATTATGTTTTTACTGTTATAGAACTGTTCTGTTTATATTTACATTTTATAGTCCTATGTTTACTTAAGAGAATAACTCGAAACCATTCCACAGATGTAGCAGCACTGAAAACCTGCCACAATCCAGTGAGAAAGTGCTTCGTTAGTAAACGCCATTTAATCAAAACCATTCAGACTGCTAGGGAAAAAAAAAAAAAAAAAACAAAAACCACACACTTTTATGGTAATTGCATCAAATAAAGGATGTGCTGCTGTTTCTTGACTGGGGTGCAGTTGGAGAGTCAATGTTCATGGGCAGTTCAATGTCTGCGAGTGGCTGAGGCCTCTGGAAGGGTTTTTAGGGAATAGAAACCTGTGGTTTTAGATTTCCTGAGATTCGCAGAAGCTGGCAGAGAAAACAGGCAGATGAACCCAAGATGGCGAAAGGAGAAACTTTATTTACAAAAACCTCTTTATATATCCATTAATAATCTGGCAACTATTGGTCAGCAGGGAATCCACCTCCTAAAACCATTGCTCACAGCTATACAACATCTAGTACCAAACACAGAGATTAAGAAAGTACAAGAATGCAGCTTATCTCTATTCTCCCTGAGAAAGAAGAGAAAGATTTCTAAAACAGTGCAACTACAGAAACCCTCTCCCATCAGCTGTGACACAGTGAAATGTTCAGCCATCCCTTGGGTGGTGCTGGCATCAGACGGCTTCAGGATGGAGGAGGAAATCATTTCAGGCTGCTCAGAGTTGTAAAGGGAGTTGTTCTGCCGCTTTTCTGAATGAAATGCAGGTTGTTGCATTAAATCGATATCAAATCTATAGACGTGAGTCAGCCTTTGCAAACAAAGCTGATTTGGGGTCAGGGCTTTGGCTGTGAATCCGAACCTTGGGCTGGGCCAAGGTTTGGGGATGTTTTCTGCCCAGGACACCCAAACCTGCAGAGCTTCTGCACGAGAGGACAGAGAGTGCAGTGAGGTTTATGGATTGTGGGAAGCTCACTGGCTTCGGAATTAAGAATTATTTCCAATTTGTGGGAGCGGTGTGTCCGTGGTCAGTCCAGGTCAGGCTGCTGTAATTGCATAAATTGTCTCCCTGGCTCTGTTCCTGCTGCTCAAAGGGTTTTTCTCCAATCAGTGAGAGGGTTATGCAATGTTTTCTGGATAAGGACCTTGAGGATTTCACCTGTTCCAGAGCAGGCTGAGTAAAGACCGTGATGCATAATAAATAATTATGAATTTAGTGATTTATCTTGCAATGCTCTCATCCATAAGAAGGGGGAAACCTGAAAGCTTTAATTGATATTTCTCATTAATTGACATTTGTAGATAAATCCCAAAGTATGAATTTTGGCCAAACCCATTAGGGGTGTCAGACATTTCTGTGTGATTTGTAACTGAGTTCAAAAGGTCTTCATTTTACATTTCTGGCTTACTGAGTCTTTTTAAAGAAAACTGAAAGTTAAAAAGCCCATTTTTAAAATGTATTTAAATTAAATACCATTCTTTCAGCTTCAGGGTTCATAAATGTTTTCAGTCAAACCAGTATCTATTAGAAAATATTTAAACAGACATTACAAATGTAAGTATAGAAAGAATTAATTTGCAACATTTTATCGTAAAGGCATTTGCAAATTGCTTCCTACATTACTCGACTATTTGTAGTTATTTGTTCTTTTTCCACTGGAGCAGACTAAAATTCTTCTTTCCAGCTTCTTGCTGTTATCTCTTGAAATGAATTGTGTTCCCCACACAGCGCCCACGATCGATGCAAATATGCTTTGATTTTTTCACCAAGCAATTACCCCTAAATACCAGAGTTCATTGCCAGGTTAGCGCATCTCCTGCTCCTGATTTAAAACCGGAGGACTCATTTGTAAACACTTTCTTCTCGCATTATCGTTGAGGAGGTGAGTGATGTGATGCCTCGCTATCAGTTTATTGCCAAACACGGTGAAATGTTTGACTCCATCACCTGAACACGAGAATCTCTCTTCCCAATTCCTCGGGAACGCTGCACTTCTTCTTTTGGTCTGATTTGGGTTGTGTGGTGTCATAAAAACAGGGGGAAGTTTTGCCACTTTTTGATGAACTTGACTTAAGTGGAGAAATGCTGGTAAGGATGTTGTAAAAAATCAAATAGCACCGAGGTGTGTTTTGGGCTAAGCTCTGTAAAATCACTGCAAAAGGTGAATTTGAGAAGAATTAACTGATTCAGCTCTAATATTTCTAATCTGTATTTTAGACATCTAATCACAGAATCAATAACGTTTGAAAAGGCCTCCAAGATCATCAAGTCCAACAGGTTCTTTGGCCTTTTGGAGGATATACAAATAAATAAACAAAAAGCAAAATTAGGATGTGTGCATAAGTGAAAACATGGCCTTGCTCATCAGCTTCTACAGCTCTTCCACCAATGATAAAAATATCTGTGCCATGGTACAAGTGGCTGCTATTTTCTATTTTCCCAAATAAACTTTTGAGAGAGTTTTAAAAAGAAATTTGCACAGTGTTTGGGGAGATAAACTGCAGCTCACTGAACTCCGAGCACTTCAGAGACACCATTCAATGCATAGTAAGGGGAATAAGAAAACTGTTTTCTTATCCAAGTGGAGGATCTTGGGTTTTTAAAGTGAAAAGTTTTCTGTTTCCCAGGAGAGGACTGACTTCTATCAGCCTCCAGCTCCTCTGAGGCACAGAGAGCTCCTTTGAAGGCTGTGCTTCATCACAGATTTACTCCTCACATATTTCCATTTGTTTCATAATGTTTCCTCTGTGCCATTTACAATTAATGCCTGGGCTGATCTCCAGATTAATGAATTGCTTTAAATTCTTACCCTGTAGATAACTCCCCACCTGTATTCACTTGTTTTGGGTTTCTTCCCTGGAGCAAGTTATTATTCAGTAGGTATTCAATTCCGAGTTATTTTCAAAGGCAGGTACCAAAGCAGAGGATTTCCTCTTTTGATATCCTTTATTCATTGCTTCAGAGTTGTAAAGGGAGTTGTTCTACTGCTTTTCTGAATGAAATACAGGTTGTTGCATTAAATCAATATCAAATCTGATAGACGTGAGTCAGATGAGTTCTTGGAAACTCAACAAAAAGGTTTGACTTAGCAATTTTTTTACTTAGGAATTTTTTAATATTCACCCCAGAATTATAATGAAGAAGACCAAGGAACATTGTTATTCCTGGATAAGATGCATATAACCACTTTTTAAAGCTGTTTGTTTACAGCAGCTTTACATAAAAAGGTTTGACATTGCAATTTTTTGACTTAGCAATTTATTAATATTCACCCCAGAATTATAATGAAGAAGACCAGGGAATATTTTTAATCCTGAATCAGTTGCATAAAACCACTTTTTAAAGCTGTTTATTTACAGCAGCTTTCCTGACCGTTGTTGCAGTTGTTGATGCCTTGTCCTGACTCTGGCACAGCCATCCTCGTTCGTATTTATTTGGGAAAACTCTGAAATGTGGCGCCCTAGATCATTCCTACAGACTCGTTGAGGCTGGGAAGTGGCCATTTACTCACTTTTATCTACCCCTAAACTTTCCTGCCGGGTGTTGCAGGCCTGGCAGTGGACAGGGATGAAAGCTGCACTGCCCTGAGAAGAAGCAAACTTGGTTTAGTCTTCACCCTTGGCTCTTCTGCTGTGCGTGACTCCTCCAGTTCTGAGGAAAAGCGTTCCTCTCTCCTTGATCTCACACCAGCTGCACTTTGGAGACCTTTTCTGAGGGGCACATCTCCCAGGATGTGGATGTCACTGAGATTCTGATGGAAGCTTTTCCTGGGATTCGTATTTCTCTGAAACCTTGTAATTGCAGTTTGGTCCCAAATGCCTTGGCAATCCTAACGCCTGACACCGAAAGCAGTTTGGCTTTCTCCTTCCTTTCAGAAATGCCATTTCCTTCATACACAGAACTCTTTTTTCCTCCTTCCTTCCCTAATTTTGGGGCCTCGTTTAGAGGGGGTTTTGGTTACAAGGAGCCAAAGCCCAGTGTGACTCCCTCAAATGATGGAAAAAACATCAGGAGACAAAGCTGACCCCACAAATCTGAGCCACCTCATTCTGTGGCTGTGTCCCCACACAGCTGCAGAGGAAAGGCAGCTCTGACAAGGTCCTGGCCTCGGACAGCTCCCAGTGAGCAAATCAAAATTCGGTTTTTACTCAATCTGCCTGTTTTTTCCTGTCTAGCTGTTAAACTTCTCCAGCTTCATGACGGAAGCAGTTTTCTTTCTTTTGTCCCTCCTCCCCTCAAACGTGATGGAATTTCCCAGCTGCCCTCACCTCAACAATAATTTTTTGAACTGTACTGGAGCTTTTCCCTTCTTACCTCAAGGAATGGGAAGACCTTTCCAATCCCTGAGTGCCCCTGGATTTCCCAGCTCTGCTGTATCCATATTCCCACTGTCAGACGCTGGGGAGCCCCGTGGTGAGCTGGGCAGATGTTCAGAGGCTGTGGCTGTGCTGAGATTTTCTCTTTGGCTGCACAGTGCTAATCTGCCAGTTCCAAGCTGCTTTTTGGTGCCCATTTCACATCTGTGTGTCGCACTCGTTCCTGCATAAAGGGGGAAACGAGGGCATTAAACCCCACTCTGGGTCGGGAAATATTCATGATTCTGCCTTTCCCTTCTCAAATCATGTTTAACTGTTGCACACGAGGGGATGTGGATAAATAACTCTATGGTTACTTTGATTTTTACCAAGTTAAAAAAGGGCTGAACTCTCTGGTGTTTGCTTATGGTGACAGTCATAAACAATCTGTAAGTTCCAAACTCAATCCCATATTTTCTCCTGGTTAGGTTGTTACTCGAAGTGCCAGGTCACAGCTGGAATTCAGTGAGTTTGGCACATGTGGCTGGGTCAGAGCTGGGGATAAATCAATGTGTGCACTCCACAGCCACAGTGGCTCGAGGCAGAATGGCCAATCCAGCCTGGGGATCCTCCGTGTCACTGCTCCGGGTGAGGGACGGGGCCAGAGCCACACCTGAGGCTCTCCCAGGTCCCACACCACCCTGAGAGAGGGAGGCACTGCAGCTCTGGCATTTATGGACACCTTCCTTTCCACGGGGATAGCAAATTTTCTGCTTTGGGGATGGGCTCGAGGTGATATCAGCAGCAGTTGATTTTCTAAATCCTAAAACCTTGAAGCTGCAACAAGTATGTGTGCATGTATATATATTTAAATGCTGTCCTGTCCATGACAGAACCTACTGCAGAACCAGGAGCATTCCTCTCCTCCAGTCACTTGTGACCTGAGAGAAGAGACTTTTGTGCCTCACTTACAAAAATCACAGCCACATATCCATAACTTTTAAAACAAGTAATCATTTAGATTTCATTATGCATTTGGGTCAATACTCACATGGATTTGAGCGCAACGGCTCCATCATTTAACATATAAAGAACAATCAGTGTTAATTACGAGTCAAGATTACTTCTGAAAATTCCCGGGGCATGGCTGGGGATGAGCCCAGGTAAAAACCTGCCTCCCACCACTGGGGATCCACAGAAATGTGTCCTTGGAGGCAGCTCAGCTCCCGAGCCAGGGGCAGAGTCATCCCGAGGGAGCTGTGGCAGAAATCTTTCCCAAGGAAAGCGCTCGGCGCTAATAGCGTGACCTATGCCTGCGGTATTTTTCTTTCCTGTTTGTGCGATTAGAAAGTTCAGAGGTAATTTCACAAACTTGCATCCGGCTGGCTCAAGGTTGCTAAATGTCCGACCACCCGCTGGGATTTAGCGTAATAATCAGGTTAAACAGATTCTGTATTGAAAAATGATCGGCCATTTCCTGCATTCAGCTCCCCAGGGTTTTCCAGGGCTTTTACACTTATGCAAAAGAAAAGCTTTAATTAAAAAAACCCTCATGGTTTTATTTAAGAAAAACAAGAAACAACCTACACATTTGTGCTGTTGCCCTAATAATTGCTTTATATTTTAAGTAGGCATTTTTCTGTAGTTAACCTTCTGCTGTGCACATTTGAATAAAGTTCACAGGAAAACTTCTTTAGTGATGGTGACATCACAGGGCTTTGAGCGTTAATTTGCTGCATTACCTGAAGGAGCAATATTTATCTACAGGGTTTGCTTCTTGTAGGACTTTTTTCTGAGTAGCATTGGATTGTTTGCCTGCTGAAAGCAAAAGATGCAAAAAAATCCCCTCAGAGCCAATCACAGCCACGTTGTCATTAATAACATTCTACCAAAGCAGGTTTCATGAATTCCGGATTTTTTTCCATTTCCATGCAAAGATATTGTTTGGCGATCTGAGCACAATCCTGGAGGTTGTGGTTTTCTGCTATTCTGGAAACATCACTGTCAACAGAATTTTGGAAAATTGTTTCTCTGTATTATTGTAGTAATTCATAAATATTCTGTCTTCTGTAAAATGAAGATCGTTTCTCGATACTCGAAGATCATTTCTCAATACTCACTCTACTGAGAACAAATACTTGGAGCTTTTAGAAGTGAAAAGTTCATCACATTTTTTCTTCGATGTTGCATGAAAACCTTTGGAAGCTGAATTTGACAGAGGGACAGCGGAATGTGGATTGAGCCAGAAAGGACTGGGCTTGTTTTGGGGGAGAGATTAGACAGTGTTGAAATCAGACCGCAGAGACAAAAACTATCCTGACCTGTGCTTCACTTCAATATTAATAAAATCCGGGAGAAATAATTATGTCATATGGTGTAAGAATAATTTCCTTTGATATTCAAGTTGGCCTGGGTGACAGTTCAAAGTGTAAATGTCTCTCTGGGTTTTTACTTGTCTATGGTGTAAACCAAAGAACGCTCAGCAGCAGCCAGGGCGGCATTTGGCTTTTCCCGTCCTGAGGATTTGAATTCCTGGGAGTCAGGATCACTTTTACTCTGCCAAGGAAGTTGTTTTCTGCTCTAGAGCAATAATTGACAAAAGAACTGTGAGTGGCATCAGTGGAAGGAAAATCCATGACTGGGAGGGTTCTTGAAACCTTTCATTGGGGTAATCCTCTTTTATAAAGGTGGGGCAGATAGATCCTCATTCACGGGGGCGAATAAATTAATTCATGAGGTTTAATCAAAAATGGCAGAGCTTGGTCAGAACAAGTTCTGGACCATACTTGGCTTTTGACACATAAAATATAAATTGATGTGGGTTTGGGGGCTCTTGCACAGAACAGTTCCCAGTTTGCTGATTTTCCCCACCTATGGTAATTGAGCCCTTTTAGAGCAGGGAGTTTTGCATGAACTTAGCAATTGATTCAAAGTTAAACAAAAGGTGATGCATGTGGAGAGAAAAAAATTAAAATTTTATTAGGTTCAGCTGCATCAATCCTGATATATTTCCCACTTCATCTTTCTTTCAGCTGGAATTAAAAAATGCTGCCGTTCTTGACTAATTTTATTATTTTATAACTCACTTCAAAAATTTATATAAACTTCAGATGCTCAGCATTTTTTTGCAGATGTTGACCCACGGCAGGCCAATTTAAATTGCAGCAAGGTCAGATCTACCCCCCATAATTCACATAATGAAATGCCTCATAAAATCCAAAAAGCCACACACCAGGAAGTGCAGAGGGACCATGCCCTTCTTCAGCTGTTGGAAAAGACATAAAATGTTCCATTATTTTTTTCTGTGAAGGAGCAATAACAAAACCTTTCCAGCCAATAGCCTGACTTGATTTTAAAGATTTTAAAGAACGTTGGATTTGCTTTATGGTGAAGCCATTTTTGGCCTTTATTATGAACATGACACAGAACTTGGCCCCAGCCTGGGTCAATAACGTGAAACCTGATCTGATATTTCTGCAAAATCCTCTCTGCCAGGCTTGGGCTCCCACAGCTCAGCGCCAATGGCAGGGAAGAGGGGTTGGGACTAAAAGCAAAAATATGTTGTGGGTAAACAAATGCTCCCAGAGCTGCTTTGTGAGGTTTCCAGAATGACAGCAGAGTTTGTTTTATCAACACCTCTGCCCTTCAGTGGCTTCTCAGACTGTGCTGGAATCATCTTGAACTGCTGATTTTTTTTAGCCGCAGTTAAAACTGTGGTTTAAGAATGAATATGGGGACTTTTTTTTGTTGCGGAGCAGAAAGACCTTACAAAAGGAAGGCCTTGTGACCCTTTTAAAATCCTTGCTCACTTCTGTTAATTTGGCTAACTAGAAAAGCATTCTGGGAATGACTCAGCTAAACTGGAGGTGAAAAATAAGTTACAGAATTATAAAACAATGATTAGAAGCAGTAAGTTCTCACACCGTGGGGCTCATGGTTGGTTTTATCCGATGCCTGTTCCCATCGCGATCTGTGGTGGTTGGTTGAGCACATTTGTTGTGCCTCACAAGAATGCAAACTCATAACAAATTAACAGTTTAAGATCCCTGGATTTTTGCCATAAAGATCTTCACCATCGTGGAGATCGTGTGTGCCTTAAACCCCCGCTTTGCGGAGTTTCCAGAATGACAGCAGCGTTTGTTTTATCAACACCTCTGCCCTTGAGTGGCTTCTCAGACCGTGCTGGAATCATCTTGAACTGCTGATTTGTTTTAGCCGCAGTTAAAACTGTGGTTTAAGAATGAATATGCAGACTTTTTTTTTTTTTAACAAAAAACTGTTCTGAAATTCTATCAAATTATGACCCGCAGAGAGAATGTTGCGCGTTTTATTCACGCATTCCCTGTGTCCAAATGACTAAATGCCATCTCCCCTGACAGCCTGGGTTAATTTGTGTTTTCCCGACCTGATGCTGATTTAATTGAGATCATTTGGGGCTCCCAAGGATAACGCAGTAGCTCTAAGGACATTTGTTGCTCTGTGACGCCCTGAAGTTGCTACAGCACAAAATAAACCCTCACCAATCCACAAAATATTGCCTCATCTGAATGATTTCGTATCTATTCCAGAGCTGTCTGTGTGGTACTCGTGTATGTGCTTTGCTGTGGGTTGGAATTACATTTTCTTTCATAGGGAGGCACCAATAACTTATTTATATTTGCATAGATCGTGGTCTGACAGAGCACATCAGTCCCGTATTGATCAGCAGATTTTAGTGTGTGTTATCCCTGCTGCAGCCAGGATTTTTGGCAGTGGGGACAACTCTCTTTTGTAAGCTGCTAAACAGGAAAATTTGTGTGAGGGAATTTCTTTCCCATTTCTCCAACACTTAGAATTATTTGCATTTCAAAGCTGAACGGGCGGCTCCTGTGTAAGGGAAATGGGATTATTTTGCTTTGCTCTGAGGTTGAACAGGCTGTGGTGTAGCTCTGGAGCCTTGGACAAAGCCTGAAACTCGAGTGGGAAGAGCATAAATGGCACATTAGAGCGGCGTGTCATAAAATGGGTTTAAAAATGGATCCATTTGAGGAAAAAAAGAGATGAAAGGCCAATAGACATAATGGCATTACTGTAATAGCAGTCACTGTGCGGCTGAGCAGTGCAAAGATTCCACAGTTTCAGCAGAAAATACTCCCTAATTTGACATTCTGGTTTAAAAATATATATACACACACATACTTGTTACAGCTTCAAAGTTTTAGGATTTAGAATGTTGATATCACCTCAAGCCCATCCCCAAAGCAGAAAATTTGCTATCCCCGTGGAAAGGAAGGTGTCCATAAATGCCAGAGCTGCAGTGCCTCCCTCTCTCAGGGTGGTGTGGGACCTGGGAGAGCCTCAGGTGTGGCTCTGGCACTGTCCCTCACCCAGAGCAGTGACACAGAACTGTGCGAACCTCGCCCAGAGCAGAGGCAGAGCCAACGCAGATATCATGGGAGTCCCTGACCCTCGGGAAAACCGATTTATAGTCCCAGTCATACACCTGGGAAGGTCCACTGACCTCTGATTAGGATATGTGAGATGAGTTTGGTCTCAGCCCAGTGGCTCATCAGCCTGGGGGAGATGCACAGGTTCCTTCTGCCCCTTCCCAAATCTTCCGGCTTGCTCGGCTGCTTCTACTTGTTGCTCTCCTTAAAGATGCAGCAACTTCCAAGACAAATTTCCCCATTCAATATCCCTGAAGTGACACAGTGAAAATGAGGAAAAACCTGCACTTTTTGTAATTGACAGAGGAATATTAGTTTGTTAGGAACTGAGTGAAAGGATTTTTTTCTATTTTGCTTAAATAATAACCCTATTTAAGAAAGCTTTCAGCTCCTTCCTGTAGTGGGAGAAGATGCCCTGTGGAAAAGGTTGAATTCTCCCAAGCTTTAGTTGTATCAGCACAAATTAAAGAACTGGATCCATATTTTTTTAGGCTGAAGTCTGTTCCCTCTAGGCGAGTGCATGTTTTCTAGCTTTCTCCCAGCTGAGATCTGTGCTCTCTCCCCAGGCCATTAAAGGGAGCAGGAGAGAGCAGCAGCACTCGCCCCTCAAAGGTGTCAGACAGACTGGCACCTGCTTCCTGCTCGAATTGCGCTTTCTATTCGAGAAGAAAAGAAAAAAGAATCAAACCAAGAGCATCAGCTGCTGTGTGCAATCAATCTCCTGTCTGTTGTAGGACAGAGTTTGCTTTGTAAGGAGGAAGGAAAAATCCCCTCAAAGGAGATGCTCCATCTCTGGGTGTGCTCAGGGTCCTTCTTGGATTCTTCTTTCAACACTTAATACAAAATATTCGATGTAATTAGGACCTGCAGCTGCCAGGGTGTTAATGATGGAGTCATTGCTAAGTCAGTCGTTCATTCTGGGGAAGGAGTCCAGCCTGAGGATTCCCTGATTGCCTGCAGAGGATATTTACTGATTGTTGTACCTTCATACTCATTTTGAGAGAATAGTTGAGAGGTGGATGGAGTGCCTCTGGCTTGATGGAACACAAGAAATCCTCTACAAGCTGTCCATTTCAAATTGTCCATTTCCAATTATTCCTTTTTTAAGCCCTGCTGAATAATACAGTATCTCCTTCATCAATAGCAGGAGGAATCCCAAGTAACAAAGCTGTGCTCAGCGTTTTTGAGCTAGGTCCTTAATTAGGAGCAAATTAAAGCCCTCCCAGGTTAGCCTGAGCATCCTGGAGTGGGGTCCCATTAACACAGCCAATTAAAAAAATTAGGGATCTCTTCTTCTGTCAGCTCTGCTCGGGAATTTTCAGTGGGATGAGAGCCTCTTTCTTCTCTGTAATGCACCAGGTTTAAGGGATATGAGACCTCAGCAGGGAAAAGTTGGGAGAATGGGGAAAGGCAGAGAGATTAGTACTGCCTAATTTTAGTAATACATATTAGAAGCTCAAAGAAATTAATCTTCTAATATGATAAACAGGGAAAAGGACTCTGAAGATAAGCTGGGAAATGCCTGATGTAGAGGCAGACCTCTCTTCCAAGGAACTGGAATCCAGACTTGGGTTCTTGGGGTGGATCCTTTGGCTCTCACCCTTCGGAAGAGCAGCTGATCTGCTGAGGATTTTGAAGAAAAGAGCGATAATGTTGAGCTGGCTGCGAGAAAGGAGCGGTCAATAGGTAACTCAAATTAGCTATTGAGAGATAGAATATGTGAATTCTAAACCTAGAAAAACAGGATTCCCTTAATCTTGTCAAGATAAGAGGGACAAGAATCTGTCTGAGGCCAGCACAGAAACCCTGAATCACCCACCAAGGACTGCCCATGCTCCAGAGAGAAAGGGGAAAAGTGCACTGTGATGAAGACTACAGATCTTCATCACGAGAAGACCCCAAAGACCACCAGGACACACAGCGCATGCGTGGCACACAGCTAATGATATTAATGATTTATTTGTATAACCACTCCCATCCCGGGGAATGTGATGAATATTCATGAATGTTACCATAATATTGTGTGTTGGCAGTGCTGGGTGTGTGTGTTTGGAGGAGAGATCCCCCACACCCAAATAAGGCAAATTCCCACTGCTCTGACTGTGTCTCTGAGGTGTCTCTGGGCCTGCTTGGGACAGATCAGCTGTGGGGCAGGGGAGAACCTCCCGGGTGTGGGTTTGCCATGGGATGGATGGAGCAGCACCCGAGAGCCTTCTGCTGCTGATCCTACCTGGGTCAGGAACTCCTGCAGGGATGAGGATGGCTTGGCCGTGTCAGGGACAGACTCAGCTGTGCACAAGCAATCAGAAAAATCACCCCAAACTGTGATTTGCTGTGTGTCCTGGTGGTCTTTGGGGTCTTCTCGTGATGAAGATCTGTAGTCTCCATCACAGTGCACTTTTCCCCTTTCTCTCTGGAGCATGGGCAGTCCTTGGTGGATGATTCAGGGTTTCTGTGCTGGCCTCAAACAGATTCTTGTCCCTCTCATCTTGACAAGATAAAGGCAATCCTGTTTTTCTCTTTAAAATTCACATTTTCTGTCTCTCAGTAGGTAACTTGAGTTACCTACTGACTACCTGTTTCTCAACTGCACGAGGCCACAGAGTTTCCACGGTCAGCAGGCACCTGGGTCATTTCTTACCTGCTATAAATCTCCCCCGTGCTTTCAGCATCCTGGATAAAGTTATCTTCGGTTTGGATCTCGGTTTTTTAGAACTCTGGTCACCCAGGCAGAGGGGAATACTGATGCCAACACTGTGATTTCCCTTGGAACTTTATATGTGTAGTAAAATGCAATGCATCAAAGGGAGAATTGCATTCTCCATCTCGATATTGACAAAAATAAGGCAGCCCAGATCACTTGTGATCCCGTGGGGGTGATATTTGTTTAGAATTTTACTCTTTCCTGCCATTTTTCTGCGCAGTTCTTCTGCTTAAACAGACCAGCTCAGTTTTTGGCTGCCCATTTCCAGAAGGAAGAAATTCTGCAGGGCTTGAAATTGCCTGGACAATTCTTCTAAGGAAGATGAGAACAAAAGCGCAAACACCTCACTTTAAATTTTTCCTTTAAATTTAGCGTCAGTCTTGCACCACTCGGTTCAATTTTTTCAAGCTGTTGTGAAATTCCCAGCCTCTCAATAATCTTTGTATTAATTTCCTAACACTGAAAAGAAGTAATTACTCGCATTTTTCAAAATGTGATCCAAATTAAGCATCTTCTTCTGCTGGTTATTTCAGGAGAGCTAATCTACAACGTGGGTGACCTTTTCCAAATTTGGACCCATCTGGCATTTTCAAATGGAATTGAGTATTGATCTCCACACTGTTAATTTATTGTTTAATTAAAAAATCATCGCGCTGTGATGTGGTTTGATTGCACATCCTTTCCCACATCAGCCAATTAACGTGGAGAGCCATCACAAAACTATCACTTTTTATTATTTTTTTTTAATGGCACTTCCCAGAAACGGAGGTGTCCTCTCGTGGACTAATGGTTTGGAATGCATTTCAGCAGAAATGGCCTGCAGGAGCTGCTGGAGAAAGTAAATTCTCAGTTTATATCGTTTGGGTACGACCAAGGTGCTGCTTCCTGCCCTTGATGGAATGTTTGTGGAATTATGAAAGCCACAGCCCTTCTGTAGCCTGCATTTCTTTCTCATTAGTCAGTTTTGGTGGAAAAATGAATAATATTTATATATTTATCAAGTCATTTCTGACCACAATGAAAAATTACCCATAATAGTTTGATTTATTAAAAAGAGATATATTTTTAATCATCAAATAATTTAATAGAAATCATATGAGCATAAAAGCATCCAGAAATAAATCACAGTGGTGTTAAAATTAATTTGGCCTAAACTTCAAGCAGAAATCATTATCAGATAATAACTCCAGCTCAGTTATTCAAGTAATTTTTGCTTTTCCAAGTCCACTGTAAAATAAACAGCACATTGTTAACAGCTCAGCCTTCAAGGAGTTACTGCACCAGAAGCTCCCAAATTATGGCACTTTTGAAATGAAGAACAAACTCCATCATTTCAAGGAACACTATTAGAAAACCTGGTGTGGAAATGAAACCTTGGTGGTGTTTTTGGCAGATAAAGGTTTGTGCAAAATTAAGGCACTTTGAATTCAGCCAATGAGGATCCAATGAAAGCATTTGACCTTTGATCTGAAGATCAAACCTGCAGTTTGGTGTTATTTAATATCTTAACTGTAATTGGGAATAAAAGAGGAAGGGAATCAGAAATAATCCCTCTCGATTGTATTTCTCAGGGAGTTTCAGCTCTTGAAAGAAAGAAAACAACAAAGTTTTACTTCTGATTGTGATAATGTTCTTTCTTTGGAATGCAAGTCCTTCAAGTGACGCAGAACTGTGACAGAAGTGTGCAGGGAAAGGACTGAAAGCCAAAATTATGATCTCAAGCCCTCCGAAATGGAGAAATGGGACTCTTCCTATTGACATCCCCGGCTTTTAGATCAGGCCCTTGATTTATTAACCAGCAAAAAGTTCTTAAAATTTCAGCTGCGGTGTCAAAAGCAGGTTTCCTTTTAATACCCCATAAAGCACGGAGGGTTGGAAAGCTGCAGAGTGAGCAGGGAAAGGAGAAAAGCAAATGCTTTTTTAGCAGGTCAGAGGAAGGTCACTTGTTTTAGAGTTAAGAAATAAGCCCTCAATTGAGAGTGACAGCGAGACTTTTACTCCTGCAGCCCGTGGAGAGTGATGGCTATCAGGGCAAACTGCATTTCCAAGGGACTTTCACCACTCCTGGGGCTCAGACATAAATTTCAGCCAGGGGAGAAACCGGACAGGTGAGAAACAGTGAGAAGAGGTGGTTTTGAGGAAGGATTTTGAGAAAATCCAGGAGTTGTGGAGGTGGCCAGGGTTGGTTTTCCAGGATTTTTGGCAGGTGCTGGGAGGAGGCTGCAAATTCCCTCCTTCCTCAAGGACACAGAGAACGATAGGACAGAAGGACTGAGATATTATTGTAAATATTGCTGGGTTTATTGCACGTGGGCTGGAGTGATACAGAGGCACCACAGTGTGCATTTAGAAAGCATTTGGATCATAAAAACTCACTTTTCATAACCATCTGACTATGATTAATTGTAACAATACAACTTATTAATTAAACTTGGGAAGCAGCATAATGGGAACGAGCGTTCTCAATTCACTTGAATGAGTTTCAGCATTTATTCTGCAGCTCTTCTAATGAAATGCTGAAATCATCTGCGTATCAATCTATTCATTACCAAATGAGACGAATGCAACAATCCTAAGTATTCATGGAAATATCTTCATTAGAAAAATCATATAATTAACCTGGAGTGTTCTCTAAATGAAGCAACTAAAATGTTACATATTATCTTTTATAATTGCAAGTTGAGAATATTAGTTTCTCATTCTCCCTGATTATATTTAAAGTAAAAATAGCATTCAGCATGATTTAAACCTTTTGCACAAAAGAATAAACCTCAGGGAGATGTAAACAAAGGGAAGACTTATCCTTCCCAGGGTGTTTTTGCTTTATTTGCTTTTAATGTCCATAATCAAAGACAACAGCAAGAATTATCAAGAATCAAGAATTAACAAAAATTATCTTTATTATCAGCAAGAATCGATCTGGTTGTGGGTCCCATCTTTGTGCTGAAATCTGTCTGCAGCTCTGCTCACACCACTGTAACTTTAAAGGTTCATCAGTTAATGACACTTCATTGCCTTCCCCTCATCGCTAAATACTTCGGTTAAAATGTACAAATTCCCTCTATCCTGAAATTTGCCAAGAAATGTCACACGTGGAGTCAAAGACGAGGTCAGCTTCCTCGAATGGCTCACACTAAAGGGGAGCTGCAACTTCCCCTAAAGCAGAGAGTTTTGCCCAGCACGTCCTTGCCTCTCTCTCCCTCCCCAGTGACACTGCTGGAAAATATACCAGATTAAAAATTTTGTATAACTTTATTCAAAGATTTTGTTTGTCTGTACCCGGGGAAAAGGAATTTTAGGTTTCTTTCCAGGGCATTGTTCCACCAGGTGAGGTCTGATGAACTCAACACATCCACAGACTGGGAGGAGCCCAAGAGATAAAGGGCCACGAATGGAGCATCAGCTCCAAAACTCAGCCCTGGCAGGTCAGAGACACCTGGGCCGGGAAAAGAGAGATGAGAAAGACATAATTAACATCAGAGGCGAGGAGATTTGGATCCAATGGGAAACTGAACACTGGGGGTGCTCAACTCTGGACCAATGAACTTTGGAGCAGTTCATCTCTATGGGTTTTGACTGTATAAAGTTTGGGGAAATCCTGTAAAATCAGTGTGTTATGGAATGATTCTCTCTGCACACCCAGGCTGTGTGTGGATGAGATGATTTCTGTGGCACACCCTGGCCAGAACACCATCCTGGCCAGATAATAAAGTAATGCCTTGACACTCTGACATTAAAAATGTTGTTGGAGGGTTTTTGTTTTTCCCACAGTTTTGGTGACAACACGATCCTGAGTTTCAAATCCATCCCAGCCCGTGGAACAGCTATGGGTGGATTTGGCTTGTCTCAAACATGCTCCTTTCTTGTTTTGGAAATGGAGGGAGCGAGTGGGAAAGCTGGGCAGGGGTTTGTCCTGGTTTATTATCATTAAAATTTGCTAACTTCAGTGCACAGCATTCCTGACTTATTCTGAGGCCAGGAGGATAACCCTAAAAAATGATGCTAAAAGTGGAACTAGAAAAGACCACCCACAAAAAAACAAAAAAACAAAAAACCAAAACCCGCCCCCCAAAAAAACCCAAACAAACAAACAAAAAAGAAAACCAACAACCCACTCCAAAAACAAAAAAACCAAACCAAACCAAAACAAACAAACAAAAACACCCAGCAAACTGCCTGACGATATTTCCATTTACCACGGCGAGTAGGTGCTAGCATTCCAAGGACACCTGCTCCGAGCACAGATGAGGTGAGTGGTGCGTGGATCCTCTTTATTTGTACCTCGAGACGAGAGGATGAAAGGGAATGGAGCGTTGAAGATGGGGAAACACGACAGGCACGGTGCACAAACCCTGACAGCTTTGGGAAGCCTGAGAGAGAAGCAGCACTGCTGAGGCAACTCTGAGCTTCCTTCATCAGGGGCGGGCGGGGATTTGTCTGGCAGAATTTGTAGGAATGCAGAGCCACTTTAGATCTCCTCTGAAGATCTCTGAGTGCTTTGCAAGCACGAACACTCTGGCTTTTCCCACCCCTATTAATGCAGAGGGATTTCGCTGACTCTTAATTAAGTATTAAGAGTTTGTATATTGTATATTTGTATATTAATAGCAGGCTTGTCTCTAGGAGTCTGCGGAATTTTTATGTTAAGAATAGAGTTTAAAGCACCCATTCCTGTTTATTTATAGGAGTGCAGCACACGAGGAGTTAATAGAAGGGAAATTTTCATTTCCTAGAGGGAGCTGTGAACATGACTTCAAACAAATCTTGCCCAGCTGTAACAAGTGCCTGAATATTTCTCCTGTACCTGCTGGATGATTGTGATCTCTGTTTAAACAAAAAGATCTCTTCTTTTTTATCCATCTATTTATCCTCCTTTCAATGAGAGATTTTTGGCTCATTTAATTAGAAGCTGCTCTCTAAAAAATTATTGGGACACCACAGCTTAACATTCCAACTTTGAGCAATGATAACAAACTCCCTCAAGGAAATTGACTGAAAGGCACTTCTGAAAATACATGTTATCATCAATCATTCGCATCAACAGGTGAAATTCTCATGTTCTGGTGTCATTTTTTTTTTATCTACTACAACATGTTATCTCTTTCCTTTTGGTTTCATAAGGAAACAAGATTTATGAATTCACTGGCTCTTTGTTCCTCTAGTAATTTTGATTCTATTAGCTACTTTCAGTGAAACTTGATAAAGATGCGGCGGCATCAAAGAGATTTCCTGTTCGCACTTCTGCGAAAGGAGAAGTTGGGCAGGGAAGGAAAAACCAATCTGGTCTGGTGTGAGGTTTGGAATGAGATGATCTTTAAGGTCCCTTCCCACCCAAACCATCCTGGGATTCCGTGGTTTTTTGTTATCAGGGAATCTGCGCAGGGCAGCGGAGGTGACTGAGATGAATGAAGGCTCGTGAAGGAACAATTCCTGTTGATAGCAAGAGTATTTTTATGCAGATATGACATGTATTTGCTGCTCCTATTAATGCTATGTGCTTCCTACACCATCTTGCCAAAATAGGTGCTCTGTGTTTTGAATTCATCTCTGAAACACTCAAATTTCCTCACTTTGGTCACTTCTCCCTTTCTCTGAATGTGAAGGTGTCCTTTCCTTTGTGTAACTCCTCCACGAAGTCAGGGGAACTTTGCTTCTAATTTTGGTGGGAAAAGGGATCTGAGGACAGTGAGAATTTGTAGAATCCCAACCCTGCCATGCGCCAGGGCTGTGTGGAGCCCAGCCACCGAGGGAATGCAGGAACACAAAGCCAGAGATGACAGAAAAACAGGTCCTGTTCAGGTATTGCAGCTCCACAGGAAGCAGGGTTTACGTCTGAATGTTCCACCAGGCAATTAAATCTCAACCTTGGGAAATCTAAATGTACTTACAGAAAGCTACAGATCATCTTGGTACAAAGGTTTTTGTGAAAACTGCAAAAAAGGTGAAGAATCCCTGGGAAAATTCCTGTTTAAAGATCTGGAATCCTCAGGTCTGTTGGCATCTCAAACCCCAGAGTCCTTGAGCTTTACAAGCCATCAGCTTCTCGAGCTGAGAAATCCAGCGGCAGCTCAGCAGCTCCTTCCACCCTGAGGAGGAGAGGAAAAAAACCAAGGTTTTCAAAGTGCCACTCACTTTTTTGGGGTAGATCAGCTGCCTCCCAGAAACAGCCTCAGAGCAGCCCAGTCGTGCTTTTCCCTTCGTGTCCAGGGCTGGGAATCTGTTCTGTGCAATCCACAGACCACACTGCCTCGGTTTATCCTCTTGACAGAGCTTTGTTGTCTCGCTGCCTCTGGAGGGATTTCTCTGCTGGCCACAGAGAAATGACTTTCTGAGCAGTGAGTTTATCTCCACCCTGCTCCCTCTCATTTTCTGTGGCTCCAGGATTTCTCCTGCATTGATTCTGCGAGGTTTTTCCTACCATGCTCTGCTGGCTTGGACACTTTCCCCACTCCAAATCCTGAGCCTGCAAAAAAAAAAAACCAAAAAAAAGCTGCAAGCCACTGATTTGACATTGTGAAATTTGTTGTGTTTAATGAGTTTTCTGCAAGAGGGGTTTGGTGAAGGCTTTTTGTCTCTTGGTTTTCCTACAACATCGTGGAGTGAAAATGCTGCCGGAGCAACATTTCCAATCAGAGAGAAGCTTTTTATGTTCAGGGCTATGGATGGAGCATTCTGAGTAGCCTTAATCACACACATAAAGGTTTTAGGTTTTCTTTTGTATGGCGTTTTATGTGCCAACGACTGTAGTCAGACCCATTTCTGAGATTCACGATGGATCGCACGGTGGAGTTGAGATGAGTAATTTACATCTTTATGGAAGATGTAAAGAGACCTGGAATATAAGAAAATGGGGCATTTCATTAAATGATGCATTAATGA
Source organism: Acanthornis magna (assembly GCA_036785705.1). Taxonomy (NCBI): domain Eukaryota; kingdom Metazoa; phylum Chordata; class Aves; order Passeriformes; family Acanthizidae; genus Acanthornis; species Acanthornis magna. Next base: position 1,727,413 of record JAWUZG010000179.1, read on the forward strand.
GGCTTTATATTTTCAGCGTAGCACCTGTTTATGCTGACAGCACTGGAGTTCATGGGTGTAACATTCCCATATTGAATATATGGCTTGTTCCTGCTCTTGTTACAGCCTGATTATTCCCGTGTAAATGCATCACTGCAGGTAGATTCTTTTTTATTGTAGAACAGCCATCTGTGTTTTTAAAATCTTGATGAGGCTCTGAAAAGCCAAGCAGCGTCAACTGCTTACAATAGCCAATTTTGATAACTTTAGAATCAGAGCATTCAAAAATAATCCCCAGCAATAAGTGAAACTGGATTGTATGGTGCAATGGGAGGCTTATGTGCTGATTGGCTCTGTGTGTTCTCCTCGAGCATCTTTTTCCCCTCTGAGTGCCAAATTTAGATATTAGATAAAAGATTTTAAAACGGTGCCCTAGGCTCCACTTTGGTGGTCTTAATTATTTATTGCCTCCTTGCACACAGCCTTCCCCACTTAAGTAATTGCACTAACAAATTGCAGTATTAAAACGTCTGTCTGAACAATTTGTAGGTGCAGCCTGATCTTTAGATGCTTAAAGTGCTTCTCTGAAATCCACAGTTTATTGTGCGTGTGGAATTGCACTTGAAAAAGAGGAGCATCCCTGAAAAATCAGGGTCATTTATGTGAATATATCCAGTGGTTGTCACCAGGGTAATTTCCATAATTAGAGAAAAATGCTGTTCTGGAACCCAGGGTGGCTTCACATGGGTCTGTGGTACCTGGCAGGTGGAATAAGATCTTAAAAAATACACCTGAAAGTGATGCCTTGTCCTGCCCCTGCCTCTTTCCTGGCTGGACCCAATGCTGGCTGCAGACATTCATTTTACCCTGGGCACTGCTATTTCCTCTTATTTCTTTCACTTTTAGGAAGCACTTGGCTTCCTAACCCAATAACAATAAAGAAAATAAAGGGCCTTGCCCAGGGTGACGTGCACAGCCAGGGACAAACCCAGGCAAAGAACACGGAGTTTTATTTTACCTCAATTACTGCCTTGGAAAAACAGGTCTTTATCCCCTGTCCGTGTCCAGGATCAAATTCAGCACTGCAGAAAGTGTGAACTCTTCTTCGGATGCTCTGAAGGGGCAGGGCAGAGTCCTTGCCCTCAGATAGGCATCTCCTTCAAGCTGGGTCTGGCAAATGGGAAGAGATTCCAGAAGGTGATGATTCCCTGCCCGGAGAAGCTGAAATTGCTCCCTGGAATTCCCTCCGTGTCCCTGGGGCAGTGGGGATGGAGGGCTCAAGCCCAGCTCAGCTCAGCTCAGCAGATAAATTCACTCTCACCCCGAGGAGACAGCCCAGGTCCTCACTCTGTGCAGTCAGTGGTGGAAAGGAGCTCCCAGAAAATCCCTCAGGGCAACATTTCGGGGAGAATTCATCTCTGCTGAGCTTCCAGAGAATTCCATTTCATCAGACACGCCGAGAATGCTCAGAAGCCTCCATGGCACTGTCCACTGTGGGAAAAGCAGAGCCCTCAGAGCCTCTCGTTTTTTATAAGCAGGCAAAATTCTGTGAATGCTGAATTCAGAAAGGGCAGTGCTGGAAGCTGCTGTCCTGCGTTCCTGCAGGAAGGATGTGGTCCCTTTGTCCCCCTGTGCAGGGGCTGCAGGGGTGATGTGAGGCTGAAACGAGGACATCTCCATGTCCGTGCTGAAACCAGGCTTGTGTGAAAGCCCCCAACAGCAGAGACTTCAGCATGGTAATAAAAATAAGCACAAAAAAAATATCCAAAAAAACCCCCAAAACAACCACAAAAAGAAAAAAAAAAAAAACCAAAAAAACCCCCAACCCCCTCCAAAAAAACTTCAAAAACCACAAAAAAAAAAAACCCACCAAAAAAACCCAAAAAAACAAAAAGCAAAAAAAAAAAAACCCAAAAAATACCATAAATACAGCATGAAGTAATGAGGACTTGTATTTTGGGGGGGGGGATGGTAATTGTAGCAGAGATTGTAGAGATTTATCTTTAAATAGCAGTATCTTGATATGGATCTGTGAGCAAGTGGGGGGACAGCATAGAAAAGTGGTAAAAATTTCGCAAGGCCTGTTCTGTTCATCTGATTTAGTATTCTCGGCAGCGGCAGCTGATGTTTGAAAGCATTTGCATTGCATCTGTCCTTAATGTTCGCCATGAGATAACAGAAGCAGCAGGATCTGATCAAAGCACAGCCCCGCTCTGAATGCGGCAAAAGCTCCCAGAGAAAATGAGAAAGCTCAGGCAGGTGTGCACGAGGAAATTCACAGCAGAAATGTGATGGCTCAGAGGAGACGGCGCAGATGAAAGGTGAAAATGGGAGCTCTGGGTTTGGCTTTCTGGACAGCAAACACTCTCCACTCAGCCAAGTACGACAGGGGAAGTGTTTGTCCATCTCCTGTAGGTGAGAGAGGCCTGGAAACAAATCAGAGGGGGAAAGGAAGCGAGGACATGTTCCTGCATTTAGAGTGGGATATCACCACACAGCCTGTGTGTGTCTGCAGTGCTTCAGGGACGCGAAATGATGGGCAGCTGATAGTGATCTGTGGTTCTTCTTCCTGGCAAGTTCATTTTGTACTTCTGTACAGCTTCTCCGAGGATTTCTGCGTAAAGAAATGGAGGAAAGGCCAGTTCAGCTCCAAATTCATAGACTAGGAGTCTAAACTATTGACATTTTTAACATAGATGGGGGTTTTATCCTGGATTTTTCCTATATGTTCTATGTCTTTCAGCAGAAATACAAAGTTAAAGAAATGGAGGTAAAGAAATGGAGGAAAGGCCAGTTCAGCTCCAAATTCATATTGTAGGAGTCTAAACTATATTGATATTTTTAACATAGATGGGGGTTTTATCCTGGATTTTTCCTATATGTTCTATGTCTTTCAGCAGAAATACAAAGTTAAAGAAATGGAGGTAAAGAAATGGAGGAAAGGCCAGTTCAGCTCCAAATTCATATTGTAGGAGTCTAAACTATATTGATATTTTTAACATAGATGGGTGTTTTATGCGGGATTTTTCCTATATGCTCTATGTCTTTCAGCAGAAATACAAAATTAAAGAAATGGAGGTAAAGAAATGGAGGGAAGGCAAGTAGAGCTCCAAATTCATAGAGTAGTAGCTTAACTATATTGATATTTTTAACATAGATGGGTGTTTTATGCTGGATTTTTCCTATATGCTCTATGTCTTTCAGCAGAAATACCAAGTTACCAATAAAGTTCAAATCTGAAGCAGTTTGGTGTTTCGGCATCACCAGTTTGACCACGGATTTAATCTGTTTCACAACACCATGAATCAAAGAAAAAACTCACGCAATAATTCAAAGAATTCAAAGTTAATGAAACCAAAATTTATTACTAAAGCAAACGAGAGCAAAAATTTGGTTTGTGTGTGGAAGGGACTCCTGTTCCCTGAGCCAGTCCGTGCTGTGGGAGCTGCAGGGCTGAGTGGAAGAAGATGACACCACCCAAGGCACTTAAATGTTGTCTTTCCAGGCTATTGAAGCTGAGAAAGATAAGACTGATGCCGAGAATAAAGCACTGAACGGAGAGCCAAGGGGCACCACTTCATTTCCCAGCCCTGATGCAGTTTTCTTCAGCTGTCTCAGGCCAATCACTTAATGTCTGTGTCTATTTTCCCCTCTGTAGATTTGCAGTGGTGTTTTTCCACCTCATTGTAGTGCTGGTTTGGTTTCTGAAGATTCTAACAGTAGCAGGGTAAAGCACACAATACAGGAAATATATTTTAATAAATTACATTTCATCAATAAAGGGCCGTGAGGAAACATTATAGCCTCCAGGGATTTCTGGTGGAAGAACTGTGCTTTATTCCTCAAAACTTTTAGAATATGTTGCCAAGTCTGAAACCGAAAGGTGCAGCTTCACCGAAATCAAGGGAGCTCTCCCAAGAACTCATTTATTCAAATTGTTTGCAAAATGAGATACTTGTGGAGCGGCGACTGAGAGATTAGGAAATACTGTGAAAATCAGATCCGAGGCACACAGCACAGAAATCCTGAAATAATCTTTCATCTCCCTGAGCCTGGAGGAGGCACCTCCACCTCATTACCTGAGAGAGTTGGTAACGAAGGGAATTCACATTGGAATGACCTGGCCTGAGGGGGGTGTAGAGTTGTCCTGTGTTGAAAAACAGAGAACACTTGCAAACATCTTTCTTTTTCTGCCTTTTGCTTTGCTCGAGGATTCTCAAATCCATCACCTCTAAAATGCTGGGGAAAGAACCAATATTTCCAAATGCGCCATTTGCGTTCCTGCCTCATCTTTCGAAATGTTGTCAGCGTGTTCTGATTCACCCCAAGTGGACCCAGAGACACTTCAGAGACACAGTCAGAGCAGTGGGGATTTGCTTTATTCACCACTCCGGGGGTGGGGATTCACTCCTCCAAACACACACACCCAGCACTGCCAACACACAATATTATGGTAACATTCATGAATATTCATCACATTCCCTGGGATAGGAGTGGTTATACAAATAAATCATTAATATCATTAGCAGTGTGCCACGCATGCGCTGTGTGTCCTGGTGGTCTTTGGGGTCTGCTCGTGATGAAGATCTGTAGTCTTCATCACAGTGCACTTTTCCCCTTTCTCTCTGGAGCATGGGCAGTCCTTGGTGGGTGATTCAGGGTTTCTGTGCTGGCCTCAAACAGATTCTTGTCCCTCTCGTCTTGACAAGATAAAGGCAATCCTGTTTTTCTCTTTAAAATTCACATTTTCTGTCTCTCGATAGTTAACTTGAGTTACCTATTGACTACCTGTTTCTCAGTTTCCTGTCCCTCCCGTGGCCTCTCTGTGTCTCCAGGCAGGGATTCTGGGCAGAAATTCCTTCCGACAAAGCCACGTCCAGCAAACTTCCCAGGGAGCTGTAGCAAGGCTCCAGGAACCGAGAGGCCTGTGGAGTTTGCCACGGTGACAGCAATTTCTGAGCTGTGAATAGAGCTCCGTGCTGATGCCATCGATTTTGAAGCCTCCCACCCAGGCTGCCGTGCATTGATGTCCTCGTTGGCAGCGAGTCCTGGAGGCTCTGGCCGTGCTCAGAGTGAGATGTTTCAATAGCAGAGCTGTCTGATTTCTCTGCGCTGCAGCCCACACAGAAGCTGACCCATGTCCTGGGCATTTGGGATTTTCCTGGGGTTTGTTTTTACTGTGATCCGCGTGGAATCACCTGAAATATTTCCATTCTTGCCTGGGCTGGCAAAGTAGGGCAGGGCTGTGGCTGCTGTGCTGCCCCAGCCCACCCTGAGCTGCACCAAGGCAGGCAATGAAATCAATTCCAAAACCCCTCGTGGGGTGGGACTCTCCCTCGTCTCCCTGCAATAAGGAAAGTCTTTAACTTTTTTAATTGCTTCCATTTTTTTTCTCCTTGATGGTGACATTTATTCCCCAAGTGGCTCCAATGGTGGTTCATTTATCATTTTTTTTCCCTTTCCCAAGCCCATGTGACTTTGTTTTCCTTAATTTTATTTAATTGATTATAACTAATTGACTCTCACTTCAGGGAATAGAGGTTTCTCAGCCTGATCTTAATGTATTTTTGGTGAAGTCTTTTTCTTCCAGTCTAGGCCTGAGCTACAAGGTTATACTTTTAATAAAAAAAAAAAAAATGCTGAATGTCCTACCACAGATTCAGTCTCTGGCCTTGGAAGGCACTAGAAACTCACCTTAATATCAATTAACTCTTCTGGCTGCTTTTAATTTCACTATGCCTTGGATGTAAGCACAACCAGGTCTCCTGTGAATGAGGCTTTTAGATTTTATCTACATAAGCATTTATTTTCTTTTCTCTCCTTTCTGGAGTGTGCATATGTTGCATTGAAATCCAGGAACAAGGCACAGTCGCTTCCTCCAAGGCTTCATCTCCACAGCACAATAGTAGTTTTGCTCTTTTAAAAGGGAAGGAAAACAGATTGCCTTGGCAGGGAAAATAATTTCAGTTCAATCTCTGTTATGTGGATAATTATATTTATTTTCTTACATAAAACACTTGGAGATCCTTGAGAGAAAATATTGTTTATTTAAGAGATGCATTTAAAAAACACATCATGGTTTGGTTTTTTTGTGTTTTTTTTCTTTTTTTAAACATGAATTTTTTATATAATCACATAATTTTCCTGGGAGAGCATGCCAGGAAAATTATGTGATGATGTTCTCTTCATGTTTGACCACTTCCTTCCCCACACGGTTTCTGCCACATGTTCTGCTCTGGGTTTTAGAGGACTCCAAGCTGTCCCTTGATTCTGAACCGATCTTAAATGGTTTATTTTCGCTGTTCTGTGGTGTGTGTGTGTGAAGGGGAAGGGCTGAGGGCATTTCTCAGCAGCACAGCCCATTTTCCATGGCCTGCCTCCTGAGCCTCCCTCTCTGCTGCTGGTGATCATCGCAGGCCTTCCTCTGTGCATTGAGAACAAGCTCTGCAGGAATCATTGCTGCACCGTGAAAGCCAAGGCAATCTTCATTTTAATTTCTTTTTTTATTTTTTTTTTTTTAATTCGGTGCAGGCGTTGTGCTTTGCCCAAGAGCACCATCTCCTGGATGTCCTGGCTCTCCGTTCCTGGGAGCTGAGCTGCGTTCTGCTGCAAGGGGAGGATGGAGTGGGGAATTAAAGCTGGTGAATCCATGCCTGCTGGGACAGCTGCTGTCATTTCCCATTTCAAAACACCAAAGCTCTCTCTGAACCATTTTCACCTCCTTTGGCATGGCCTCCTGACCACTTCATTGATGTTGAATGAAAGGTCTGGGGAGGGTCTTCAGAATTCCTTGCATTTCTGGGCTGACTTTGGACATGTCTGCTATTCATGATGTTCTTGCAGTGAGTTTCTGTTTTATGTGGTTGCTCTGGCTTGATTTTATTCCTGAGAGCTGCCTTCTGCCCATTAAAATCAGAGAATCTTGGCCAAAAACTTTGAACACCTGAAGAAGAAATTCTCTTAAGACCTCATTTTGATCCAATACGAGATTATATTGGATTATATCATATTGATGCAAGACTGGGGAGAGATTTTTTTGATGGAAAATGCGCTGATTCAGGTGAAGAGAAACCTAATGAATAGCCTGTCTTTAAAAACTGAATGCATCTAAGCATGATTTCCAGAAGGATCTCCTTTGAATCAATGCCTCTGCCACAGCAAAACCAGGTGGAAACATTAAATGTGAAAAGGGCCCAATTAAAAATCAGGTCAGGATAAAATTTAAACTCATTTCAGCTCATAGATTAACTCTTTTTACAGGCACTAATCTCAACTTTTTTTCTATTGTTCCTTTAAAATGTGAAAGATAAAGCCACAACCGGAAAGAAGTTCATCATAAAATTCCTATCACTTTTTTGTGTTTTGGACAGACAAGGAACTGGGATCTATCAAATATATCCTGGCCATGCGCTGTAGCTAAAAAAACCCAACAAACCCCTGCAGTGAAATGTGCAGGATGGAGATGCTTTGCACTGCTCTGCTATTTCATGAGTCATTTACATCAGGGCAGATTTCACTTCCTGGGAGAAACTTCGGAATTGCAAGGGTGGTTAAGCACGGAAGAGATTTCCTTGGGGGCGGCGAAGTCTTTATCCTTAGAGGCTTTCAGGAGCAGATTAGAGGAAGATCTGTCAGAACAGTTTGTGTAGCTGAGCCTGCCCTGGGCAGGGAGAGCCTGAGTGACCTTTGAGGCTCTTCTAGCCCCGTTTTGGTGATGAATCCTCGAATTAATCACACGCTGAGCTGGGCCAGGGTGTGAGCACGAGGGCTGTGTGTCTGGCTGAGCATCACTCGGGAATTCTGCTCCAGTGAGAATTCCACTGCGGAATGAGGAGCTGGTTCTGTGTGAGAGGGAAAGCCTGGAGGAGGCTGAGCTCCCCACGATGCCCTCTGCCTGAACCGGGTGGTGCTTCAAATTTGGGGCAGATTCTGCTAAATTCAGCCACACGACCTTGCTGCTCTGTCAAAAAGTTGCTCAGCTCACATTCATGCTGGTAAAATCTTTATTCTTTATTATATTTTTACTGCTCCCAATACACACATCCCACGTTGTCCCAGCAAGGCTAAACAAGGCTGAGCTTCCCAGGCCATGTGTCTTCTTAGGAAAACCAGAGAATTTAGCATGGCAGCTTTTTGGAAGCCTTTGGGCACTATTACAAGCACATATTATCACGTGGGAAGAGATAAAATGGAGAATTCCTTTTGGAAGCACTCGGAGACCTCCAGTGCTGCAGTTATCACTGCCTATCGAGCAGAGTGACACAGCTGCAGAGACAGAATTACAAGATCTTATCCCGTGGATCTCATTAGAAAATGCCCACTGAAGTCTTTTCAAAGAGGTTTTCTCAAAGCACAGAGCTTCCATTTCCTTCTTCCTAAAAATGCATCCACCATGGATCTGAATGAAGCCAATGAGAATGTAATGCATCCATCCTTTTTTTCTTCTCTTTTTTTTTTTTGTAGTTTCCCTTGATAAACCAATATTTCACTAACACGAGCCTGGAAGAACAGTGCTGAAGTTGAACATGGAAAACATTGTTCAGCAGGACTCACTTTGGGTCTTACACGCTGTAAATGAGGTCATATATTCAAAAGGGATCTAAGTGCTGAGGTTTAGGAGATAGGATTTGTATTATGCTCTTGACAGGCACTATTTATGCCTTTGTAAAAAAGTTCCTTGCAGATTAAAGTTACAGTGACTGGTACAACCACTTTCTGGGTCTATTTTTAAGCTGCATAATGTACTGCTCAATATCCTTTGATTATAGCAGAGATTCAGATTTGGTTTGGAGAACATGTCCGTGTGTGAATGTGCTGCATGAGTTGCAAATCCATTATTTACAGCAGACACAGGGCTTTTTTTCATTGCTTTTTAAGCCAATTCAGCCTGGCCCCTGTGCTGCAGCTCAGTGTGACACCATCTGGTAGCTCAGTGCTGATCCTCGACCTGTGTGAAAGCCACGGGCAGAAGTTTAAAATTGTGATGTTCGGGTTTATTTTAGCAAATATACTTTTGAGACATTGAAGCTGCAGGATAAAGTTTCCTAACGAGCCTCTGGTCAGGGCTTAGCAGCAGCTCTGTGGGTCCATCCCCTGCTCAACTTCATATGTAAGTGTGAAAATAAATGAAGATAATTCCGATTTGCAACATTTGGGTCTGAAGGCTGAGCACCCACCAGCAGGATCTGGGCTTAGATCACTCGAATAGCAGCACCTCGGTTTGATAATGGTTAAAGCATATTTCAGTTTAAAGAGACAGGAGTGACTGTTACTTAAATTCATTTGGATCCTAAACATCCCAGAAGCCCTAGAGATATTTGGGAATAAATTTAGCCTACACCAGACCCCTGAAGTGTTTGAATATTGAGGTTATTTTAACCCCTTTTGTTCCCCCATTTTGAAATATCTTTCCCTATTCATTTTTCTCCAGGAAAGGATTTTGTGCAAAGGATTTGGAGAAACATGGAGTTACTGTTAAAAGAGAGGAAAATGAAGATTTTATTGGGATGTCACGAAGCCTGGAGGTCTGAGGAAATGAAGTTATGACAGCAAGTTTGTCTTTGAGGAGCTGTCCCTGGAGGCAGGAGGGAGAGGGACCATGGTGACCTCTGTCCTCACAGAGCTGCTGCCTGTGGGGGGACAGGGACAGGGACAGGGACAGGGGAAGGGACAGAGACAGGGACAGGGACAGGGACAGGGACAGGGAAAGGGACAGGGAAAGGGTCAGGGTCAGGGGAAGGAAAGGAAAGGAAAGGAAAGGAAAGGAAAGGAAAGGAAAGGAAAGGAAAGGAAAGGAAAGGAAAGGAAAGGAAAGGAAAGGAAAGGAAAGGAAAGGAAAGGAAAGGAAAGGAAAGGAAAGGAAAGGAAAGGAAAGGAAAGGAAAGGAAAGCTCTGGGCACGAGGAGTGAGCTGCAGGAGCACTGGGGTGGATGAGGAGCTGTTGCTCTGGCTCTGTCCCATGTGAGCAGAACCGAGGGCAGCCTGCCCTGCAGAGCAGCTCCAGCCCAGAGCCTGCCCACACAGGACCTTTCCTGAGTTCTGCTTCTGCATTTCTTCACAAAACCTTCCCTCCGTGCCATTCCTGACTGTGCAATTGCATGGCAAGCGTGCTTGTGCTCCCCTTGATGAGAGTGTTTACAGGACCAGCATTTGTGATGCTTTCAAACCCAAGATTATTCCGTCTTCTAATTTTAGAGCTGTTCCTTTCTTTCTTCTATGCAAACTGTGTGTTACCAATTGGAAGCTGGCTCCAGCTTCAACTCCCAGAATTTAAAACAGCATGAAGCTGATTTTTTAAAATAAGGAATTATTCTTTTCCTTGATGCTGTCTTTCATGCACACTGTGGGCAGTAAGCACATTATGGATTAAAGCTCCTCACAAGGCCCCAGCTTCCTCCTGAAGGAAATGGGGGGAAATACAAAGGGGGTCTCATTAATTAAGGGTTCCAATCAGCACACTCATTAAGTGGGGGAGTGTTGGTGTGACTGACACCCTGCACTGGGTTTGGGCTGGGCGTGGAGAGCTCTGGCCATCAGTAAAAGCCAACAGTGCAGCTCTGGGCTGTGTCTGTGCAGAGCAGGGAGCTGGAATCACGTGTGGAGCCAGGATTCACCTGCTCCACATCCGTGCAGGAGCTGGGACACGGCACAGAGGTTAAAGGCTCACTGCAGAATGTCAGCCCTCTGCTCTGTGTTTGTCCTTTTGCCAAAACAGATTTTGTGCTGGGGAAAGCTGTCAGCTCCTCGTGCTGGAGAAATCTGTCTTCTGTAGTACAGCTGCTCGGGGAGATTCCTCTCACTCTTGTTTTCTCACCTGACGAGTCTCTCAGATCCTGTTTTTAATGAGGTTTCTTGCTCCAGAGAGCTCCCACTGAAGGCCATTGCGCTGAACCTCTTCGCACCAGAAGAATGCATGAATAATTCAGGCCCATTAGCATTCATCCACCTCCCTTGGAGGTTGTTGCCCAGCCTGACTTATTCCTAACTACCTTTTTTCCCCTCTTCTGTTTCTCTCTTCTGCTCTACCTCCCTCTCTCATTGGAAAATCCACCCGTCTGTCCCAGCTGCCTCTTCCATGGGGTTGCACAGGGAAGTGGAGACTGAACCCCTAACAAGAACCAGGTTACTGCTGCACAGTCCAGCTCTGAATTCTGCTGTAAGGTCAGAAATTATTTTGGCGAGGGGCGTTCCTCAGCAGTGGTTCCTGCCTCTGGATTGTGAACCTCACAGCAGCAGAGCAGCAGGGAACAACTCGGGGAGCTTCCACTGGCCTCTGTCCACTAAAACAAATATTTCTGGTCAAGGCCTTCTGCCTGTGCTAGCTCCCCTCTGGTGTAATCTGGAGCAGGGAAGCTCTGATCTGAAGAGGAGCTGGTGATGGGAGACACTTCTTTGTTTATGGCCAATTTCTACAGAGGTCATTGTCAGATCATTGCTTTGCTCTGGTATCATTCATTTCTTAGCAGTCTGCGGTAGTGAAAATAGGCTAAAGGCATTGCTGAGGTTTGGCTGAGGCTGTTTCCATTTCTGACCTGTGACACCTCAGGAGAACCTCTGTCCCTGGCTGTTGTCTTCACCATCCCCTGCGCCCCTCGCCCCACAGCAAACCCCCCTGCACACACGTGGCTTTTCCTCACTTTCCCCTCCTGTCTCAGTGGTGTTCGTTTTCCTGAAACAAACCCTGTAAGGATGAAGCAGGTGGGAACACCAGCTTTGGTTTGGGAGGGTCGGTTTATCCCGCGACAGCAAAGCTTTGCCATCCCTGTGGCACAGGGACTCTGGCAGTGACCTGCTGATTGACTTTATCCTGCAGGGACCCCAATTAGCAGCACTTCAGCCCAACGGGATCAGCTCCAGGCTGCTCAATTCCTGTCATGTATCCTGGGAAAGGCCAGCCCAGCCTGTCCCTGCTGGCTTGGGTATGAATGGGCACAGGAAAGGTGAGCTATTCTGTATTCTATTACTGATCCCCTTGGGCCGTGCAGTCTTCCCCTGTAAAGCTGAACTTTAAATATGATAGTTATTAAGGCTTGTCCAGCCTTGAGATTTAGCTCATATAAATTCTGACAGGAACAAATTACTCTAAATTGTGACCAAATCTTTCTTTCTCCCCATTCCCTTGCCCTTCCAGGTCTGCTGCTCAAAGAGGAAACTGAACCAGACCAGCTCAGGAAGATAAACAGCTGCTTTAAAACAAAGTTATCCAGAGCTCTTCCTAATACAAAAATTTACTGCAACGTGCCGTGGTGCAGCTGAAAGCGAGATGTTTGTGACAGATACTTTTCTGTTTCAAATTGACTTTTAGAGCAGGTAGCAAGTGGAGGGGAGTGGAGCGTGGCAAGCTGCACGCAGAGCTCGGGGGAGAGGGAGAAATCGCGGATTTCAGTTTCCTGGGTCAAAGCTCCATCAGATAACACAGGACAGCGCTGATGGGAAAGCAGGTAGACCAAGACAGAGCAGTGAAACGTGTCAGGAAGCAGCTGGATCTGGGAATTAGGACACCAGGCACTCTGGGAATTGTTTCTAATTGTGCTACTGAAGGGCAGATCTTTGCCCCACTTTGTCCCTGCTCTGCCCCACCTTTTCTTTTTCCCCTTCGTGTGGTAAGTGCCAGAGAGCAGTGACTGTGGGTGCTCTGATGGCTCAAACTCTCATCAGAGAACCGCAACGGCAATGGAACAGCAGGGCAGGGCTGGGAGGCTGCTGCCTCTGATTTTTGGGCTGGGAGGGTCACTAACAACACCCCAGCCCATCCCAGCCCTTGTCCTGCCGGGAAGCAGCGATGTCCAGCCTGACTCGTGGCCAGTTTGGTTCTCACAGCAGTCCCAGCCCAAGAGCTGGCCCTGAGAAGGCAGCCCTGCTCAAGGCAGCCTGCAGAGCACATTTCTGTCCAATTAAATCAGCTTGAAAAGATCTCTTCTGTTAAATAGATGCAGCTTTCTTCCATATTCAAGGCCTGTTTTCAAGGACTGTGTGTTCAGCACCAGTCTGCCTGGGCTCTGATCTCACTGGGGATCTCGAGGCACGATCAGGAGCTAACGAAACACAATTTTACCGAGTCTGAAACAACATGTCCTTTGACTTAAGATAAGGGTGCTCTGCGAAGCTGCCCTTAGTCAATGGCCTCGGTAAAAACCCTCGGTGCTGCTGCAGAGGGAAGAGAATAAAACCAGAGTGTCCTGTGCCAAGTGATAAAACCTTTCGCATATGGTTATACTGCTATCGTTTGCCCTTATAATGCCTTTCACAGAAGGATCTGCAGACATTTTCCAGACGTTAGTTAATTAATCTCCATAACATCCCTGTGAATTAGGTGACTTATCTACTATTTTACAGACGTGGGAGCTGAGGCGAGTAGAGGTTAAGTGTCTTTCCCGAAGTTGAGCAGTGAATTAGAGGGAAATGCTGAGAGTGAAACCAAGGGCCACAATTCTGGTTAAAAACCCTGTTCTCTCACCAGCATTGTGGTTTCCCAAGGAAGATCCTTCCCTCTACACCTTGGCCAGGACAGTGGTGAGGTTCAAATATTTCTGTGGGGGGTTGCAAAACATGAGCTCATTAGGAAATGTTTTACCTGTAATTTAAACTCCTGACATGGATTCTTGGGTATCAAGTGGTAGATTGTACTGTGTAAAACAGTGATTTCTTACTCGAGGCCAATTAAATCCTTCTCACAGGGGAATAAAACTGAGTTTAGAGACACCAACTGCCTGTGTATATTCTGACATGAAAGCATTAACACCTCAAACTGAAATGTATATAATTTTGAAAGGCTTCCAGGTTTGGCACTATAGGCTCTCTTGTTCCTGAGAGAAATTGATTTTCTGCAAATGTTCAGCAGGATTTTTTTATTATCCTTCTCTTTTTCGCCCATCAGAAAAAGGAACTACTGATTTGCTTCGTATTTCAGCAGACATTCTGGAAGTCAGAGAATACATGGTTCACATTTGCAACTTCTGACAAGCTGGGAAAAGGAAATAAGTATTCCATACCTGTCCCACACGTGGTATTGCCTGTCCAGATCAATAAAAATGCAACAGGAAGGGCAGCACTCTTGTGGAGAGTTGCAGTTATAGTTGCCACCTGCTTTTTGGCAAGTATTATATTTACTGGCATAAAGCCCATTCATCTTTGAAATGCTCCAGCTGCTGATGATCTATTCTATTTTAATAAGGTGTTTAAAAATCTCCAGCTGTTTATGAAGCAGCAGCTCGGAGGAGATGATCAATCTGACAGGCCCAGGGTGAGTGAGGGCCTCACAAACACTCCGCTGTGACTTTGGTGATGAATATTGACATGTTGGATTTGGCAGCTCTTAGGGAAGCAATCTCCTGCCAGATGGTGGGAGAATGGAGAGAATGGAGAGGGGCTGGAGGGGGAGGCAGAGGGAATTTCCACCTGCACACCACCCTCAGCTGACACCTAGCAGGGCTGGGATGCACATTCTGCTCCTTTACACCACCTTTAGTCCATGGCAAACCCAGGGCAGGCCATCAGTTCCTCTCCCACAAGGGAAATGAGCGTCCATGGCCTCATTCCAACCCACAACAAATTACCTTTGTTCTCCCAATTAATTGAGCCTTCTGCTTGGTGTGCGGCAAATGCATAATTAGCTCCAGAAAGACAGAAATGTTATTTCAAAAAACTGTTTGAAATATCCCAAAGAGGCACTGCAGCAGGCTTTACCCAGTGTTCCTTTATCTCCATTCCCACTTTAATTACCAATGAGCCTCCTTGTTTAATACTGTTTTATGGAGCTCTTCTTTCCTTCCCTGCTGCTATTAGAAAGTTGCTGATGTGGAAAAAAAAAAAGAGGGAAAGTGTCATGAGAAGAATCATGGCAGACTGAGCTCACTTTGAAATATCCCTATTCAAAACTGAAGTGGAGGCTTGGTTGTTGGGTTTGGGGATTTTTTGTTTTGTTTTTTTGGTTTGGTTTTTTTGTTGTTGTTTGCTTGTTGTTGTTTGTTTTTGGTTTTTTGGGGTTTGGTTTGGGTTTTTTTTGTGTGTGAAACCCCAAAACCCTGAGGGACAGGGATGAATTCTCAGCAGAAGAACATTGACTCTGCCATTCTTCCCTGGGTTTACTTGGAAGAACGGGATCAGCATGATGGGTGGAACATCATCTCTCTTGATCACTTGTTCTGTTAGGAGAGTGGCACAGTGCAGGTGTAAAAGTACAACATCAGTTTGACTTTCACTGTAATCAGAAAATATACTTATCCCGTGTTTGTCAAGGCAAAGTTTGAAATTCAAGTGAATACAGGAAGGCAGGAGGTTGTTATCATCCAAAAGTGAGATAACAGTGTGATCTGTGGCTTTCTTCTATGGATTCCCTGTCTCACCACCCCAGGAGTTATGGATCTTTAATATTCCAAAGTGTCACCTGAGCTGGGAGGAGGAGGGAGACACCAGCAGTGTCCCTATCCAGCCACCTCAGTCATGGTGCCAGCCCTCAGAACAAAAGATTTATTCCCTCACATCATTCTGATTCTGCCTTATGGAAGTGAGTTGTTTCTGATTTGTGCTGGGATAATAAAATACAAGAGGATTTTTAATTATTTTTTTTTCAGAGGAGCACAAAGATGTTACAGACTCTTGATTTGCTTGGAAAGAAGATTGAGATCTCTGTTTTTCTAGGAGTGGGCGAGAAATGCTGCTCCCAATTTGGTCACCAACACAATCTCACTGCTGAGCTTCTGGCTGATTTAATACTTCAGTCATCAAATTTATGGTCAGTAAAATCCCTTCTGCTTGTTGTTTTTACCCGGAGCTGAGGTTCAGCCCAGTCCTGGGTTGGAGCAGTGCTGGGACAAACTTAAGGTTTATATCTTCGTTTGGTTAATTATGTAATTTGTAAAGTGCATTCCCAAAGCCCAAGGAAAATGTGAGGGACATCATTTCACCCCCAGCTGGTCACCAGAGATGACCCAGCACAGCCTGGGGGACAATTCCCTGCTGGGCTGGAGAGTGGCACTGCAAGGACCAGGGACTTTGGGACAGGAAATGATCAATGCCACTGCCACTCTGCCCCATTTGCACCTCCCAGGAATTTGGGGAGGCAAATTATCAATACCCAACCTACAGCTGGGCTGTCGAGGCTGAGTGCCACCCTGGCTCCTGCCATCTGCTGAGGCTCCTCAGTGGCACTGACCCCACGAGATCTGAGATCCTGGGCACCAGGGGCAGGGATCAGGGCACCTCATGGACACCAGGAGCAGGGATCTGAGAACTGATGGGCACCAGGAGCAGGGATCTGGGGACCTCATGGGCACCAGGAGCAGGGATTTGAGAACTGATGGGCACCAGGAACAGGGATCTGGGGACCTCATGGGCACCAGGGGCAGGGATCTGGGCACCTCATGGACACCAGGGGCAGGGATCTGAGAACTGATGGGCACCAGGAGCAGGGATCTGGGGACCTAAAGGGCACCAGGACCAGGGATCAGGGCCCCTAAAGGGTACCAGGAACAGGGATCTGGGCACCTCACGGGCACCAGGAGCAGGGATCTGAGAACTGATGGGTACCAGGAGCAGGGATTTGAGAACTGATGGGCACCAGGAGCAGGGATCTGGGGACCTCATGGGCACCAGGGGCAGGGATCTGAGAACTGATGGGCACCAGGAACAGGGATCTGGGCACCTCAAGCGCACCAGGAGCAGGGATCCGAGCACCTAAAGGGCACCAGGAGCAGGGAACTGAGAACTGATGGGCACCAGGAGCAAGGATCTGGGCACCTGATGAGCACAAAGATCAGGGATCTGGCACCTGATGGGTACCAGGAGCAGGGATCTGAGCTGAGCTTCAATTCCAGAGCCTGATTCCTCCCTCAGCACCGCGCTGGCTTCATAGCAGAGGGGACAGTGCCATCTACAGCCACAGCTGTGGGACCTGCCTCAGAAATGGGAGAGGATCTGGTGCATTTATGGATTTATCCTCATGCTCTCTATTTAGGACAGCACTTTCTGAGCCTTCCTGTGGGCTCTGTCTGCAGCTGAACACACAGACAGTAAATAATGGACAACACAACACTCACGTGAGCAAGTTAGGAATCAACCTAACCATTTAACCTAACCTAACCTAGTTAGGAACCAACCTAACCACCTTTCCAAGCACTCTCCTCCACGGTTCTGAGTCATTTTAAAACTGTTTCACAGGGTTCGTAGGAAATGTCTGATCTTTATCGAAATCACAGATATTTTCGTCAGGTTTTGGGCTGTTTTGAAGGTGTATAGCTCTAAAACTCTGAGCAATTTGTGAATGGTTATTGCAGATATTGTAGCTGTGAAGCTTCCCAGTCAGGCTGACAATGACACACAGATCACAGCTGTTCTGAGAGAGGAAGGGAACATGGAATCTACTTGGTGGGCCAAAATCCCCCAGTAAATGTAGATTGATCCTTAGCTCAAACAAGCACTGAGGCTTTCTACAGCTAATTAATGAGACAGTGCTGTCCTGGCTGCTTTTGAAGGCTGTACACATCTGTCATCTAAGGGGGAAATGGATGAGATTTGCTCCGTTGGTGGAACCTGGGAGGTTTCTGTCCCACGGGCTCTGGCAGAAACCTTCTAATGTTCTAAACGTTTTAGTGGTGCTTCACTTCTTCCCTTCAGGCAATAAATCTGTTCCTGCTCTTTGGAACAGGGGAAAATCCAAGGGATTGTTCCTGCTGTCATCAGGAGGCTCCGATTCCAATGGAACAACTGCACATTTGTAGGCTGTTGAAGTATCTTGCTAAAGGCTGTAGAGAAGAGGAATTTTGGCTCTGTTTTATACTAAAATTCAGGGGTAGGGTGGGTCTCGCCCATGTGATCCCTTCAGAAGATGATCGGTTCCAGCAGCTAAACCTGAAAAGTGGGAAAATCAAAGCAATGGTAAAGGAGATTTATGAGCTTTCCGTGCAAGGCAGTTTACTCCCCAAAACCTGGGGGAAAACCTCCTAATTTCATTCTGAAGCGAAACTTCAGCTGTATTTATCTCCTGTAATAGAAATGTAGCACCAGTCTGCTCATGAAAAAAACAGATTTCTGCTGCTGAACCTATAGAAATATCTCCTTTGTTAGCAAAGGTTTTGCCACTCAGTTGACAATTGAGTTCTAGGCAGTGGAGAACAGTGGGAATGGAGTCAGATCACATCACCTCGGAGCAGGATTAAACATTGTAATGAGTGAGATGCACTGATGTTTAAATAGCAAGAGATATTTGGGTGAAGATTAAAGGATTTTTAGTCATGGATCCAAATTCCTTGGTTAAATAAAATTTCTAGTGACATTTGTACAACAATTCTGGGGAATTACACTGTGTGTATTTAGCTTGTGCTAAAGCTTAACCTGTAGGATCTCCTACAAACTACAAGAGCCTTTTTTATCATAAAAAAATTGACCTGCTTGACCTCTTCTCACTGTTTCTGGTCTTTGACCTTGGCATGCACCATCCAAAGCCCAAAGAATTAAAGGATAAGCATCATCCTTGAGGCTGGTCTAGAGGATGGTCAAGCTGGAGTGCTCCAGGATCACAAACCGACTGAGATTTCTCTGACTGAGCATCTGTAACAGTTAAACTAAACCTGTCAGCCTTCATGGCACAGTTATTCTTTGGAGCAGGCTGAGGGACCGATTTCTTGAGGTACTTTCTAGTTTTTTCTATGATTCTAAGGAGAATTAGAGCAAACAAAGCTAGCAAACCCTCACTATGGTGCATTTGTGGCTGCCAGTTCCAATGCCCCACATAACAGCAACCATCAGTTTTTGAGTCGGCTGGCATTGTGTGGCCACAGCCTTTCCCATCTCTAAAGAAAATTTCCAGTGTTTATCCATTTCTGCTGTGCTGTGAGTGCTTGTTCACCCATCCCCTCGGAGCTGCAGATACTGTGTGCAGTACCCTGGGGTGAAGCATTTATCATCCCTGTCCTTGCAGAGAGGCCATGTGCCCTCGACCCTTCCTCCCTCCGAGCGCCGAAACTCTCTGTTTATCTCCAAACAACAATTTTTCCACTCAGACTCAGTTAATACACGCTAACCTTGGTGTAAACATTTTTTTTTTCCCATAGATAAACTCCCTCAGGAAAACTTTCTGCTGGATTTTTGTGGAGCTGCTCGGCTGTAATCATGCAGAATTCTCCGGTTTCAAGCCGTGTGCCTCCTGCAGAGGTGTTCTGCCTGCTAATGATAGGCACTCCAGCTGCTCATTCTCTTCAGGCAAGGCCACTTGAAGGACAACTCTCCACTTTTGCCATCCCTTCCCATGCTGTGCACGAGAAACTGCAGAACTTTCACAAAATGTCACAGTCCCTCTGCTTGGTAAAGCTTCCTTGGAAAAACACGTGGATGTTGCTGTCAAAAATGAGTTGCTTGTTTCTGTGGGTTTGGAGAGGTTGCTGCAGGGAGATATTTCCATCCTTTTCTGAGACAAGCTGTAAATCAGTAAGAAAAAGACTAACTGATACCAAGAATGAAAGCTTTCTGCCCTAAGAGTGAAGATTCATTATATAAACACCAGGCAGTCTTTAAGAGGGAATTTGGAGTTCGCAGTTGAAAATAACTGCTCACTTAGTTCCTGGCAGAGCTGCCTCCAAATTATCTGCTGCTTTTTATAGGAATGGGGCTTATTTAGCAGGGTTTTTGAGACAGCCCTGCTGCAGACACAGAAAAGGTTGTTGCAGTCTGTGTTGTGCCACCGTGGAGCTCCACATTTCTGCCTCCTCTAAGGCCAACACGAGCCTCATAAATCCTAGTGGCAGTGCAAGTCCCTCTGCTGCCTGGAATGGGCACTGAACTTTATCTGCGTGTCCATCTGAAGGGGGAAAGGCTCGGATCTAATCCAGCTGGGGTTTGAGACAGAGATTCCCGTGCTGCACTCTCCCATCTCCCTGGGCCTCAGAAATATCCCTGTGAGGGAATTCGGGAAGGACGGGAAGAGTTCCCCCCTGTGCCTGCTGCAAAGAGAGCAAGTGTGTGTTCTGCCCCTCCGCAGGGCAAGAGGGGTGATCTCAGATTTTATCTGAGAAGTTTGGCAATGCAGATTCCAATATTAGACTGTGTTTATACACAAAATTTGCACCTCAGAATCCTTTCAGCCATGGAAGTGGAAGGGTCTCTCCAGGAACCCTGGTGGGATTTGGGGCTCACGTGGATATTTTCAGAACGCAGTGGGGCAGTGAAACACACTGCACCTATTTCAGTCATGTTTGGGGCAATCCCGTGGGTTCTGGAGCCTGACTTTTGAGTTTTGTGTCTCCAGGCTGCTGGCACGAGACACCCACCATGTTTATAACCACATCTGCTGCCTCAGTGCGGGACACTGGTTTGTTTTTGAGCCCACAATAAGGGGTTAAGGAATGGGGTGGAATGTAAAAGCCTCCTGTTGTGTGCCCTGTTCTGCTCCTGTTGCTCTTTCCCACAGGAAGGGAAGATTGCGTGTGTTGGAAGTGGCAAAATGGTACTGTAAAATATAGGCCTTGGGATTTAGATCTGTGCCAGAGGCTGCAAACCCTGCTGGGTGCCCCAGTGACCCAGCCCTGATCCCTGCCCATCCCAGGGCCAGGCACTGCCCCACCAAGAGGAGGCTTTGCAGGCAATGCAGAGAGGAAAATGAGATATCCCTGCAGCCTCAGGCTCATCCCGGCCTGGATCCCGGGATTTCTGTGCCATGGAGACTCTGGAGGAATTGCAGAGAGGAAAATGAGCTGATATCCCTGCCTGGCTCATCCCGGCCTGGATCCTGGGATTTCTGTGCCATGGACACTGCAGGCAATGCAGAGAGGAAAATAAGATATCCCTGCAGCCTCAGGCTCATCCCGGCCTGGATCCTGGATTTCTGTGCCATGGACACTGTAGGTAATGCAGAGAGGAAAATGAGATATCCCTGAAGCCTCAGGCTCTTCCCAGCCTGGATCCCAGGATTTCTGTGCCATGGGGACTCTGCAGGTAATGAAGAAAGGAAAATGAGATATCCCTGCAGCCTCAGGCTCAGGGAGGCAAATGAGGAGATTTCCCTGCAGCTTCGGGCTCATCCCAGCCTGGATCCTGGGATTTCTGTGCCATGGGGACTCTGCAGGCAATGCAGAGAGGAAAATTAGGAGATATCCCTGCAGCCTCAGGCTCATCCCAGCCTGGATCCCAGGATTTTTGTGCCATGGACACTCTGCAGGTAATGAAGAAAGGAAAATGAGATATCCCTGCCTGGCTCATCCCAGCCTGGATCCCGGATTTTTGTGCCATAGAAACTCTGCAGGCAATGCAGAAAGGAAAATGAGGAAATATCTCTGAAGCTTTGGGCTCATCCCAGCCTGGATCCTGGGTTTTCTGTGCCATGGACACCCTGCAGGTAATGAAGAAAGGAAAACGAGATATCCCTGCCTGGCTCATCCCAGCCTGGATCCCAGGATTTCTGTGCCATGGACACTCTCTGCTCTCCCGTCCCACACAGCTGCTGGTGACACTTGAGCTTGAAGAGATTTGTTTAATGCCTGACAACTTTAGCATTCACGGCAGGAGGGCCTGCACCTCCACGCTCCCTGTCGAGCCCTGCATTCATCTGTACTGATGTTAAATAATCATTTTTTCCCAGGTATAAAACACGAGGCCGCAGTGGGCCCTCAGTGGGCCGAAGCTGCAGGAAAAGCCAGCGAGGTGAGGACATTTGGGGATTAAACGTGGCTGAGAGAGATTTCAAATTCTAATCGTGACTTTTTTCCTGGAGTATTTGTTCTGCCCTATCAGCTAATACAGCAATGGTGCATGCATTAACATCCTGAAATTGAAACAGAGATCAAGGGTATAGGGTATAAATTGGTTTTGGAGCATAACATTAAATAATCAAGCCACGCTGGAGCAGCCTCTGTGACAAAATGACTTACATTCTTGGAGCTGCTTTTTAAATGTGATTATGCATTTTAATTGTTTAACTCCAGTCTGCGGAGTAGTTTCAAAGATGTTTTAAAATAACTTACGGCATGAAAAGCCTCCTGGTTTTTAAATACGCCTCAGGTTCAATAAATTTGTTTTTAATTTTGCGTGATGTGTGAAGCAGTGATTTTGTTCAGTGCTTTCAGGGGGGAGGAGCAGCATTTTCTAAAACAATCTGGATCCACGAGGCTACAAATGTGTAAAGACAGCAGAAATTTCCATTCTGTTTGTTGTTTTCTAACTCGGGAAGAACACAGAGCTCCTATCAATTTCAGTGTTTGGAAAACAGGAATCTTCAAGGCCAGGCTGGATGGAGATTGGAGCACCCTGGGACAGAGGGAGGTGTCCCTGCCCATGGCAGGATGGGATGGGATAAGATCTGGAAAAACATCTCACAAGCCCAATAATGTGTGAAAACTGAGACTTAAACCTGTGCTTTATTTGTTTGTGCTCCTCACTATTCAGAGAGCAGAAAATCGTAATTTATAGTGGCAATTGTCAGCATTTATAACCAAGTCCTTGCTTAAAATGCTGGAAAGATGATTAAAAAAATTAGAAATGGCAGATGGTGTCATTCTGCTAAATATTTCTTGCCAATGCCTGTTGATTTACAAGTGCTCAAAATGGAATTTAACAGGAGTTTTATTGTGCAAGGACTTCAGTTTCCTACATTTCTTGCTAATGAGCAGCACTAATAATCAAACTCATCAATCCCCTTGAATCCCAAAGTGTCTTCATTAGGAATGTGGGGGAAAGGCCTCAATCATGTCTGGGATCTCTGCGGAGCAATTCAAATTTCATACTGTCATATTCATTTCCACAGTTGCTCAGTAGCAAAGTCTTAAACTGCTGCATTGACTTCTATTTAAAAGTGGCTCCAGCCTGAAAAAAACAACCAATGTTAATGTGAAGGTCTTGTGTGAAAAAAACAATTAAGAATGTTTAAAACCAGTTTATCAAAGCTTCCACAGTTATCTCCTCCACTGCCACCTGCAAAGAATTTGAGAGCTCCGGCTGAGGGATTCTGAAAACTCACTCTGAAAAGAGTTTTTACTGAAAAGGGTTCAGTTTAAAAAGTGAAAGCTGGGGCTACTCAGGGAAAAAAAAAAACAAACCAGCCCCCCCCCCAAAAAAAAAACACTAAAAAACCAGAAATCTGTACCTTTTGATATGACTAATAATTTGGAAAAGGGACTTGGATAGAATTTCCAGAACAGCAAATCGCATTCAAGGATCTATGGTTAATTATTTTTAGACACCCCTAGTTCTCAGCCACATGGTGCACATGTTGAATTTATTAAAATGACACATCTAGTTGTAACCCTCTGATGAGAACCTGATTAAATTTTTGTCTCACTTATTAGAGATCCCGGTGTTGTCCCTTCTAATAAGTATTGATCGCATTTGTCATTAATTTCAGCATTTGCAGTCCCATTCATTTTGTAAGAACATTTGGTCTGATTTATAATGTTTCTGGAGTGTTTATAAGAGTTAAGTATTCCCATTCTTTATTTTCCTAATGACCTAATTTCATTAACTCTACATCAGAGTCAGAAAAAAAAAAAATCTCAGCGAGCATTAGGTCTTTTCAAAACAGCGAGGTTTAAAGCTCAGGAAGTGATTTGTGCATCCTATTAATTTCTTAATTGTAAACAAAGCCTCAGTGCCTGGTGCGATAACCACATTTCAGCAGCTCGTGGTTGGTTACAGCCGCAACATCTGAACCCCAGATTAAAGGTGACTGAATAATTAATCTGAGCAGCGCTGCTCCTCGCAGGGAGTGAGCCACTAGAAGGCACCATCTGCTAGAAAGTTGGGAAAAGAGTTTCATTAAATAATTCCATGTGAACACCTCCAGGAAAACTGCAGACTCAGTGTTGGGGAAGCTGGGCAGTGTCTCTGGCTGGGGTTACAGCTGTTTGCCAGCCAAATTATATAGAAGTTATATAATATATTATATTATATATATGCTATAATATTATATAATATTATATAATATTATATATTATTATTATTATATTATTATTAAAATATACAATATATACTTATATAACATATTGTTATGTTATGTTATGTTATGTTATGTTATGGTTATGTTATGTTATATTGTATTATATTGTATTATATTGTATTATATTGTATTATATTGTATTGTATTGTATTGTATTGTATTGCATTGTATTGTATTGTATTGTATTGTATTATATTGTATTATATTATATATTGATTATTTTCCTTTGGAAGGCAGTGCCAAATGTGTTTATAATAAGTAAGAAAGACTGAATTCCATGAGTTTTGGTTTGGAGGAAGAGCCAGGGAGTGACCTCAGCACCGCAGGGTTTGGAGGGCAGGCAGGTTCCATCTCCTGCTGACTTCACAGGAACCTCTGGCAAACAGCTCCCATCTGAGGAAGGGAACCGAGGGCACTGTGTTGGGGGTGCTGAGAGGGTAAATCTCGAAGAGGACAGGAAACATCAGTTGGCACAAATGCCCCCTGCCAAACCAGAGTGCCAGAGCGGCAGGATGAGGTCCAACAATTGCTCCGTGCCACGGCAGGCAGTGACACTGGCCAGGAGCTGTGCAAAGGGAGGTCCCAAACCCTGCTCTGGCAGGGGCTGAGGGTCACAGTTCAGTGTGTCACTGCCTCTAACCAGCTTCATTTAGTGCCTGCACCAGATGCTCGTTGCTGAAAGCTGCATGCACAGTCTTAGTTACTGTACATTGTCTTTAGGGCGGAGATTAAATGAAAAATCCTCTTAAGGATATCATAATTCTGGATCATTTATCAGTGGGCCTAAGTGTTTCAAAACATGCGTTTATTAGAACACCGTTCCCTGTACAGAGTAACATTGTGCATAAGGACAGGAATTAAGGCACCAGAAGAGATGAAATGGTTTCAATTTTATTCATGTTGACCAGTGCAAAATACACAGGCCACAAAGCTCACAGGCCAGAAAAAGTGATATTTGACTAATTTCTGGGTTCTCAGGTCTTAATTGCAGCATTCAAAACCAGCCCTGCTGTTAGATTGGCTGCAGAATTTGTGGGTGAAGACTTGCATTATGTCACTCCTAATTCCTGTCACAGAAAAGCACTGATTCTATTTGCTGTTCCTAATGCAGATCTTCTGGAAAAGAGCATCCACACTTTGTAGGCACCTGGAGACAGTTTGGAAACCACGGCTCTTTCCTCAGGACAGCTGAAATGGGGCTCTGAAGGGTCAGAGGGGAGGAGGAGCAGGGCTGGAAGTGGTAGTGGTAGTGGAAACCCAGAGTAGGTACAGGGAAAAGCAGCTAAAATCAGTGAAGTGTTAAATTTATGAGGGAAAAATCCCCACTGAACGACGATTGGAATCCTTGCAATGACTGGAAAAAATACAGCTGTTGCTTAAAGCTGAAATAATTTTCCATGGTTATTCTGCCACAATAAACTTCAGGAAAGCAAGGCTGCTGCTGCTGCACAGGGGAGGATAATTCAGCAGTGACCATTTGTGCCCCAGGAGGGACAGGGCCAGAAGAGGATTTATAACATCATAAATGATGAGAGAAAGCACATATATAAACATCATACAAAATGATCCTCCACTTCAATACACTTTCCTATGAATTTGGTCTTTATTTTAATCACCTGCTAAAGTCCATATCTGACGGGGCATGAATCACCACCCTTTTATTACAGGCCACACCTGTGTTTTTAGACTGAATTCTGTGAGCAGCAGCTGTGCTAAAGTCTTTTTATAACTTAGAACTAAATACAATCCCACCCATAATGGCACACTTGTACTAGATTGTGCTTTAATACACATGAGCTGACCATTTCTTACCACATAACAGTTTATTCGATTTTTTGAAATGGCATTACAAAGAACCTAAGGCTGGTATTACAAGTATATATCAATACATTTCTTATGCTCACAAAATTCCCGTTATTATGAGCTTTTATTACAATGATTTTGGAAAAATGACCTGTCATATTGCCTTCACAGCACTCAGGTGCTAATTTGGTGGCATTCAAGGAGCAGTTAAAGTGTGGTCCACATTCAACTGCTGCCTGCCACTAGTGCTTGCTGAAATTTGCATTTGAGGCTGGTGGAGCATTGCAATGATTGTCAGGAATAGCTGACATTGGTCATTTTTCTTCACAAGTGACACAGTACAGACTCTCCCAAAGACACTTCTGTCAAAATACTCTGATGTAACCTATTAAACTCCAGGCCCGAAGATGTGGGTATGATTAGAAAAGCAAACACTTTTCTAAACCAAGTATTTTGAAGAGGTGGAGCAAGTTGTTATTCCAGGAGAAGCAAGGCTTAAAAAATCTCACTGGATTCTCTCCTTTTGTGTTCTTCAACGCATCACTGCTTTGTTAGCAAACTGTTCTGTCCAACGAGCCAGTGATTCCCACGGAAAACCTACAGACATTCCCACAATCCCATCCCTGCTCTGTCCAGTGTCAATCCCAACCCAATCCCCATTATTGATCACAGGTCATGCAAAGGGCACTTTCAAAGCAGAGTGTTAAAAACCTTCAACCCCACAGTGAGATTGTTCACAGTTCATCGTTCCTGGTCTGTGCAGGTGTCACAGCTTGGGGTGGCAGTGCTTGCTCAGATGTTTCTCAGGGTGAATCTGCATTTCTGGTTTATGTTCTGGAACACATGGCTCAGGTAATACTCAGGAGTAGGAGAGATGATTTTGATGTTCAGTGTCTCATGTTTCCAAAAATCACCTTATTACATGTATGAAAAACAACACAACCCTCAACCAGTGAGTGCCTGATGCTCAGAGCTACAAATAATGCAATTAATTAATTAAGTTTCAATCTTGTGCTTCACTCCACAAACTCACGTAGGACAAGGCAAGGTTCCCATTTGCTGCGAGTCACTAAATGCTGAGCTATCAAACATGAAACGTCTAGAAAAGTACAGGAACGAGAAAAAAGTGACTCCACAGAAAAATACAGCCAGGAGTTGAGATCCATAAGATCTGTGTTTTAATAACACAACCAAGTGATCCTCATAACAAGAATTCAAAAAGTGAAATTACAGTACACAAACCAAAATAGAAACTACCCTACCCCAACTATACAATGTACATTAGGAATGCAAGCTCTGTAACAATATAAAAATGCTTTCACACACAGGAGTTGCCAAAAGCCTTTCTTTAATTCCAAGGATTTGTAGAAAAAAGAAAAAGTCATCTTCCATGACTCATCTTGAGTTACTGGCAATCTGTTGGGGGAAAAATAGTAAGAAAGGAGATTACTGAGAATTAAGAGAATCATGTTCATCACAGATTTTTCATTTGTGGGATTCAGGCTAATGTCATTTCCACTGTCAGTGGCAATGACATTGAGGGCAATGAAGCCCATAATCATTTGTATTTTTCTCAAACTATCATAAAAAATAAGTACCTAAACATGCAAGAATATATCAGTTCCAAACACACAGGCCTACTGTAATACAGGGGCAAGTTAGCAATTAAGAAATGCTGTAAGAATACATAATATATAATTTACCTTTCAGTAATCTCTTTCTCCAGGGGGCACTGCCCTGGGCCATGTATTGCCTCATGCCCGAGTGCTCTCTTACCCTGCCAGGACCTGCTGCTTGCAGCTGGGAGTGATTCACTGCTCCCTGCAAGCTCCTGCCCTACACACAGGAGGAATTCACAGCTGATGGACAGTTACTCCTCAGCAGCCCCTGTGGCTCCATCACCTCCCTGGGCAGTCTGTTCCAATGCCTCACCACCTTTTCCATGGAGAAATTCCTGCTGATGTCCAAGCTGACCCTCCCCTGACACAGCTTGAGGCTGTTTCCTCGGGTCCTGTAGTTCCCTGGGGGCAGAGCCTGACATGCCCCAGCTGTCCCCTCCTGTCAGGAGCTGTGCAGAGCCACAAGGTCTCCCCAGTCCCCTTTTCTCCAGGCTGAGCCCTTTCCCAGCTGCTCCTGGGCTCCAGATCCCTCCCTGGCCATGCTCTCTGTACACAGTACAGTTATCTCTCTCTACAATTCTGCTCTGCACAAATCCCAGACCACCTCACAAACAAAGGAACAGTTCCCTCTACGTTCAGTCAGTAATTCCAAAGAGCCAAGGAGCAGCTGTCTCACTTTAACCCTTGTTGGAAGCCGGGGTCTTGTTCTCGCCCTCGATCTCCTCCACCCCTGCCTGCGTCATGAGATCAGCAATGTTCCTCTCCAGGTCATCAATGCGGCAGCTCATGTCATCGACTGCCCAGGGGTCAAGGAAAGACAGCACTGCAGCCGTGCCTGGGGGCATGGAATCACAGAAGGGAACTTAAAGCTCATCCCATCACACACCCCTGCCATGGCAGGGACACCTCCCACTGTCCCAGGCTGCTCCAAGCCCTCTCCAGCCTGGCCTTGGACACTGCCAGGGATCCAGGGACAGCCACAGCTTCTCTGGGAATCTGTGCCAGGGTCCCCCCACCCTCACAGGGAACAATTCCTTCCCCATATCCCATCTAGCTCTGCTGTCTGTCAGTCTGAAGCCATTCTCCCTTGCCCTGGCACTCCCTCCCTTGGAAACAGTCTTGCCCCATCCCTCCTGGAAGTTCCCTTCAGGCAATGAGGTCACCCTGACGTTTCTCTTTTCCAGGCTGAACAATCCCAGCTGTCTCAGCCTTTCCTCCCAGCAGAGCTGCTCCATCCCTCTGCTCATCCTGGTGCCTCCTCTGGACTCTCTGCAGCAGCTCCACATCCTTCCTGTGCTGGGCCCCAGAGCTGGGAGTGGGTAACATTATTCTGGAAGTGGGTAACATTGGCTTGGTTTAATTGTTTTTATTATTACAGCTTTGCTCAAACTCTTATGGTCACTTTAAATTTCTCTTACAAACCCCACCGGCAAACAGATTTCATAGTACTTGTAATCCTGCACCTATCTGAGTTTAGAAAAGGATATTTCTTCCAATTATTTGGTCAGACATGGTTTGAAATTTGTCCTGCATTTGCTGGAGCAATGTCTGCACCTATTAGAAAGGAAAAAAGAAATGTTTTGTTTCCATGAGAAGCTGTTACAGTATCCAATCTCTTGTAATAAGTACAATTCACTTTCACTGCCGATCTCAAAAGTCTGCAGTATAATTACACATATATGTAAAAATGGTACCTAAATATGTGTACACAGAGGAGAACTGACGCTTACAGGAAACATCTGTAAGATCTAGAAAATGCCCGTGTTCCACAACCAGGACCAAACCCACGACAGCAGCTTCCAGCGCCTTTTATAAGGAGGCACTTTTCCGGGTGCCATGGAACGGTCTGGGATGAAGGGACCCTCTCGATCCACCCCCTCTCGATCCTGCCATGGGAAGGGACACCTTCCACAGACCGGCTTGCTCCAACCGCCACCCAGGAAAGGCGTTTTCCCCCCTTTCCTCCCTGTCCCAAGCCCCTGCCCGCCTCCCCCGGCCCGTTCCGCCCTCGGGGCCTCACCACAGCCGTCAGATCCTGAACACTCTTGGGGTCGGTCTCGGCCAT
Source organism: Acanthornis magna (assembly GCA_036785705.1). Taxonomy (NCBI): domain Eukaryota; kingdom Metazoa; phylum Chordata; class Aves; order Passeriformes; family Acanthizidae; genus Acanthornis; species Acanthornis magna. The sequence continues at coordinate 1,756,796 of JAWUZG010000179.1, forward strand.
GGTCGCTCCGGCTGCGGCTCCACTTCCGGGCCGCGCCCCGCCGCTTCCGCCGCCTCTCGCGAGAACACGCGCCCCGAGGCATTCTGGGAAATGTAGGCCTTTCCCCCAGGCATTCTGGGAAATGTAGGCCTTTCCCCCTGGCATTGTAGGAAATGTAGGCCTTTCCCCCTGGCATTGTGGGAAATGTAGGCATTGTCCCCGGGCATTGTGCGAAATGTAGGCCTTTTCCCCGGGCATTGTGGGAAATGTAGGCATTGTCCCCGGGCATTGTGCGAAATGTAGGCCTTTTCCCCGGGTATTGTGGGAAATGTAGGCCTTTTCCCCGGGCATTGTGGGAAATGTAGGCCTTTCCTCACCCCCGGTGTTCCCTAAATCGGGCACAATTATTAAAGCTCTTCACTATTTATACGTTTCGGCTGAAAGTTGTGTAGTTCTCGTATTAATTAGTGTTTTTTTTCTATTGCTTATTAGCATTGCTCAAACGTTGCATAGTTCTCGTATTAATTAGTGTCCTAGCTCCTATTTCTCATTAGCATTTCTCATTGTCATTTCTGCTGCTTTGAATAGACAAAGCTGGATGATTTGATTACAAATACTTCATGTGTGGAGGAGAATAGGTAATTATTCTCAGTGTCTGCTCCACTAAGATGTTTTGTCCCTCTGTTATTGAGCTAAAGGAACTTTGGCAAATCAATCATGAATTTACAATCTCAGACTGAAACTAGGGATGGTTGAAACTCTTTCCTCATGGACATTTGAAATGTTGCCTTCCAGTTCCAACTCTATAAAAGCAGGAGAAAGGCATCATTTGGAGATGGACAGAGGTGCCATCTGGAAAACAAATGGACAACCAAGGAAGCCAGGGTAGAATCCAGCAAGGAAACCTGGCCAGGAAAAGGGGACAATTCCATGGCTTTGCAAAAGGTGTAAATGTGTAACCCTGGAGCAGTGACAGGCCATTGCTGCTCTGGCTGAATCGGGTGTTAAATTCTCCTGATCACATTCACATCAATGCCGAGCTCTTTTCCAAAATCCACCCACTGGGGAGCGAATAAAACCAGCATTTGTTTGCTCAGGATCACAACAGGAGAGGAAAGGGTTTCTAACTGCAGCATCCAGGCCGGTAAGGGTCTGCATTTAGCTTCCCAAATTACTCATTAGAACGACTTTGTAATTTTCTGCCCAAACTCTCAGCGCATGAAAATCTGCAGTTGGCTCATCTGCTGCGGATAGATGGTGATATTCCCTTTGGCAGCACCAATGTACCTGCTCTAGCCCAGACCTCTTTGAATTTAGCAACCTCAAAAGAGATGCTGGTCTTTTCCTGAAGTTTTCCATGTGCTAAAAGAGTTTTTGATGACGGACACCAAAAAAATGAGCCCACGTTGGCCATTGCTTTGCTGATTTTGAGCCGTGTTGTTAGCAGTTCGGCACGAAGCAATAAATACTGTGCTGTGGCCTGGCTGCCGACGGCTGGGTCCCTGCATTCCGAGCAGAAGTGCCTTACAGCCTGTTGGCTCGGCACACAGCAGCTCCTGCTCAGTCATTCACTCTGCGCTGTGCCCAGCACACGCCATGCTTGTGACAAGTGACATTCAGTCACTCCTCCCCGTTCTAAACAGGAGTTGTGTCTTTGAGGAGCAGAGCTTTGGATAATGGGATCATCCCCCAGTCTGTCCCTGCTCTCCCAAGGGAGGCATTAATGGAGTCAGGATCCTTTCCATTCAGTGCAATCCCTTTAGGGCAGCTTGGATCAGGTTGGGGTGAGCAGAACCAGAAAAGGAAAAGGTAATTTGCACCTCAGAATCCACAGGAAACACCATGGAAGTGAAAGGGTCTCTCCAGGAACCCTGGTGGGATTTGGGGCTCACGTGGATATTTTCAGAACGCAGTGGGGCAGTGAAACACACTGCACCTATTTCAGTCATGAAATTTTTATTTATTCTCATTCAGTTTGGGGCAATCCCGTGGGTTCTGGAGCCTGACTTTTGAGTTTTGTGTCTCCAGGCTGCTGGCACGAGACACCCACCATGTTTATAACCACATCTGCTGCCTCAGTGCGGGACACTGGTTTGTTTTGGAGCTGACAATAAGGGGTTAAGGAATGGGGTGGAATGTAAAAGCCTCCTGTTGTGTGCCCTGTTCTGCTCCTGTTGCTCTTTGCCACAGGAAGGGAAGATTGCGTGTGTTGGAAGTGGCAAAATGGTACTGTAAAATATAGGCCTTGGGATTTAGATCTCCTCCAGTTGTAAATGTGATGTGGAAACCACACACATATCACTTGTTCTACTACACACTAAAAGCTGATAGCACAAGGAATATTGGATTTTTTTTCCTTCTAACACCGGGGGGGGAGGCATAATTTTTTTTAGTCCCTTCTGTTTCTCAGGAAAACTTTGCAATGTCATCTGCAGAAAAAATACAGGGAATTGTTATCACAGAAAAACTTGAAATGCCACTAGTGAAAAAATCAGCATTTCTTTAAGCCCATCAGAGCTGGCAATATGAAGTGCTTTAAAGAAAAAAAAACCTGCTTTAATTATAGACAGTATCTCATACCTGCACAACAAGGTTTCCTCATGGGAATTAAACACTGGACTTATGTTTTTGCTGAGACAAATAAGACCTTCAGTGCAGGGAAATCACTTAATTCACACCTATGAAAAAATGACCACAGATCCAAATTTCTTGTTTCTGTTCCTAAGCAAGCAGGTCCTATGGGAAGCTGCGTCCAGCTCCTCATCCTGGATCCAGGGTGTTGTTTTATCCATGACACTGTGCTAGTTCCCTTCCCAGACAGGAAGAAAATCTGGGTTTATCCCCCTGATTGATCTCTTTTCCCCTTATGCCAGGAACGTGGGCTAATACTGAAAAGGACTCATTCTTTCTTGGTGTTATGAGCTGTAAAAAGATGTTTGGAGCATGTGATGAATGAGAGTTACACTCGTGTGCTTGTTCGTGGGCCTTAAAGCCCTGCCTGCATTCAGCCTGCACTGATGGGATTATTTTCAGTCCTTGATGCCATACATTTATAAGCACAAAATACTGTGCTTATTTGTGTCACAACGATATACAATATCGAGCCATAAAAGTGTGGGCAGGACTGCTGCTGTCATCTCCTCGCATGATTGTAGTTTTGTCTAGATCTGTGGAAAATGTGAAGCCTGTGCCAAGCAGGATATTGAAAGGATCACACAGCCACAGCCCACTGGGATGAAACACCCAGCAAGTTTCAGAAGAAATTAAATTAAACTATAGCCCTAATTGCATGGCAGGAAAATTCAACTCTTATAATTGTGGTTACTCTGTCTTAGAAAGGCTTTTAGTGTATCTTAAGCTGTAGAACAAATCCATTAGAAGCGTAACCTGGAAGGGACATTGAGGTCACCTTTCATTTCCCTGCTCTGAGGCCACACTGAGGAGGAAAAATTTCAATCTGTGTATTGTTTCAAAAATTCTGCGTGCATGCATGAGTGCCAAGGGAAGAGTTAGGGTTAATATATTATCAGTTTCCTGCTTTCAAATGTCAAAACACACAGCTTGAGCAGGGTCAGCAACATAGTCATATAAAGAAGAGAATGATGGCAATGGAACCCCATTCCGTTGGAAATGGAACCCCATTTTGGAAATAAATTGGAACTGGAAAACAATGCTAGAAACAGCGTGATAAATACGTGTGAATCAACACTTGTCAATGTGTTATTTGTGCACACTGGGATTTTGTTTCTCAGCCAGCCATGAGTAAAGCTCCATCTCAATCCGGGGGCCGTTTCCCTGCTCTCTCCACACTCAGGATCACATTGACTCTTGCACTGAACCTCGTGCAGAGCTCATGACAGATTCTGCTGCGTTAGTTACCCTTCAGCCCTGCAGCAGCCTTTGGGGAACACACACAGGAGGAGGCTCAGAGCACCTGCAATTATTACTGCAAACGGCTGAATTGGCCTCGCCAGGAAAAAAAAACGAATAAAAATTTCTCTCGTCAATTAATTTACTCAAATGCTTTTCTGCCTTGGTTGGAGATAGGCAGGCATGCAGGAACCGAGGCAGGAGCTGCCCAGGTGGAAGCTAAAGCTGTTTTTTGCTCGCAGCAGAGAGTTCTGGTCCTTTATCAAACTGCCTGACTGCACCAGTTCAATGCTTGTTCCAAAGTCACATCAGAGCGCTTGAAAATCTCAACGCACTTGCTAATTTTCTGCTTTGAATAGCTTAGGAGAGCTCACTTGTGCTGGGGTAACACAAAAGCAATCTTACACCGTGCCTGCAGCACACCAGAGCCAGGGCAATCCATCAGGGTGTTGCCAGCACTATTGATGTGGTCTGGGATGCAGTTTGACTTGAAAGATGAAGAGGAAATTAAGTATAACACAGTGATAATGGAATGATCAATGCTGCTTGTGCAGACTCTGGGAAGGAAGATATTCTGTCCGTGCTGGCCACGGGTGTGTGAGTGAGGTGATAAGTCTTATCTGAAATGCAAAGCTGAATGGAAGTCTTTAATACGGCAGAGTTAACACTGGGGCCTTACCGACAGAGCAGGAGACACAAGAAGGATGAGATGATGTCCCACACTCTCAAGATTCATAAATAGTTCTGGTGCTCGTCATGAATTCCCTTTTCTCAGTAGCCATGGTTCTGTTTTCTCTCACAAACACTGAGGGTGCAGAAGGGATTCATGGAGAAGTCCTTTTCCTCCAGCATTTGAGTAGCCTGGGTGCTGAACCAGAAATCTGTTGTCATAAACACTCTCCTTGTTGTTAAAAATCTGTTTTCCATGGGAAAAAGCCATCAGTTTGGGACAAGGATTTTTTATTTTTTTTAATAGGATTCTCTGTAGGAGTCTTCACTCAACAGGAAAATTTATGTTGAGTATTATGGCCCTCAGACTCACCTACCATGAAGCCTTTTGATAATAAGAGTTCCTGAAAACTGATCTGGGCAGGAAAACCTTTGTGTCCCACCTTGGGAATCCTCCCCAGTCAGAAGGACTGGCCTCTGTCTGCAAAATTCTGTTTGGGTAATGCCATTTGGAATTTTTGACGATGTTAATAGTCCCCATAATGGAAAAGGAGACTTCCGAATGTCTGATTGCTTATAGGATGTGGTATTTATTATTTATCCTGCATGCTTTTGTTGCTGGTTGTTGCTAAACATCCTCATCCTCACGGGTTCCTGTGCTTTTATGGGATGCTGAGTTCTCAGGAAGTCATTATGGGATTCATTAAGGATCTCCATCTATTTCCCATCCTTCCCTGCATGCAGGAGTTTCAGTGTCCCCCCAGCTATGTTATTTTGGCTTGTTGCAAAGCCCAAGGGATGGATTTCTGCCCTCTGGACTTTTTTTTCACAGCCAGTGAGGTCCTCACTGACAGCGTCTGATCCACTCTCTGAAACGTTCTTAGCTACTTTCCTCAGTAGTATCAGATTTTGAACCAGATAATGGGATTTCCTTATCCCAATCATATGGTTTAAAATATCTTGCGGGGTCAAAATTTCATTATTTTAATCTTCCATTGACCATTATATGAACTCTTGCAACTCACTGTGGCTTTTCTACAAAATTAAATTGCTTAGCAGTGGCTTGTACAAAATCTTTTTATAATATCCTTGAAGAGTCGAGAGCTTTCTAAGACAGGATCTTCTTCTAAAATTCCTTTTCCACACAGTAAACTTTTATTTCTTGGCATTACTGGCCATTCAGATGCTGTGTCCTTTGCCTTCGTTTTTTATTTAATGTTAAGCTGAAGTTCAAGCCATTCACAGAGCAATGAACATTTGGCTTTGCATTTCTGTGGATTCATTGTATAGAAAGTTTAATTAACTGAATATGTATCCACAGTGAGTCATATCAGCCTCGTAATTCTGAATTGCAGCAGTCTGAGCACCACCAGAGCAATTTTGGTTTTGGTTTGGGGGACACCAATCACTGCATTGTCCTCAGTGTTCTGAAACTGGCAGAATTTCAAAATTCTGAATTTCAAAAACCAGGAAGTTTTGAAGCAAACAGAAGAGAACTGAATTGATATTTGGAGAATCATTTGAGTATGGAAGGCAGCACCAAATTCAGAAATCATCAGAGTTTGAAAAGCCTTGGATGAGTGGGAATTTTCAGAGGGCACTACAGTGAACTGGGCACTCAGAGAGGAACTCAGCCTTGAGCAAGGGCTCCTCGTGAAGCTCCTCACCATCACTGTCCTCCTTGGGCTGCGTTTTCAGCACACTGTGAATAAATCTCAGTCTCCCAGATCGTGATTGAACAGACCTTTGTAATCCATTGCACGCAAAATTAGAGTTGTTGGGGATTTTCTTCTCTTTCCTTTACTTTGACAGGTTATTTCCAAGTATGTGCATTTTCAAACTGGATGCAGCCTAAGCCAAAACTCTGCAGTGTTTTCACCACAAATCTGGATTTGGTCAAACACATTATTTCATATTTCATGCCCCTGATTTTTACCATGCCTTCCCTTACTAATAGCAGTTAGTAAAAATCTCACAGAGCTGCTCTAATGATCCCATATCTTCAAAATGAGCAAGAAATAAATTCCAGCAGGAACTACACTAGGTCGATGACATGATTTAACTGAGCTGAGTCCTTGAAGAATTAGTCTGGTGATTATGGGAAGTGTCTTTTTAAATGAGGTAATTTGAAATTAAGTCTCTTTTCCACATCTCCTTAGCAAAGTCTGTTGTTCAGTCTGTGGCTCAGGTTGGTATCTGATGTTTAAAACAGCATTTCCCAGATGAGTTTAAAGTAATCTGAGACCTTTTCATTCTTGAATGCTACAATTGCAAAGAGATTAGGAAGCAGAGTGGTTAAAACGAGTTTTTTCCATTGCTAAAAAAGATACTGGTACATAATTCAGAACTTCTCAAAAGAGAAAATAATTTAAAAGACTGGAAGGCTGAAAGTAACCCACCTTGAGAGCCTGCCTGCTGTGCAGAGCACAGACTCCAGCTCCTGCAAGCTGCACTTCCCTTTGCTTTCTGAGGATATTCCACATGGATGGAATTCCTCCCAGATCAGGTGTTGTTGGATAAAAGTGAGCTGGGGAGCAGCAATGCAGCGAGAGCTTGGGTGTTCTGCTCTCTGCAGCTCACCCAGGCCAACAGGCAGCACAGCCATTCTCATTTAATAACAGAGACTGGGATTTTGGCTTTTCAGGGCTCTGCCTTTTACACTCTCCTAATAGGAATCATTAGGGATCCACTGAAATATCCCATTTATCACAGTAAATTTAGATGGCTGGTGGCATGAAGTGTTGTTCTGGGTCTGGGTCATGACTGCTGCTGGGCACAGGCCTGTTCTGGCTGGGTGAGGGGGCAAAGAGCTCTATTATTATTATTATTATTATTATTATTATTATTATTATTATTATCATTATCATTATCATTGTCATTATTATTATTATTATTACTATTACTACTATTTATTTATTTATATTATTTTAAAATTTTTATTCTTTTTATTATTATCATCTCTCAAGGCTGGTGAATAAGGCCCAGATTTTCCAGCAGCTGGGTGGACAGGAAAGTATCATCCAGGAGAAATGTCTGCCTCTTGAATCTGAGTTTAAATTCAGGACCAAGCCTTCATGCTTTTCCTTGGGTAAATCAGAAGTGTTTGAGCTCTTTCAGCCGTTCCAAATTGCAATTTTTTGCTTCTGCAGCTGACTGAGGCCAACTCCTATTAATGCTCTGTATGTGCCCAAGGAAAGGAAAGAGAGCTGGAGCTACACAGTGCTGAGGTCACAGGCAAATTACACTCCCACTGCACCCCTCCAGAATTATCACAAACCATTCCATGGTTTTCTCTCCTGCTGCACAGTTTGTGTCCAACCTGTCGTGGCAATCTCGCCCTGGAGTTGGAATGAACCTCAGCCTTTGGTGTCCATCCTCTGCGGGGAGGTTTTCAGCCTGACAGCCAAAAATCAGGCAGCTCACAGCACATGTCCAGTGGCTCGAGTTCCACGGCCTGGCTTTACAAATTGCGCTTCCATGATGTAAAATAAAGCAATTTATAACCATTGGAAGAAGGTACAAAGCTTCAGCGCACGCTGCTGGGCTGGATGTGTTTGCTAGGCTGAAAAGAGCTGCCTTCCAAAGGAACAAGGGCTCGTCCTGCTCTGTGATCCTGTGTCAGGGAGCACCAGGCTGCTCATCTTCCAGGTAGGTCTGGTTTGAATTCTGGCTTTAGCCATTTTAATCTGCAATGAAATGCATGGGTAGAGCTGTTCATTTGTTTGTCTCGCTCAGGCTTTTCTTATTATAAGGCTGCTTATCAGAAATAATAAATTCACGCACTTTTTTCTTCTGAAACACTGGCAAGGTATAATTATGTAATGATTTATTTTACAGCATCAAGACCAGGACTTGAAATATTTACTCAGAAAAAATTAGAAACCACGGAGAGTAATCAATCATTCACAACTAGAGAACTGAAATTCCTTCTGTGTCCTTTAGCAGACTGAGTACAGAATAACCTTGTTATTGGGACCTCTGACAGAGGCAAAGAACAAAACTCAGCCTTTTTGATTTCTAATGCCCTTTCAGTCTGAGCCTTATTAACACAGCTCACCCTGAGCAAGTCACAAACAGTATTCCAGCCTTTATAATGCCAAGGGATTTGTGGGAATGGGAACAATTTGGGACCCCAATTACTGAGCTATATGGCGTGTTGTTGGGTTTGGGGTTTTTTTTCTCACTAGTCAGATCTCCTCCAAAAACTTCCAGCCATGTTTGGGTTTTGGTGGAGGGATGTGCCACTGATTTTTGCCCGTGATCTTTCCCTCTTCTCCAGGCCGTGTGGGCATTCCTGATGGATTCCTGTCCTGGGAGAGTTTTCAGATCCCAGCCAGTCACTGCAAATTTGGATGCAAACAGAAAAACTTCTTATGGCTTTATAGGGGGAGACAGAAGTGGATTACAAATCCTCAGTGCTTTCTGCATAAAGAACTGCCCACCACGGAGCTGTAATGGATGGGAACCAAGCTGATCTGAGAACGAACAATCAGTCTGCCTCTGAAAGAATTATCCCTATTTTCAAGCCAGAATTTTCAAGTAACCGTAGATCAGTATGCAGAAAATTATTTTTCATATCTAATTTATGTTCAGTAAAAGGACCATAAAATTCTCCAGATTCTGCTTCTTCCAATTTCCAGCTGTCTCAGGAAGACTAAGAATTGCCACCATAACTCTAACTCCTGATGTGTGTTTAGTTAACAAAACACTTTGTTACATCACTCCAGAAGCCTTGACATTAATAGTCAATTCTTCAGCTTCTTCATTCAAGTGAATGGTGAGCTCAAAATAATAAAATACAATGGAATCGGTGTCGACCAAAATGATTATTCAGTGAAAATTTAAATAACTGAGCAGGCAGATAACCAGGCCTGAATCACAGAATGAGGTCGGCAGCTGAGATGGAAGCTGTTCCTGTTCCATAATTTCATCATTTCAGCAAGTTCTTGGGGTTTGTTTTGTAGCCTGTTAAAAACGAGGCATGGTTTTGTCATCGTTCTTGTCCCCTAAAAATGAGCAGCACAGAACAACCTCACACAGTTCAGTTCAGCAGTTATTCACTAGATGTGACAAAGTTGGTTGTGTTTATTTCAGTGGAGTTACGCTGGTTTACCTCAGCTGAGGATTTCAGAGCCATTGCCTTGGGTTTTCCATCAATTCGTGCAAACACAACAGTGAATGTGAATAAAAATTTCTGACCGTGTGGGTTTTGAGATGTGCTGTGCGTGGAAGGACTCTCAGCCTCATCTACCAAATATATGCAGGTGCATTTTGGCCAAAACACCCTAGAAATAATGCTGTTCTTACCTTGATTTTGGAATGGAACAGTCACTGAAATTCAAATGTTGCATGTAAAATTGAACAGATCTTCTGCCCTCTGATTTGGGGTCTCTTAGGAAAGTTATTTTCCAATGGAAATAAAACCCAATTCTGCCATTTTATTCAGGCTGCAGGAGCTTTCAGTCTTCCAAACTGGCTGTTTGCAAACAGTAATATCTGCTAAGTTCTTCCTCACAGCTTTTTTTCCTCTTGCTCCTCACTCCAGAGAAACATTTTCCAGATTTCCCTGCCACCGTGAGCTCTGTCATCTCACTGCAGGTCAAATGTAGTCCGTCCTTGCCTCTCTTTCCCTAGGAAATTCATTAGGGAGCCATGGAAGAGCTGGTAATTGGCTGTGAGTGACTTGCAGCAGATGTTAAATATTGCAGCACTGATAGTTTTGCACTTTGAGATGTGAAATTCTGAAAACCTCATCATTACTGACGAGTGGTTACTCTCATTGGAAGGGACTGGATGGAGGAACTCAGGAGATAAGTTAGCAAGTGAATATATGAGCTGATTAATAAAAATTCCACGCCAGCCCTTAGCCTGGAGCATCCTGAATTCAGAGCCAGCTCAGAATCTCAGTTATTTATGCAGTGATGTTCAACACCGACCTGAAACTACAAACCCAAGAGGTCTCCCCTGGGCTCCCTGAGCGCCGATTTGGTTTGTGTTTCTCCAGAAGAGCTACAAGGAACACAAATCGGGCACCACAAGTAGGATGTGCAGGAGATGGAGAGCAAAGCAAAACAGAGATAAAAGGAACACGGACTTTTAAGCCTGTTGTAATTTGCCTAATCCCGTTGAGAGGAATGTTTCATGTACTTTATTTCGGATAAGTAGTCTTAACATTTTTCTCCTGCAGATTACCGCTCCGTGCCTTGTCAGTCCCAGGCTCCAGGGATGGAGAGCTGTGTGCTGCCAGACTGACAAGGAATATTCAAATTAATTAATTCAGGAAGTCAGAGCTGGCTCTGTCCTTTCCAGAGCCTAGCTGAAGGGGAGGCTCTGCACAGCCTTAAACCCCCAATCCTTCCCCATCCTTTCCTAGCAGGTCACTGCATCCCTGCCAGAGCTTCCCTGGGGCACAGAGCAGCAACTGCTGGGTCTGATTTGCCCCAGGCAGGCCCAGAGACACTTCAGAGACACAGTCAGAGCAGTGCGGATTTGCTTTATTCACCACTCCGGGGGTGAGGATTCACTCCTCCAAACACACACACCCAGCACTGCCAACACACAATATTATGGTAACACTCATGAATATTCATCACATTCCCCAGGATGGGAGTGGTTATACAAATAAATCATTAATAACATTAGCTGTGTGCCATGCATGCGCTGTGTGTCCTGGTGGTCTCTGGGGTCTTCTCGTGATGAAGATCTGTAGTCTCCATCACAGTGCACTTTTCCCCTTTCTCTCTGGAGCATGGGCAGTCCTTGGTGGGTGATTCAGGGTTTCTGTGCTGGCCTCGGACAGATTCTTGTCCCTCTGATTTTGACAAGATTAAGGGAATCCTGTTTTTCTAGGTTTTAGAATTCACATATTCTGTCTCTCAATAGTTAACTTGAGTCACCTATTGACCACTCCTTTCTCAGGTCCAGACATGGCCACAGGGAAGCTCTGAGCCTCCCAGAGCCCTCCATGGAGGTGCCTTTGATCCCAAGGAAGGGCCTGACCCCATGCACCCCTCCCAGGATCCCGAATTTTAGCAGCTGCATCTGTTTAATTGGGGCTCTCAGCAGAACTGGGAGCCTGGGGGGAGGAAAACATCACTCAGATATGAATTGCAAATATTTTAAAGTGTCTCTCTCTCCTGGAGAAAGCCTTCCAAGGGCTGAGATATTTGTGCTGCTCCCGTTCCAGGTCTCCTGCACTTGGAGGAGTTTCTTCCTGCGCAGGAGAATATTTAATGGAAGCATATAATAGATCTTATATACTTAAGAGTTTAATATGTGGCATCTCTTTGTTGTGCAGCAGGATAATAAACATTTCTCAGAGCTACTGAAGATATGTGTACATTTCAAAGGCTATTTTAGACCATTTCAGAACTTTCTGCATGAGTTGAGTGCCAAACACCTGGATTCTTTTTTGTTGATAGCTCTCCAAGGTCCCTTAAATGCTAAAATCTCTTTACAAAGTCCAAAACCTAAGCCACCTTTCCAAATCTTAAGCATTTTCTAGGAGTTTCTCTGTGTTTTGTGTTCCCAAGAGCTGTATTTATCATTGTCACCTTTACCTATCTATCCTGAACACCACTGATACTTTAATAGAGAACTTGGTGAGAGATGCTGCTGAAAATGTGCTAAAAATAAATGGCAAAGCTGATGCAGGATTGTATTGGGAGGTTGGCTCTAAACTCACCATCTTTCTCATATTAAAAAAAAAAAAAAAAGGGCATTATTTAAATATCTTGCTAAGTTATCACTTCTCTCAGCATTTTGTGAGAGGTTTGCTGTCACCTCTTCAGACTCTGCAAATCCCTTCAAGCAAAACCTTTCCTAGTTGTGTCAGACTCTGACCACCAGTGCAACAAGAAAGTCGCCTGATTTATAGAAAAATTCATTATTATTATTATTACTATTATTATTAGTTCTAAGATGTCAAAAAAAATAACAACACCACTGATTTCTGATCCCTGCTGTTCTGTACGCACACTTTTTATAAAATGCATTATTTTGGAAGAGGCCGATGTGAAAATATCGCTGTTGAAAAAAAGGTCACCTTACCAAGATAGCTTTTGAGAACCTGGGAATCCTTTTTCCTGAAAAAGAAACAAAGCGTTTTTGCCCTACTTTTCTGAAGATTAGCTTTTGTTTAATCTCCCAATCTTCTGGCATCCTGAATCACTGACTACTCTAATAACAACATACTACTTAATCCTTATGAAACATGTAGTGATAATTCAGCCTAAGAAACAATTGGTGCTTTACTTTTAGCTGCCAGCTAAAGACTTAAGCTAAACTTTCAGCTTTTACAGAAAAAAAAAAAATGTGAGGGGTTTTTTTCCTCTATTCCCCCCCCCAAGTGAATTCTCTAATCATATATTCCCAGTTATTTTAGGTATCTTCATCATAGATGTCAGAGTTTTTACTGTGTTTTATTTTATATTCTCTTAGAGCAGACCGAAGGTCCACCCTTCCACTTCATCATTAAACAAGGAAGAAAAGAAAGCCTGTTAATTACAGGTGGTGTTTATATCTAAAATTCTGATCTCACTTCACATAAATCAACAACATTTGTTGTCTTTGGAAGAAAACAGCTGTTCTGTTTAAAAAAAAAAAACCAAACAAGACAGGAAAAGGTCTGCAAAATGTCATTAATACTTTCTGATTATATAACTAAATGTTTTTGAGAAAAGAATGGACCTGCAGAAAAGCAGTGAGGAGTAACTCTGGGTCAGACTTCGATTCCATCATTTCAGCATCTTCACGTGCAGCAGAAATCTATAGGCCAGACTGGGTGATCAAATTCACATTTGCTCTTACATCACTGACTTGAAATCTCCCTCGGTTTTGTGGTTAGATTTTTAAATCTTCCTTAATTTCAGCAGAGATTTATCTGCAGAGGAAAGGCTGAGGTCTGAAGATCAATTATTTTTGTTCTTTCTCCCCACCCACCTTTTCAGGAGTAATTTGTTTGCCTTTCTCTAAGCTCGCACACATCATTTGCAGATGATGAAATACTTGACTGATTTTTAATACTTCTGTAATTTGGTCCACTTGTTCTCATACATGAAAAGAGAAGCAATTTGTTTCACCAGGAAGGTTTTCAGCCCTTAGCTGGAGCTTCCACTCTGGAAAGGCACACACCAATGACCAAATCTATTTGCTGCTTTTGGTGTGAATCCATTGTGGACGAGGGCTGGGCCTGAGCTTTCTGTGCAATTGATGCCTCTGAGCTGTGAAGAGACTCAGGATAAAGTGGGAGACAAAACCTGACTCTTTAACAAGGGCCAAAAAGCCCAGAAATTGCATAACACAGCATTCCTCTGCTGCTCTGTGTCCTGGGAGATTCACTGTGCCATTCTTCCTCCCTGAGGACATTATTTTCCACAGATTTGGATGAGTGCCAGCTAAAGCTTTTCCCTTTTTCTTCTTCCTTTCGGTTCCTTGCACAGAGACACAGAGCCCCAACAAGAGAGACATGGCTGAGTTAATTAATGAGGCTGGGGGTGAAGGCCAGCCAGGATCATTATAAATTGTAGGAGCAGGAGCAGTTTGGGTCTCCTGGGGAATTCTGACACTCAGGGCTGGGGGGTCAGCGTGCTGGCTGATAAAAGGGCAAAAAAATCTTCTTTTCTGTAGAGAATTCAGGCCGGAGGAAGTGACCTGGGTTTTCTCCATCAATCTTTAAAGTTAGAACCAGTTTCTGCTGCATTATTTGTTGGTTGAGGTTTTCAGGAGTTCCTTCTGAGTGCTGGAAGAACATATTGCATACAAGTTATGTCTGCTGTGAGACACTGTGGGTTTAATTAACTTCGGTTTGAATTCTCTGAATGTAGAGGCAAAGCAGGCCTGAGGCCCCGTGTGCTGAGAGCTGCCCAATATCCTTATTTTGGTAGCTGACCACAGCTCCTGTTCCTTCCAATCCTATTTACAAGTTTTGTTTCCAGCAGAGCCCTGGGCTAATTAATCTGCCTGGTGCCACCTCGGTGGTAGCTTGACAAGGTGCTGTACTGGGGCACATCCAATTCAAGAACTGCAAAAATCAAATTCAAAACTCCTTTGGAAAGAAGTTCTTCCCCTGAACTGCATCATCCGTGTGGGAATTAACCTCTCCACGTGCAGCTAAAGGCAAACACTGCAGGCAGCTGGTGTTCTGTGGGTAATACATGGAATAAACATACCTGGCTCTGAGATTGGCTCAGTTTGTTAGAACATGGTGCTAATAACGCCAAGAATGTCGGTGTGATCCCCATTCACTTCAGAGCTGGGCTCCTTGTGGGTCCTTTCCAACTCAGAATAATCTGTGATTCAAATTTTAATTTTTTTTTTAATTTTTTTTTTTTTTTTGGTCCCTTAACAGCAGCAGGATCCATTCAAGCCCTCTGGGTAAACCTGAATAAAACTTGATGTAAATTTGCAATCTCGCCTTCATGCTAAGCTACCCAATGTATTTTATTGTTCATTTCACAGCTCTCAGAACCTCAAGGCGATGCAGCACCTGTAAAATCTCGAGCCTGGTGAAGGATGTCTCCAGTTAAGCACGAGTGCAAGGCTCTGCTGAGCTTAGAAATCTGCTCAGGTTTTTGTGGTTTCTGCTACATTGCCATGCAGAGGAGCTCAGAGATTTGTTCTAGGGGGGACTGCAGAGCAAAGCTCGGGTAAAAGGAGCTTACAAGAGGGGAGAACTGCAGATAAAGGCAGGACACAGATCTCAAGGTGATTCTGGGGTAAATTGGAGCATTTAGAATGCCAAAGGATCCAGCTGGTGACTGGGGAAGGCACTAGAAAAGCTCAAGCTGGATTTGTTGGAAACGTTGGAAAGCAACATGGAATGATAGACAAGGAGGAATGGCTTTAAACTGAGAGAGGAGAGATTTCGATTAGAAATAAGGAAGAAATCCTTCCCTGTGAGGTGGGCAGGCCCTGGCACAGGTGTCCAGAGAAGCTGTGGCTGCCCCTGGATCCCTGGCAGTGTCCAAGGCCAGGCTGGACAGGGCTTGGAGTGACCTGGGACAGTGGGAGGTGTCCCTGCCATGGCAGGGGTGGCACTGGGTGGCTTTAAGGTCTCTTCCAACCCAAACCAGTCTGATGCAGAAGCAGGGCACTCCCATCTGCTGTGGGGATTCAGAGGCTGCAGACATCTTTTTGAGCCTTTGGTACCCCATTCAATGAACTCTGACTTGGTAGTTCAAATGTTAACAAAATAGGAGAGATTCAATAAAAGGGGACAGCACAGTGACCTGACAGAGCTGGGCTCAGATCTGTATCTGCTCCGCTTCCCATCCCTGTGTGCTTGGCTTCCTGGAGAGGCTGCAGCAGAGGGAGAAAATCCTGCAGCAGTGGGAGAAAATCCTCGGCACGGATGGCTGAACATTGGCTCAGCCCCAGAGCCTGTCCTGCACATTCAGCCGCGCTCCCCGGGATGTGTGGAGCATATGTCGATCAGACGCTTCCTCAGGAATTTCCTTCAGTCTGGAAAAGTCACCGAGTGGCTGTGCTGGAGCGGGGCCAGGGTGAAGTTACAGAGGTTCGGAGAAGTGCAGCTGCAGGTCACAGCTGGGAGGTGGCAGCTTGAAAACTGCCTGCTCTGGCTCGGTGGAATTGCTGATCCTCCTGCAGCCAGCGAGGGGAAAATGGATTGAAGCCCTGCAGTGCAGGAAAGGGAAAAGGGAGAAGGGAGAAGGGAAAAAAAGGGGGAAAAAGGGGGAAAAAAAGGGGAAGAAAGGGGGGAAAAGGGAAAAAAAGGAAAAAAAAGGGAAAAAAAGGGAAAAAAAGGGAAAAAAAGGGAAAAGGGAAAAGAAAAGGGAAAAGGGAGAAGGGAGAAGGGAAAAGGGAAAAGAAAAGGGAAATGGGAAAAGGGAAAGGGAAAAGGGAAAAGAGAAAAGGGGAAAGGGAAAAGGGAAAGGGAAAAAAGGGAAAAGGGGAAAAAGGGAAAAGGGAAAAAAGGGAAAAGGGGAAAGGGGGGGAAGGGAGGGAGGGAGGGAGGGAGGGAGGGAGGGAGGGAGGGAGGGAGGAAGGAAGGAAGGAAGGAAGGAAGGAAGGAAGGAAGGAAGGAAGGAAGGAAGGAAGGAAGGAAGGAAGGAAGGAAGGAAGGAAGGAAGGAAGGAAGGACTATATCTGTGACAACCCAAGAGCTGCAGAAACTGCAGTAATTTTTGTGGGCAAAGCCCCAGGTTTCATGAGGAAAAATCCCCATTAGTACATGTCCCTCTAGACCTGCTGCCCTGCAGGCAAACACAGCACCTTGGGACAATTTCCATGCAGATTTTGGCAGGGTTAAGCTCTGTGCAGACTGTTCAGTGCCACTTGACTCACCCACCACATCTTACAACAGGAAAGTTTCCCAAAGTGAAACAAGCTTGATTATTCAGCAGAAAAGCAGTTATGAGAAATGAGTACCTCGCTCAGTGTGCTGGCCCAGGACTTTTTGGCTGTTTGTTCTTGCTCTCGGAATAAAACAGGAGGATCTCATCAATATTGGCAGTCCTCAGTGGTGCTTTTTAGCCAGAGCTGAGGCAGCAAACAGCCCTGACTGTGCCAATTTCTCTCTCAGATGGATGTGCCCTTGAGGAGCAGCTTCAGCACCTCCTTGTAGCTCTAGCTGGAGGATATTCTGTCACATACACAGGGATTGCCTAGTAGTTTACAGGCTTTGGTTGACCCTTTGGTGGACTCTTTTTTCAGAAACAGAACAAATCAAGAATTGCATCCTTTTTTGTTCTTGTTTCCCAGCGGAATCAGCCCTCCTGAAAACGTTTGAAGACCTTATGAAATTACCTCCACTTGGAAATGCAAGTGTTTGGGAGTGTTCTGTGTAGATATTATATTTATACAATCAGGATGTATTATAAAACTACAGTGTGCAGTGGTGGAGAATGGATAAAAATGGAATACAAAGGCTGGAGGTCACATCTGGGTTTGCAAATCTTGTGAATGGGTTGCAGGACTCACAATTCAACAAAATGTGTGAACCTGGAGTGTTGATCTCTGCGGTAAAAGAAAGGTTGGTCTTTCTCTACATCCTCCTGGTTGATTTTTTGGCATTTCAGAGTCCGTCAGTGGAGGCTGAGGATGACAGAGAACACACAGCAGTGATGGCGAAGTGCTCACAGCCTCCTGCCGAGCTGTGCTGAGTTGGGCTCAGCCTCTGGATTTTGGGAGAACTCAGATTTACAGCACACCTGGGCTGCTTTTCTTTCTGCCGCTGCTATCCCACGCTGAGGCAGAGGCAGGCAGGAGAAACATCTGTGAGAACCTGTGTTACTTCAGTCAAATGAAGTATAGTCAAGTATAAAATTTAACTACCTTATCATAGTATTTAGTTGCACTTTTTAGAGCTTTCAGTGTACTGGGTGATTGAAGCTCTCTAAACTTTCAAAAAGCTGGAAGCACTTAGCACAGGAATTATCCCAAATCCTGCAAAAATGGGTCTTTAATTTGCTGTTAATTCAATAAACAGTGATTAAAGACCAGCAAATTTATGCTATTGATATATTTTGCTCTTTTGAAGATAATTTGAAACTTATTTTTCTTCCGTGTAGTGTTCTCTTCAATATCCTTGCTCTTGAAATGCATTTCTGTGTATTTTTATTGTTGTTTAGAATTGGGGTTTTTTTAATGCCACTTGCATAATAACTCAGAGGAATGGACCCTTGTTACAGTTTTATTCAGAAATGCATCGTTTCTGGAGTTTTAAATTCTGTTGGAACATTTCTCAAACTCTGAATCTCTTCTGGGATAAATCTCTTTGACCTTCAATTTTCCTCAGATATCTTTGTATCAGCATGAAATGAGTTTAATTTGTTGAAGCATGCACACTCACACCCTAATGAGCTGACAGTGTTATCTCGATCAGCTCTGGAAATGGCTGTTCTAAATCCTGCCAGCCCCATTCAAGGTATGAACCCTTGAATCCGACTTGGAATTACAGATGGAACAGGTTTCACCCTCTCTTTTCTAAAAATATCCTGTAAAAATCATAGTAATTGTGCTGTAGGACTCTATTCATGAATCTTTTGTGTAATAATTTTTTTTTTTCTTTAATCATGAGCTCGTAGCTTTTCGTCTCTCTGGGGCTTAGAAATTTCCTGGAGTTTGTTGTCTTTGAGCTGAGCCGATTTTTATGAAATTCTCATTTAAGAGTCTCTCAGAGGTAGAAAACTCTGACTAATTTGGTGTGGAACAGGACAGCTCAGAAAGCTTCGGGACAGGTAAAATAAAACATCAGACTAATGGAAACACAAATTATTTGGGAAAGCAGATCCTCAAGGCGTGAAGCCTTACAATTCTTACCTGCTTTGTTGCTCTGGTGAAGACAGTTCAAAACCGGAGATTTGCAAGTGAAACTTTAGTTAGAAAATTTTAATGGCTATTTTGTTAAAAGAGGGTGTAAGGCACTTAAAGAGCTGTTGATTGAAGAACATAAAAGCACTTTTTTTGTTTTATTAATATCCTCTATTCGTGAGTGCAACCCAATTATCTTTAGCATTTCTCACACGCTGCCTTTAAGGTTATGAATTTTAATACAAAATTCCTTGAACTTTGTCTAGCAAAGGAACAATTCCTGGTGTGGGCTTCCCAAATGGGCAGGTGAAACCAAGAGAAGCCATGGAATTAGGAAAGGATTTAATCTGTCCTGTCTGTCTGGGGAGGGATGGGGGCCTGCCTGTTAAAGACAAATGATGGAACATCAGCAAATGCTCCTGCAGTTTGTCTGAAATAAAGTGGAACATCCTTGGGTTCTCACAGAGGCTTCACTGCCCTGCAAGTTCCACATTAATTGTTCCTTGTCTGCTTGAGCTTCAGGCAGGAGAAAAATTCTGTATCGCTCCATTTGCTCCTACTGAGAACAGTCAGTCTCTTGAAAGCTGATGCAATGATTTTGAAGAAGCTGAAACCAAACCTGTTGGCTCAACTGACTGCTTAATGTCTGGCTGAACACTAGAGCTGCAAAGCAGGAAATTTGGAAGACATTACGACTTAATTATATGCATGTCTGGAGTTCTGTGCTAATACATTAAGTCCTAAATGATTTTTTTAAACAAAATCGTCAGGTATGAAGCAGTAGAGCTTTCCATTAAAATTGGAAGTGTTGTTTCAGGATGATTATGTTTTATTACTGATTACTGATGGTGTAGCAGGATGGAACTTTCAGAGGGCAAACACCTGAAGGATCTTCCACAGCCCTTCCCTTCTTGATATGTGCTTGATTTTTACGGCTGCTGGAGCTATGGCAGGAATCAAGCATGAAAATAATGAAATCTGAGTTGGATTTGTATCCCTCTTGCTGAATGTGCTGCAATAATCTGCCGAGGTGCTCCTTCAGCACTTCTGCTCAGTGCTGATAATCCAGCCTTGGGTTTTGAGTGAGTTCCTGTGGCTGTTCAGATCGCAGATCTTCCTTACAAGCTCTGGATTAGGCTTCCCCCCCTCTATGAGCATAAGGGAATTACAGGAGCCCTAAACTTTGGGGAAAATAACTTTTTTGAGAGCTGTCTCCTCTCAGAAGTGAAATGGTAAAGACAGGAGCACAGAGGGAGGGGAAACACCTCGGTTCTTTCTCTTCATCTCTTTCTTGTGAGCATCATTTTAGTCATCCAGGAAAAACAAAATAGAGTAACGCAGAGTGTGAGGTTTCATCCTAATATTGCAAATTAAGGACTGGAATTTCCCAAGCAGATCTGCAGAAAGCAGATTCCATTTAGGAAACATGACTTTTACTTCAGCCTTTTATCAGTTTTAACTTCAACACGCGTCTAATAATTTATTACGTGTAGAAGTAAAAACTGGGAATGTGCTGTACTTCTTCCTTTCCTTGACCTTCTAGGTTTTTTTCATCATTATTTATAGATTCCTGCAATGTATTAAAATAACTTTCTGAACCAAAAAAAAAAAAAAAAAAAAACCAACCCAAAAAAAACCAATTTGAGAAAATCTTTCCTGGGAAAAAAACAGAAGGGACATGCTGAGTGTAATTTCTGTCAGCAGATGTGCTTAATTGATCAAAATAAATGCAGAACAGTGTTTGGGTGTGTTTGAAATAAAATTGTTGACCAATGCAAGTTTTAAATAGTTCTGCTATAATTAATGCATAGCATATGCAGTACACTCAGTGAATTCTTTTGCAGTTTGCTCCTAAAATAAAACAGTGTTCCCTCAATGAATTTATGGGACTGAATAAACCTGGTAACTTTATATTACGAATATTAGTGACTGGATGCAAAGACAGGTGAAAGCAAATTTCAGGAGTTCTGAGAGTAGGCTGAAATAATAAAATACTGAGAATCTATGAAACTAAAGGAAGCTAATTACTGAAATAATAATATGGCCAGCTTATGTAATGCTCCTCTGCCAGAGGAACTGGTGAAAGTCAAAAAGGAGAAGCAGCTGGAGGAGAGCCGGGAGGTAGCAGGGCTGCAGAGAAACCTGGGACAGTCTGCAGAGCCCCTGAGGAAATGAGAGTTCGGTCAGAGCAAAGGTCTCAACCCCTCGGTGTGATTCCAACATCAAAGATTCCAGCATTTAGCCCCTGAGCAAAAGCCATTCCCTGTGTTTTGGGTCCAGGTCAGAGCATCAGGAAGGGTCCTGTGTTGTGTTCTCATGTGCCTCCCACGCTCTGGGCGCAGAGCAGGATTTATTCCCCCAAAAGGAGCACGGTGGGGATTTCTGCAGGTTCCTACAACAACAGGAGCTGTTGCTGTGTCAGAGCATCTCCAAAAAAGAGATGGAATGCATTGGCGAGGGCTGAACAATGTGGTTGGTTTTCCCTGGGTGATGGGCTCTGCTCCTCTGCAGTTTCTAGGATTTCGATGCAGGGAAAAAGCTTTGAGCTGAGAGAAGCTGAGTGCCAGGGAGTTGAGCTGCTCTTTTAATTAAAGCTGGTTATGAAATGATACCATCTTGGCAACAACAGTGTCTGCTAATTGTAACTGCTTGTTCTGAATGTGTTATTCAGTGGAGTTACACAGGCACTAAATGTTCCTCCCAACATATCTTTCCCTCCCCACTAAGGCAGTGAATCATGCAGGACTTTTTCTGTGAAACCTGTGCAGCCCAGGGCCAGCTATAGGAGGAGATGAAGTTAAAATCAGAAATGCGTGTGATGGTCAAAATTCTGCTGGAAGTGCAAGCACTCACATCCCTGTCCAACACTGGTGCTTTGTTTTACCTCTGTTTTTCAGCACATTCTTGGGTTGTTTTGGAACCTGCGCAGGGTTAAAAACTCAGCTGAGTCAGGGTTTGGATTGCTGTCACTGTCCCCAGTCCCACCCACATCGCAGAGCCTGTTGGACATGGAGCTGTTCCAAGCACTTGGGCAGTAAAACCCCCGGTGTTTTACCAGATATCTGCATTTTTAGACCACCTGACTGTGTTAATTTTGTGTGCAACCATGTTGAACTAACTCCCGAACTAATAAGGAAATTGTTAATTGGAAAAAACAAATTAGCTGCCCTAGCTGACTGTATTTCCAAAGCGTGTGTCAGTGGGAGAAGTGCCTTTTTTAAGCTGCAGCGATTCTGCATCAGGATTTGTGTCCCAGCAGCCACCAGGCAGCAAGCTCTGAATTGGGCACTGCCAGGACACAGGGGCAGAAATGGTTGAATATTATGGCAGTGTGCAATTGCTTTTCTAAAGAAACCAGAATTAATTGTGAAAAATACAGAATCTCCAGAGAAATGGGTGGCATCACCATGCACAGGACCCTGGAGAGGTTCATAGTCCAGACCAGGATTTTGCCTGGTTTACCATCTCAGTGGACCTACTGCACAGAATTCCTGGCCAAAAAATAAATGTTAATTATGAAAAATAAAAAATCATGAATAAACCAGCAGAAATTGCAGTCTTTACGTGGCAAATGCAAATGCCTGTCATCTAGAGTCAACTTGTTTCACCGGTGTTGGAACATCCCCGTGAATAATCCGCTGCAGTTTCCCTGGTTTGAATCATAAGGTCAATTGCAAGATAAACCCAAGAGATTAATTCCGGTCACGTCATCCCAGTTGTGCCAACAACTGTGCTTTTCTGGGCCTCGGCTGGGCAGGAGGGAGGGCACACCAGGGCTCCCAAATGCCTGCAGGAAGCTGCAGAACTCCACAGGGGACTGGGTTTGTATTCCAGGTGGGAGATGGGACAGCGCCTGGAAGTGTCCCCAGGTTCCCAGTGGCACCAGGATGGGCAGGAGTGGTGCCTGCCAAAAGCTGGTGAATGGTCACTTCACTGAGCTTTGCACCATCGCAAGGTCATGGGGGCCTTGGCAAGGTTTAAGAAATGGAGTAATGAAGGCTGAAAATCTGATTGAAAACTAATTTAGGCCTTGATTAATCTCAGCGCTTAAAGATGTGGCTGAAATTCATCGTGTCAGAGTGCCGTGGGTGTCGAGAGGGCTCTCGTGCTGTGCCTGAGCACAGCTGGCCTTGTGACCTGGCGTGGAATTCACTGGCCAAATTCACACCACCTAAAGGGTCAAATTGCACTAACCCATCCACACTGTCCACAAGGAGCATTGCTGACCTCTGCAAAGCCCTGGTGCTGCCTTCTGGCAATACCTGGGCATCCCAAAGGGGAAATCTTCCATTCCCACTAGGAAATCACTCCCACTGCCTCTCTGGCAATCATTCACCTCATTCTTTACTATTTTTACCTTCGGATACTTCTGAGCTATCATCTCATTTTCAATTAGTCTCTTTCTCATCTTTCTTCCGGAGAAACCATCACCATTCAACAAAAAATATAACACCAACGCTTTTTGATATGGTCAATAAGCTTGGGCTTCTTTTATTCCTCATTTTTATTTTAAATAAATATATGAAAAAGAAGTTTGAAGACTTTTGCTGTCTAGTATGATATGTTTACAGTCTGCAGACCACAACTGCATTTCAAGCAAATGCTCTTGCCAACAGTATTTGTTTTATACAAAGCAGTGCAATTTGTTAGTAATTGATTGATCGTCTGGCTACAGGCAAACTTTGAAAGCTGTCACATACAGTGGTTTTATTTTAAGCTTGTTACTGGCTTTAAGTACAGAATTGGGATTTGTATCTGTATGGTGGATGAGCTTTGGATAACCACACTGGTGTGTAGCCCTGAAAAAATGTGTCCTAACGCCTGGCTTAGGTTACTAATTGCAAGAACATTGGAAACTCAAAGGCAAATAAAATAACAAGTGTGTTTGTGCCAACAGAAGCTGGTTTGGTGGTTAGTCATTCAGTATTAGGTGTTCAGCAAGATGCATGAGTGGCAGAGACAAAGTTTAATCTTAGTAGTCATAGAGAAGAATGAGCATTTATCACTGAATAAACTCTGCCTTTTTACATTCTCCCAACCTCCAGCTCGGAGGGATTTTTTGGAGCTGGCTCTGTTGGGCTGACTGCTGCTTACACCTACGCCAGGAGAGAGGAGAGCGCTGTGACCTACGCTGCTGCTTTGCTCTGTGTGTTCTGCCGACGCTCGGGCGCGCCCATTTCTGTCCCTGCTTTTGGGAACGCCGCAGCAGGCTCAGTTCCCCGTGTAGATGTATTTGATGGGGGAGGCCTGTCCCTCCAGCCCCAGGCTGTCCGTCTCGTTGAGGGTGTCACTCTCCCCAGAGCGATTGGCGTTTTTCGCCCGGTTCAGCCGCGACTGCAGCCGCTCGTGCTCCTTCCGCAGCTCAGAGTAGGAGTGGGAGAAGGTGTGAAATATGGACGTGGCGGGGAAGGACATGATGAGGATCCCGCTGAGGATGCTGCTGAGAGCCACCATCTGGCCCGGCACGCTACGCGGCACCATGTCCCCATAACCCACGGTGGTCATGGAGATGATGGCCCACCAGTAGGAAGCGGGAATGCTGGTGAACTCCAGCACCCTGCCGGACTCGTTCTCGGCCAGATAAACCAGCGGGGAGAAGAGCGTGACGGCCACGCACAGGAAGAGCAGCAGCAGCCCGAATTCCCGCGTGCACTTGCGGACGGTGAGCCCCAGCGTCTGCAGGCCCAGCGAGTGCCGGGCAAGGCGCATGACATAGAGGATCCTCAAGGCACGTAAAACCCGCAGCACCAGCCCCACCTTCTCCAGGTACGAGCTGCTGCTCGGCCTGTCCTCCTCCTCACCGGAGTCGTCCTCGGAGAAGATAAGCGAGACGTAGTAGGGGGAAATGGCCAGGAAGTCGATGATGTTGAGGGGTCCTTTGAAGAACTGACACTTGCTCCTGGCCTGGATGAAGCGGAGGCAGAACTCCAGGGAGAACCAGGCCACGCAGACGGTCTCGATGACGAAGATGTAATAGCACTTCTGGGAACACTCACCCTGACACGGAGCAGAGGGGGAAATAAATAAAAGAACAGACTGTGAGCCAGCAGCCAAAAACATTGTGGGAGAAGCAATATGGGTCTGCCTGAGTCACGGGTGCCAGAGATAAACAAATCCCAGCTCCCAGGTAGTGTGGCAGCTGTCCTTCGATGGTGTACAGACAATATTGAGCACGTGAAATGTCTGAATAAACAGATCTATCCACCTGCTTCATTTTGCCGTGTTGCTTCTTGCAGCCTACATGAATGAAACCCATCTGTGTCTACAGTCCTGGCACGCAGGCTGTTAGTCCCGAATAATTCCCACTTTCTGCTGCACTTGGGAGCAACAAGTCCTTTTGTTCAGGCGGTGGTTACAGAATTGGCCAGCTGAGGTTCCCCCACTACGAGTGTGTTTTACCCTTCCTAACCCTCGGAACAATTTAGCTCTGTAGCACCATTTGGGGATTTTCCCTTTCTGCACAGCAAACTGCCGAGTCCATATTTTACCTCGGAAATGAAACACCGCAAAAAGGCTCTGCATGCAGGGCCAGGCTGTGGCTCCATTTGCAGGCAGTGCTGGAGTGCGCTGGTGTTTGCAGAGCTGCTGACTGGGCTGGATGAGATTGCCTGCAATCAGCACTTGTGTTGTGCAGTGCTCACTCTTTCTGAGCCCTGAATTATTTGTACAGTGCAGCCTGGACTCTGCACAGACCTGCCTCTGGTCACTCCACTGATGTGGCCTCTGAATTATTCATTGCTGCCCTCGAGATTTATTTTATTTTTTGTTAACTGGGCTGAATTTCCAGTACATCTGTTATTTACCTTTGTACCTTTACAGGTGACACTGCTCTCAGATCATCACTTTCACTACTCCTTCCGTAGAAAAGAAAAGAAATTTTGTTTGCTGGAAGTTTTAACCATTAGGATTTAGGGCACTTTCTGAATTGAGTGTGAAATTTCAAGGTGTAGCAATGTAGAGACAGGTTGGGAGATATTTAATTCTTGCCACCCTCGGTGACCTCAGCATTCCCTATGGAAATTTATATGCACTTAGAGAAGGCAATTTCTGCTGTCAGCATAATGAGAACATGCTCATTGACTTCACATTGGGAGATGGATTTCATCCCATGAGTTTGTATGTGAATGTTTTATATATTAGGAACATTTGTATACATTATGGAATGCACCTGATGTGATTTATGTAGAATATCCTCTTTAAACATTCCTCATCCTTTTGAACATCCTGTTCAAAAGCAGCAAATATTGAAATAAGAGGGGGGAAAAGATGAAATATTAAGCA
Source organism: Acanthornis magna (assembly GCA_036785705.1). NCBI lineage: Eukaryota > Metazoa > Chordata > Aves > Passeriformes > Acanthizidae > Acanthornis > Acanthornis magna. The sequence goes on from JAWUZG010000179.1 coordinate 1,782,866, forward strand.
CCAAAGCCAATTTCTATTTCTCCCCATCGTTTTGAGGATTTTTAGACCTCAGTGTTTTACATTGCTCTTGGAATTGTTGTCCAAAGAACAGGCAGAACACTGACTTCAGATCTCTCTTCTCACTGAAATGCTGATGCCCCTGGGCCAGTGGGAGATTTCAAATTTTTTTGACACCACATTCCCATTAGTTACTTTCAGCATAGTCCAAATACTCTGATCCATGAAAGGATTTTTTGCCTAAATGACTGATAAAGAAATCTCTGATAAATGACTGATAAAGAAGCTTCTGTCCCACAACAACTTCTATACAATTCCTCTTTCTGAGCAAACCAGACACATTTGGGATATTTTAGTGTTCAGCACCTGCCGACACAAACCACAAAACTCTCTCCCTTGACCTCACCATTAACTAGAGCAGAATTCTGAGCTTTTATTTTCAGGTCTCTCTGTGAAAATTTCACTGAGATCTTCCTCCTCCTGCCGCAGTTTTGCACATGAAGTACCACAGTGTAGTGGGAGCTCTAAAAGCTCCAAACCAGTGTGGTGCTGACTGTGAGCAAGAGGGGAAGGTTAGGTTTTGTTTGTTTTGGGTTTTTTTGGGGGGTGAGGGGTTGGGGTTTGGTTTTTTTTCTTTTTTCTGGTTTTGGGTTTGGTTTTTTTTTCTTGTTTTTCAGGAGGTTTTTTTTGTTATTCTTGTTTTTGTTGGCTTTTTTCTTTGTTTTTGATTGGGGGGGTTGTTTGTTTTGGGGATTTGGGGGTTTTCTTGGGGTTTTTTGGGTTTTTGGGGGTTTTTTTTGTTGGTTTTTTTGTTTGTTTGTTTGTTTTTGTGGGGTTTTTTGTTTGGTTGGCTTTGGTTTTTTGATTTTATTTTGGGGGTGGGCTTTATACACCACCACAGCATCAATCAGTACTCAACCTGTCACTGACTTTGATGGGAGAGCAGTTATGGCAGGCCCAGGAGTGAGTATGGAACTCTTTATGCTTTATTCATCCTGCAGATTTACTTTTCAACAATGCAAGAATTTATCAGGATTTATGGAACTTGCCTCCAGCAGAAATTCTACAACGTATGATATAAATGTAATAAAATGAGTGCCTGGTTTTGATCTTCTGTATGAAATGAGCATTTGGCTCAGCAATGAATGAAACAGTATTTTGTGTGTAAAAAGATATATACTGAGCCTGATGCCTGAAATATTGAGTGGTTTCTTAGATTTATTAACCACCTCAAAGAAGCAAAGGAATTGTTTCAAACTCTTCTACCACCAGATATAGCCAGAAATTCAATCTTCCTTTTCATTACTCCCCTCTGGTGTATAAGAAAGTGGCTTATTTTCTGTGTTCTTTTACGGGCTGGAGTTTATGGTGTTACAATGAGAATGCTTGTTTTAGGACAATTCTGGTAACTTCTTTTTAAATATTTAAAAAAAAAAAAAAGTTCATAATAAAATAGAAGAACAGCAGCACTGAGTCTGGTCAGCCCAGTGCCTGCTCCAACCGCCTGAGGAAAAAGGTGCCCAAGGAAACTCTCCTGGCCTCATTTTCCACTCACAGAATCCCAGAATGGTTTGGGTAGAAGGGACCTTAAAGACCGAGTTGCTCCAAGCTGCATCCAACCTGGCCTTGGATACTTCCAGGGATGGGGCAGCAAAAAAGAAATTTATTCACTAATTGTGAATTCCAGCTAAATGTGCTTGAGATATGTGCCACTCACAAGATGAAAAGAGATAAATTTCCCGGCCTCTTAGTTTGCCAGGAAACATTAATTAAAGTGTAAGGACATCTAGGATGATAAACAAATTCAGACCCCAGAGTTATGCAGCACTAACCTAACTTATAACAGGTATAAATCTCGTCTAGTGAAAATAATATCTTTACGTGCATCAATAACTTTAGCAATGCCCAGGGAGACTGAATCAGAATTTCCCCTGCAAAATATATATCTCATCTATCCATGCTGGATTCCAGCTGCTCACTTTTTTATGTTTCCTAGACAAGGAAAAGCTTTATTATTATTGAATATCTGTATGACACCACCAAGGAACTATTCTTGTTCTTTCAGGGTCTGCTCTGTGCTGATCATTTCTGTCCCACCTTTTTGCACTCTAAGACACTTCACAATCAAAAACTTGCTCTGAATCATTACCTGATCCACCAATTAGTTTCCTACTGCCAAAGATTCACCCCAATACCTTCTGCAGTTGCCCTTTATTCCCTCTTAATCTGAAGTACAACGAGGAAAGAAATCCTGTTATTCCCATTATGTTGGGAGTGCAGAGTGAGGAAAAAGATTGGATAGGTACCAACTTTCTATGTGATTGACTCTTAAGTGGAAGTTCATTGGCAGCAATCTGAGCCTGTTTTCTGTGCTGTGTAATTTGGGATTTCCCACAATCTATAAACAGGGTGCAGTCTGAGATGTAAAACAGACAAAACTACAGCATTTCCCGTGATCTCCTCCCTGTGCTGGCCAGTGAGCACTGCCCAGGATGGTGTCAGTGGTTCCAAGTGTTTCTCGTGTCAAAGAATCTATTCCCAAGTTAAATAGCAAAAATTCCTCCAACGCTTGTAGAACGCCTCACTGTTAAGCACAGCTCGATCAGTGTGTGGAATACTTCAGAATCGTGTCATATAGAGATTCCTATTTCCAGAGCTTTAGAGTGGAAATCAATGTGTACACCAGCATGAGGTGTGTATGCTGCTTACGCAGCACACTTGTGAGAAAGGCATCTGGTGTTATTTCTGAAGCCAAGCTGGTAAAAGTCCTTGAACCCCGCTAGAAGTCATGATTGAACTGAGTGCAAACAGTTACTCCCAGGGCGTGTTGTGGGAAGCAGCTGGCTCATCATCATCAAACAAATGAGCAGTGGACTGAGAGGATCTGAGCCCTGTTCCCAGCCCGGCCTGCCCGGGATGCAGCAGTGACAGCTCCCGAGGAAAGGCTGCTCTAGTGCTCGGTCGCCTGCACCTCATGGAGCCAGAGCAGGCAGGGAAGGAGCTCGTGGAGCATATGCTCCATTCTATGGGAGTCCTGGAGGGGTTTCCCTAGACACAGGAGCTGCACCTCCTCAGCCCTGTGCGGTGGCAGGACAGGCTGCCAGGATGTCCCCGCTCACACCAGGAACGTGCCTGGCTCCGTGCAAGGTCATGGTTCTCATCTGCAGAACTGATCCTAGCAGGGGCAGGTTTAGTTTGGCACAGTCAGGGTGCAGCTCAGACCCTTCCTGTGATGCCCACACTGCTTTGTGGCCAGGGCCAGTGTCCAGGGAAGGGGCAGCAGATGGGACCAGCCTGTGCTCAGCTCCCAACCTGCCTTCTGCCAGCTTGTGCTGTCCAGCACTTATCCCAGCGGGACTGCTCTTCCCTCAGCCTGGCCCTTCGGCCAAAATCAGCCTGCCCTCCATGTGCAGGATTTAGGAGCAGAACTGGCAGGAGTTTCCCTCTCTGAGCCCGAGGGTGCCGTTTCCTGGGATGGGGGCTGTTTTCCAGTCTTTGGTGCTTCCCAGCCATACATGGGTGGTGCAGCCTGGTCTAGGGCTTCTCCCGGAGCAGTTCCCTCTGCAGGAAAAATAGGAACTGATGGGATGGTGGGGAAACAAGCTTTGGCTCTTGCTCTTGCCTGCCCTCGCATCCAAGGCAGGGGAGCACAGGGAGGGTGAGGCAGGGGCAGAGGCAGAGCAGGACCTGGTGCAGGGAGCTGATGTTCCCAGCTGGCTCCAGGCTGTTCTCATCCCACTGGCAGCAGGAAACGAGCAGATCCAGGGCAGAAATCCCTTTTGGCTTCAAAGTGCTGCCTTGGCTAGGAATTGTGGTGCCAATCCCTGCGTACCTGAGCTCCAGGATCCAGCTGCAGTGCTGCAGGTACTGCTGAATCACCGCGGCCGCATTGACGCTGCTATTTGAATAATTAAACCACGCTCTGCTGAATCAAATGATGGCTAGGGAGAGCTTCAAAAACCCCGCGTTATGGATCACATCAGTGCTTGGATTTATGGCTTCAGCCTGATGCAATGGAAGCAGAAGGTTACAGCCTGCTGAGAAAAAGACTCTAACCTGATTTAGGGGATGACGAGCTTGTTAAAGCAGTGCTGCGTATTCTGAGAACACAATGAGTTCCCACTTGTTCTGCTTTATGGGAAAGGAGCCTGGACTTAGGAAAACAATTACTACAACTACAGCATTTGAGGAAACTAAACTAATATTGGTATTGTGATAATGTGGACATTAGGAAGAACAGAGAAAGAAATTATTACTCTGTGCCCAACAAATAATTATCCCCTCTGGGGCAGAAGTGTACCTAAAATAAAATGTTTCAATTAACTTTTAGACTTGGGTGCTTAGTCTGCAAACAGTGTGAGAATCAGCCTGAAGAATCTGAATTTGATTTAAAGCAGTTGATGACTCCAGAAGTGTTGGTGTTAGGGGAAAGGTGTGAAAGAATAAACTTTTTCTTGTTTTTCTAGTAAGGAATCTAACAGACTTAATTTTGTAACTGAAGGGCAGTATAGTCAAAATAACAAGGTATTTATCTGGGACTTGGGAGGATAACCTTCAACTGACAGTCAGAGCATTTGCCCCATTACTGTTCCTTTGTTTCTTCTCACTGTAAATTCTTTGGAGCAGAAATTCCTTCTTATTGTAACCCTGTAGAACAGGGAGCACAGGGGGAGTCCCAAATATGGTTCAATCTTTTATAGGGGAAAATACTGGTGAGAAGAGGAGGTGCTGACCCTGTGGGAAGGGACTCGGAGGATGAATTGGTTTCAAAGAGAGTTTTCCAGAGATAGAGTGCTTCCCTCAGAGGGACTATCCCTCTTCCCAAAGAATGCATTTATTGAACACTCATCTGTGCTGAACCTTAGGTGAGCCAGGTGAGGGAGGGGCACAGGCTGCGGTCCTAGTGTCACTATCACCACCTTGAGAGCAGCCGGAGGGGAAGGAAATCCTGGCTCCCAGTGAGGGACACAGCTGCTGGGGACTGCCCACTGCAGCACAGCTGGAACAGCTGGAACAGCTGGGTGTCCCCCAGGATGGCGTGCAAAGCTCGGAGCCTTAGCGCTGCTGGGACACAGCCAAAAGTGGATGAGCGTAAGGCAAACTAGTAATGTCTAATTGTGCTTTCTGACCATCACTGCACCGTGGAGTGGCTTTGGGAGGCTGGGCAGGATCCCTTCCCTCCCTGGAGGGTCAGGAGTTGGGTTTGGGGTGGCAGGGGGGGTCAGCTGGGGCACAGATGGTCAGCAGTGCCCACCCCCGCAGTGCCCGCGTGGGCTGTGGAGAGCAGGGCTTAAGTGACGGGGACTTTATCAGTGTTGGACAGAGCAGACTCCATACCAAAATGTGCAGTTCTGGGTGTGGATGCCTGGAAAATGCTCACCGGAACTCTGAAATCAGATCTTAACACAAAGGTGCAGTTTCGAGGGCAAAATTCCTGGTGTTTCTGACCTTTAAGAAAAGCAGACCCCATAAAGCAATAATTTATAAATATATATCAAAGTCCCAGGCTTGAATATTCTGATTTCTGTTGTTTAATGGCTTCTTATTTAATCTTTCTTCAGTCATTATTAATTTAAATAATTCAGCCCACGGAATAAATAAATTTGCTGGGTTCTACTGTGCTGAGTACACCTGGACCGGGAGGCTTTTGGTGCTGCAGTGAAACGCATTTTCCTACTTTCCTCCCTGATCAAAAAATGGTCAGAAAAAATCAGAATTGCACTGAATTCTTGGATAATTTAGGAGAGGGATTGTCCACAGAAAGTGACCTGATAAGAACCCAGAATAAAGTGCTTGAGCAGATGCAATAAAGCCAAAGCACATCCAGCTTTATTGTGTTCCAAGTAATTTCAAGTCATATGTATATAGCAGTATATTTATAGATAGGCATGTACACATACGCCTTTAGAGTCTTACGCTTGTAAATGAGCATTCTGTTTTCTTTCTCTTCACAGTAAGGCAAATAAATTGGGTTTTTTCCCCTTGTAAAGGAAAACTATTCTGGTTTTAAAGAAAACCTGGGTTTTGGCAGTTTTTTCCGGTGTGCAAACCAAATATTCTGCATTCAGTATAATGCAGAAAAACTTCAGCAACATCAAGCATTGAAAAAACTAATCAGGGCCCCCAGAATAATGGTGTAGAATAAAAAAAAAAAGAAAAAGAAAAAGGAAAAGAGAAAGAAAAAGAAAAAGAAAAAGAAAAAGAAAAAGAAAAAGAAAAAGAAAAAGAAAAAGAAAAAGAAAAAGAAAAAGAAAAAGAAAAAGAAAAAGAAAAAGAAAAAGAAAAAGAAAAAGAGAAAAAGAAAAAGAAAAGTGGTTCTATATGTTAAGTACAGAGTTCTTTTCATTTGTTCATGTTTTCTGGATTCTAAGCGCAACCAGAGACTAAAAACTTACTCTTTGAAACGGAATTTGATTTTCATATAATCAAATGATCCCAGGAAGAGAAGCTTTAAAAAAAAATGAGTGTTCTGAGTTTCAAGATAAAATCTTCACATGAAACAGCAGTGGTTGCAACTTCTGTTGGTAATGTTTCATTAGGTCCTATAAAACACCTAAAGCAATTTCAAGCTTCTCAAGGTCACTTAAGAGCAAATACAAAAATTAGTGGTAACAAGGTCAAGGAATTGAAATACCTGAGGTTTATTCTTCCACCTGACTTTAATTTCTTGCCTTCCCGAAGTACAGACCTTGCTGTAGCCTTTCTGCTGAGTCATTTCCCTAGAGGATGCCAATTTTAGGGACTCATTAAATGAAATATCTCATCCTAAGGAATGTCCCAAGAGTACTTCAAAGTGTCCTCCCTCTCCAGGCTCTTCTGCAGTGGTTTTATCCCATAGTTTTCTGCTGTAATGGTGTTTTTCTTTTGGGTTAGATGTGCTGAGCAGTGACAGTTTCAGTGACACCTCTTGGATCCTGACTGGAACTCTTTTGTGGGACTGGAATTTTCAGGGGACTTTGATGGGACTTCTGCCTTGTCTCTAGTGGGATGATCTTAATTTCTTCATTTGAGGTCGGTATTGGTGAATTTTCTCACTTCAGCTTTCCTATCCTGTATGGTCTCCAGTTCAGTTCTCTCAAGCTGCCTGTTCAGATCAATACCAGATTTCCTTACCTCCAAATTTGCCTTTTTTTCTGTCTCTATGTGCCTCGATTACTACACACTGACGACAATAAATTTGCTTCCTTAGCAAAACCAACTTGATCTCCATAAAGAACAGATGCCAATATCATGAACAAGGATGTATTGCCCTGGAGACTGTGATAATTCCATTGTTTTATGCCTAAATAACATAACCTTGTTACTGATGACTCCTCTTTTCCTTAGCCTTTTATCTTCATAAATGATAAAACCTTTTGTATATTTATTTCATAGTCACGCTTAACCCTGAGCTCACCAGAGCTGTTCATCAGCTGCTCTCTAGTTTTGCTGAACTTTTGCCATCCTTCCCCTGGAGCCATTCTCCCTGGGCTGGGATTCACGGCATGTGCACACGTGATAAAAACTTGCCGAATCGTTTGCCCAAATCTCTGCGTTTTTCTTTCGTATCCCCAAAGAGGAGGTTCCTAAAGGGCATTTTCTGGATGGTGTGATGGCATCAATGGCAACACCTCCTTCTTTATTCCACTTTGAGCTGCATCCCTGTCCCTCAGCCCCGTCCCCTCCCTCTGCTGCCCGTGGCGATGGCTGCATCCCTCCCCTCCGGTTGCCACGGTGACTGGGTTTCCCTGATGCAGATGCTCTCCTTGGCTCGCTGCCATCCCTCTGCCGGAGACAGACCCGAGTTTGCACTTTCCCTCGCCTAGTGAGCGCTCCTGCCTGCTCTTCTGCCTGCCCAGGCAGCTTTCCTCCCTTCTGCTAAAAGGACAAGGGATCTGATGTGCCTGCAGGGTGGGATCAGCAGCCCCCGAGCCAAGTGAGTGAACTGGAAGTTGCCTTGCATTATTTTTCCTTTTTTTTTTTTTCTTTTTTTCCCTTTCTTTTTTTGACTCTGATCCTTCTGGAGCTGGAGTCCAGCCAGTTTTCATTCTCTTAATGTGGCTGTGATGTGGAGAAACAGGACCCTAGAGTGGTACATATGCAGCAGAGGTAAAGTTTTTTTTTGTCTGTTTTTGAGAATGATAATATGGATAAATTCAATTTCCAGTGTTAGTGGCATTGGAAAATGGACCCTTGCAGCATTTTTAAGGACATTTACCACAGAGGTTTTGCTGAGCCTTAACTCAGAAATTAATAAATCTCAAGACAGGGCATCTTTGAATTCAGGTGTGGGATTGCAGGTCATTCAGAAACTTTGTGAAGGAATTTGAGTGTTTTCTGTCACAGAGCAAACAGATATCAAGTCGTCTTTGTGTTCAGCCCAAAAAGCAAAGATTTCAGGTCCTGCATGCCTGTCCCAGGTTCCTGGTAAATGTGGCCCCATCTTGAAATCACTTTCTGAGGTCAGTGAACAGTTTTGAGTCACAAATCCACACAGAGTTGCAATTTGCTAAGCATGACTCAGCTGCAGCCAAGAAGTCCTAATTTTAGTCAATTAAGTTCCTGGAGTTATTTGTCCAGCTCCAGTTAAAATGCTCTTTTGAGATCCCAGGAAGAGAATCTGAGTTATTGCAGGCTAAGAATTTAGGGATGGCAATTCAGGGATGCAAAACCTGCTCTTTAGTAGTTCAGATTCTCTGCTTTTCCACAAGGCAGGAGTATTTTGTCTCACATATTCCCCCACATTTCCTCTGGCAGAACATCACATAATTCAAGTAGCAGGACTATTAATGCTCTGCTCTGTGCTTCTGGGGCACAATGACAAAGTGCATGAGGCTGGTGCTGTAAGTGTAAACTATGCAATGTTTCCAAAGATTTGGACAAATGTGGTCCTAAACTCAAGTTCATCCTTCATCCTCTCCCCTGCACATTAAACCATCCATCTTTTGAGCTTGTTTCCATCTCATTTGCTTGTTTTTAAAGTAGTGATATGTATGCAAATCTCTAAGTAATAATGTCACCCGTGTTGTGTGGGAAATTCAGGAACAGCATCTTCACTGCAGCTCCCAGAGACACTTATAACCCTCAGCAGGCTTTTCTTTCTAACTTAGTTAATTATTTTTAATACACACCACATCTTACATCGAGCTGAGCTCTGGTTCTTTCGCATGGGACTTGTTTATAAAAGCATTTTCTGCCGTGGTTGGGAAATGAAGATAAAAAGCACAGAGCCACTTCCATTAACAAAGTTAGTGGGAAGCACTTGCAGGAGCAGAGTTTGTAATGTTTGTACATCGAGCTGAAAGAAGGATGTTCTATATTTAAAGCACTTGCTTGGAAGAAGCATTGGAACAGTGTTAACAGCTTTTCCTGTGAGCACAGCTTTTCCTTTTTTCAGCCAAAAAGCAATAGCTGAGGAAGGCTGCAAGAGCACCAGGCTTGTTCCTGACAGGTTAGAGCCTTCCTGAGCAAATGTAAGTTAATATCCAAGGGGTTAAAATGGAACAGGGGATGATCTTGGATTTCAGCCTTCTGTGCAGTCCTTAGTTTTATTCAGACATAAAATATCAGGACATATTTTAACCATGACAAAGCTGCTTTGACCAACGGCTTGAGCTATAAAATAGATACAGATTTTTGTTTTGTGCACACCAGGCTGTGCTGTAAGTGTAAAAATGACTTTATTCATCAATATATGACACTCTGAGGAGTGTCGTGTCTTACAGCAGGGCTTGGGGCAGGGAGTTTATTTGACACAGATTTCCTCAGCACTTTTGGAAGGGCAATTTGTAAATGAAGTGCAGGATTCATTACAGAGATTAGTCAAGGTTATTAGATGAATTTGGACATTACCACATCTGAAATAACTTTGGATTCTTACTTTCCTGTGGTTTATTATTACAAAAATAAATCTTACAGATGCTGAAATATTTACAGCAATGTTATAGAGAAGATCCTTCATGTGTGATCCGGGCTTGATTTATTTGCTTTAAATTAATTTGGATGACTTCTCTGAGAAGGGTTTAAATGCAGTTAGCAGCTCAGATAGTGTTTGGTATTGCTCCTACAATATGTACATATATATGGAACAAATACAGAATTCTCTTAGCATAGAATTCTGATTTTTATAGGCACAGCTTTTAAGTATCAGTATGTGCAAAAATACTTCATCTGCCTCTCATCCCTCAATCTTTGTGCAGCTACTGAAATGTAACATATAAAAATTAATGAATATTTCTTCCTCTTTAAGGATCTGAATGTTTTATGACAAGGGAAGATACCCAGCTGTTTTAAAAGTAAAGATGTCAGAGGAAAATATTTCTGTAGCTGATGTGTCTGTAGGAGAGATTGCTTGTAAACAGAAAGTAAAGCATCTTGAAAACTCCACAATGTCAGCTTGAGACTCTCAGTGCTAACAAGTTAATCTTACACTGGCAGCTGCTTCTTAAGAAGGAAAAACAATCCTGTACTGAAGAGCTGAAATATCTGCTCTGTCCAAAAGCGTTCTCGTATCTCAGCTAAAAATTTATACAATATTTGTTCCCATTATTCTTAACACGGTATCACTTGAAAATGACAGAACTAGTTGAAGCCATTGTTGCATTTTCTGTCCCAGACTGTTTCATTAACTCTGTGGCTAGACCAGTTAGAAAGGACTGACTTACCCTGTCTTCTTCAGCTCTTAAGTCTGGCATTGTGCTCACACAAAGGCTTATAGCTGTGGTGGCCACAAAGAGGATGGAGAGACAAGCAAACACTTTGCCTGGGAGTCCTGACTGGGGATTTTCCACCATATCTCTGAGTCTGTTCATGAACTGTCCAAATCTGGTTTTCTCATCCAACACACACGAAGCTTCCCTGCTCCTCCGAAGCTCCTCTTCCTTGCGTATCTCGGCCAGCTCCTGCAGCTTCTGGAACAGCTTCCGAAAGCAGCAGTTCTCCAGGTTGGATTCCTCAATGCCCCAGTATCTCAGCTCCTCCTGGAAAGACAAGGCACACATGTCTCTTAGGAGCATCAGCTTCCCCGCTGCTAGGAAGCTGACAATCATCCCGAAAGCGTTGGGGTTCCTGTCAAAGAAGAACTCATGGGTGTCTTCATCGTAATCGTCACACAGCTGAATGATCTCTTCGTAGCTGCTGCAGAGCTTTAGTTTGCTCAGCCTGGTCAGGGGAAACTCATCTAAAGTGCTCCAAGGCAGCAGGTACTTGATGCCTCCCACGTTGATCATGATCTCGGTCTTTAGGTCGGCTGCAGACACTTGGTCAGGGCGGTGGATCCTCCTGGCTCTCTGGTAATGGACCCCCTTGACAGAAGGGGTTTCCACGCAGATGGGAAGCAAGTGGCTCAGGGAATTACAGGAGTTGTAGCTAATGTTGCTATAGTCTTGGTCACTGCCTCTGGAGAGAATAGGCATCTCTAAGAGTTCTCACCGGGACATCCAGAGCGGCATCAGAGCAGGGGGATCTGCCAGCCAGGAGATACAGGAAGGAGGAGAAAACATAGCAGAGGTTACTGCGAGAGAAAAGCTGATTCCAGCCACTTCCCTCAGCCACCAAATTAACGAGTGCCTGTTTTGTAAGTAAAAGTCACCTCTGTGCTTTTTTCCCGAGACCTGCAGCCTGTGAATGAGCTTTGCTTTGCAGCCTCATTGGTTGTCTGGCAACACCGGCACGGAGCTACAGCCTCATTCATAATTATCGCCGAGGCTCGGCTGCCTGCAAAGCCGAACGGGAACACCTCGGGCTCTTCCCCGAGCAGGTGTCGGGCACCGTCACATCGTTATTTTCGGGTGGCTGTCGCTTCGCTTTCTTGTTTCTATAAACCCTTAACCACGCGCTAACTCAACTAAGCTGCTTAATAGTTCTTAGGGATGGAGTGGTCAATTACCTGCCGGCGGCTGGAGGCAAAGGTCCTAATTGCTTTAGCTGGATGCAAAGGTCCTAATTGCTTTAACTGGACTGCTCAGACCGGGATTCCTCTGCCTCTCACCAGTTCTGCCTCCCGGGGGGATTGCGAGGATTAGCCGGGAGAGGTTTACAAAATGCCCTAAGTGGGAAAGTGCTGTCTAAACGAGGACTATTCTTATCAACCCGACCTCGTGCCGCGGCAAATTGCTGAGAAGTTAGGGGAACCTTCGCCCACCGCGGGGAAAACTTTGTCAGAGCAGGCAGAAAGTATTTTACCAGCTCGGAGCGGCGCAGCGACCGAAACCCTCCCCTCCTCCTTTCGGGAACGAACCCCTGGTTTGGTCCGTAGTCTCCAGAGGATGAAAGGCACTTCTCAGCCCGAGGGAGAGAAGAGCAAACAGTGCGAGGAGAGTTGCCCAAGTGACTTACCAGCAGGGCAGGGGCAGTGCCGGAGCCAGGCTGCCCCGCAGGTGAGGCTCACATGCCGCACACGCAGCGGGACCCGGCGGCGGCTCCTGGGGCTCTGTCCTGTATCGATTACATGGAAAACCTCCCGAGCACCCTGGAGCTGCCTGTGCCTCTCCTCTTCCTCCTTCTCTCCTTCTTTCCTGCAAGGGGAGAGCAGCCGTGTGTGTTCATGTAGCATATGTTGTGCTGGGAGATGCTCGGCGAAGGTGTCCGGAGGGGTAGCTCCTCTCTGGGGCTTGCTGCTGAATGAAGGATGCTGAGGGAGAGCTGGTGGATCCTGCCCTCTCCCTGCCTCTCCTCTCCTTCCCCCGGGACTGTCTATGTGGTCCTGGAAGAGGAGGGGAGAGGGAAGGGGGAAGGGCTTAGCAATAATCTCTCCAGCATCCCTCCGTGTATCCAGCAGGCAGCAGGCAGCAACTGGGTAAGAACATGGAGTACAAGTGCCCGGCTAATGAGGTTTAATAATCAGTAAATTCTGGCAAATCTACTTAATAAAACTATTTCAGTGTCTATTAACTCCTTCCATCATAGTCATGCTACAGTCGCTTGGTCTGGAGGAACAACTTAAATTCCTCGGCGGCAGTTTCCGTGACATGCATCCCTCTGGAAACTGGGATTTGCTCTTTAACATCCCTGGATGGAAAGGGGAGTCTGTAGGGTCCGTGGATGCTGTGCCCCAGCAATCCTTTGGCTGTCAGGGAAGTGCTTTCCTCCCATAAATAAAGGCCCTCTGGCTTGTAAAGCTGAGTGCTCTCTTCCCAAATCTGCAGTGCTTTCCCAACAGCCACGAACTTCTTCCTTTCCTCTTTACAGATGATGAGAAATCAAACTTTATCATTTTCTCGCCTTGCTCATGCATGGTTGTAGGGGGCTGAGCTCGCTGTGATGCTTTTGGGTCCTGGAATTGGGATGACACAGATTCCACACAAATTCTGCTTGGTTGGCCTCGGTCAGAGGGTCCAGGAGAGCTGGGGTCAGGTTCTGTTGACAAGTGCCCTCTGTGGGGCTCCCCAGGGCACTGAGGAAAGCCTCAGATTGCCCAGTGTGGCTGGAGAGGCTCTGGGGTGAATCCTGATTCTAGGGAGATGTGTAGCCCTGAGGGATTTCCCTGTCCCCCTGGCAGTGTGAAGGTCACCTGGGGGAGTGAGGTGAGCTGATTTTCAGCAGTGTGGGGACAAAGTGCAGGCGCTGCTCACCCCTGGGATGTGTGAGGGTCTTGGGGACCCCTGAGCCACTGCCCCTTAGCTCTTCATCAGCCCTGAGCAAGGCTATGGCACAGCCTAGGATGGGAAACCTTTGCTAATTGGACTTTTGGGGCACATCTCTCTTGGCCCACGTGGTGCCCAGAAGATTAACTTCTTATCAGGCTTCACCACTGGGGCTTTCACTCAAGCCCTAATTATGCCATCCACAGAGAAAGGCCGGAGAGATGCCTGAAGGCTACGGAGTTCTGGGAGCACAGCTCAGAATCACTTAAATCCCACCACCTTTGTGCAGGATGCAGCTTGCTCTGCCCATCAGTCTTTCTTATGGATTATTTCTGCGAAGAAAAAGCAAACCTATTCTAATTAACTTTGGATGGATTGTTTCACAGAAGGATAAAACCAATTAGCATTTCCTTCTTACCTTGTGAAGCCCTTGCGTGGTGTTGGTAAAGGTTATTTTTCTGAAAGCGGCTGACAAGAAGGTGAATAAATCCAAAGCAATGAGTAAATGCTGTACGCAATTGAGTGATTTAAGTGCTATGCTTATTTATCAAGAAATACATGGACTTTAATTTTAAGCCTTCTTTTCTTAGACTGGGTACTAATAGTTGTTTTATTGGGATCTGCAGCTGTGTCTGTAGCTAGATCAGGACCTCAGTGATGGCTAGAATCATACAAATACCTGTCAGACAGAGACAGAGAATGGATAGAAATGTTTCCTTCTGAATTTTGTCAATGGGAGATGAAAGCACTCCAAAGAGAAATGCTTAATTTGGTGTCTGAGGACGCCAGGCCCTGATCCCAGCTCTGAAGGGTTTAAATGTGTCCCTCACCCCAAAGCTGTCCTTCTGTCCTGGCCAGGCTCTGCTTCTGCTGAGGAGATCCTCCTCAGCACTGGCATCTCTCCCCAGCTGGGAAAGGCAAATTCCTGCCTCAGTTCTAACATCTGCTGATGTGTTTCTTCACTTATTTTTTTTAAATTTTCATCACTGCTGCTATAGTTCTGCTGTTAAATTCTCTTTGCCCTTTTCAATCTGAAGTTCTTAATTTCTTCCTCTGTTCCCTGTTTCCCTCACAGTTTCAGGAATTGCTCTCTCCTTGCTCTTTAGCCATCTGGTTATATCAACTCCTTACACACCCCTCATGCCTTAAATGCAGTTTCCATATGCTTCACTGATTTGTTGACGTGGATGCCATTCCTCTCTCCCCCTTTTCCCCCTCCTTTGGTAGTTTTCCATCCTCCTGTGGTTGGGCTGAGTCCTTCCTCTGTTCCCCTGGTGTACAACAAGCACAAGGTGCTGCTGCTGAGGAAGGAGCAGGAGGTGGTGCTTGCCCAGCTGCCTCCAAACCTTGTGCCTGTGACGGTGCAGTTCCCATCCTGTCTGTGACACGCAGGAGAGGCAATTTTCCCTGCACAGCTCAGTAATGAGATCATCCACAGGACTTTTATTCAGCTATTGATGAGAATTGGTGCTGTGGGAGATGGAAAGGTGGTGGCATTCGCTGTCATCTGTGATTTCGTCTCTCCTGTTTCACTGTCTGCAGTTATGCCAGAATCCTGTACCAGGTACGTAGAGAATGCAGGGATACTTTTCTTTTTTCCACAGAGAATATAATAAAACTGTAGAATTTATGGACACATGCTGTTGGAAGTGGCCAAAAGTGTAAAGAGTTTGGAAAAGGACCGAGAAATTTATGCAACAGAGGTTCCCCAGGAAGAGCCAAAATCAGACACAGGAAGTCAGTGAAAAGTCACCAATTCCTGGGCACCAGGGGGGTATTTTACCACAACATGGATGCTTTTGTCTTTTTTCCCAGGATTTTTGGTGGATGATGCACATGGGGGCTGCTGGTGTGACCTTTAGGGATGTGTTTGTGCTGACACACCCGAGCGTGGCCTTGCTCGGTGCTCCATCTTTGGGTTGACCATTCAGTGTTAATTCCTTGACAACATTTCCCTGTCAGAACAGCCAAAAAATCTGAATTATCTGGTTCCATCCATATGTGCATGTATGGATTCTCCAGACGAACGATGTCTGTATATAATGGGCGATCTCACTGGGAAATGGGCCATGCTTCCAGCTCCCAATGCTTCTGCAGGGAGCAGCTTGTAATTTAATAAAGGCACTGTTGTCAATCCTCCTTCCTCCCCAAACAGGCTTTTTGGAACGCTTAAATATAATACCAAGATAATTGCTTTGCCTGGCATCTCTGACACGAGATGCATTTCAGGCTTTTAAAGTCGGAGGGAAAACAGAAGTGTAAATCAAAATAATTATTTAGGGAAATATGAATGCGCTGAAAAAGGGGAGAAAAAAAAAAAGGGAAAATAAATTAATTTTAAAAGCCTGCACTGTCTTCATTCATTGGCTTAGAAATCAGCCCAGTGCTGAATCTTCAGGGGGTGCAATTTCATCACAACATTATTTGGTGTTGTTTCTTTTATTGATTGAGTACCCAGAACTCTGATTCTCCTTTAGGCCTCAGCCAATGTATGGGCCTGGCCTTCCCCAGGTTCTTTACGCTTGTGCCGTGTGAAAGCTTACAATAAATAAAACAATTTTCAGTTACTTGGAAAAAAAAATAAGAAATTACATGGGATTGAAAAGAGCATTTTAACACCCAAAAATTCATTTAAATGCTTCCATTGTGTTCACTGGGTGGTTAGCACTTCTGGAATTAATTGGATTTAGATAGCCTTGTTACATGGAAATTCTGCCTCTTTTCAGGCCCCTGCATCACTCATTGGCCATAAAGAATAGCTTGGCCTCCTTTTCTCCATTTAATTATGGCATTACACATTGCAAGGTAAACTTTAAGGACTGATGCCAACATCTTATTCAGTCCAGCATTGTTTGCTTCACGTTCCTGTTTATTCCCTCATAATTTGTCTTTATGAAGCAATAGAGATCCCCTCTCTTGCCAAACGCCTCGTTTGTATGAATAATTAAATTGACGGAAAAGAACTTGATTCACCTCTTCATTATTCAAGTCTTACCAAGTTGCAGCATTATTGATTCCAGAAGAATAATGCTGCAATGGCCCAGGAATTTGTGGTAAATCAAGCCATGGGTGCCCTGGATTTGTTAAACACTTTTATAATGCATTGCTGGTTCATCGCTGCCCTTGGAAACCCCAGTCATGATCCACGGTCCTGATGTGCCACAAATTGTCTTGGAAGACTCAGTCACACATCACTGACAGAGTTTTATTCCTTATTTCCTTCCTTGTCTCTGCAAAAGTTTCTTTTTGCTCTGTCGAGTCTGATGAAAGCTGAGAAGGGCCACTCCTGAATTAGCACTGAAGCAAATGAGCCATTTGGGGCATTTCTTTGCTATGGAAATGTCAAATAATGTTCATGATGTGTAACACACACATCGCTGTGTCCTTTTGGTGCCTTAAACAGGCTGGTAAAAATATGAAGCAGACACAGTAGTACAGGGAAAAGGGAATTTACCTCGGTTTAATAGGATCCGAGGTGCCCAGACCCATCAAAGGTGGAAAACACGCCATGGAGCGAATGACGAGTCGGGAACCCCCGTACAACATGCACCGGATTTTTATGGACTTTACAAAATTAGCATATCTACTAAAAATCCCCCAATAAGAAACTTAATAAATGAATAATTGCCCCCTATTCTAATGACCCCCCCCAACTGAGACTACAGCTGAATTTATGAAAACATGTTCCAAGAGAGAACAGGTTGGAGCCTCTAGTTCTGAGATAATTGGAATGTTTGGTCTTCCTCACTTTGCAGGACCCAAACTAAGCTAAATATCAGAGTGCAAGGGTTGTAAACATGTGGGGCTAAAGTAGAAGGAGTGTCTGTGCAGGGTACAAGGAGTGTGTATAGAGGGTAACAGGGAAGGGAAAGGGTATAAAAAAATATAAAAAGGGTATAAAAAGAAAATACAAAAATCACCGGCATCACTTTCACTCCTCTCCCTGCACGAAGACCGAGCCTGAACCAACTTTGCTGAAGTTTCCTGAAGTTCTCTGTGCTCATTTCCTCTGGAAAATTATGCCTGTTAATGAACAGTACCTGAGGAGAGGAATCTCAAAGGGATAATCATTCCTACATGGACCCCAATGAATTTTGCATAAGGGATGAATCACTTAGGTTTAAAAGGGCTTAAGGAATTAAAATGTTGTGTGGTGCGGGCAGAGGAGAATGCCATGGCTTGGGGCTGATCAGGAACAAATTTGGTCAGCATTTTTGACCTCACCGAGAGCTTAGCAATGGAGGGTTTGAAAGAGAGGTGATAATCAGCAGAAGGCTACTGCTGATAAATGAAATTTTCTTCAATAGTACAAACCTCCATTTCTCTCTTCCCCTGCAGGCACATTTGGACTGTGCATTTTGATGTTTCCATCAGAGCTGAAAACATCTTGACAACATAAACCCTTCGGTGAGATAAAAATTGGGAGCTGTATGAATGCTTTTCTTACCAAGTGCTTCTTAGTTCAGTTCCAAAGCATTTATGAATCACACCGTTTTCATGACTGATATTAAGAGACTCATTTCAGTGGTGCACCTCAGGATCACTGAAATACCAGAAATATCCAATATATAATAGAGGATACAGCTACGGAGATAATAACCTCTCTTTCTGGTGACCTCTAAAGCCTGACACTTGACTGCTTTGAGTGCCAAGATTGGGGTTTTTCACCATTTTCATGCATTTCTGCAGCCAGTAAAAAGAGCCATGATGAAGACAGAAAAAGGTTTGATTCCAAGAGGAGCTTGGAAGGGTGTCTGCACAGGGCCAGGTGACAGAGAGATTGTCTCCGTGCCACCACGAGCTCGAGAAAATAACACCTATTTCAGAAGCTGAAGAGGGAAATGGACAGAAGAAGGTGTTCATTTTCTGAGAAGGAAACTCGAAAAAGCTTTTAACCAGATGTTTCAAGTGCTCTGTTATGGATATGTCTGTCTACAAGTAGAGCTGTTTTGTGAGCTCTACCTGTACACAGACACACACCTGACTCACTGAAATATCTGCCATTGGCTGATGAAGTACTAAAAGGGAAGAGGTAATATCATGGTTGCAATCCAGTTACGATTGTGAAATTCTTTCTTTGTCATCCTAGTCATATCACTCAATATCTCTGTGCCTGGGTGTCCTAGGCAGAAATCAAATAAATATAATTCCTGCGGTCTTGTAAGGACTGTGTTTGTAATACTGAAATATGGCAACAAGCTCTCATTCAGGGAGAAGGACAGGAGGAATTAAAAAGTTCATTTTCAACTAACTCTGCTGGTGATGACAGCTTTTTAACAGGTGGGAAAGTTACTAGAAAGACTGGTTTTTTAAAGTTATGGGGCTCAAGAATAAAACACAAAAGTGCTTTCAGTTTTCAAATAGAAAGATAAATATTGTTAAAATTCCATTAAATACTGTGACGAACTGCCAGATTAAAACATGAATTGCTAAGCAGGTGAGGTGGGTTTGAATACTGAACACTGTTGATTTTTTCCCCCTCTCCTGTTACAATTTATTTCTCAAATCATTTAAAACGAGTGAAGGGAGGTCTGAGACTTTATTTTTTTTAGTCTTTACTGGTGAGATTGATTTCTTCCTCTTGTTTTTCTTAATACCGTACTGCTCAAACGAATTACCATACAAATCCAGTTCTCCATTTATGATGCATTAAATGTTAAAAAAAAAATATAAAAAATCATTCCAATTATGTTTCTTCCCAAGCCTTGAGACCTTGTGTTAAAAGCAATATGCATAAAACTCATTGTTGTGTATTCAGTACCACGCAGTTGTTACAGAGTACCCTTGAGCTCTTCTTAATAACTTAGCTGGTTCCTCCTCGAGATCTGTATCTGTTTTAATCCCTGAAATGTTCGCCTTGTTGAGGCTAAAATATAAAGCTATTATTTGATGCTGTCAGTGTGGAGCTGGTGGAGAGTTCTGCAGTTTCTGCAGAGCTGTGAGAGGTCCCCATGCCCTGCCCTCCCAACTTTCCCTTGGACAGGGAAGGAGAGAGATTTTCCTCCTTGTGTCAGTCCCACCATCCACTTTGGGGATGGATTCATTAGGCTGACACCGAACATTTTTTAAAATCCCATCATCAGGAGGGAAAACAAGCCCTTCCCTCATCGCCCTCATCAGACCTTCAGCCCATCTGACAGCCCTGGTGCTTTGCAGCTTCACGTTTCCAAGGTGAGTTCAGAGCCCTTGGTTTGCTCCTTCCTCCATGGAAACTCTTCCCTGTTTATTTAGGAATTCCCATTAGCCAGCCCAGGGCAGAGCCCTCTGAGCACACAGGGAGCTTCAGCAGCAAAAATTTCAGTTCTGTAAACCCCAAAGGGTTGTTCCTGTCCCGCCATCAGTAATTCCACTTTTCCCTGATCTCTGGCTGCTTCATCAGCCCTGAAAGCAGAGGAACTTTTGGACTGTCTGAAGACACACCAGGGCTGGCTTGGCACAAGGATTAGGAATTTTAGGAAGGTCTAAATGCTCCTTGTGAGCCTCCCTGCCCAAAGCTGGCATCACCTTCTGCAAAGTGATTGCTCTGCTCTCCATCTGGACATTCCCTCCCTCCTCTTATCCTCCAAAGTTGTGAGGGCTTATCAGCTGCAGCTGCTAAAAGGGCCAGAGAGGAAAAATAATCAGCAAATGTTTCATTCGCTGTAATCTGAACATTACGATCATCCTGAGTCAGCAAAGGTGGGACTCGGAGTGCCTGGGCAAGGAATGGATCTGTGAGGCACATTTATAACCCAGCTTTTGTTGTAAACACCACAAAGATGCATTAATTAACGATAAAATCAAGGGCGATGTCTGGCAGGGTTGATAGAGAGACAGAGACAGAGCTAGAGAGATTAGAGAAAATGGAAGGCACTCATAAACTCAGGCTGAACCTGAGGAAATTACTGTGTGTCCACTATGGGGGATTAATCTAAAGCAAACCAGGCATAGAGGAGGAAGAGGGATGAATGCAATGAAAAGCAAGAGTCTGGAAAGCAGAAATGTTTTATAATATGATGGGGTAGCATAAAGCAAGATGTAAAATTACTCCATTTGCTCAGTGCATTCACCAAACGAATCAAAAGATGCTTGTAGAGATTTTTAAAAAGAAGATGCTGTGGAGCATGGATTAAAAGGGAGTAGTGCTAAATTTTCACTTCTTGTGGCTTTGGAGCTCCTTGTCTGAAAGAGATTTGTAGAATTTGAAATGAGTGGGGTTGACAAAGTCATTCAAAGACACAGAAATTTTGTCTCACGAAGAAAAGGCAAAAGAACTTAGAAGATTATCAGAGGCATGAGCACCATCCATCCACAGCATGAAGCGAAAGGAAATCCTTCCGATGATTCAGGAGAGACCCAAAATTTCACGCTGAATGCCTGGACTAGACAACAGGAAATGTCTTGATTAAAATGCCACGTGGGCTCCTGAAGGAACAGGAGCTTTTCCAGTGAAGTTGCTCTTCTCCCAAGCAGTTTAGCCCTGCCAGGGCTGCTCTGGATGAGTGCAAGAAGAAGAGGATGGGGTTTGAGAAGGTGATTTTTGCCCTTGGCTCGAGTGAGGGCAGGACACACTGCTCTAAACCATGAAAGCAACACCCCCTACTCTCTGTGAAGCAGCACAAACCCCACTCAGGGCATTTCCACACTCACTTCTCTCATTTGGGCTTTCAAACCTCTTACCTGGAGCTTAAATGACAGATCCTCCTGTCTCTGCAGCGCTTTCTTCCTCGTCCCTTTCAATAATTCATATTCATCTACACCTCATTCCCGGGTTCCTTTTCATTGCTCCTTTGATAAACAGCAAGACATGAAAGGCACAGGAGATGCTGAGATATGACCGTGGCTCCAAATGCTCCTGACGTTGGAGGAAAATAACTTCATTACCACTTGGGCTCTTATTGCTTGCCTGGGAAATATCCAGGCAGTGCTTTATAGAGGAATGTGAGGCAGCGAGCGAGGGAGGAAAGGGCTCATTGTGTCTGTAATATTTCTTCGTGCACTCAAGTCAGAATTTTTGCAGTCCATTTTAGCCATTTCGCATGGAAAAACACAATAAAAATGCCCAAGGACCTCTTTTCTTGAAGCAAGCACAAAATTATCATCCTATTTGTTTTTACTCTCAGAAATGTTTCGACACAGGCTGCAGAAACTCCAAGTCCCTGGGAATTTTACATTAGTGCATACATTTTGTTCACAGAACAAATTCTGTCTCCAAGATGTCAGGGTTTAGAACTTTCCCTTTCAGCAGTGATGTAGAAGGACTTCAGTAAATGGCAGCACTTGGCACGGCCCCATCTCACTGAACGGAGACTAATTTGAATTTTATTCATTCCAGACTATTTCTTTCAATAGCAGAGAGCAAGAAACTACTTAGAGGGTGATAGAGATCTCTCCCGTTGCTTGTCCTTCCCTTCTGGGTATTTAGCTGGCCAAAAGGGCCTGTCTTCCAACCCCAATGACCTCCAATAAAAAACTGCACTCAATGGCCCAGCCCAGGCTCTGTGTGTGGGTGTCGATTTTCCTTGTAGTAATATTTAATCTGCTGAAGGGATTAGAAATAGGGCAAGATTTTGATTAGAATGGAATAACCCAAATTGCCCTAAGCTCCTAAAGTAATACAGGCAGCGGGAGAAGCAGTGAGCTTTCCCTGATGCCATTCTTGGTGCAGTCCTTCAAGACAGCCCCGGTTTGTAATCATGTCCTGGGTGAGTTTCCATGACCCTCCACACTCTGCTTGCTGCTGGGGTTTGTTGCAACAGTTTTGTGCTATTTCTGCAGTAATTGCCCTTTTTGGAGGAGCTTTCCCCAGCCTGTTTCCCTCTCAGGAGTCATCCTGGTGTATCAGACCATGGCCATGGAACCAAGCAATAAAGTGCGCTTTTTATTCATGAGGTGACCGTGCAGGGCACTATTATTGCTTGTACTCTCCTTTTTTCCTGCAAAACCTTGTAAAATCAATGCAGACATTTCCTCCTCTCATCGGTAAATGCCTCAGCAGGTGGAAGCAGGGGCAGTGCTCGGGGTGGTGTGATCTGCACACAGCATTAGCAGAGGGCATCCCCCGGAGCTGCACAGCCCACTCTGAACAATGACTAAGGAAAATGCACTTTGCAGCCTCACTCAGCACCTCCAGCTCCCTGCTCAGGCTCAGAGGCACAGCTGCTGCTCTCCTCCAGCTTTGGGGAAGCAGAAAAAGCCGCTAAATCATCTTCTTATTTCTGCCTCGTCAACAGAATTGATCACAAAGTTCGGGCAGAGTTCAGTGACGAGCGAGAGCCGAGGGACCCGAGGGCAAGGAGGGCACAGCTCGGGCTGTGAGTTCCTCGTTACTGATGATAGAAGGAGGAAAGGACTAAAGCTGATTAGAAAAATAAGAAGTGCTGTAATGTTTTCCTGTGTTTAGGATGAGATCTTAATTTTAAGAAAAGGCTTTGTGGGGCTTTGTATTCCTACATATTTTTGCTGGCTGCAGGGCTTTGGAAGGACTGGCGCGTTCCAGATTCACATTCTGGTGGTGCTCCTAATTATGACACTGTGACCGAGGTGTTATTGTTTTCATGTGAGGTGATATCAGCTCATAATTTATATTACAGCTCAGAGGAAGAAGTGTTTCAGGGTGCTGGGATAAAACCCCCTCTGTAGCATACCTACCTTGCTGAGGACTTCCTCAGATGTTTTTGGTTAGGATTTCCAGCAAAACCCAATGTTTTCTCACATTAATATTCGCCAGAAATCAGCGCTGGCTCTCTGGTGTCTGAGACAAGATTGTTTTCCCTATTCCTTGGTCATTAGTGGTGTTGAAGCAGAGCTGAAGAGTCCAAGGAATAGACTTGAACGCCCTCTTTTTTTGGTACAAACACAGGACAAACAGATGGCTGTTGTCTTGGAAAGTTCACCCTTGAAATAAACACACCAGACTAAGTCAGGCACTGTGGGTTTGTGTCATATGAAAATATTTCCCATTTTCAAGGCAAAATTTGGTCTCTGGAGCGAATTCCCATAATTGCCACTCGTTGGCCAATTGCCTGATAGATAAAATGGAAGGGGCAGATCCCGTTCTCCTTCATCCCAGGATTATTTCAGTCCTACAGGATGGTGTCCTGGAGCTGTGAGCAGGAAATATCCACGTGAACGAGGTGAGCAGGATCTTCCAGCTCTGGCTGGAGAAAAGGAAGGCCAAGGAGGGAGGTCCTGTTCTCCTCCATCCCAGGATTATCTCAGTTCTGCTGGATGGTGTCCTGGAGCTGTGAGCAGGAAATATCCACGTGAATGAAGTGAGCAGGATCTGCCAGCTGTGGCTGGAGAAAAGGAAGGCCAAAGAGGGAAGGGGCAGATCCTGTTCTCCTCCATCCCAGGATTATTTCAGTCCTGCTGGATGGTGTCCTGGAGCTGTGAGCAGGAAATATCCACGTGAATGAAGTGAGCAGGATCTGCCAGCTGTGGCTGGAGAAAAGGAAGGCCAAAGAGGGAAGGGGCAGATCCTGTTCTCCTCCATCCCAGGATTATTTCAGTCCTGCTGGATGGTGTCCTGGAGCTGTGAGCAGAAATGTCCACCAGGATCTGCCAGCTCTGGATGGAGAAAAAGAAGCCAAGGAGGGAAGTTTCAGGCTCCAGGGAAAGGCTCCAGGCTCCACTGTCGATCACTTTTGTTCAGAAAAGTCTGCAAGGAGCAGTGTCAGTATCAGTCACATCTTCAACTCTGAATTCACTTCAGGCACTGAAAATCTTTGGCTGATATTAACACATCTTAAGCTAATGAGTCCTTTGAATTGTAATTCCTTCCAGAAGCTATTTGCTATGGACTTAGCTGGCTAATGGTTCTGTGTTTGAACTTCATCCTTTCATAATAAATTCCACTGCTAATTCCTGGCTTTCCTGAAGCTTTGTTCTGCCAGGTTCACACTGTGCATCTCTCCTGGGATGCCTTCAGAGCGAGAGCACGCTGCTGATTTGTAGTCAGAAGCCACACACCTTTTTAAAAGATTCAAAATACCTTGTTTTAAGAAGATTTTAATTTCGTTCCATATACAGCTCTAATAAAAAGCTGGGTGCAACACTTGCTGTTTGTTCAATAAGTGTTCTGATTTTCTGTGCCAGTAGGAAGAGCATGGAGTGAATTTGTTATGAGGGGCAAGCTCTGCTGGCTGGAGATACAATCCGGAAACACAAGCACTCCCATATCTCTTTATTTCCATTAAATTCAAGTTTTTTAAAATCAGTTTTTAGTGTCTGATCCCAGGCATGCAGAATGCTGATTTCCTGCTGGCCCTTTTGGTGAAGTTGGATTAACAAAGTATTTGTGACCATTTCACCCAATCCCATCCATGATCCTGAATTTGAGATTGTCCTTTATTTATGCCCTCTTAGGATGAGGTTGTGGAGGTTGTGTCACAATATCAGCAAATGTTTTCCTTCTTTTCTCCAGATATATTTGGTTTCATTTGTTTAGCCTGACTTAAAGGACAAAAATAGAACCTATCCATCCTTTTGATTTTACTAATAGTCATATCATCCTTTAGCATGGGTGTAGATTCTTCAAAAACACAATCTCATGACTGACTAATTTGAGATGCTGTAATCATAGGAAAAGCCCTAAAAAGTGCAGTCGGTTTATTATTAGCATTTTTTAATTATTGTTTGATCATTTTTATGCAGAAGCCATAACCACCTCAGTGATCTGCCTCACACTTCAATGTGTAATTGACAGCAAAGTGATTTTATCACCATTCCTTCTAACATCTGTTTCAGATAAAGACAAGAGGGAAAAAAATCCAAATTAATTTGTGGATAGATTCTCTTTGAAAACACATGAGACTATTCCCACAGTTCCATTTTTTAAGGCCGTTCCATGCTGTGCTGTTTATTTTTCCTGTATTTCTGATATCTTGGCATTTAGAATTCTGTTTTTAAGGGACATCAGTGCTTTAGGACCTGTAAGAGTAAGGAATGAGTCCAGTTGTGTGTTTGAAGTGACAGAGTCTGAAATGTCTGGCCCACAGTGGAGGTAAAATGAAGACACACATTAAAGGATACTCAGCCTTCTATGAGTTTTTGTTTGGGTATTTCTGGTTTTTAGATATTAATTTCTTGGCCATATCTATCTTGGAGCATTTCAGATGGTATCGTTTAATACTCATTAACATGAACTTTAATTTTTTTTCTATTAATTTGTCTTTTTATCCAGACAAAAATTGGATTTCTGGCAGCTTCTGACTTTGATATGCTGCACAGGAGAGTAAGTTCTCACTTTTTGGAATTGTTTCCATTTGTAACATCATTTCTGCATCTGATTTTATCCCCTGAAGAACAAAGCTATTATATTCCACGGGATTACACCAACAAAGAGAGATTTAAGTGAGTAGAAAATCAGGCCAGGGATTTGGAAATGTTTTTATTGCATTGACACATTTTGATTTCATGTTCTTTTTTTTTAACTGTTCACTTGTGCAAAATATCATTATTGCATAACAAATGGAATCATCACATTTATGAATGAAAGAGGACACTGCTGTCAATCTCAATACTTTCCATTGCTTCATCCTTTTTCAGTCTTGTCCCACTGTTTTTACTCTCATTATTTTTCGGAAAAGCTGTTATTAAAGTTGATTCTGGGCAATTCCATCCCATGACAGATATCCCACACTTTCTGAGGAGGAAAGTTGGGCTCCCAAAATGACCTAATCCAGTGAGTTACCCCACAGGAACCAGGGGGGAATGCTCCCAAAGCGATGGGGATGCAATCTGTTATCCCCGCTTGGGTTCCCCATGGATGGCACCTCTTTCAGCAGGAGAGAGCCCTCCCCTCTTTGAGAAACCACAAAAAAAAGGGGTTTTTTGTGAGGTCAGAAATGTGAGGTCACCTCAACCCCCTGTCAAAACATCCTATTTCAGGTATTTCCCATTTTTCTTTGGAATCAGCAGCATTGTCGTGACAAGAATAGCTTTTCCTCACTGTCACATCTTGGGTTTGCTCCGTTTTTGGCGCTTTTCCCCTCTGACATTTCACGAAGGAAATCACCTCCCTTCCCAAAGACGCTTCTGCCTGCCCTTAACACACAGCCCTGCTGCTGCAAAATATATTATTAATGCTTTAATCAAGCGGCAGCGCTTTGATTAATGTCCTCTCCTGGGTCACGAGCAGCGAGAGATCATCGCTCAAACCAAAGAGAGACACCCCGCGAGAGGAGGGGCAGGGTCTGTCAGCAAGGAGCTCATCTCGCCGGTGTCAGGTTTATTTTGGAGTCACCTGCCTGGTGTCATCTGCCTCCAGATGATCCCTCCCTGCCCAGCTTTGTGCCCCCAGCGAAGCTGGAACCTGAACCCGGGGCTCCCTTCCCGCGGGTGTCAGATCGCTGCCCCTGCTTGGCAGGAGAGCCAAAAAATATATCTCAGGGAGACACACAAAAGAGCATCTTGTTGGGAATCCAAGTGGTTTTCCTGCATTGGCAAAGATTGTTCTTTTACTGAGTGACGAGTTTGACAAATATCATATTTATGTAATTTCAAAAGCTTTTTATTTTCATGCAGAGGATGATATATAAAGAACATTTCCTCGCTGCCATTCATGTATGGATCCCTTTCAGGCATGTTTGATAGGAAGTTTTCTTTGCCTCTACTATTTAACACTGCAGAACTTCATTTTCTTAATTCTCATTATTTGTATCGGACATCTTTGTGTGTGAAATAAATACACTTGGGCATTCCTACTGTAGGATATAGAAGTGTCACAAATGGTGAATGAGGAATGATTTTGAGAAATATGGGAGAGAAAATCACTGCTCTAGTTCCTTTAAGACATTTTTTGGGCTCTCACAAGGCAGGAATGGGGTGTTTTCTCTTTAACATTGATTTGCAAACTGCAGAAACCATTTTCTGCCCCCATTTCAGTGTCAGAATTTCCTTTAAAGGGCTGTCACATGCTCCACATTATTTCCTGTTTCAATACAATTCTTTTGAGAGAATTAACGCTCTTCTATTAACTAGAGAAATCGGGGGCAGCAATTTCCCTGGCTGGTGGATTATTCACAGAGAGCCCAAAGGGTTGCTCTGGATGAGGGCTCAGAGCAAACT
Organism: Acanthornis magna; assembly: GCA_036785705.1. NCBI lineage: Eukaryota > Metazoa > Chordata > Aves > Passeriformes > Acanthizidae > Acanthornis > Acanthornis magna. The sequence goes on from JAWUZG010000179.1 coordinate 1,810,474, forward strand.
TCAGGCTCAGACCTAATTTTTGCCCTTTCTTCAGTGTGGAGATCAAAATTCCATGCAAAAGGATGTGTGAACTTGCCAGGTTCCGAGGTGTTAACCAAAGCCCGGTGATTATGGCCAATATTAGCGTCTCCTGCGGTAATTATCTTATGAAACAGGCGGATTAGGCACTCATATGGTCAGGCAGATGCGGAGCTCTCTCTGTGGGTGACATTGGCAGATTGGGCTCACATGAAGCATTTTGGCTGAGGAAACGTGAGGCAGGAGAGTTGTGTAACACAGCTTCTCACCCCTTTTGCTTCCCATGGATCCCGCTGGTATAAAATCCTGAAAAAGGAAATTCTCCCAGGAATTTCAGAACTTGGGGCAATTTGCTTCAGGTGAGCTCAGATTCTGAGAACTGTATTTTTAAGCTATTCTGGAGAACAGATTACTCTTGATTGATTCTTCCCTCTGAGCTCTGAATTATTGTTGCTGATCACAGCACAATCAGTAACCACACAAATTTTTGGGATTGCAGTAGTGACCTGGTGCTGTGGTGCTGTGGAATAAATCCTTGAAGAGCTAAAGGGTTAAAGTACCTCATACACCCAGGATTATTGAAAAGAGAATGGGAGAATGAAATAAGGAACAAAACCTTCTATTTCAAGGCCTAATAGTGGAGCAAAGTCCCTCAAATGTGACCCATATATTAATTCAGCCTCACTCATGTGGCTGGAAATGAAAGAAATGCTCCATTTATTCTGAATGCTTTGGGTTTCCATTTAAAAGTAAAATTGCCAAGGCTCTACAGACGTGTTATTTGTTGGTTTTTTTCCTGCCTTTATGTTTGCAGAGTTGGATAAACTTTATTATTTAGTTTAATAGCATATCCGGATGATGTTTGCTCATGTGTTTTCTATATTCAGCATATCAACATCAACACTTTTTCAGGGATTTGTGGATCATTCTGGCTCACGTGTGTCTGGAAAACATAAATGCCAACTAGTAAAGACCAAGTGTGAGAGATTTGGATGTCGCTGTTAATAAATATCTAAAGAGAAGAGGTGATTTTGGACTTGATCTAGTGGTGCTTAAAACCTATTTCATAAAGTGTTTCGTGTTTGAGGTCAACCTAGAAAGATTTGAGAACTTTTTTTTTTTTTGAGAGAGGGGCAGCTCCCTTCTTAAGCAAGTGTCCCCTGACCTGAGTCCCTGTGAGTTCCTGGAATTCTGGCTGGAAGCTGCTCCTGGGACGTGGTGATCACCAATGGAAATGTCCATCAAGGAGGATTTTCTAGACCTGAGTTCTCCAACAGTATCAATTTTTAAAGTTTTATCTCTCCCCTGTCTCCTTTCTGTTAAAAAGTCGTTTAGAAAAAGGGAAAACCACCCCAGCTGAGGATCTGCAGCTTTCCATTTCCCACAGGTCTGCCCTGCAGCCAAACCCAGCTGGGACTGGCCTATCACCTCTTTGAGTTTCATTAATCCTTTCCATGCCCACATTGGGATATTCCAAGCAAGAAAAGTGCATGCTGTTAATAAAACACATCAGGCTCCTGACATCTGGCTCTATGGCCCTGAAGTTTGAAGAGCTCTGGAATCAAATTTGGGTTTACATTTCACATCTGACCCTCAAGGTCTTTAAAATGAGCAGACCCCGACCTTTAATTCTCTGTGTGCTACTGCGTGGTGAGAAAGGTGATTTCTTATTGTCATGGCTTTGTAATAAATTCCTCTCTGTTTCATTGGCAATGCTTTCACTAAAGCTATTATTTCCCAAACACTCACCTGCGTTTGCTGAACACACATTTTTTCCTGTTTCACTCAGTTTCTGTTTTCAGTTTGCTAGAACTCTCTTTTTTCCTTCCCTTTCACTGGTGAATGTAGAAGTATCCAGGCCAGCAGGGTGGAAGAATTTAAATATTTAGTATCATGAATATTTGAATATCTTCAGGATTATATTTGTGCCTGAAAAGAGAGAAAAGGAACATGTACTCCTGCCCATCTCTCAGGCTGGGCCCAGCAGCTACAGGCTTAGCAAAATAGTCACATTTTCGAGATTATACTGTTGGGTGATGCTTAAGTGGAAGGAGTTTTTGTCCTGCAAGCTTTCATGTCTAAAATATGTGGCAAAGTTTATGCCACATTTGTGAAAGTGTATTTATATTTTTTTAAGTGTTCACCCAATAAAACCAATGGGAAATTTTTATTGACTTCAAGCCCACTGAGAAACTGGAGGTGACTCTGTGATGCTTCTTGGATGGATTTTCTTGGCCAGGGCACACTCTGTGCTTGTGTTGGTGCCCAAAATGTTTGGAAAATCACTCATTCCCACCACAGTTAGCAGCAGGCACTTCACCAGGCTGGAAAAAGGTTTCTGGTGTGTCCCTGCTGCTCCATCCTTGTCAGGGACCCCTCTGGAGAGCTCTGAGCAGAATGCTGTGACCAGCACCTCCAGGACTCTGCAGCGTCCAGCACTGAACAAAACAAGAATTTTTTGGAGGAATTTTAAAATATTCTCGGTGCTTTTTTATTATGTCACGTTTGTAGCTGTCCCTCCTTAAGACTCAGAGCAAATTGCTCCCCGATTTTAAATTTATAACAAACCCAGCAACTTCTTCATTTAATAACTGTTTCAAAAGGTGGCCTGTATATCATAATTTTAAAACAAGAATAAAGTTAATTGCTGAGTAGTCCACTGAAAAACCTCTGCTCGTCCAAAGGTTTTGCTCAACCCAAGCAGGACTGCAATAAATGAGACACTTCAGGGCCAGGTTGTTATTCCAAGCTCGGATATTGGTCAAGATGCCACCCTCTTAAGTGGAGTTTTTCAAGTGTCCAGACAAGAAGTAAACCTTCCTGGTGCACTTATTCTGATTTATAGAATAAATCCTCACAGGAATTATTCTCCTCACAGGATTTCTTCTGCTGCTGGCAGTGTCAGGAGCAGCGGAATTGTGGAATCAGAGGATTGGTGAGGTTGGAAAGAGCTCCAGGCTCATCAAGCCCTGCTGTCAGCCCAGCACCACTGCTCCCCACTGAACCCTCCCCTCAAGGGCCACATCTTCACGTTTTTTGGTCACCTCCAGGAATGCTGACCCCACCGCTGCCCTGGGCAGCCAGTTCCAGTGCTTGATAACCATTTCTATGAGGACATTTTTTCAGATATCAAATCTAAACCTCCCCTGGCTTAACCTGAGGGCATTTCCTCCAGTCCTGTTGCTTGCTCCTTGGGAGAACAGTGAGCAAGGCAGAGGTAAATTAATCAAAATAATCTCTTTGACAGGTTCGGCAAACTGGTACCACTGTCCTGTCCTTTTTACAATAAATGTCCTAATGAAACCCCGTTTGTGGTCTGAACTGAGAGCTCTGAGCAGCGCTGCAATCCATTTATATGGAAGCAATTATACTCAGCCTGCTCAATACCTTTAAAACACATTTTATTTCTTACTGCTAGCTTTTGTTTGACATCAGGGGAAGGGCTTCTATTTGGAGCCATTACTGTGCACTTATAAAACACCTGTAAAGGGAAAAGGAAAAGCAGATTTACAAGCAGACTCTGGTGATTTGAGCAGGGAGCAGTCTGTGTTAAAGGCTAAACCTGCCCAGTTCCAGCCTGTCTGCAGGGCAGGGAGGTGTTTGAAGAGCAGAGAGGCATTTTCAGGCTGATTGCTGTGCCCCACACTGTGTGGAGCTGGTCTCCAGCCTGGTTTGCTGTTCACCTGACACTGCTCATTGAGCAAAAGGAACCTGATCCTGCCCTGTCCCGTGTCTGACACGCTCACTGACAGGTCCCTGCCCTAATTAAATGGCACAGCCTTTGTTCCAGGGACAAGGGATGATAATAAAGGTGCCTGGGCACTCCTTTGCAGTTCAGTTTGTCCTCAGGCAGTGCTTGTTGTGGGTTTTGAGTGGAGTTGAGTGACTCCAGCTACTCCAAGAATTATAACTGCATCTGGTACCTACTTATGCCACTCTTTTACCTCTCTAAAGGCTTCTGCAGAGAGGACTGAGCCAACAATTTCCTCTCCAACTCGTGGTGTTCTCCCAGCAAGCTGGAGTTTAGGTACTTCCAGGACAGAGTATGGGGCAACTCCCAGCTTCAGGACTGATTTATGCATCCGTGCTCTGTCCTGAAGAACTCTCAACTCTGAAAAGAGAAACTTCCGTTTGTTCTCTTCCCAGACCCATGAAACACCTCCTCTAGCCCTTGGTGGGTACAGAAATATTTACAAATACCAGAGTCCTTCATAACCCAAGGGATGGACAGCATCCATTCTGAGCTGAGTGACACAATCTGATTCTGCTGGGCTGGTGGCTTGTGGCACCCAAAGTATTCACTCCTCGCCCTGGGAGTTTGCTCAGTGAGGAGTTTTCTCACTGTTCAAAATCTCCCGTTGGATTTTGTTGTGCCTATTCGTATATTGTATCTATATTAAGTAATGAAATTGTAAAATAGAAAAAAAAGAAAAAAAGGAAGGTCAGGAGTACATTGTCTGCTTCAGTAATGTGCTCCATATTAATAAAATAATAGTTTCTTTTTCCCCCTCCTCCTTTAGATGTCTTTCTAAAATAAGTGACATAATGGAGTAAAACTAAAATACCTAGATTTTAATTTCAGCTTAATGTGAGCACCTCGGAGGGCCAGAACGAGGGGAATGGGATAAATTTGAAATGCCAGCAGCGTGGCAGGTAGCCAGATCACAAGCTACACGCTGGCAAAAAAAATGCATGTGCTGGGAAATGTGTGCATGTGTTGTGGTTGTTTTCATTGGGATGGAGAACAGTGTGACTGTGGGGGTTCATCGACAGCAGTGCGACTGAAAATTATTTCTGGGTTGGAGTAAGAAATGCCTAATTCTAAAGTATTTTGGTTTTAGACTGCCCCAAAGACCTCTGAGTTCCTGACAGCTCATCACCAATATTTTTTCTGTGAAACTGAGGGAGGAGGTGCTTAAAGCTTGCCTTTGCATGAATTACTTGCTCGAGGAATAATTGACATAACCCAAATATCCCCTGTGGCTGGGGGAGGCTGTCCTTGGGGGAAACACAGAGCAGTCACAGAACCTCTGTGCCTGGAGGGGCTGCAGGAATCTTCCAGCTGCACTTCACCCAGAGCAGTAAAAAACAGGGATGGGAATGATTTCCAGAGGCCACACACACCTGCTCCCAAAGCAGGATTAAAATACTTTTATCCCATTCCCAACAGGTATTTAAGTTGCTCCCAGTGCTGCCCATTCCCTCTCTTGCCATAATGGATAAATTAAAATTGACAACATCCCATGTCCGCAAATGGATCCATTCCTGTGCTGCCAGTGCTGAACTCTCTCCAGCAAGAGAGTAACAAGAGGTTGTTGGATTTTTTTCCAGTTTTCAGCCTCCCTTCTGCCATTCTTTTACCCCTCTTCAGCGGCTGTGGAGTGCTGCAAGGGGCAGAGCAGTCAGGAAAATCATTCTGTGTAGTTACGGCTTAATAACTTCTTTTAGTGTCCAGAATCCCTTGCAAGTGATGTTTGCCAGCCCTCCCACCACCTTTCTTGCTCTCTGCTTGTTTCAGGACTCTCTCTGGAACATTCTTCACACCCTTGGGCTCCAGGCACCACAGTTCAGATGGGAAAGATGGGAACCCATGGGGCAGTGCAGATTGGGGGCCACAAAACCAGAGCCTTGCCCTGCTCTGTCAGTGCCAATGGGAACTCTGGCATCAGCTGAGTGAAGGACCAGCCCCTTGAGGAGTCTTTGTGGTGTTTGCAGCCAGTGCCAATGGGAATTCTGGCTTCAGCTGAGGGAAGGATCAGCCCCTCGAGGAGTTTTCGTGGTGTTTTCAGCAGTTCAGGCCCCCAGAGCTGTGCTGAGCCTGCAGAGCAGGGGCTGCTGGCACAGTGTGGTTGGCAGTAGAGGTAATAAATAACCCCCGAACACGGCAGGAAAACGCCTGGGTTGAAAATGATCTTCATCAAATTAACTGACCCCGGCAGTGCTGAGAATGTACATTTTGGCTGTGTCTGGAAGCACTCTCAGGGGTGCTCTTACCTCTCACTTTCCCAACCTCAAAACCACAGCTCTGCATTTCCTGCCAAGTGTTGTGTACAGGAGACAGCACAGAGCAGCATTCACTCATTCGTGTGTCAGCACCACCTCAGTGCGAGCCCTGCAGCAAAATTCAGAGCCCTCCTCGCTGGAATTACAGCAGAGGAACTGAACTTCGAAAGCTTTCCATTTAAAATGGGCAATTTTGGAGCGAATGTGAGTTAAAATCAGCAGGATGCTTCCGAAAGCAGGAAGCAGAGTTTGTGCAAGTGACTTTGGTAGATGTCACTCTCAGCATCAAGGGGAGTTAGCACATGGTTTGGTCCTGCTGGATTGTTAAAGGAAATTGGGCTAACATGCCACATAGGAATGTTTAGAATATGAAAATTATCCAAATGTGTGTGCTTTGGATATCACAGAGAGCAGAGAACTCTGCTGGAAACAGACTTTTTTACTTAATCACAGAATAAACCAGTGCAGCCATGATTTTAGGTTTTCTTTCTGCAGAGACGTTGAAAGGTTTTGGGAAAAAACTGTTATGGGTCAAAGGTGCTAAATCCCAAATCTAAAGCAGGGTTGAATTTATCTTTCTGTTGTTTTTATTTTAATGAAATAATGATTAGTTTCAATATGAAAGGAGAAATTGTGTCTGTATTTAATGAGAGGAACCAAGGGACTAAAATCTTGACAACTTTTTGCTTGTCTAGATATTGTTTCTTTATATCTATCTACACATTTAGATGCAAGAAGCCCATAACATCTCTTTATCTATTTATTATCATTCATTTCTATTTGTATAATCCCATTTCTTTGTATAGAATTGGTGTCATAACTCATTATTTTCTCACAGACCAGAATGTGTCCACCCATCGCAAGTGCTGCTAGAAGTGTCCTTCAACACTAAATTAAAAATTTGTGATTCTATCATCATCTGTCCAGACCAGGGACATTCATGCTCCTGTTTGCTGCATCCTGACAGTTCCCACATCTTTCCACAACTTCATCTCCAATCCAGGCATGAGCAGCAGCACTCATGGCAGCAAGAAACAGAATGTCACTCACCCCAGAAAGCTAATAAAAAAGCCCAATACCTTATTTTCCCTGCACTGCAGTTTCCATCTCGCACGTCAGGAGAATGTACGTCCAAGGCTGTGGGAATGGCCATCTGTTCTGCCTGCACAGTGCTGATACTTGGGAGTGCTGAATTACTCAGATGCTCTCGTTTTTAGAGACATCTGGAACTGGTGGCCATCTATTAAAAAAAAAATAAAATGCAGCAGCAGAGGAAAAATTTAATTGGGCTGAGTGCCTTCCCCATGGGATCATGAGAGATTGCAGGACCAGAATTCATAGAATGGTTTGGGTTGGAAAGGACCTTTAAAAGTAATCCAGCTCCACCCTCTGCCCTGGGCAGGGACACCTTCCATTATCCCAGGTTGCTCCAAGCCCTGTTCAGCCTGGCCTTGGACACTGCCAGGGATGGAGCAGCCACAGCTTCTCTGGGAAATCCATTCCAGGGCCTCCCCAGCCTCACAGGGAGGATTTTTTTTTCCTAATATCTCATCTAAATCTACTCAGGAGAATGTAATAAAAACAGAGGGGATGACATCACCAGTAGGTTTTACTAGTTTTGTTTTCTTATTGACACCACAAAGCACATGGGGAAGTAGCAGAAGACAGTCAGAAGTGCAGAAAATCAGTAAGTGCAAATTGGGTGGCCTAAGTTATGTCCAGACAAATGGGCCATGCTTTTAAAGCCTTTACAATGAAAGCACCATAATTACATTTAATCATTCTAGTGCTAATGGGTACAGAGGAATCCCAAAGGTGCATAAACTGTCCTGTATTCCATGTGGGTTTATCAGAGAGCCAAGGGCACTTTGGCCCACGCCAGGAACCAAAGGAACATCTCATCTTCTCCATGCCCTGACAATTCAGCTGCCAGCCCTGGGATCACTGTCCCTTGGCCAGAACAGACATGGATGGTGGAAAACATGGAAATATTCTTTCCTGCAGGAGCAGGAGCTGGTGAGGACTCCCGTGAAGCACCTGGAGAGCCACGGAGCTGCTGCTCCACTGGAGACCCAGGAGAGGAGAGGAGAGGAGAGGAGAGGAGAGGAGAGGAGAGGAGAGGAGAGGAGAGGAGAGGAGAGGAGAGGAGAGGAGAGGAGAGGAGAGGAGAGGAGAGGAGAGGAGAGGAGAGGAGAGGAGAGGAGAGGAGAGGAGAGGAGAGGAGAGGAGAGGAGAGGAGAGGAGAGGAGAGGAGAGGAGAGGAGAGGAGAGGAGAGGAGAGGAGAGAGCAGGGCGTGATTAATAACTCCTCATTAATTTCAGGCTCAGCAAACACAGCGTGGAGCAGCACAGGCAGTGAGGAACCAGCCCAGTCCCTGTCCCACCGCGGCCTCCTGGTGATTCCAGCATCTGCTGCGGGCACGTTGTCCCTGCCAGGGCTGGGCAGCCTCACATTTGTGCATTTTCCCTAAAAAAACCCCTTTCTTTTAAAAGTAGAATGAGCACTCTAGTAATAAAAGCAAATTTTTTTCATTATTGAAACTATCGGATTTCTGCAATTCTCTCTTTAGTGCCTGAAACGATCGAAATCTTCTACAATTGCTTTTCTTTCTGACACAGAATTTGTGTGAGAGCAGGGAATTTTGATGGAGAAGTTTGGAAATCAATTAATTTAAAATTCAGCCTTGCTGTGAAGTTTCCTTCCAGCAGCTCTTGTTTAGGAACACGGATTTTTGTGTACTTAAATTTAAGTCAAACAAGCCAACAGGGTTTCATATGGATGGAGCAGGTGCTTAACAACAGTTTTGCCAACACCTGCAGCTAAATCACAAATTAATCTTTGCAAATATTGTTCATTAAAAAGAGAAGATATTCTCTCACTTGTGCCTCCTGCTTGGTTCTGAAAGGTACATTTAGATTACATTTTTAATCTTTTCATTGCAGCGATGAAGTCTTAATGTTGATTTTTTAATTTTTTTTTTAAGTTTATTCCATATGGGCTAAAACTCTCAGAACCACCAACTTACTGGACCTGAAATTTAAAGAAAGAGGGGAAAACACCAAAGAGTGGGGATTGAAATTGAAAACAGTGGCTACTTGGCTTAGGTTGTGCATTGCTGCTGTGGAACCTAAAAGCAAATATTGTGTACAAGGAAAATGCTGCTCCTACCTGTGCACCTGCAAGTTCTGCCTTTTTCCTTTATTTAGCAGCAATGTCTTTTAGGTGAAATATTTTCGCACAAATCCACCTCTCATGGAAAGATCTCAAACACCTGGACAGCGAGCTGTGAGATGTGGGATTTTATCTGTCAGAACTGATATTTCTTCACCCACTTTGCTGTGCAGAGCAAACCTTGGCACAGGAGGGGAATCTCTGCTTGTGGGGACTGCTAAAATAATAATGTTAGAAATGTGTGTCCAATCTTTTCTCTGCATTAGCATCATTTGATGGCTTCAGGTTTAAATATGAAGTGTTGTGGAGTAATAGAGGTGGTCTGGATCTGCCGCAGGACATTATTCCTAACAACAAATTGGAAGTGACTCACCATTTACTTAAAGATGTGTTTGTTCACGTATATATTAAATGCATATATATATTCACATATATGTGAAATATTGTTCACATATATATAAAATGTATATGTATTAATATATTTTATATGTTTTCTGCCTTTATTGTAGCAGAGCAAATTGGAAGTGACTCAACACTTGCATTACTTAAGGATGTTTTTGTTCATATATATATTAAATGTTTGTATATGTATGAATATATCTTATATATTTTCTGCCTTTATTGTAGCAGAGCAAATTGGAAGTGATTCACCACTTGCTTTACTTAAGGATGTGTTTTTTCACATATATATTAAATATTTGTATATATTAATATATTTTATTTATTTTCTGCCTTTATTGTAGCAGAGCAGACTGGAAATGATTCACCACTTGCATTACTTAAGGATGTGTTTGTTCACATATATATTAAATATTTGTATATATGAATATATTTTATATATTTTCTGCATTTATTGTAGCAGAGCAAATTGGAAGTGGCTCAACACCTGCTTTACTTAAAGATGTGTTTGTTCACATATATATTAAATGTTTGTACATGTATGAATATATTTTATATATTTTCTGCCTTTATTGTAGCAGAGCAGATTGGAAGTGGCTCACCACTTGCATTACTTAAGGATGTGTTTGTTCACATATATATTAAATGTTTGTACATGTATTAATATATTTCATATATTTTCTGCATTTATTGTCGCAGAGCAGCTAAATAGAGGCTTAGTGCTCATTTTTGGAGCTGATTCTTGGGCTTTGCTGCTGCTGCTGGGTTTGGAACCAGCCCCTCACTCAGCTTTGCTGGGTCCAGGTTCCTTTGGAGACTGAACCCTCAGCAAGCAACACACAGATGGCAATTTGTGCCAGCATTCCTGGGTTTATTACTCCCCTTCTCAGATGGCTATTTAATTTGTTATCACTTTTGGCTGGAAGACTGGCTGCTAATGTAATCAAACTCCTGCTTTCTGTCAGGCCCCAGGCATTTATTTTCATTACTGGGGTTGCCTCAAAAAATAACCTGGAGGGCGGGTGTTGGAGAGAAGCTCTTTGGAGTTCTGGGCGTCCATCTGGTGTGGCAGTTTGGAATAAATAGAGAGGCCCTGGTGCATCTTCAGGATGCTTAATAACAGTCAGTGGGAACAGCTCCTGTCTGAGGATCACCAGATTTATCTCACTTTGAAAGATCTTAAGGGAGGCATGGAAATAAAATGGAAGGGTTCACCCTCAGCTCCCCGGGCTGTGATTTTCAGCAGTGTTTCAAATTCCGTTCGCAGTGTGTTCCTCGAGGATTCTCTCCCCCACGCATTGTCCACCTCTGACTGCTGCCTTCCCTCGTGCTTCCCAGCACACAACTGCAGCGTTCCCTTCCCTCCTGCCTTTTTTCCCTGGCTGCAGCTGCATGGCTCTGAAAAGCAAAAGCAGCCAGGGGTATTGCAGGGCACCTGCAGCTCCAGACAGAGCAGATAAAGAAGATAAAAAATCAAAAGAAGCAGAATAAAATGAGAAGAGGAGAAGGAAAAACTAATCACATGGGGTAGGGGAAAATGAGGAGGGAAGAAAAAGAAGATTGGAAGTGTCTGAGGGATGCAAAAACCTTTTTGCAAGATTTTTTTCCATAAGACACTGAGCAAGTTAGTGCTGATCAGGGAACAAAAAATAAGACAAAGGAGAGGAAATCTGTTAAAATATTTGTTATTTCATGCGGAAACCTTTTTGCAACATTTTTTTCTAAAAGATACTGAGCAAGTTAGTGCTGATCAGGGAACAAAAAAAAATAAAACAAAGGAGGGGAAATCTGTTAAAATATTTGTTATTTCTTAGCTGAAAAGGTAGTTCTGTGTCATCGTGCCAAATAAACCAATCAGAATTAATAAAAATTTCTTAAATAACAGGGATAGAAACATGGGAGAGATCTACTAATGTCTGCCTAGGACTGCAAAAATCAACAGCCGTGCAGGTACAACAAGGCAACCTCCCAAAACAGGAGTCAAAACGCAGGCAGGGCATGGGGAGGAAGGTGGATGTGAATGCCAAGTCAGTGGAGGCCAGAAAAAAATCTTTCCAATTTATTCCTTTTGGGAGGAGTGTCTGTCAGGTGCCAAGGACAGGCACTGACCTCTCTCATTCCTGCAGGAGCCTCGGATTTCTCTCCAGGTATCAGGGTCTCACCTGGATCTGCACAGAAATCCTTGCCCTGAAGATTCGTTGTCTTTTTTTTCTTTCCTTTCATCCAATCACGCTGGAATCTCCGTACAGATGATTTGTCACTCAGAAAAGTGATTGAAAGCAGGGGTGGACAAGGTGACAAATGGCAGCATGTTTGGGAAAGGGAACAGCAGAGGGATCTGCTCATCTTCTCCTGCACTCGCTGGCCTGGAAGGGAAGGGAATTCCCAGGGTAAATCCAGCCTGCTGGCTCTGGGGGCTGAATGTTCCACCTGGGGAAACTGCCTCTTGTTTCCATGGATCAGGGACAGCCCTAGACCTGGAAAACAGCGAGCTGGGAGAAGTTTGGGCTTCATTAAGCCCTTGAGAGCTTTGTTACCTCTTCCAGCAAAGACAAAGTTTGGGCTTCATTAAGCCCTTGAGAGCTTTGTTACCTCTTCCAGCAAAGTTTGGGCTTCATTAATCCCTTGAGAGCTCTGTTACCTCTTCCAGCAAAGTTTGGGCTTCATTAATCCCTTGAGAGCTCTGTTACCTCTTCCAGCAAAGATGAGATTCAGTGTTGGTTTGAAATGCTCATCCCAGATGGGCTGGGATCAATTCCCTCCTCCTGTGCCTGCCTGGGGGAACACGAGGAGGGAATTCTCCGGGGGTGGTCCTCACTGTGAGCAGGAGCTGGGCTGTGTTTAATCACCCACACAGCCACATGCCTTCCCCAGGCCATGGGGATTCTGTGCTGAGTGACACGGGAAGGGTTTCTGCAAGGGGACACTCCAAACAGGTAAACTCTGGTGTGGGTGTCACTGAAATTAAGAGAACACGGATGGAAATCTCCATGATTCCCTCGGTGAGAAGGTGTTGCCTTTCAGCTGGCAGAAATATGACACAGACACAGTTAAAAAAGGGTAAAAGGGTTTTAGTTTGGTATTTTAATAGGATTTTAGGTGCACAGCTCTTCACGGGTGGAACACGCTGAGATGCACACGCCGTATAATGTGTACACAATTTTACGGACTTTGAAAATTACCGTATCTACCTAAAATCCACCAATAAGAAACTTAATAAATGAAGTAATTGTCCTCTTATTCTAATTACTCCCCCCCTAAAAGCCCAGTTTACAAAATATGTTCCAGAAAGAAGGCTTCAAGGTTGAAGCCTTGAGTTTTGAGATAATAAAGAGCTCTCTTGCCTCCTGTTGCAAATGTTTGGTCTTTCTGCCTTGCAGGACCCCAAAACTGAGCTGGAATATCCGACTGCAAAAATCACAAGCAAGAAGGGTAAGGGCACAAAGAGTGTATAAAGGGTACAGAAAATAGGAAAAGGATATAAAAATGTATAAAAGGGTATATAAAAGAAAAGGCAACAATCATCAGGCATCAAAGGGTACAAAAATGTATAAAAGGGTATATAAAAGAAAGGGCAAAAATCTTCAGGCATCAAAGGAAGAGTTGGGTGTCAAGGCACTGCAGCCCTGCCCCGCACGGAACTGCTGGCCTGGGTGTTCTGCAACCAGAACTTAGTGATAAAGAATTTTTTATTGTATTATTTATTATTATTCAAAAATAATTACCGTCTGCAAAATGAGGAGGGGAAAAGTCTTCCTTCCACAGCTGATCCCACTTCACCACCACAGAAATACACAAGGCAGAGATGAAACACATCCCTGTTCCCTCAGAACCCTCCCTGCATGACTCGTGCCAGCTTTGCATTTCCTCCCTGAGCGCCAAGATGAAAGATTAGAGCTGAGCTGGGCAAGCCCAGCCCCTGCTGGCACAGGGATCAGGCCATTCTGGGCCCTAGTTCACTGCATTATTGCTATTTGTTGACATGTTCTGTGTAATTTAAGAAACCGTCTGCTTTCCCTGGCAGTGAAGTCAGATGGGTGTCTGGGATTTTCTGTCCTGCACTTGATTATTTCTTCTGTCCCCGCAGAAAGAGCCCAATCTGTCACTGGATTATGGACATTGACTTAGAAGAGAGGTTTTAAGGACTGTGTGAGAATTGGCTGCTGAAATCCTAAGGCCCTGGGGTCTGTGAGAGTGAAATATTGGGGGCATTGAATAATAGTATTCTGCACAACACAGCCAATATATGAGAAACCAAACAGCAAAGGCAAGCAAACAATTCCTTTCTGTTTCCATCACGCACATGTTTTATTTTTAATTCAGTATATAGGTAACAGAGTTTTTTTAAAAGACAATTTGCCAAGGATTTCCTCTTGGTTGTTTTTCTTTTTTTTTTTTACAACAGAATTCCCCTGATTACATTTTGAGGTCTACTATTGCCAAGAGTTGATGGAAAAAGAAAATAGCAACATCCAGAATGCATGTTTGACGCTGAACCAAAACGCTGAGGAAAAAAAATCTTTGGCCAGTCAGCATAAAGGCCTTCCACAGCCCCCAAAGTGGTCTGTGCTGCTCTTTGCTGCTCTCACCTGTGAGCTGCACTGGGCTGGAGCCTGACTGGGAAGGTCAGGAAATGTTATACCTTCTCCAAATCCATTATATTCATAATAACCAGAGCAGCCAGAAAAAGCTGGCTTTATGTTTATGTTTATGTTTATGTTTATGTTTATGTTTATGTTTATTTATATTTTTGTGTTTGTATTTGTTTTTATTTTTTTATTTTATTTGTTTTTATTTTTTAATCTTTTTTATCATTTTATTTCTATTTATAGTTCATCTCTCACAGTTAAAAATAAACCAGATGACATTAACATACCAATATCTCCATATTGTGGCTGTTCCCCTTCCCATTTCCCAGCGCGGATTCCCAGTGAGCATTCCCTCATTCCCTGCTAGCTCAGGTGAGTCAATCCATTCCCTCTAAACCTGCCCCACATCCCACAATCCCGGAGGAGGAAAAGTGGCCAAGGGCACAGATGTTGGTGGGATGGCCCCAGGGCTGTCCCAGCACACTCATTTATTCAGCTGGGAGGAGGTGTGAGTGACTCTGGGGTGTCTGAGCCACCGTGGGACAAAGGAGCTCCTGCTCTGCCTCCCATGGTCATTCCAGGGTTTTTTTTGGGATTTGGAGGTTCTGGGCAGGAGCACAGAGGATGGAGAGGGCAGGAGTTCCAGCAGAGTGGCTCCTTCATTGCTCCTCCATTGCTCCTTCACTCCAGCACACCCAGGAGCTCAGCATTGCCTCCCATGGTCATTCCACGGGTTTTTGGGGTTTGGAGGTTGGCAGGAACAGAGAGGATGGAGAGGGCAGGATTTCCAGCAGATGGTGGCTCCTTCAACACACCCAGGGGCTCAGCATTGCCTCCTGGTCATTCCAGGGGGTTTTTTTGGGTTTGGAGGTTGGCAGGAGCAGAGAGGATGGGAAGGGCAGGAGTTCCAGCAGATGGTGGCTCTTTCACTCCAGCACACCCAGGAGTTCAGCATTGCCTCCCATGGTCATTCCAGGGGGATTTTTGGGGGTTTGGGGGTTCTTGGCAGGAGCAGAGAGGATGGAGAGGGCAGGAGTTCCAGCAGAGTGGCTCCTTCATTGCTCCTCCATTGCTCCTTCACTCCAGCACACCCAGGAGCTCAGCATTGCCTCCTGGTCATTCCAGGGTATTTTGGGGTTTGGAGGTTGGCAGGAACAGAGAGGATGGAGAGGGCAGGATTTCCAGCAGATGGTGGCTCCTTCAACACACCCAGGGGCTCAGCATTGCCTCCTGGTCATTCCAGGGGTTTTTTTTGGGTTTGGAGGTTGGCAGGAGCACAGAGGATGGAGAGGGCAGGATTTCCAGCAGATGGTGGCTCCTTCATTGCTCCTTCATTGCTCCTTCATTGCAGCACACCCAGGAGCTCAGCATTGCCTCCTGGTCCTTCCAGGGGTTTTTGGGGTTTGGAGGTTGTTGGCAGGAGCAGAGAGGATGGAGAGGGCAGGAGTTCCAGCAGATGGTGGCTCCTCCATTGCAGCACACCCAGGAGCTCAGCACAGCCAGACTGGATGGTGATGGAGCAGATGTTTATGGCTGTTTCTCATTTTAAATCAGATTATAGCGATGTGGCAATTCATCCATGGGGATTGTGCTGAAGGAACCGAGGATACTGAGTGGGATAGCTGCTGCAGACAGCCCCAGGACGAGCTGTGTGTGATTCCAGCCCTTCCCAAACCTGGCTGAGCAGAGCTGCCTCCACACCATCACCCCTTGCTGCATCTCCTAATCGTTTGTTCCAGCCTTTGGTCAAATTACCAGAAATGCAAATCACGGGAAAATGCTTTCCTTGACCTTTCAAAATTAACCAAATGGGTTTTCTTTAAAAAAAAAAAAAAAAAAAAAAAAAAAAAACCAGTTAAAAACTCCAGCTCTGTCATGAGGAGATGATCAAGGACAAAGCCCACAGTTTAACTGGATTTATCTTTGTGGTACCTTCTGCATCCAGGCCATGGATTTGAAATCACGGCCATTTAAACATGTTAATGACAAATTCTAAACCTTTAAACTGAACCATGGGATTTATATATAAAAAACGTATTTAAATTTATTATCTAAAAAGAGGCTGAAGTGTTGGTCTGGAAGGCCAAGACATCAAAGGTCCATGTCCAGTCCTGCCAGCAATCTTTGCTGTATTTTTGCCCAAGTCCTATGAACTATTTGTGATGCAGTTTTAGAAATGTGGATAAAAGTAAAATGTGGGGTTTTTTCCGACTCAGAGTCAAAACTTTAAAAAAAATCATTATTGAGACCAAATTAAACCTAGGGCAGGTTGTTAAATCACTTAATTAATGTTTCCATCAAGCAATATGATTTTTTTTGATTTTTTTTATTTTTCTGGTTTCCTTGGAAACCCATTTTTGCAGTTGCTGTCTGTCCATGTGCTCCAGCTGCTGTGGGCTGAGCTCTGAAGCTTTCACAGCAACTCTGGAGGGGCAGGGCAGGCTCAGGATGCTGCAGCCAAAATCAAGACAACTTTTATCTCTGTAAACTTCCAAATTTCATAAAGTAAAAGAATGTAGCAGTATTTCCCTTTATTAAACCATGAGAAATATTTAATATTTCTAAGATTTCTGGGCAGAAACATGTGTGTGTTTCAGAAATCAGATATCACAGCCAGCTGCCCTCCCCCAGCTCCTGCCCTGGAAATACAACACCGAGGTCTAGGAGTTCCCTCTGGCTCCTGCTTAATGGACTGTTTTAATTTGGACACTCATCCAGGTAACTGAGTCCACAAACCTATTGATTCCTAAAGAAATAGTCACCCTGAGAAATTCTTACTTGATATTCATTGGATTTTGCCTTTGTAAATGACAAATTTTTAAAGGAATTTTGAAATTGTATTTTAAATCATTATCAAAATAAGAAAATCAGTGGGCTTTTAGAAAGTGATCATTTTTTCATTTCAATATTTTAGATATCTCCGTCTCAAAAATGAGATGCTTCAAATCGGAACAAAATGTTTTCAAATTGCAGGAATGAAACTTTTCAGCCGCACAGAACCGATGACAAGAAGTCTGAATTCCTCGATGAGTTTCAAAGCGTTGATGGATTGTCCTGATGCACAACATGAAACACTTCCAAAATCTTACAGCTCTTCGGGGAACAGGAAAAATCTTCCCACTCAGTCCTTGCGGCAACGGAGGTATTTCATATCGAACTTTAAAAACATTGGCAGATTTCTTCCTCCAGTCAAAGGAAGGCAGGGAGGGTTTATGTGTTTCAAAGAAAATTGAGATGCTGGCAGACAACATCAATGTCTATGTGTGTGTCTTTCAAAATGCAGTTGTAGTATGAATCATATCCTGAAGAGTTATATAAGGTTTGGGCTATGAGTAAAAGCTGGAATTTTTTTTTCCCCCAGGGAAATTTTGAATCTGGTGAAAAAATAAATATATTATTATTTGAGATTTAATTGTAACAGTAACTATGAAAAGATGGAAGCCCAAGAATTAGAAGCTTATTTATCTGAGTTCAGTATATTGCATTTATAAATGGATAAATAACAGTGTACCAGATTTAATTTCAGTAACAATAACTGAAAAGATGGAAGCCCTAGAATTAGGAGTTTATCTATCTGAGTTCAGTATATTGCATTTATAAATGGATAAATATCAGTGTACAGAGGGTCAGTTTAGAGAACTGCTTTTGTGGCCTGAATTTAGAAACCACTCCGTTCTGGTGATAAATAAGAAAGGTCCCCTTGGTTATGTAAAAAGAAGAGGGAAACATCTCACTGAATAATCCCGAGGGATTACAGGGTCCCAGCGAAAGTCCAGTATTAGCCAGCAGCCAATGGCTTCACATCTGGAATCGCGAGCCCAAAGTCCGCCGGGGGTTGGCACTCATTAAAAATAGATCTGCTGAGGAGTTAAGATGATTATTGGTGCTGATTTGCAGGATTAGACACGGGGAGCAGTCTGTCAGGCTATTGCTTCCCTTGGGCACACACAAACCTCCTCCAGGGCTGGGCCAACGCGGATTCACGGCCAGGGAGGGACAGGGCAGCATTTGGGAGAGGAGGGCAAAGCCACCTTCCCTCTGCTCCTCTGCCATGGTGCTGGGGGAGCCTGGAGCCAGGGCTGAGCCGATAATCAGACCTGCAGGGATTTGTGGGGTTTAAACACGGGAGATGTAAATGATTAACGCGATCTCCCCGCCTGGCCCTGGGGAGTGTTTGCAGCTGGATTTATATCCAGTCCGTGGAACCGCGGGGAGTACGCAGGTTCATTGCTCTGACAACAAGGATGGAGGGGAAGGAGATCTGGGTGTGATGCCTGAAAGAGAGGCCAAAACAAATTAGGAGTATAAAATGTGGACAAATTTGTTCGAGGCCTTCAAGGCACATTTGGGCAAGTGAAAGTCTACACCCAAAACGGACACTGGGTAACGAGCCTTTTATAAATTCCGTCCCATTAGCACATTGGTTCTTAATTCTCCAATCCACCCTTGGGTGATGATGTTCACCACCCCAGGCCTGCTTCCCTAACTCACAGTTGTTTATATATTTTCGGGCCCTAAGGCAATGAATATGTCCTTGAATCTTATTCAGAGATCCTTGTTTTGCCAAAGGTGCTGGGAACAGAGGATTTTAGCACTTTGTAAGAAACACAGAACTACAGCAAATTACAGATACATGAAGAGAAAAAACTAGAAATACTTGAAGGCATCAGCTGCATGGGATGGGCTCAGAGTGGTGGATGCAATTCATGGTTTGGAATAAAATAGATCAGCAGGAGTGCCTGCTGCAGTCCCCACAGGAATAACAGCACGCAAAAATCCAACTGGGAAACCCTTGTTTTCCTTGTGAAGCCTTCAAGTATTTCTAGTTTTTTACTCTGCGTGTATCTGTAACTTGCTGCAGTTCTGTGCTTCTTACAAAGTGCTAAAATCCTCTGTTCCCAGCGCCTTTGGCCAAAACAAGGCTCTCTGAATATAGATCCAAGGACATATTCATTGCCTTAGGGCCTGAAAATATGTAAACAACTGTGAGCTGGGGGAGCAGGCCTGGGGTGATGAACATCATCACCTGAGGGTGGATTGGAGAATTAAGGGCCAATGTGCTAATGGACAGAATTTATCAAAGGTGAAGGGCTCATGACCCAGAGTCCATTTTGGGTGTAGTCCCTGAGGGGACTTTGCTTGCCTGAATGTACCTTGAAAACCTCGAATAAATTTGTCTGCATTTTATACTCCTTATTTGTCTTGGCCTCTCTTTCAGGCATCACTTGCTACTGATTCCTCTTTATTCTTATTCACAGAATTGTTCTGTTTTGCAAAGAAACACTTCATTGCAGGGGAAGAACAGATTTCTGTTCAGGGACAGAGAAAATATGCACATTTTGTGGCTAACCATGCAGTTTAGATAACCACAGGTATGCATTCCTGACAACCCATTTCCCTTCATTTGCTGAGACAATGATGGAACAAATGATTTAAAATGATAAGCACATTCAGAAGAATTACAGCACTGCTGTCTGCCAGGGGGGAAAATTTTCATCCATCAGGGAAATAATTCCAGGTACTTTGCCCAGATCCTGCTAATTCCAATAGGTACCACAAATTCCTCCTAACTCTTGTGTTTACTGATGGTGAATGAATATTCTATTGAATCATTTGAGCACTGAGCTTTCAGCTGGCCATTGAGTTAACTGCTGAGAAATTAGAGCTGGACCTCAGAAATGCAGATTCGTGGGGGTTATTTGGTAATTCTTTAATCAAGAAAAAGTCTTTAATCTGCTCCCGCTGAATTGCCACATGAATTTTGTTTTACCTGGGGCTGTGTCATCCGTAGTTACAGTTCAGATTAACCTGTCAGCTCAAGTAAATGTACTTTTCTAATTAGGTTCTTAATGTTTCCATCTGTGGCTTGGACAAAATATTTCAAGATCCTTTTCCACCTTGGTTCAGAAACTCTCTCCTGAGAGGGGAGCGTGGCTGAAAAAAGCCAAGCCATCTCCAACAACCAATTCCCCCATGCAGCCGTGGGTGGATTCAATAGGGATTCACATCTTGGAGCGCAGATAATAAAAGAGAAGCCCATAAACCCAGTTATTGAAGCCCTGACAGCACTTCCTAAGCCTAATGGCTGCACCCGGGGGGTGCTTTGGAGACAATCTCACTCAGTGCTTCCCCTGTAAATAATAATAAGATACAATGGATCTGTGGGAATTAAGTTCTTAGGAGGCGGTGATGTCATGTCCACAGATTCAGGGCACTATTCACTTGCTTTTGGGAAACATTTTATAGTTACATAATATTCCTCAATCCATGTTCTGGATCAGCTTTGTTCCATCAGGCTTTTCCCATTACTTTAATAACTTCTGTCCCCAGCTTCACAAGTTTTTTTGAAATGTGCCACCATATTTAAAAAGAAAACAGAAATAAATTAAAAAAAAAAAAAAAAAAAGAAAAGAAAAAAGCCAGGGAATCCAGCAACTTCTAATTTGTGGTTGTTGCTCACATGGATATAAATAATAGGGGTTGTTTGACTGAGGGCAGCTTATTTCTTATCTGAGGAAATATTAATGCCCTCCCTGTTATCTAATTCAGCATAATGTAAGGGGATTTAGTGGAGATTAAGAGAGAAAGTGGGAGAAGGATTTATATTCTTTAGGGCCATGCTGGTGCTCCCAGGAGTTTTGGCATCACTTCCATTAGAAGAGGTGATTGCTCTCCGAGGAGTTAAAATAATTGGAAGGAGAGGCAAGCTCTTACACTGGAATGAAAAGTCCCGAGGAAAAAAAGAAGCAATTGTTCAAGTTTCAGACTCCCTGCCCTGCTGCTGGAGGGAAACATCTTTGTTCTCAGACCTGGAGCCTGAGGAGAGGCCGGCACCCCAGCAACACTTAATTTTCAACAGCTCTGCTCCTCTGCTTGGAGGAGAAATAGAGATTCACTCCCTCGGGGTGACCCAGCCTGGCCAGACAGTGACAGAGCACAGCTCTGTAATATAATATTATCAAATCACTAAAAATATGTGTGCAGCGCCTTGGGGTGAGCCAGCTTCTGGGAGAGGCTGTGACACAGGTGATATATTCAACATTCCCCCAGTGAATGCACCAAGGTTTATGAATATGGATTTTATATAGGAATAAATTTGTGTATATATGGAGGAGCTATCTCAGAAGTCTCTTTCTGAGCAATTTGGTATGATCAAGTCCCCAAATACACCATTTCAGTCGAGAATTCACTAAAGGCTGTGCACCAGGGTGCCTCCTTCTAGTGACAACACGAAATACTCAAATAACCTTTGCTCGTCAGCCTTGGAGCCCAAAGGATCACCTCATTTCCTGAAGGTCACCTATTTCCACGAGCACTTTGGAGAAGTGAGATGAGACTTTTAATTGCAAACTTACTCTTGGTAAGTACTTCCTAAACCAAGAAAGTAAAACACCAACAAAATCAACCACTATTCCATGGTTTTATGAGATTCCAGTAACAGCTTCTAGTAAATTTTGTGGGAGCCTGCTTGTGTCAAATAGCCAAAAGTGAGAGAAGTTTTCTTTAGCATCTCAGCTCGTGTGTAAAACGCAAGGTTGACTTTTTCCCCGTGGATGTGACATTGGTAGATACTCAGTTATACCTTGCTGAGGAGGAAAATGTGATCCCTCCATGGCACTATGAAGGCATTTATGCCATTTGATCTTACAGTTATGCTGAATGTAATTGCTCCTTTTGGTGCTAACGGAGCAAAGGCAGGTTAGGAACTCAATACTCTCAGGCTGTGAAGTGAAACAAATACCACCTTTCCACACAGCCGAGGTACAGCAAGGTTTGAAGGGCAGGAACAATATTAAAATGTGGATTTCAACTAAGGAAATACACCCATAGAGTCATCCTCTTCCATCCTGTGAGTGTGGAAATCTGTGTCTGTCCTTCCTGGGACTGCAGCAAACCCCTGGCCACGGTCTGTGATTGCTGTCCCTCGTGACCAGGATCATGGACATTCGCAGGTTGGAGGTAATTCCATCCAGATCATTGGGTTTTACAGCCTGCTCACTTTTATTGCTTGTTATTCCAAGCAAAAGGAGTAATCCTCTGGGAAGGGAAAGAAAAAAAAAAAGTGCTGGATATAATAATAGAGCTGTAACTATGCTGTCCAGTCATTTGCATCCACCAATGGAAACCCTTGTGCTTTGTGAAAGTGAAGGTTGCAGCCATTCTCTGGCCAGCTTAATCCAGACAGTGATCCCATAATCCATGTTACATTTACTGGCTTCCCCTCCTAATCGCTTTGGAGTCGGCACGATTTCTCCCAAATGTTAATGAAAACCAGGGAGCGCTCACTCAGGGAAGCAAATGGAAATAAAATCCATATTTCCAGCCATTATTGCAGCTCGTGGCTGGCTTTGGGTTTATGTCACAGCATTATGTTGAGCTCAGCTTCCAGCCTTTGTTCTTTTCTGACCTGGAATATTGGAGGGGTTTGAGATGGCCAAGAAAATTTTTGCTTAGGAAATCAAAGGAACAGCTTCCTCTGGGATTCTCAAACATGAACAAACTTGCTCTGTTCGTTTGGGGTTTTTCCCAGGAAATATCAACATTACATGCCAGATTTCTGAACTTCTTCTGCTCATCACCCCCATATGCGCAACCTTCTTGTCGAGCATCTCTCATGAGCAGCTTTGATCCCAGCCATGCCTCCCCACTGTGCTGTTATTTATTCATCCCCCAGCTCCTGGGGGGATTCCTGCATGGACCCCAGAGTGGATTCCCACCAGAATCCCTTTTCTGGAGCAACCCCTGCTCAATCTCCAATGGAGCAGCTCCTCTGAGTGTGTGTTTGTACATTTTCAGGGACAGAAATCAAGGGCGATGCTGTTCCCTCTTCGGTCTGTAATGCCTGGAGGAGCTCAGAGGAGAGCTCTGGCAGACCCAGTAAATCCAGCGGGAGCTCAGAGCGGTGATAAATGAATATACAGCTCTGATACATATATTTACATCAGGGCTGAGCCAGTCCAAGCAGGCAGTGCTAGGATATAGCACTGAGGACACTCTTGGCAAGAACTCTGTGTTCGTTAACCTGCTGGAAGAGGTAATCCACTTTTTGACTTATTTCCTCTCGGTTTGTTTTCCATCTGAAGTCCTGTTCTTGGGTGATTTGTGGTTAATTTGTAACCTTCTCTGAAATACCATCTGTGAATTAATCAGAATTCCCTCAAATCTGAAATGGGACCCCTAAATCAGGCCCCCCATGTCAGGAGGCTGCAGCAGCTTTCCTCACCACCACCTCACTTCAGTCATTCCTCCCTCAATTACGTGTGGAGACGCCGAGTTTAATTGTGTTATTCCTGGCAAAGAAGAAGAAAAAAAGCAGAGGAAAACTAGTTCTAACAATCCTATTTGTGAATTATAACTGTACACTCTAATCTAATCATGTTTCTCTTTCCCCAGATGTGGAGAATTTTAAGAGTGCCTCATTACCGACCACTAATTAAATCTACTGTGAAAGAAATGTTGGGCGAAATCCTGCCAGCTTGGAGCTGCTGGCAAAGCTCCCACTGACTTCAGTGGCACTCAAGTGTTGCTTTTTGCGTTTGGGTCTAATCAGAAGATGATCATTGTAATTATATATTATCTGGTAACATCTGGGATCTCCAATTAAATCCCAGGCCTCGTGGCGCTGGGCAAGTAAAGAGGTTTATTTGGGTTTTAGGTCATTCCTCATGGGTAAAACCCTGAGAAGAGCCTGCCTATAACCAAATGATTTTTTTCCCCTGGGGGCCCACAGCCCCCTTTGGAGCCGGAGCCTTTCAGGAATGCGTGTTTGGGTCTAGAAGGATTATCAGCCCCAAACAAGGGCTCAGGGGTTCCTGCAGGAGCCAGACACCCCGGGGAAGCCTGGCTGGAGCTCCGTGTGAAGGCGTTATCCACACACAGATGGCGTGGGGGCTACGCAGAAGGGATCCACAATAACACCCCTAACACACAGGAGGAGGAGTAAAGCATGGGGCTGATCTGCACACGAGTCTGGGAGAGCTGTGCAGGCAGGAGATGTGAAAATCCAGCCTATCCTGGTCCTCGATCAGTGATCTTTACAGCTGGGGCCTGGCTTGATTGTGACTTTCCTAATTCCTTCCTAAGACTCATTTAAATTCCTCCCTGGTTTGTTTTTCTCTTCCCCGTGGCACTCCTTGATCTATGTAGTTCAATTAAAAGGCAGCATGAGGGCAGTGTCTACAAGAATTTGTTTATTTCCACACTTTGCCTCCGACAGAAGTTCCCTAAATTCTCCGCTTCTACAGCAACATGTTTTTCGCTTCTTTTTATTTCCCTCTCCCCCAAGCTGCTGAAACCTTGCTGTAAAACTGTGGTGTGGGTTAACAGGTATGTGCCCCAATTCCTGGATTTTCCCCAAACTGAATTTTCCATTTTTTGACAGCTCAGCTGATGTGTCAGGCTAACAGGGCAGACAAGGAGGCTCCAGTTTGGGTTCCTGATTTCCCTCTTTGCTCACAGTAGCACTGCAATGAAAGGAGATTTTCTGGCTGTGGTTTTTTTTTTCAGCAGCGCTTTTGTGTTAGATACCTTCCTGTTTAATCTGTAAGATTAACTGTGGATGAAAAAGGAATAAAATTAGGTCTCTGTCATGGCACCACAGTGTTTGCTTCCTTGGGGATGCTGGCAGTCAGACACCTCCCACCTGCAGGTTTCTCTGAGAATTAATACATAAATATTTTATTTTGTACCAGCTCTTTCTGAAGAGCTTTTCCCGCGTTTAGTGCCCACCATGATTTTTTTTCTGAGAACGCTTTAAATACAGCTAAGTGCTTGTTTACACCATCAGCTGAGTGTGCCCTTACCGTGCAGTGCTTCGCTTGGCTAAATACAAACCCATCCAATAATCCCTTTCACATTTGTGCTGACTTTGTACCTCTGAGGAAAGATTATTTAAGGTGAAGGTGCTCAAAACACTGAGCTGTGGAACATCAGCGCTCAGCCAAAGGGCCACAGAGCTTTCCTCTCAGCTGGGGCTGCTTTGGAAATTCATCCTAAGTCGTTTTTAATGATGCTGTGTTAATACAGTGGCTGTTCTTCTTCAGGTTACTGCTGAAAGATGATTCTTTGAGCACAGGGAGGCCATGCAGGTTTCTGGGAGAAAGTCTTTGTCCTAAGCAGTTTATATATCCAGCTGAAGTTTCCAGGACTCCTGTGCAGTGTCTTCTGCTCCTGATGGATACTCAGTGGTAAAAATGGCTGTACATCAATATCAGGTCGTACATTTAGAAGAACCAGTATGCCATATAAAATAAAATAAAGTAAAATAAAATAAAATAAAATAAAATAAAATAAAATAAAATAAATAGAATAAAATAAAATAAAATAAAATAAAATAAAATAAAATAAAATAAAATAAAATAAAATAAAATAAATAAAATAAATAGAAAAAAATAAAATAAAATAAATAAAATAAAATAAAATAAAATAAAATAAAATAAAATAAATAAAATAAAAGTCCTTTGCCTTTCATCTGTCCCATTTTCTGCTGTGGAAGATGCAGTTTCTGTCTGCAGGGACAGACCTGAGCCAGGGGTGTTCAGGGGATGGGAAAGGCAATGCAAAGGCCTGAGCTGGCATTAATCAGTGCTGCCAAGGGCAGAAAGGCTCTCAGGCAGCTCTGTGATCTCGGTTTGTCTAGGCAGACATTTCACAAGTCATTCCATGGACAAGTGTGTTCAGTCAGCAAAGACTCTCCATCTTCTTCCTCCCATTAAAAAATTATCATTTGCATAAACATTGCAGTACCTTCACTGAAAAAGCTCTTTACTTCAGCTGGGACAGCTGAATTCTTTAAAAATGTCCAAACCACTCTTAAATGTCTCGGCAAAGGCATCTCCCAGTGTAATTCTAGACTGGTGTCACCCCCCAGCCCAGTTCCAGTTTGCAGAGCCATGCTGTGCTTTCAGATCCTTCAGCTCTGGATGTGTCTGCTGTGACATTTTCTGCACAGCAAAAACATTCACACTTCCAAGTTAAATCAACAGTTGTGGCAAAATGGGTACCAGAATTGCAGTCAGATCCTCAATTGCCTTTCAAAGAGGGGGAAATGCTGTGTGACATTTGAGGATGACACTAACAGCATCACTAAAATAAATTAAATGAATGTTATCTCTTTTTCTGTGTGGCTTTTAGAGTCTTTATAATGCTTTTTGGATTGTTACCGCTGAGTAGCACTAACAAAGTACCAAACATCTATTTCCATGTAATTCATCTTTTGCAATATTTGATAGTCCTGGAGTGATGGAAGAGCCATTTGTAACTGGAAATGGGAGAAATGAAGTGTCAGAAGAGATAGGATGCTATCAAATAAGAGAGCAAACAAGTCTCTGAAATTAGAAAATGTGAGTT
Organism: Acanthornis magna; assembly: GCA_036785705.1. Classification (NCBI taxonomy): domain Eukaryota; kingdom Metazoa; phylum Chordata; class Aves; order Passeriformes; family Acanthizidae; genus Acanthornis; species Acanthornis magna. Next base: position 1,837,003 of record JAWUZG010000179.1, read on the forward strand.
TTCAGCTTTCAGTACCTTCTCAAATAGCAGTGATAATGCCATGTGGGGTTACAGGAGATTTACCCACAGCTGTTAAGCTGCAAAGAGCTTGTGTAAATAGATTTAATTTCCAAACAAAATCAGTCCTCACTCGAAATGAGCACTTCTCTCTGTATTCATCCTTGAATGGCAAATTGCCTAAGAAAGTTTGAGCCCTTCTGAGATTTCACAACTTTGAGATTTACATTTGCATGAAGCAAGGCTGGCTTTGAGTTTAAAGCAAGAATTTCACAGCAAGTGGGATTTGGGGAGTCTAAGGGTTTATTCTGAACTTTGCCTAGGGTACTCTGAAAAAGAGAGAAAACTCTGTGTTTTGATTTATGAGGAGGTTTAAAAGCTAGAGATGACATAAATCACAGATAAGTGTTTTGGGGAGGAGTTTGACACTCCAGATGTGCTGCTCTCAGTCTGCAGGGGCCGAGTTAAAGAATTTCAGTGACCTCCTTTGACTAAAAGGTTCCCAAGCCCTTGCCCTTGGCCATTTGTCAGCCCATACACCATAAAGGTGTCCCTGGGATGGTTTAGGCCACGTTTGTGCCTGTCTGGATGTGCCTTTCCATGTTCCACAGCAACACAAGCAGCAGCTCCAGGACAGGGTGCCAAGACCCTGTGTCAGCTCACTCATCCAAACTGCAGAGGTTGCTCTCACCCCCCTTTGTGTGTGATATTATAAAACAACACTTTTCAGCTTTTGATGAGGTCTCAGAAGTCGCTGAATGAAGCCCCAGTGAAGCACCAACTCCACCCAAAGGAGGCTGTTTGTGGAATCACTGCCTTACAATCCTCCATGAGGAATTACAGCGCCTTACTTGCAGCATCTGTCAAAATCATTGCACCTCTCGGTGATTTTTATCCCTCTGATCCATGTTTTAAATGTGTTCATGAATTAAATGGCTCAGCTCATTTCAGCATGGCCCTGAACTGAGCAGTACATCTTCCTCTTCTCTTCGGAGCAAATTGCTTGGAACTCGAGCACACTCAAACCCTTTCTGTCAGCTCCCACTCCTCAAGCCTTCTCTGTTTCTTCCTTGTTCTTGTCATGGACAAAATGCTGCACAGGGCAAGGATGGGTGTCCTTTTTGAGCTGTAGGTGACAGGTGACACCAGAGGGCTGGAATTGCCCAGGTGTGTGCAGAGAACGGAGGTTCTGGAAATCGGTGTGGTTTTCCTTCTGGAGACACAGGATGGTGCAGGGTGAGTCAGGGAATATCGGTGTGCTGGTTTGGACTGGGACAGAGCTCATTTCCTTCACGTGGCATCTGGCCGTGGCTTAGATTTGTGCTGGAAGCACAAATAAAACAAAACATAATTCAGAGATGTTTTGGAGCCAAGGCCTCTCGTGCTCCTCACACCACCCCAGCAGTGAGGAGCTGGGAAGGGACACAGCCAGGAGAGCTGATCCAGCTGACCAAAGGATTATTCCCTCGCTGGAAGGGAGAGGGTGAGGATGGAGAGGATGCAGAGCTCTTGGTCCACGTGTGGACACCCATGGCAGGACAGGGGACCTGTGAACATCACTTCTCTGTGGTGAAGCTCATCCTGTGCTGCTCCTCGAGCATCTCTGCTGAAAGCACTCCCAGGGAAATGCAGATGAGCCAAATTGAAATCATCTGCAAAGAAGCAGTGGCTGAGGGGTATTTTAATGCAGTAGCTCTAATGGCTTCCCATTTCCTGCCAGGGAAATGTGTAACTAATTAAGTCTATGACATTCATTTAACTCAAACAATAAAACATGCTCGTGTCATCAGAGGTATTTACTAAACATACATTTTCCTGCAGGGAGAAGGGCAGAGTTTGTAAACAAAGCATGAAAATATGTGTTTATCACCTTTCTGAATGTCAGGTGAAGCACTGTCAACACAATTAGGACTCAGGGCATTGATTAATGTTGTTGCAGCGCTTGATTAAGACCAGGAAATAATACTTGTTTTAAGGTTAAAACTCATATTTAAAGCTAGTCAGAGGAATAAGTCTTGAACTTCCAATAGCAGAGATTGTGTAAGTGTTTGCTTTCTTGTTCTGGGTGTGATTCGTGCCACAAGAAGAGCCCTCAGTGTGCAGCAGGGCTGGGTGGAGGACAGCCAGGATTGCCCCGTGCTCCGAGGAAGTAATCTGTTCCTTATTTCTACACTGACATTTCCTGGGAGGGCTGAATCCAAAATCACAGCAGAAAAACCCCCAAAATACTGAAAACCTGTAGAATGAATTCTGAAAGTCTCAGAATAAACAGCCTTAACTGCTCACCTCACACTGCAAGGCAAGTGTGCCAAAGATTTGCCTCCTTCACTTCCCTGCTCTGAGGAAGTAATTTGTTCCTTATTCCTACGGTGACATTTCCTGGGAGGGCTGAATCCAAAATTACAGCAGAAAAACCCCCCAAATACTGAAAACCTGTAGCATGAATTCTGAAAGTCTCAGATAAAAGAATCTTAACTGCTCACCTCACACTGCAAGGCAAGTGTGCCAAAGATTTGCCTCCTTCACTTCCCTGCTCTGAGGAAGTAATCTGTTCCTTATTCCTACGGTGACATTTCCTGGGAGCGCTGAATCCAAAATCACAGGGAAAAAAAAAAACAAACAAAAACCAAAACCAAAAATACCAGAAACCTGTAGCATGAAGTTGTGAAAGTCTCAGAATAAACAGCCTTAACTGCTCACCTCACACTGCAAGGCAAGTGTGCCAAAGATTTGCCTCCTTCACTTCCCTGCTCTGAGGAAGTAATCTGTTCCTTATTCTTACACTGACATTTCCTGGGAGCGCTGAATCCAAAATCACAGAAAAAAAAAAAAAAAAAGAAAAAAAAAAAGAAAAAAAACCAACCAAAAAAAACCCAAAAACCTGTAGCATGAAGCTCTGAAAGTCTCAGAATAAACAGCCTTAACTGCTCACCTCACACTGCAAGGCAAGTGTGCCAAAGATTTGCCTCCTTCACGTCCCACAGCACAAATGTGTCCCAGCACAGCCCTGTCTGTCTGTCTGTCCCTGCACAGTGTCAGGGCACCCCTGAGCACATGTTTTGCTCAGTTTGCCCATTCAGCCTCGGCACTGCCTGATTTCTGTCTGCTTTCCCAGCAGAATCTGTTGTGTCTAATTGGAGATTATCCCAAGTGTCACAACAGAGCCCAAATCTGACAGTTCAGCTGAGCACTGGAGTAATGAGTTAAATAATGCACCTTGGAAAAGTTAATCCTTAAAAATCCGTTAGACATATCTTGTTTTCCAGGTCAAAGCAGAGCTATATTTAACCTTTTAGAGGAATTCAGGAATTTGGGGATGGGGGACAAAGAGAGGGCTGAGCAGTTTTTCTGTGGACTGCACAGTCTCATCTCATGGTACAAAACAAACTTGCTCATTCTATGGCAGCGCAGCAAAAATTGGATTTTGTTTCACTCCTCCCAGGTCTTGTCCCAGCAGATGACAGCCAGGCAGAGAAATAAAATAAAGCACCATATCAAAGAGATATTAAATCCTGCTGCCAACAATTGGCTTCATTTTTCCAGTTATTGATTGCTGTCAAGGTCCTGTCTGGGGAAGGCTGCAGAGCCCTGGTTTATGACAGCTCACAGAAACAACGAATCTTCACATCCTTGCTCCGGGAACATTTCTATTTTGTCACTTAAATTCTCCCACAAACTCTGTCACTTTATTCCTTAGATTGAGTGGCACAAAGTTTTCTCCCGTGGGACAAGGAGGGAGGCTGAGGGATGCGTCCTGCAGGGGACATGGACAGCTCTGTGACCCCTCAGTGCCAGGAGCACTCCCAGCACATCCACAACCCTCAAAAACATCTTCCTTTTTCCTTTTTAATTCCAACAGCAGCCTCAGAGAGGCTTGTTAAACCCTTTGAATTGTTCAATACCACATAGGCCACGGTGTTGTGAATATAAAAGCCATCCCATCCTCTCCAGTCTGGAATCATTTCTGCCCAACCTTTTCTCCCAGAAGGCTAAAAGAATGAATTTTCTCCAAGGAGGTGAAGGAATTTGGCAGCAAACTGCCCAGGCCAGGAGTTGGAGCAGTTTTGGGCGATTCTCTAAAGCAGTCAAAATTCCTGCATTCCCCTCTCCTTGCTCCCAAGCCAACAGGCAGGGTTTCTTCACCAAATGTAGGGCATCTTCCTTATATTGAAGCCCCATTCCCCGTTTCCTTAAATTTCTCATTTTTCTCCATCTATTTCACACGTGGGGGACTGAGGCCTGCCCAGTGCTCGGCGCTGTCTTTGATCTGTGCAGCAGAAAATCTGTATCAAGTCAGCTGCACATTTCTAAGCAGATTAAATTTGCCCTTGTGGTTCATCTGAAGCCTGACAGATCTCCTTTATGTGCTTTGTGGTCCAAGATCCCAAACCAGCAAAATCCCACAGCTCATCTGGGAATTTCAGCATATGAGGCCTCCTTCAGTGGGCCTTACTCATTTAAATTGCTTAAAGCCCAAAATCCTCTGCTTTTGTACACTTTCCAGTGGCTGTCACCTGATGATTACTGAAGTTCTGGGCTCGCAATTTGGGGTTTTTGGCTTTAGAAAAGTGAAAAATGCCCACAGTCTTCAGGTGGAGAGGTGGAGGCCCTTTGGGGTGGGATGGAGATGTGAGGGTCTAGGGTAGGACATTATTTTGAAACACAAGACATAAATTTCTTGCAACTTTTGAGGAAGTTGTAAGAAATTTATTCTTCCATTTCTCCTTTCTGAGCCCAGGTTCAAAGGAAGGTGAACCTGAGGTGGAAGAAACCGCAAGGAGCTGAGGGAAAAGGTTACCAAGGGTTGAAATGGTGTGGGACTTGTGCTTGCAAAGAAAATAATCTGCTTTTCCCAGCAGGAGATGGAGAAGGTCCATTTTGGGGATCTGACATCTACTTTTGGCTTCTAGGGAGCAGTTTTACCACAAGACCAGCTTTTGACAGAAATAAAGGCTCTGAACCAATTCCCTTCTCTAAGCAAAACCAGAAATGCAATGTTCGCACTCCTTCTGAATTGCCAAACAAAGCTGAGAGGTTGTCATGCCTGGGGAAATTGATATATTGGTACTTTTTAATACAAATGCCCTTTTTTTGGGCTCTATTTAGCCCAATATATCCTGTGTGCTATATTTGAGTGTCATTCCCAGTGGAAAATAGCCCTCTGAGGTCAGGAGCCAAACACAGAAGGAACAAACCTCACGAGTGTTCTTCTGAAGGGTGCACATCCTCCCTCAGCAATGGAAATATTCCCATTTTGCTGCAAATCATTTATCTGGTAGATAACAAATGTCAAGGTAAAATATAATGAAAGGACTGAGAAAAAGAGGAAAGTGTGCCCAGTTTTCCTCTCCTTTTGCACCACCCTGCAGCCTTTTTGAAAGTATTTTCCAAAATATGTTTCCTTGGAATAAACGGCATGTTATTTATGGTTTCTGACAAGATTCTAAGCCACTGATACCCTTGATTTGTGTGTTTAATTTGGGTTTTCTGCAAGAAAAATAGAGAGCAGTTGCTTGTGTGGACCTGAAATCTATTGCAAACATCCCAATTCTTGACCACGGAAGTTCAGGGAAATACTTTATCTGAAAAATGAATTACTCCTTTTAATCTTTTCAATCTGCCAGGAAATAAATTTAAAAGAAGAAGAAGAAGAAAAGCAAAATTAAATGAAAAGCAACAAACCACTTTTTGATTGAAATAGGACTGAAAGAAACCATCTAAACTGATGGGGGAAGAATCCTGGCTGGTGTTATTTGTGGGATCTGCAGCTTGGGAAAGCTGAAGGAGAGAATGTCAAGGGTACATCTCTGATTTAGGTCCTAGGGCTGTGGGGATAAAGAGACCTCCCTGCTCACATAAAGTTAGGAATGAGCAGGGATTTTATTTCATTTTGATGATCCTGATAAAGCCATTCTGACTCCTCGTGGAAGTGGCTTTAATTTCTGGGGTGGGACAGCCCAGTGGGTAATGCTGACACAGAGCCTTCAACATCGATCCCAGCCTGGTGCTTCCATTCCTCCTCCTCCTCCTCCTCCTGGCACTTGAAGCTCTGAGGAATCAGGAGATTTGTGTTTGCTGCCATCGAGACCACACTGGGTATTTAATCTTCAGCCCATAAAAGCTGCAGCCTGTGCTTCTCTAAAACACACTCCCAGCGGATGGGGCCATCGGTGCTGCACATGGCTGGGGAGGAAAAGAGGCAACTTGCCATGTTTTTTGCATCCTTCCTCATAAATAGCCTTTGCTTTGATGTTTCAGACGACCTTAGCATCGATCAACAGTTGCAGCCCTCAACAACTCATTCAGCGAGCGGGTGTTTGTAAATAAAGTGGAGATTTTAATCCACGGTAGCAAAAGGTCACTTGGAAAGGAGGAATTATTTTCTCGTGGATCCTATCTCCTCTCTGACAGAACTGGGCTGCAAAAGTCACGACCTATTTTTGCACAAATAAAAAAAAAAATAAAATTCATTAGCTTGTGAAATATCAAGGTAGCAATGGTGGGGAATAATTTCTGGCAATTTGAGCCCTCTTTTTAGTAAAGCATCTTTTGTAAACCACTCCCACTGTCTTTACTCACAAACTTTTAGCACTTTGGGAGCACTGCTCTTTCCCAAACATCTCTGCCATCTCTGCTCTCCCTGGCCTCCATGTGGGAGCCACCTCCTGCTCTGAAATACCATTCTTCCTTACTGATTCCCTGCCAGAGGTGGAGGTCATGGCAGGGGCCCCGCGGGGAGAGGTGCTCCCAGCAGCTGCCTTTCCTTCCCCTGAACCGCAAGCTCTTTGCTGACAGTTTTCTAGCTTTTGCGATCTCTGGAATTCATCATTTTCAGCACAAAAAAACCCCAACATCTGTGCAAGGAAATGTCCTTGGTAGCTCAGCATCCAAGGGCTGTGTGCACATAACCACAGCAAGAGACACAGAGCTTTCCTCCAGCTCTAGCTCTGGTGACAGGAAAGGGAAATCTCCCATAAATTACAGTTGTGCTTTTAAAAGTTTGCAAGCAAACAGCCATGAATCTCCTTTGTTCTTCCCAAGGGGCTGTTTGTGCAAGATGCAAGTTGAGAGCAGGCCTTGGGCAATGCAGGATGCCCCCATTCGAGATCCTCCGTGGATGCCACGGCTGCGGGGCAAGCTGGCACCTCCCTGAAAATAAATATTGTGGGGAAAGGGAAATGGCAAACTTTCCTAAGCCATGCTGTTTGAGAAAGAAGGCTGGAGTTTGCAGGACGCTGGGCAGTGAGGGGAGCAGCTGAATTATTAAAAGAGACTTTGGAGAGTCTTTGTCCGTCTCAGGTGGATATCAATATTAGATCTATATCCGCATTTTCATAATTCACAGTGAGCCTGGTGCTCTGCTGGCAGGGTCAGGAGGGTTTGGATTGTTTGTGAAGCAGCTGGAGGAGCTCCCTGAGAGCTGCTGTGTCTGACCTCACTACCAAGGGTTTATACCAGCGATGTCTCCTCTAGCTCTGAATGGACACAGCGGATCTGCTGATGCAACAGGAACCCAGCACTGCCCTGTTGGATCTTCTTATTCCTCAGAAACCGTTTCCCTGCTGGGTGGGAATGGTGAGGAGCATCATGGAACTCTCGCTCCCACACTCCCACCACGATGATTCCAGCAGCTCTGAGGCACAGGAGCTGAAGGGACAGACCCACAGCACCTGCCTGCACAGATGTGGCAACACATCCTTGTACTTCCCTCTGCCGTCAGGGTGGAAAACGCTCCAGCGCTGGCTGCAAAGCCCCTTACGAAAATACCATTATTTTAAGCACTGGTTATTTCATTACTGTGGTAAAAGAGATTGTGGCCATTTAAAGGACTAGGATAGAGTCTGTAATATAATTAGATGATCCTGAAAAAGCAATAGTGGAATTCAATCACTGAGCAATCCACATGCACTTCCTGAAGGTAATCAATCCCGGTGTCAAAGGAAGCCCATTGTTCTCGTCCCCCAGGGTCTCCTGCTCCCACAATGTACAAAGGGCTTTCTTGTCAAGACCAACAAATCTACTTCCCCAGCTTAGTCAGAGATAAGGAAACAATGTCTGGACTATGCAGACAATTTGTCTATCTTTAGGCCCTCTGCTTTTCTCTTTCTAAATTTCACTGTTTCCCTGTTTGGGCGATTGCTGACGTACAGCTGATAATCCTTTCCCTGGGGTAAGGCTCTGCTTGTCTTTACACAATGTAAAACTGAGAATCACTGGAGGTCATTCTGCACTCAGAACAGGGGACTGAAAGCAGTGTTCACATCCCTAACTCCCTGGCTCATACACAATAGGCAAAAAGTTATTCAAAAGATAAGCCAGGTTCCAAGCTGCTCCTTTGGTGGCCCTAATTTAGAATTAGACTTTTTATTGTCCCTTCCCACCTGTGTCCTGTGAGATTTGATTTGTAAACACTGGCCCAGAAACTCGGCATTCATTCATTAATTCTACCAAGAATGTTCTGTTTTGTAACCAGAAAATTGAATTACTCACTACTTAATTTTAGTACTTTCCACCTTTTGTCTAGGAAATTGAATTATTCTGGTTAGTTTTCTTTTTCCACTGTATAATGACTCACACATATACACCACTCTTCTTTGTCAGTGGTGTATATATTTGTTAAAATAACAAATGGTAAGTCCAACAAGTGGTAACATATATTTGTTAAAATATATACAGAGGACAGCAGCAGCTAAAATTCCAGCAGTTAAAATTCCATCTAAAACATCCCCGTCCGAGCTTGTTGAGGTTAAGAGGAGCTACAATAATGAGACTGGAGCCAGAATTGAGTCAGTATCTATCTTTTGTGGGAGCCCTCCGGGGCTCAGACAACCTGGGAGATGTAAAAATGGAGTGTCTGCCTCAGTGAAGCTGCCATTAGCTAATGGTTCTCGATTGCAGCTGATGCAGTTTTATAAAGGGGAAAACTTTCCCTCCGAGTCACATCCCCGGCAGCAGCGGGAGCCCAGCGGGACCCGCCGCAGTCAGGGGAGATTAAGGGCATTTCCCCAAGGCTTCCCAGTGGAATCAATGCTTGCTAATCTTTAGAAAATTACACTAACAAGCTCCAGGCACGAACTGCAGGAGCCCTGCACACCAGTCCCTGAAATCACGCACAGGCCATTAATGTATCAGGGTTTAATGAACTGGAAAATCTCTCCTCGGCGGAGGATGCTTTAAGGCTCCCACCTCTCCTGAGCTGGTTTTAGGGCAGGCGGTCAACTCTGGCAGCAAAAATGGTACTTTTGGGCAGGATCCAGGCTGGGGAGCAGCCCCAGCTCCTCGCAGGTACTTGGGTTTGAGGCCCGTGCAAGTGATGATCAGCAGCTCTTGAAAAATCCTGAACTCAGAAATCCCCAAACGGCAGTTCAGGGAAAGCTGCCGGTGTTGTGCTCTAGATGTACTCGATGTATTTTCGGGAAATACCCTTTTTTCTCTTCTTTCAAACCATCAGGCAGATCTAGAAGGTGCAGCTGGCCAACACACAATTGCTAGAGAGGCTGATTACTTCAAAATGAATTAAACCGTGCTACAGCCTGCATTAAAAAAAAAAAAAAAAAAAAAAAAAAAAAAAGAAAAAAAAAGGCCACTTTTCTATCAGTCATAAAGTCTACTTATTTCCTGAGCAATGTCGTAATTTGCCTGATGCTTATGAGATATATTGCCTGCTTTCTACTCTGCTTCCTATTGGGCAGTCTGCGAGGTTGTCTAATCTCTAAAAGAAATAAGCATCTGTTTCCTTCATGGTCTATGTCAGATTTAAGGTAATTATACTCCTATTATACTCCTACAAGAAAAATCCTAGGGAAAATAAGAACAACCAATGTATTTTTTCTTGAAAGATATTTTAACTTGTAATCCAAGAGGAATGAGCATTGGATCACTCTTTAAAAGAAGTGGCCTCCAGACTTTTGTCCTCTGCATCTTTAAGTGTGGTTCTTATCTTTTCAGTAATTAAACCAAAACCCAAAAACCCCAAAGCATCCTTATGCTTGTTCTTTGGAGTTCAGCATTTGACTTTTGAATCCCTTGGTGTCAGCTCCTCCAAAACAAAAGGCACTCGGTGGCCTGAGGTGAAATCTCAGTTATATTTTCCTTCTCAAAGCTAAAAAGCTTTTCTTCATCTCTATCAGTAGACAATAGGCTCAGACAAAGCAACTTTCCTATTCAGAAAAACAACCAGACACGCTCCTTAAGGATTTCTGTTTTGCAGAGCTCCTAAACCCGCTGACCTCGCTCCTCAGGTTTTAATAAAAAAATCTTTTGACAACCATTTTTCATATTTCTGATTCTGACATGGGGAAAGGGTAAGTATTACCTTAAATTTGACTCTGATTTAAAAATCTTGCAGAATCAGCATTTTTTAATGCAGCCTTTGAACAATTGGAATGTTTCCTTCTGTAAAATCCTCAATGAAAACTGTGTCTGAAGGCAGTACTTGCCCCCTGCAGAGTGTGAAACCCACAGATTTCAGCACAGATGCTGCAACCCCTAGGCCATGAGAACGAAGAGCAATTTCCCTTGAAATGGGAACAGAGTTTCATCCGAAAATACAATAGTCCCTGAGCAGCTTATCCCAGTCGAGGATCTGCCATTAAGTGGTGAAATTCAGAACAAGAGGGACATACCTCGATAAAAAATGAATTAGAAATAGTTTCAGGTTCTTCTCTGCCTGTTGTCAGTTTTCTGACTTTATACTCCCCGCATTCCATTTTATAGGGTCGGGGTTTGCTTCACTCTGTTGTTTTCTGTAACGTACACCCAAAGAGCAGGGGCAGCCAGTCACCAGCAGGAATCAATCCCAAAATATTCCCCACCTACAAAGAGGGAATCACCAGCGGGAATCAATCCCAAAATATTCCCCACCTACAAAGAGGGAGGCCAAGCACAGACAGATGGATGTAGAGCCCTCCGATGAAGGTTGTTTTTTTCAAAACCAGAATTTCACTCATCTTTTGCAAAGCCTTATTCCCTCTCCGGGGTGGGATGGGGTGGGACTGTGTTACATTTCGGAGTGCCCTGACCCAGCGGAGCCCTCAGAGGCTGCAAACACAACCCTGCTCATCCCTGCTCTTGGAAACTCTCATCTGCTGTCAGCCACCACCACTTCTGCAGCCTTTCAGTGCTCCCTTTCCGCCCGTCCATGACCCCACCGAGGGTCAGCACTCGCAGCCTGAGCACGGCAGGATAATTTCAATCCCAAGAGTTAGTTGTGCTTCAGGGTGGGGACCATCATTATGTTCATTTTTTACAGTAGCTGGAGCAACAGAGTCTGGCTCTGCAAAGGGCCCTCCCCAGTGTTACACCAATGCCAGAAAATAAATCCTTTTCCCAGGGACACATTTTGGGGTGCACCTTGGCGGTGCCACCCGCTAAACCTCAAGGCCCTGCCTGACTGAAGCATCAAGCCCTGCTGGGGTTTGGATTATTTTCCCTCGCCTCATTCCAGACCCAGTCGTAAAACCTTCCCTGGGCTTTGCTTCTTTCCTTAAATAGGAGATCCATCCCCTCGGAGGAATGGCTGTGGATTCCAGGGTTGGCCCTCGTTGCCGACCTCGGGGTGCCGGGAGAGGGACAAGGACACAGAGTGGCGGCAGTGGGGCTGACCCAGCCCCTCCTGGCTCCATGGCCAGGCTCCAGCTGGCTCCAGTGGGAGCTGGAGCATTCCCATGGTGGAAAGGGTGACGATCCAGCCTGGCATTTGTTAGACCAGAGCAGTGCTGGAGACATTACTCATGTCCCGAGACACGCGGGGCTGAGGCCAAGATTCCCTGGGAGGCTCCTGGGGCCCTTCCCAGGTCTCTGTGGCTCTGACAGTAACCCCTCGGCTCCTAGGCACTCACCCACCTCAGGGCAGAAGTCCCTTTTTTCCTGGTGGCCCCAAAGCTCTGATCCAGAGGGAACTCAGTTACAAAGCCCTCGATCAGAAATACGCTGCTTGTGTGTCAGAGGGACCAGGAATTATCCTCCACATCCATTCTGCACTGAGTGTGGAAATAGAAACCCCTTCAGTACAAAAGGAGGGGAAGGTGAAACAGGCTGAAAATGCCCCTGGATGGCACTGGTGGGCACAACCTCAGCCTTTCCGTTCGAAATTCCCATTCCAGGCAAGCCCGGAGAATTTTTATTTTCTTTCTCTGAAATTTGGAAACCGATGAAATTTATTGTGATATTATTTGTGATATACCTGTCCTAAATATTTTTACGAAGAATTAGTATTTCCACCTAAAGTATCTATTTTTAGGTGGTCGCTCTACAAGCAGTGCCTACATCCAACAACTGCTCCCCTTTTGAGGGGAGCAGCCATGAGTTATTCCTGTGTGGAGCATGATTTTCCACGTTTCCAGGAGCTGCTTTGTTGAATGAATCGCTGCTCCAGTAGATGCATTGTGTCTAATGCGTTTGCTTATGCATTCCTGAGGCTTTGCATTGGTCCCAGCAGCAGCCTGGAAGTTTCTGGCTGTGACTCTCACTAACAGGCTGATGGTGCAATTATTCACCTGAAGGGAGCTGCTTCATTCTCAGTTATCATCTCTTCTGATCTCTCAGCAAACAATTACTCGCAAAGAAAATCGGAATCAGGCCGTGCTACACGCAATTATAAATTAAATTGGTGTGGAGGGGGGAGAGCAGCACGTTTTCTTCCTTGGAAGGAGAGGAAAACTGTAGGAGCTGGGCTGCTGTGCCAGGTCATGTGTGACCTGTGTGGAAGTTGTGGAATTTCTGACCTAAATTCCAGTGTTTTCTCCTGGATATAATGCTGCCTTCCTATAGCATAGACTGCTGGTTTATGAGCTTTCACTCTCCCTTCATTTAAGATCCCTTCTATTCATTCAAATACTGTTTAAATCTGTTTTTCTTGATAGCTCTTTGTACGAGGTGTTGCTTTGTAGTGATTCACAATTATTGTAGATAAGCTGATTGTTGAGATGTTTAAATAGGTCGGTTTAGGTGTGAAAAACTTTCTCTGTGGGAATTCCAGACCAAAGCTCCAAAGATTACCTCTCCTTGAGGCAGCTCAGCAAAGAATCCCATGAAATTAGTTGGGAAGAGCCTACTCCAGCCCAGCTTTGCAGTTTGATTTTTCAACATTGACACAGAGTTGACTAAGAGAATGAAGGGTCCTCTGCTCAAGGAATTTTTGTGAAGATGTTTGAAACAAGGGAGGGAGTTTGTTTGGAGTTTCTAGAAGCAGGACTACCCAGTGATCCAGTTGGAAATTGTCCAATCAATAGCTCTGCGGAGGGTGCTAATTGTTACTCACCCTTATGGCCAAATTAAACGCTGCTTTCATTTGCAAAGGCTGCCTCGGATTTATGGCTGGCAACAAAATCCCGAAGGAAAGAGCTGGAGGAATGGAAACCTAGATGGAAGTGGATAGGATTTCTCCAAAGGGGAAGCGGGATTTCATCCCTTGAGACAAAGACAGGCCTCACATCTGAGGGACAAGGATCCGGGGATGAAGAGACACAACTCACATTTCCGCAATTACGTTTCAGCGGAGAGTCTGGAAAAGCTCAGCTGTAAATGCCATAACTTCTCAGTCACAGTCTGAAACAGCTGCTTGAGTCTGCACAGAGAAGTAAATCTCTGCAAACAGCGTGTCCTGGGCTTCTCTGGCACAAGTGTTGAGTTAATTGAGACAGAAAGTTTGTAATAACCGCCAGCTCTGCAGACACGGAGCCCCAGATGAAAGAAGTCGGACCCCATCTGTCTCCATTACCATGTCATGAGAAGGATTTTCCCTCCACACAGGCATGTGAGCTCAGAAAAATATGGATGTGGGGCTCAGGGCCCCAAAAACCTCCAGCAGACTCATTGCTCCAAGGCTGGGGTTTGACATTTTGGAACCCTTCTAAGGAGGACCCTTCCTGTGCCCACGGCTGCTCCGTGGGGCTGTGGGAGGGTCACTCAGCCATCAGCTACACCAGCCTTGGCATTCTGTCCCTGAATGGGATAAGAAAGGCTTTGAATCCTCTGCTCCAGCTACTGAATCTCCAACACATGGACTTGAGTCTGTATCGCTCCTTTGAATAAAGCCTGAAAGGAAAAAATGTCCACAGGAAGAGCCTTTCCCCCTGGATGGAAGAGATGGAGTTCAGAGCACCCAAAGGTACAGTGGACAAGAAAGGAACTGGTATTTAACCACACAAGAAGCTATGATTAAATTAATCCACCATTCTCCTTTTTGCAGCTCTTTGGGGAATTAGATCAAGAAAGTAACAAAGGAATGCCACAGTCTGCCAATAATGTAATTAAGGAACCAAGCCTCATCTGAGCTTTCTCTTGCCAAAGAGCTTGATGGATGCAAGTTGGAGAAAAAACCAAATTCAGGACTTTAAAGAGAAGACAGAGAGATATTGTGAAAAAGTATTTGAATGCCCAGCTATTCACTTCCTCTCCTTAACATTCTCCGAGTGCAGAAAACTTGGATAATGAAATAATGCACCTACCTCGGGAAGACTAGGCAGAAAAAAGTGATTTCTTAGGGCTGGTTACACACAAGAACAAGGCGATGACTTTGAAAGACAGGTAGAGTTGAAGGGGATCTGGAACTTGTGCCAAATCCACTGCAAATGTTTATCCCATCCTTTGGAGATGTGCTAAAAACACAGCCCATGGGACCAGTGCACCCAGAGGTCTGTGGGATACTTTTAGAACATTCTCCTACTCCTCATAATTAAATACAAGTTACAGAGGTCTGAAGTTGCCAGGATTCAGGCAGGACAAAATATACAACTGCTGGTTCTGTAGAAATAATTTACATTGGAACACATCCAGCATTGCTGGGCACTGCAAAGCTCAGATAAATGAGCCCTGAAGAAGCAAAAAAAGTTGCCAAGTGGTGCAAAACGTGAGTGTAAATCTGAGCTCAAACTCTGGCAAGGCCTGGAGCTGCTCTGCAGGTATTAAGTAGCCAGTATTAGGAAGAGCTATAACATAGCAAGCAGAGAGATTTGATTATTAGATTGGATATTGGGAAGAAATTCTTCCCTGTGAGGTGGGCAGGCCCTGGCACAGGGGCCTGAGAGAGAAGCTGTGGCTGCCCCTGGATCCCTGGCAGTGTCCCAGGCCAGGCTGGACAGGGCTTGGAGCAGCCTGGGGCAGTGGGAGGTGTCCCTGCCATGGCAGGGGTGGCACTGGATGGGCTTTGAGGTCTCTTCAGCCCAAACCAGCCTGGGATTCTGTGATATTCCTCCGTTACTTTTTGAAGGACAGGCTAGAGGGGCACGAACAAACAAGAAACATGTTGGAGATTTAAGTTTATGGATATGTAAACAAATGTAACTATGCAGATATATAAAAATATTTATCTTCCTATAACATAAACATAACACTATATAACACAGTTATATAGCACATAATGTTTAACGAGAACATTGAACCAAAACTGAAATAAACATTTTCCAGCCTATAAAGTTCACATGGGGAATGGCAAAAGCAGCTGTGCCCTGCCAGGCTGGGACGGTGCTCCCATGAGAGTCTGAGGTTTGATTGTCCTCTGCAGCCACACTCAGCTCTAAGTAAGGCCAGAGCCCAGGTCTGAACTACAGCCTGGTTTTAGTGCTGCTTTTAATCTCTGCCTGCTGCCAACAGCGTGTTCGGGGATTTTTTGCTTTGTGCTCAGCTAACAACGTCCAGATTGTTCTGCTGCTCGAGCGGGGGCTCCCAATGCTGAGGTCTCCATGCAATAACCAAACCACGGACTTTGTCAAGGAGATGTCCCCATTTCCCATGCCCTTGTTGTCCCACACGTGCTTATCCTTCTCTGTCCTGCCCAGGTGGTTCAGAGCAGAACGCAGCAGGGAGAACCTGCAGGCTCCTTTTAGGGAAGGCCTGGGAAATAAATGCTGTGACAGGCAACATCTGGGGCAAAATTCAAGGTACTGCCGCCTGAAAAATGAGTGGCTCACTGGAGGACATTAAAGACACACTGCTCGGATGGAAAGTTTTGTGCCGAGATAAAAGATGGAAACTCTCTGTGTGTCTCTCCCAGCCTGCTGAACAATTCAGAAGGAATTCAGCTGGATACTGAACCGTGCTGCTCAGGACCTCACACGGAGACACAAGGAAAGCCCTTCTATTACACCTCTTCCTGCACCTTCAAAAAATTAAGCTATGTGTGCTGAAAAAGATCCCTTGCTGGGCTGAGGAATGAAATTGGCCAGCATATAAGATCCACCCTCTTAGTTAAGGCTACATACATTTAAAAAAAAAATTAAAAAATTTTTTTAAAAAATTACCTGAGGTATCTTGTGTTTTCCTGCCACTCTGAAGCTTGCAAAATCTGTCTGTCTGCCCAGGGGCAGGTGTGGACATCAGCAGCCAGTTTTGGGAGCTTTCTTGCAGGAAGTTTTTGCTTTACAATGCCAGCTTGGCATCTCCTGATTCCTGATTTTGAAAAGATATCTCATTATATTTAATGCCCAAGCTGAGAGAGGATTCAAAACAACGCAAGGATGGAAGCCAGAGCCTGAGCTCTGTCTGGGCACCGGGAGCCAGTGGTGAATGAGATCCAGCCCATTTAGCAGAGATTTGGGATAGGAGAGAGCCTGGCTGTCCCCTTCAGCTCAGGTTGGCGATGGAAACACATTCACTGCCTCCCAGACACTGCTGAAGGACATGAAAGGGAACTCACCCAGACAAAGCCCGAAATATTGCTGTCTATCTTCAGCCAGCTTTAGATAAGGCTTCAGTCAAGGGGTCAAAGGCAAGTGGGATTTCCTCTGCCTTGTTCAACCCTGCACATTGGATAAGACAAGAAAAACGCTTTGCTTTCTCATAGCAAACTCCTTCAGAGCAATGGCGTGATCCAGCAAATGCAGCTCGGGCTCTGAAACCCTTGGGTCTCTTTTAAGGAACTCTGCAGCTACAGTATGGGCTGCAAGTCTCAGAATCCCTGATGAGCTGCAGGGCTGCTCCCTGCCTGGCCAGGTCCCTGCACAGCAGCCCTGACTCCTGCAGGGCACCAGGGCTGTGGTGGAAGCACAGCTCGAGGTGACAGCAGAGCTATTCTGGAGAGCACCACATCCCCAGGGCTGACGGAAGCAGCTGTGGCTATTTCAGAGCTCCGGAGACATTTGCCTTGTGGCTGGGGCTGGGTTGTCATTTCACATCCTTGCCAAAGTGCTCCTTGCCTCGGCGGAGCCGCAGCAGGGGAGGGAGCTCACTGGCAATAGGATGTGGGACGCGGAGGTGAAGGGTTCCGCTGAGGAAATCCTACCCAGGCACAATGCTGACACACATCTGGCCCTGCCTCTGCCTCGTGCAGGTGTCTCTGACCGGCACTGAGATATGAATTTGCTATTTCTGGAGGTAGGCAGGACCTCAGTTATGGGAAACCATCTGTCCCTGGGGCTACAGGCAGGCAGAGCTTCAACCGGGAGAGGTGCGGCCCCAAAACCAAACTTTGTGGGTCAGAGCAGGGCATCAGCCACCAGATAAGCCCTGTCCCAGTGCCCTGTGGAATTCGGGATTTGCAGTGGCACGTGTCCGGGAGGTGGATTTATGGGTGTCCATGCTGACGTGTCTGTGTGGTCCCTGGCTCTGACTTTGCCACGGCCCAAGTAAGATATTCTGCGCCCCACACTTTTTGGGAACCCCCAGAGCAACAGCTCAGCTTTTTTAGGATTGGGGTCCCCGTGTGCAGCCCTGCTATCCGCAGGGAATTCAGCCTGGCTGAATGCAGAGCATGGCAAAGGCTGAGGATTTGCTGTGAAATCCGTGTGGATCCACAGACAAACCTCCCTCGTCTTTAATTCTGGTTAAATCTGTCCCCCAGGGAGATTTCTCTGAGGTTTCCTGTCTGTGGCTCGACTCCTCTCAGCAGCCCCAGTCTGAGCTCCCCTGCACATCCTCCCCACCCAAACCACGCAGCGATTCCCCGTGGCCCAAGAGGGAAAGGATCCCTGCTCCCCCAGCCCCTCCGAGCTCCTCTCCTGACACCAACAGCGCACAGAAGGCTTTCGGAGACAAAAGGCTTTGGGACAGCCGCCCCCGGAGGGAGCTGGCACAAGGCAGCGAGTGGGCAGTCCCACCCAGAGGAATTGTTTGGGATTCCCAGCGCTGTCCCCAGGGCAGCACAGCCGAGCCCCACAGAGGAGCCTCTCCCCACGCTGAGAACCATTCTGCCCGTAATTAACAGACTCTGGATCGTGTGTTTGGAGGCTTCCCGGTAATTTTGTCAGTGGGACGCAGCGCTCACGCGATAAAATTCCCTAATAACATTCAGCTGCTTCATTTACACTCATATCCAACAGAGCTGGTTGGAAGTAGAGGCTTTATATTCTTCTTTACAGGCCCTTCCAAATGGTCAGGGGCCACTTAACATTGACCTCTGCCAGGCTCTGCGAGGGCTCGGGGCCAGATGCTTAAAGGGAATCACCTGTCTGTGCTTGGAATTGTTTTTGATCTTTTATTTCACTCTATAAATTCCCACTGGAGCTCGCTGGTAGCAAACATCTGGCACAGCTTTTCCTGCTCAGGGAAGGAATGAATCCACACTGAAAGCCCAGATTTGGTGTCTTCCTGTAGAGCTGGCCCTAAAATAAGCCCGTGGGTGAGGGGGGAATCGTCTGCATCCAGTGTCACCCCTGCAGAGGTGCTGCAGGTTTTATCAGATTTTCAAATTCAGGGTATCAGATTCAGGTTATCAGATTCACCTACATGGATTGGCACACAAAAGGGACTCGTTTTCCTTCTCCCATGCAGGGAGCAATCCCAATTGCTGGATTAGGCAAGAAAAAAGGTAGGAATTATAATACTGCTGTTTTAGGTTTCCTTACACAAATCAGGGGGTGGAGGGGTGACCACACAGAGGCAAATGATGCCACCCATCACTGTCGGGGAGCCCAGCACTCTCCGGGGTTTTTCTCTGCTTTTCATGCAGCAGGTTCAGCTGATGGAAGCTGAATGAGGCCTGTGGTTTCTCTGTGTTCTTACTCACAACAAAACCACTCTGGATTTACTTGGTTTTTTCTGATTTCCTAAAGGTGAGTGGAAGTGTGACAGATGAGCCCCAGGGCTGAGCCTTCACAAGGCAGTCAGAGTAGCAGGGAGGAGAATTAGTTTATTTTTTGGGGGGGGACACAAAGCAGCTGTAACCTTCCCCTTGGATCAGGTAACATCACCAATCTCCAATAACCCCCAGAAAACCATTGCCCTTTGCAGAGCTGGCAAGGAAACAGCCCCGGATAAGGAATTGCAGCAGCCCCTGGCATGAAGGTGCTGTGATTAAATCCAGCTCAAATGAGTCACCTCGTGCTGCTGCAGTGCTGGGCTCTGCTCTCAGGAAACTCTCTCTTTGATAGAATCTCTTTTAAAAGTCAGATCTTTCCTCTGGGAAAAGGCAAGTCTTGACTTAGGCTGACCTACCTTGTTTTTGGCTAGAGAAAGACATTTTTCCTTGGCTGCCCCATGACTTTCACTCACAACCTCCCTGAGAACATTCTTTAAAACCATTATTTAAGTCATCCCAATCAGGCAGCACAAATCCCGGTTCCAAAACTGATTTTTTTTTTGTCCTAAGCTGATGAAATGCCTGTCCTTTCATTCAGATACATCTTCCTGGCTGTAACAAATGATGCTGAGGGTTTCAAGCCTCGTCCGTGCTCTCGAGCAGTTTACGTTAGTGCAGAATTTGCCTTATTGAAACCATTTGTGGGATGGAAATTCACAGAGATTCATGCACAGAGGGTGACTCTCTGCTCAGTGGTGATGTATGGAGCAATCTCACTCAGAATCCTTGAAGGCAGAAGGGAATTTGGTGTGAGGAACTGCACCACAAATCTCGAAGCAGAGAAACCTTGACTTGGTGATGGTCTGTGGATTCTCTGGACAAGCACATGGGAAAAAAAGATTTTAACTGCTGAATGGCCAAGATTACACACAAACAGGAGCCAAATCCAGCCAAGACATTGCAATAATTCAATTTTGTCTCATACCAGCGTCACTTATTGCCCTGTGCAAAGGACAGCCATGCATCCACTCCCTGTGGATGCAGCCATCAGCAGAGGGAATGGCTCCACTTGGAATAAACAACTGTGGCCCAACTGTTGTGTGTAATTCAGATGTAGTTTAGGAGAAAACGGCAGTTAATTTTCTCCCTCTTGTGATGATTGCTTTTAAATCACCATACATCATCGAATACCTAGCGTTTGAATTATACAGCTCAGAAACCTGCTTAGCAGTAAATTTTAAATTTCTAATGATTGCCATTGGCTGTTTTTGTAAGGTTTTGTGCCTGATGCCTATAATTTCTTCCCAAGCTGCTAAGAATGCTTTGCACTAATCGTTGGAGCCATAAACCTGCCGATGTTAAACAAAAAATTCTTCAGAAGGTCAAGGCTGTTCCTCTTCTGTTTTGCCTGAATGGGCCATTCAAAAGTGAGCTTGGTAAGACATTAAATTCTCTGTAGTGGGAGAAAAATGCCTTCATAACTGAGTGGACTGAGGTCTCTCTGAGCTCCAAATGAGAGGATAATGTGGATATGAATGGGATAAATGATGTCCTGGAATTGTCTTGTGGCAACACAGCCCTGCCAGGGACTGACAAGAAGAATACCCAGAAAAGGTGAGAAATATATTCTTTCCAATATTGCCAAAGAAGGTTTTCTTAATCCTATAAAAATATGTCCAATCCTTTGCCTAGTTTCCAAGACAGGCTGGAGGTGGAAACCCGTGAGGAATGGAGAAGGGTGGCAGGAAGGATTTATGAAATAATTGTGTGCAGGATGAGTTACAGTTCCATAAGTGTCATAACATCAACTTTCATTTTGATGTGAAGGCCATGACCAGCTGTTGAATTTTGGTCCTGCAGAATTCTCACTTCTTCGGTGTAAAATCCATGGACCGTAAGGCACAGACCCTGTTTATTCCCAGATAAATGTCAAAGCTGTGTATCTGCAAAAATAAAGGCCAGAAAATGCTGTCTGAAGTAGCTATTAATCTTCAGAATTAGTTGCTCCAAGTCCAGATCGCAAGTATATGAAACAACAAAAAATGGAATTAAATTAGGGAGATTTATCGCGAGCAGTTGTTTCACGGTGGTTTGGGTTTCAGCGAGAGCACAGACAAGTGAAATATCAGCACAAAGACATAAATTAAGTAGGAATACTCCAAGGAAATATCTTGTTTATTCTGTGCAACCAGCCGTGCCATTTGTCACCTCGGAGCACAGGAGTCAGGGACCTGTGGATGTGAGATGTCCATAGCTATTATTAATCGCAGAAGAGAAGCCTGGGGGAAATGACCTCTCTGAAGGGAAACTGGGATCAACTCTGCTTTCAACGCAGCTCTGGGGGAGAGGAGAGCTGGTGAAATGGTGCAGAGCAGGTGGCAGGGACCTGGAGGGTCTGTCACCCAGGGACAGGGACCTGGGACAGCCTTCTCAGGGGGAGGTTGGAGCCTCCGTGCCACAAAGTGCCCTCCAGCCCAAACGCTCTGTCCCTCCCTGTCCCCTGCTGGGCCTGAAACAGCTGTGCCATGGGGTCACCCCGAGCCCTGCCAGCCCCCAAATCCCTGCTCGCACCTCTGGGGTGACTGTGTGGGTCAGGCAGGGCTAGGATGGTACAAACACAGCGATGCAGGACCATTGCATCTCCACAGGGACTCCCTCTCAGATTCCTTTGGGAATCCCCAGACCGTGCAGAGGCACTTGTGCTGCCCCACTGGGACCCCCCTGGTACAGCTGCAGCTGTGGGGGAGGTGACCCTCTCCAGTTTAACTCTTCCTTCTCTCTCCCCACCCCTCCACTTTCCCCCCATAACAGCAATCCCTGGCTTTACTTCCCAGCAAAACTCCCTGGCATGAATTGAACAGATTTTGTTACTAAGAACCTTTTTATAGCAGTGGAGATATAGAGAGAACTGCCCTAAAGCTCAGTTACTTCTAGAAAAGCTTTAAGCACCTTAACTCTAAATAAATCAAATATATTCCCTTAAATACAGAGCTTTTTAAGGCACATCTCGCTCTTTTTTCAGGTTCCCATCACCATATTCTGGCAAGCATGGAGATGAAATCCTTTGGCTCCCACCTACGTGCAGCTATCGACATTTGGGCATGGATCAAAGTGAATTTCCACAGCTTTCAGGTATGAGGAATAACTGGAAGACTTTTTTTGTGTTTGTCCACAGGGTGTAACACTCCTCTGCAGACCCATTTTAGAGCAGATATAAAATAAATCCAGTGCATCCAGCAAGGCTCCACTCTGCTCAGCGGGGCTGCAGTCAGGGAAAAGTGAAGGCAAACAGGGCTTAGTGTCTGGATCTCGACTTGTTTTGAGGTTCTGTTTCTTCCTTCCTTCAGGTGGAGGCTGGACAAGCCACTGGAGGAGAAATTGGGGAGAATTCTAAACCAAACAGCCCCCACATTTGGCTCAGCAATCCCTACACAGCACTCCTGCTGTCTCTAAAGTTATATTCATGCAGATATAGACATTTACACAGATGTATGTCACAGCTGCCTCGCTCTCACGGTTCTCCTTCAGCACTTGTCTCTGCCCCTGTCCCAGGCAGGAGGCTGGGATGCTCGCAGCCTGACTCCATGGGTCCATTCCTGCCCTCCAGCCACTGCATGTCCATGGAGATGTCCCAAACCCCACGTCCACTCCTTCCGTCCCTCCCATTGTCAGGCCCAGCCTGACTCATGTCCCCTTCCTTGCTTCCTCTGTGCTCATGTAATTTCTAAACCACCTTCCTTCCCCATTCCCCACCCGAATTTATTTTTTCCCAACGGTCACGTCTTCCCCTGCTTCAAATCCATTTTCAGAAAACTCAACGTCACCTTGGTTTAATTAAAGCCCCTGAATGTTTATCATGTCTTTAAATCATTTCCTTGAAGTCAGCTTTGGATGAAGTTATCACTTTGTCAGAGCGTGATGCAAACCCTCAGCGGGGAGCACACAAAGGGAGAGCCCAGGCTCTCGGGAAGTTTGGGTGAACTGTTTGCAAAAATCTGCCGAGCCCACCCCTCTGAGACCTTTATTTCCCCCTGCGGCAGCTGTCATCTGATCCCACGCTTTGGCTTTGAATGGGGCTCTCGGAGGATGCCAGATGTTGGGAACAAAGGTCTAAAAATAATCTTTCCAAGTAATCTTCCCGTCCATCACTCAAGAGGAGCGTGAGCTTTGTGTGAACATGTGAGCCGAGAACCTGATCTAACTTAAAGAAGTTCAACAACAGCAGCTCCCGGCTTCTGCCTGTGGGCTCCTTTTCTTTTTTTTTTTTTTGTTTTTTAATTCCCTCTTCTTTTTTTTTTTCCCTTCCCCTTTTCCCTTCCCAGAAGCTGCGCAGGGAAAAGCGGCTCTCAGAGCGCTCAGCCTTCTCTCTCCCTCCCTCCACGTCTCCCTCCCTCCGTGCCAAGACCCCGAACCTCCTGGATCCCGAGAGCCGAGCTCCTCATCTGATCCCTCCCCGGGAAAAATGGATCCCAGGCTGCTGCCAGAGATGCATTTCTGCAAAAAGCTCTTCGCCGCAGCCTTGTGTGTGCTGGTTCTGCTGCCGGAGCCGGGCTGTGCCAGGACCCTCTGGAAACGTGCTCTGCTGAAAATGACGGAGAAATACGATGTGAGTACGGCCGGGGGGGCTTTGGGGGAGCTGGGGATGCTCGCTGCCAAAGGGGAGCTTTCCTCGTTTTGGAATAAGGAGATCGGCGGCTGCCGCTGTATAAAAGGGGTTCGTGAAGTTTTCCCAGGCTGGACGGAACTTTTGCCACCTAGCTGCTGCAGGGGGAAGCTTGGGAAGCACGCTCGGAGCGGGGAGAGAGCTTTGGGACCGCACCGGCACGGCTTTCCCTGGAAACCCCCGGGGCAGAGAGGGGAGAGTGAGGGGAGATGGGGATGCGAACCCGGCAAGGCTTTCCCTGGAAAACCCCCGGGGCAGAGAGGGGAGAGCCAAGGGGAGAGGGGATGCGAACCCGGCAAGGCTTTCCCTGGAAAACCCCCGGGGCAGGAAGGGCAGAGTGAGGGGAGATGGGGATGCGAACCCGGCAAGGCTTTGCCTGGAAAACCCCTGGGGCAGAGAGGGGAGAGCCAAGGGGAGAGGGGATGCGAACCCGGCAAGGCTTTCCCTGGAAAACCCCCGGGGCAGAGAGGGGAGAGCCAAGGGGAGAGGGGATGCGAACCCGGCAAGGCTTTGCCTGGAAAACCCCCGGGGCAGAGAGGGGAGAATGAAGAGGAGAGGGGATGCGAACCCTGCGGGTCTGGGGCTAGGTTTGGTGGGAAGGAGATAATGGATTTATTGCTCGGGGCAGGGAGGGTTCCCTGCCCAGGTCCTGCGCTGCCTTTTGGGGTGATTTTGGGTGAATGTGTCCGGCTCCCGGAGATGAGGTGTGCCGGAGGAATGGATGGTGCCATTGCCCGAGGTTCTGTAAATCCTGGAGCACAGAGCCCTCAGATCCGCAGAGCCAGAGCGGCGTGCCTGTCACCTTCGAGGGTGACGAGCCAAGAAATCCATTCCCGTGGCTGTGCCGTGCCTGGCACATTCCCTGGCAGCAGAGCTGCTGCCCACGCCCTGGCAGGCGCTCGGTGGCACCATCTGTGCCTGCCTGCTTTTGGCAGGTGCCAGGCTTCCCGGGGCACTGAGCTCAGCCACCGCTTCCAAATCCACAGTGGCACCTGGAGAAGGAGTGCTGCAACTGGGGAGCAACAAGTTCCTGGTGCTGGGTCTTGTCCTGGTGTGTCTGGGCCAAAAGGCTTTTAGAGATGGCCATGGAGGAGATGGAAATAGGACATAAAATGAAAATAATTTGATAGTTTGACTTGCAGGGCTGGCTGTTTAAAAAGAAAAAAATTATAAATTTGAATTTTTTACTTGATCCTTTAAAGGCCCCATAGACACCAGCACTGACCCGAGGTTTCTGCCCCTTGAATTGCTTGGGTGGAAGCCCCCACCAGTCCATTTTCTTATGCTCAGGTCTGATTGCATCTTCCAGGCATTGCATGTGCATAAACAGCACCTTGGTGTCACATGGATTCCTCCATTTGTTTTCTGCATCTTTTAATTCAAAAAGGATGTTTTTATGCCCATGGCTTTGAGGACAATGTTTGTGCACGCACAATTTGATTTGTGCAATTGCTGACTGAGAATTGTGACACACACCTCTTGCCCCTGATGAGTGAACTGAAATACTGTCTTCTCTCCTGGAAATTTTGCAGAAAACATTGTGCATATTTGAAAGGCACCTCAGGATTTTGTAAGAAATTTTCTTTATTACAGCCTCTCTTGGGACAGGGTGTCCTCTGGTTCGCACTTTAATTGGAAAATGGTGATATGAAGAGCTGCATTTCCTGCAAAATCCTTCACTGGAAACTGCATTTATACATATATTCTTCTGCCGTATTTCAAAGTGAAGCTCAAATTTAATACGAGCCACGAGGTGAATGACCCAGAGAGATAGGGCAGGAGTAGAACAGGAATTTACATGTCGATCTGCAGATAAGAAGCGCTGCAGAGGCACAGAGCTGGCTCCCCCGAGGATATATCCTCTTCTTTCAACCTGCTCTTCTTCAAAGGGCTGCTCCTCCTGGCAGCCCTGGATCCAGGTGCTACCGATCTGGCAAGCTCAGATAGAATTGCTCATATTGACAGAAACATTGATCCAGGGAAAACAGAAAATGCTTTTCTTTCTCCTCCTCACAGCCTTGTCAGGAGGAAAGCGTTCACTCTCCATCCTCTCCTCCACCAGGAGTCTGTTCTGGCAGCCCCTCTGCTTTCTCACAGAGATGTTTTCTTTCCTACCAAATGCTACGTGCTCCCTGTAGTTGGAAAATCAGAGTCTGGGGGCAGAGCAGCTGATTTGTGAGTCACTTGGATGGAGGGAGGACAGATGGAGGTGCTCATGGTGCAGCCATATGGGACATGGCCACAGACATCCCTGTGGGACCCCTGGAGGACACGGGGAGGGAGCTGAGCCCAGAAAATCTGAGGCTATGGCAGGAGGAGGGTGTCCAGAAAAATGCTGGATGCAGAATGACGAATGGCTGTGAGGATGAGGAGCTGGCTTGAGGGCATTGTCATTCAGGTGCCTGGGGAAGGGTGTTGGTTGGCAAGGAGGGGTCAGGAGGGAGTGGAGAAGGGAGAAAGAGGGATTGCAGCAAGGAGAAGAACCTGGCGGTCACAGGGGGATGCAAGGGCTTCCGGCTTTGACAAATCCATGTATTTTCCAGCCAGAGGGACACTTGTCAAGCTGAGGGATTTGCAGCTGGTGTGGTGCAGCCCCCACACTCCAGGGACTGTTCCCAAAGGGCAGAGGGAGGGATCCACCTGGGAGTGAGCTTCAGTTCATTACAAAAACACCCAGTTCATTACAAAAACACCCAGTCTACTGGGAAAAACTGGGCCAGTCTGGATTTCATCCTAGTGTCAACTGCAGCAAGTGTTTTAGAAAAATCCCAGCCTCCTTTTAAAGTTTTCCAGAAATGAAGAATTCCTCACAGCTGCTGTAATGCTCTTGCAGCACTTTATTTACCCAGCAGCCAGCTGTCATAAATGTCATAAATCAGCCCTGGGGTACCCTCCCCGTGCCCCAGGTGAGCACAGCCAGGAGATTTCTGACCCCCACATCCTCAGAGTGACCTGGCAGCAGAGCAGCCTCAGCCTCCCCTTTGGAACCTGCTCACACACAAACCTTTTTCTGTATTCCCCACTTTCCACCCTTTTCATCACTATTGTGCATTTTCTTGGAGCCCACCCTCATTCTACAGCATTCTGCCAGCTGCAAGCAGCACAACCGAAATGACAACTCCAGAGCCAACAACAGGAGAATATTATTCCCATTGCTCTGGTCTCGTCCTTCAGATGGTTTAGCCTTAAACCTTAAAGGTTAAAGGTTAAACTTAAGCCTTCAGTCTGATATTTGCCACTTTGATCACCAATCACGTGTGGTTTTCCAGGTCCTTGACAGAAGGAGGATTCTGAATTCCCCCTGACTGTATTTTTTTCAGAGGAAAGGTGGTTTATGGCCAAGGTTTGCGAATACCTTCCGGGGCCAGAGCTGGTGGCGGGAGGCTGAAATAAACCTCATGTGTGATCTCAAGGGGCTCCATGCAGAGCAGGAATTAGCAGAGAACTGGGCTTTGACATGAGCTTAGGGACCAGTTCCAGGCACAAATAACAGAGCAGATCTGGGATTTTTGGGAGCCAGACTGCATCCCTCGGTTGCTGTTGAAATTATGGGTGAGACTGAGTGATTCCGTTCAGGTTTTTCCTCATCTTTGTTGGCTTCCAGTGTTCCTCAGCTGAACTCCGAACTTTTCCCCTTACTTTGTTTCTGGCTATCTCTAAGGCAGATATTGTCATTAAATGATTTAGTAAGTCTCCCTGGGAATCAGCAATTCACCTCCTGCATTGAAAAATGTTTTTAAAGGAAGAAATTTTGACTGTTGTCACAATCTGTAAACATAAAAAATCAAAGTGTGAACTCTGGGAGAACTCTCCTGGGAGAGCTTTTAAAAAACCCAGACCAGGAGACATCCTTGGCCAGGTTATTTTGGGGAATGAGGGAATCCTGTTTAAGCACACATAAACAAGGGGCAATGGTTTTATTAGACCAAATACGCAAAATATTCTTATTTTGAAAGAAATGGGTTCTGAGCAATAGGTGACCAGAGAAAATGGGCAGGGAGGTCATGAGGTACAAAGTTATTTGGCTGCAGCTGTTATATTGTTCCCAAACGGAAACCTCATTCATGGAGCCAGCTGTTCATTGCAATTTTGGCTCCTTGGTTTCTGAATCATCTGTGAAGCAACTGCAGTCATTGTTTGGCAGTTTTTTCATGTATCCGTTATTTGCCAGTATTATTTGGGTCCCGTTTCCGTCTGCAGATGACCTTTCAAATAGAATAGTAAACTGTGACCTTGCAGGACTCCTCTCCAACAAGGAGACCTGTTCAGTGTTTGGAACTGCACAGATTCGTTGTTCAATGCTCCCTTATATCCCAAAATTATACCTGGTCTGAGAATTTTCTCTGTTTAAAATCCAACAACACCCCCCAAAAAAGGTGAATTTTCAATACCTTCAAGTTTAAAACATGTTTCAAATTTGGAGTGTTTGCAGCTTTTGAGGAGTGGGCTAATATGAGAGCTTGCACCTTGAGCATGGAAAACATCATCAAAATCAGGTTTTTCCAAACCTTTTTTCTCCTTGGCCAGTTTTTGGGAGAATCCATGTGGGAACAGGCTGTTGTCATTGGCACAGATGCTTCGAATGAGCCACTGGGGGTTTCAGCCATGAAAATGGAGCAGGACGTAGATCCAGAGGGATGTTAATCTCACCTCAAATTTCTCCATAGCCTGGTGGTGCAATTTCCTAGAATCCCCCGGGGAACAGTTGCACCATGTTTTTTCTTGGAATAACAGCCCCAGTTTCTCATCACTGATTTTGTAACACAACAGTGATCAGGCCAAGTGTATATTTATATATTTTTATATGTACTTGTGACTCTTAGCAGGCTGCTCACGAGGCCATGGCAGTGCTCACTTCAGACCTTTGGCTTGATGGTGATCTCTTTTAAAAGAGCAGATCCGGAATCCGTATTTTGACTTTGTTAGAGCTTAGAAATGGTTGTTACTAAATCTGAGTGCCCTGAGCACTTTATGGGGAGCCAGTCTTGAGGCACAGGTGAGAAAGGCATGGGCTGGGGTGATTCACCTCTCTGCTGGAGGGGCTTGGCTTCTTGCTGAAACACCCCCAGTGTGAAAAATATCCGAACGGTGCCTCAGAAATGTTCCTGGTAAAAACCTGTGCCTGTTAATCCACTTGCACCTGGAATCTTTCTCTTTGTTTCCCAGACAAGTATAAAAGGCTTGAAAGGGGTTTTTTTTAACCTCTTAATTTTCATTGCAATAACCTTAATTATTAAATGAGTTCCGCACAATAATTCAGTGATTGTTTGGTATTTCCAAAGAAGTTCACTATGGGAACTGTGTTCCTTATAGATAAGGATATTACATATATTATATTATACATATATATACATATAAAAAAGACCTTTATTGCAAATATAATATATTTATATATTTAATAGATGGATATAATAGATAAAATATATAATATATAATATAAAATATATATAATGTATAATGTATAATGTATAATGTATAATATAATATATTTTATATAATATATATTATATATTATAGATTATAGATTATAGATTATATATATTAATTATATATAATATATTATATGTATTATACATATTATATATATAATATATATAATATATATAATATATATAATATATTATATATATTATATATATTATATATATTATATGTATTATACAGTGCTGTATTTTTTATAAATATATTATATATATATACATATATATATAAAATACAGTGCTGGGGGAGCTAAACAGCTAATTCACCTCTCCGATGAGTACTCAAAAACCAGTTTTAAACCCCTTTTCCCTGCTTCAGCTGGCAGGATATTCGTTACTCACCTGACACCAAACCTGACTTCCTTTTCTTCTCTTTGCAAGGATTATGAGTACCCTCTTCATTCTCACAGCTCCCACTACCAGAAGAACGACCGGTGCCCACCGCCGCCGCAGAGCCTCCCCGAGCACGCCTGCGAGGTGCCCAGCTGCCGCTCCGACTCCGAGTGCGAGCGCCACAAGCGCTGCTGCTACAACGGCTGCATCTACGCCTGCCTCGAGTCCGTGCAGCCCCCGCCAGGTAGAATGGGGCCAGGGGAAAATGGGAGAGAGAATCTTGTGGTGATTTGGGTGGTGGTCATCCCGCGAGTGCCGGGTCTGGGGTGGGATGGGAGGTTTGAGTGCGAGTTGGGGATGGAGTTCAACTCCACGCTTATGGTTTCTGGGGGGTTGATGAGTTGAAAAGGTGTCTAAGGCTGACTGGTGTTGCAAAATTTCCGCTGGGTTAAATTGTAGAAGTCACTCAGTGCCAGTTGTTTTCCCGGGATGGCGTTTTCTGTGCCCCTGGATCCCTGGCAGTGTCCAAGGCCAGGCTGGACAGGGCTTGGAGCAACCTGGTGCAGCATTAAGGCACAGAGGATCTCCACGATGGTATGGCGAAGACCTTTATGGCAAAAATCCAGGGTTCTTAAACTGTTAGTTTATTATGAGTTTCCATACTTGTGAGGCACAGCAAATGTGCTTAACCAACCACCACAGACCGCGATGGGAACAGGCATCGGATAAAACCAACCATGAGCCCCACGGTGTGAGAACTTATTGCTTCTTATAATTATTTTACAATTATGTAACTAATTTTTCACCTCTAGTTTAGCTGAGTCATTCCCAGAATGCTTTCCTAGTTAGCCAAAGTAACAGAAGTGCGCAAGGATTTTACAAGGGTCACAAGGCCTTTCTTTTGTGAGGCCTTGCTGCACCGCAGCGCTCTGGGACAGTGGGAGGTCTCCTGCCCATAGCAGGGAGGTGGAACAAGATGATCTTTAAGATCCTTTCCAGCCCAAACCATTCTGTGATCCTCTTTGCTCAGGAGCAGAAGCAATCCCAACCTGAATCAGTGCTGACAGGAGGAGACAGCCACCTCAGCAAATCCCTGCCCTGAAGGTGCTCGGGCCTTTGTGGCACCAGGAACAAGATGAGCTTTAAGATCCTCTCCAACCCAAACCATTCTGTGACGCTCTGTTTCTATGTTCGGGAACAGATGCAATCCCAGCCTGAATCAGTGCTGACAGGAGGAAGGAGCCACCTCAGCAAAACCCTGCCCTGAAGGTGCTTGGACCTTCATGGCACCAGGTTCCTGTGGCCCTGGATAACCTCCACGGATAACATCCATGTCTTCCTGGCCACTGGGACAACAAAAACATGAATATAAGTCAAAATCAGGTCCGTCCATCCGGCAGCCTCCTCACAGGCCCTTAGGGGAAATCCGTGGCTTTTCCATAACTCTGTGGCTGCTACATCTTCACGCTGTGGTCTCTGGTTTCTGTCTTCACAGTCTTGGACTGGCTGGTTCAGCCCAAACCGCGCTGGCTGGGGGGCAATGGGTGGCTTTTGGATGGCCCAGAGGAAGTCTTACAAGGTACAGTACATTTCTCTGTCTCCTCTTTAATATCCATCATCGTACAAAGGCGCTGGAGAGTAAATCCCTCAAACACAGAGCTGGCCTGGGATGTTGGGCTGCTGGTATTTGTCTGGAGTTTCCATAGGAATAACTCTGTGTGGTGCTGGGGGCTGCTTTTTGGTGCAGTAAATAAATTACTTTTTATGGATATGGATTACCCAGCAGAGCACTAGGAATGCTGCAGGGAACTGGGCCTGTACCCATTTTTCAAATAACTAGAGATATATCTTTGTTTTAGAAAAAGGCTTTGTCATCATACACATATTTTCTGCCAGCTTCCTGCTAGACCGTGGGTGGATTTGGAATGGGAGATCCTTTAATCCAGAGTGGCCTCCTCATCCAGATGCCTTGGGCTGGGGCTGTGGCTCTTGGATCTGAAGGTGCTTTGGACAGGAGCCCTGGCAAACTGCTGCCGAACTGACACGAACATGGAGCATCTCAGTTCTGATAATGAGACTGAGCTTCTCAGGTTAATTCCATAGGGAAAAAGGTTATAATTTATTTTTTTCCGATATATAAAATTGAAATAAGAAAGGAGTGGGGAGGTGGAAAGAGAAGTTTTCTTCCATGAGATATTCCCTGATGTACGGACACCTGAAATTCTTGGGATTTTCATGGAAATGCTGAGCCAGCTTTTGATCAGCTTTAGTCAGACACAGGTAGTGCCAATAAATTCCCCTCTTTAGTCTTACACAGATGGTATCAAACTCTCCAAGCCTCAACTCTCATCTATTATGGAAACTCTGAGTTCTTGAAGAGAAAATTCTGCCTCCAGCTCGTTGGAGCTGCACAGCCAGAAATGAGATAAAATAGGTTCCTCCTCATCCATCCTTGTCATGCTTATATTATTTGTTCTTATCTGAACACCTTCATCTCAGCTTGAGGGAGTAATTAAGGAAATAAGAACCATCAGTCATGGCATGAGAATTACAGCAGAGGTCCTTGAAATTAAAATCCTGCAAACGAGAGGGTGGAGTGGCCCTGCAAAGTCTGTACATTTAATGGCTACGAACACTGCCTGAGTCCTGCTGTACCTTCCCATTCTGTGCTGCACTTGCTCTTATCCTTCCTCAAAGTGATGAAACCTCTGCTTGGGACAGGGGTGTCACTGCCTGACCCTGCAGTGAATCACAGCTGAGGTTTAGGCTCAGCACCAGGGTCATGGGTGTGGGGCAGGGAACAGAGCAGCCACTGCCAGCCTCCTGCTCAGCGTCCCAAACTCCTCACCCAGCCCAGAGCCCTGGTGGGACACGCTCACCCATCTTGGAGGGATCACCGTGGGCAGGATGGGGAGGGCTGGGAGGAGTCCACAGAGCCTGCACAGCTGGGCTTTGTGCAGGGAATGGACTGAGCTGCACTGCCCATGGAGCCTCTGTGCGGGGTGTGAGTGGGGTCACTGCTGGCCAGGATGGGCTGGAGGGGTCAGCTCTGGGTGAGGTGTGAGTGGGGTCACTGCTGGCCAGGATGGGCTGGAGGGGTCAGCTCTGTGTGGGGTGTGAGTGGGGTCACTGCTGGCCAGGATGAGCTGGAGGGGTCAGCTCTGTGGGGTAGAGGTGTGAGTGGGGTCACTGCTGACCAGGATGGGCTGGAGGGGTCAGCTCTGGGTGAGGTGTGAGTGGGGTCACTGCTGTCCAGGATGGGCTGGAGGGCTCAGCTCTGTGGGGTCAGCTCTGTGTGGGGTCACACAGGATCGCCTTCCCGGCCAGGATGGGCTGGAGGGCTCAGCCCCACGCTACCCCTGCTAGAAGGAGTCTGGGGTGCTGCCTGGAGGATGCAGGGGCTGTGGGGCGATGTGTGGCACCCATGGGTGTCTCAGCCCCGGTCGGTGAGCTCAGGTTCCCTTGCAGCCGAGGCCTGCAGCACCACGGAGGATGGGGATGAGCCCCTGCACTGCCCCACGGGCTACGAGTGCCACATCATCAACCCAGGCAACACGGCCGAGGGCATCCCCAACCGCGGCCAGTGCATCAAGCAGCGCGGAAACCCCGGTGAGTTCCAGCGCTGGAGCCTCCTTCCCTGGCAGTGCATGCTGACCTTTGCATGGCAGAACCGATGCCTGGTGATTTTTGCCTTTTTTATACACCCTTTTAGATATTTTATATACTCTTTTATATATTTCATATACCCTTTTATATATTTCATATACCCTTTTATGTATTTCTGTACCCTTTGTGTATTTTCTATATCCTTAACTGATGTGCTTGTAATTTTTGTAGTCTGATATTCTAGCTTAGTTTTGGGGTTCTGCAAGGCAGAAAGACCAAACATTCACAGTAGGAGGCCAGAAAGCCCCAAGCTATCAAAAACTCAAGGTTTCAACCTTGGTTAAAACATTCTCTCTGGAACATTTTTTGTGAACTGGGCTCTAGCCTCATCTGGGGGGAAGTTCTTTAGAATAGAGGGACATTGCTTCATTTATTAAGCTCCTTATTGGGAGATTCTAAACAAATACGCTAATTTGTAAGGTCTATAAAAATTGTATACACATTATACAGAGCGTGCGTCTCAGCGTGTTCCACCTTTAAAAAACTGTGCGCCTAAAATCCTATTAAAATACCAAAGTAAAACCCTTTTATCCCTTTAACCGTGTCTGCCTCGTAATTCTAAAAGCAGCCAAAAGGCAACAGGAGCAGAAAGGAAGGGAGCAGGACACTGTGTGGCAGTGGGATTGTGCCAGCAGAGCAGGTGGTGACCTGCATGGGCTGTTACTACACAAAAATTAGAAATATTTGTATTTTACTGCATACTTTAATAAGAAATCTCAGTGTTAAGTTCCAGTTTTGTCTTCTGGCTTTGCTTTCTGCATCCAAAACTTTGTTGCCTTTCTGCTGCTGATTTTTTTCCCCAAAAAAAGAATTTTATACAGGCCAAGGTATTTTCCAGGAAAGCTCATAATTTATTTAGGTACTCATTAGATAATAGGATGTGTTCGTTGGCACTGGGCTACAAATCAGTGTAGAGACATGAGACATCAGTTTTGCCATTTGGTCACTGTAAAAACCAGGGGAAGCATCAAACAACATCTCTGAGCTGCTTTCACAACACATCGAGAATTTTTCCAGGGCTTTTTGCTCATCTCTTTTGTAACTTTTTCTTCAGTAACATCCATAGCAGCCAATGTAATGTAGAACTGTGGGGTTCTCAGGCATGAAGTATTTCTAAGAGCTGAAATAACAATATAAATGGCAAGCAGAACAACCTAGCTGGAACCTGAATGATGGAAAATACTAACAGAAGGTCTGAAATGTTACCCAAATT
Source organism: Acanthornis magna (assembly GCA_036785705.1). Taxonomy (NCBI): domain Eukaryota; kingdom Metazoa; phylum Chordata; class Aves; order Passeriformes; family Acanthizidae; genus Acanthornis; species Acanthornis magna. Next base: position 1,871,310 of record JAWUZG010000179.1, read on the forward strand.
TTATTTCATTTGGGAAAACCTGTGGTTCCTTGACTTGCAGCTGCTGAGAAGATTATAACCTGCTGGTGGCAAATCCCACTCTTGTGGCCAGTGGGTTGTGTCCACAGAGCTCAGCAATCTCAGCAGTTTATAAAAGGTTTGCAACAGCCTAAATTACTTCAGCTAGAGACCTTTTATTTTCCTCATTGTGAGGTTATTATTTCCATATCTCTAATTTCTCTGTGCTGTACACAGAAGGTGAGGTTTTAACACAGAAAATGAAGGCTGACTGGGGATGTTCTCACCATGTACCTTCTTTTCCAGATGGACACAACCTGAGGCATAAGTATTACAAGGAATATTTTGGTAAGCTGCTGGCATGAACTGTTTGTTATTTTTAAGCTTTATCGCTCTTGCAATGCTTTCAAGGAATTTGCTCCTTTTTAAATGAAGGTTTGTACATAGGAAAAAGATATTCTTTAGCCTCAACTCTATGCTTTGGTCAGAAGATCTTATTTTAAGATCTACAATGTCCTGAGTGTGGACTCTTGAGAATCAGAATTCTCAGCTGTGACAAGGTGAGTTAAATGGTGCAGCCCTCTGCCAGGGGAACCCCCAAAAATCTTTTGTTATTTTTAAGCCTATTTTTGGAGCTTTGCTCTTGGCCCAGGACTCCTTGCAGCTGAACACAGAGCTCTGTCAAAAGCAGGGTCTTCAGCTAAGAAATAAGGGATAACTGGAGCCCAGGGAATCAGCCCCTCGTGTTCCCTGGGCCATGGGAGGTGTCCCTTGCACAAATCTGGGGCTCAAAAAGGCATAATCCAGACCTTTCCTCACAGCTTCAGAGCTCGTGGTTCCTCTGGGATCTGGATCAGATTGGAAGTGACATTCAGGCATAACCACACAGCATCTTTGATATTATAAGATTTACAAACAGCCAAACCTGGCCGGTTTGGCTGATAAAATGATTAAAGGATTTCCTTTTCTCTACCCCAGTGTGGGCTATCCCAGCTCTCCAAGAGAGCTGCTCAATAATGAGACCAATAAAACTGTGCTGCTGAGAGAACCTTGAGAAGAAATTGCCACAGCCGAACCCAAAACCTGACTTTGCTGCTATTTGTTTTACAGGGAGCAATTCCAACAATGTGGTCGGCTATGTGAAAAACCAGCAGAAGCATTTAGGCTAATTGAAGGTGTGCCTGGGTAAGTGCCCTGTGAATAAAGGGAAAGCTGGGTGGAAATAGTTGCTGCTTAGAATGCGATTATTCTGAGGAATTATTGTCTGAGGGCGATAGTTCCTCCAAGCAGTGTGATTTTTTAGGATGAAAAGTAAATGCTGCAAAACTTGGCGTGCCTTAAGACTTTAAACTTTGTGTTTAGGGGCTTTTTCTAACGCAGGTGGAACTGGTCCTGCCACACAGATTAAAAAACTGTTTATTCTGGACTGACTGCAATAAGGGTCAGTCTTGCAAATACTTCAGCACATGGGGGATTTTGTGGGGTAATTTTGTGCATGGGAACAGTTGTGCTGAGCAGTGGGACCCACTCATGTGAGCAAAGGCACATTTTTCTGGCCAGAGCCAAGCCAACAGCAAAAGCTCCAACCATTTTATCAGCCTTGCATTAGGCAAGAATGGAAATATTTATTATACCAAAGGTTCTGTCCCAAGATGGTTTTCTCAACACTTTCAGCTTCACTTTAAAATCAACTTGGGCTTAGCTGGGAGTTAAGGAAACAAAGCAGCTCAGTCTTTCTGTACCCACGTCAGGCTGGCTGTTAAGATTACCCAACTACTTAAGGACAAGTTCTGTGCAAACATCCCACGAAGGATAAATATTTTAATTCCTCTTTTTTTTTTTTCCTTTTGTTGTTTGGTTTTCACCCAGCTGGACCACTCTGTCAAGGAATGCTTTACCCAACAGCTTTCTATTTTGGAAGAACTCTGGTCCCAGATCTCCACAAGCACAGCTCCAGCATCCCCCGATCCCTGCCCATCACTGACAAAAAATTATCCAAGGAACAGGATGAGTCCAGATTTCAACCCCATCAGGAGGGGAAGAAATGTGATCCCCTGAAGGAAACCACACTATTTGTCAGCTGCCCTTCCACAGGTGAAATGCAAACACCTCCAAGGGATCCCTGTGAGCCCCAGTGCCATGATCAGGCTGCTGACACAGAGGCTGGCCTTTATTTGCTTATTGTGCGACAAATTCACATTTCAGGCCCACGAACACAGCTCAGTATTACTAAAGTGACGTCGGAATTCCACCTAAATATCATATCTAAGTTGCTTAAAAATCGGTGAGACAAAAGAGGTTCTCTGGATCACATCCAGTGCCTGCCTAACTTGAACAACTATTTTAAAGAAACCTTTTCATAAGTTTAAAATTCAAAGCAACCTGCAAGTTTCTTCTTTTCCTATTTATATCCAGGTTTGACCAGGTTTGACACCCACTCTAAATGCCTAAACGTGAAGTCTTAAGAATTTGAGGAAGTCTAAGCTAGGAGCAAAACCTGTTTTATAAATGTTTTTGGGTTACTTCCCTTTGGTTTCTTAGTCTGGTGAGCTGCAAATTGAGAGTTAATAATGGAACAGATTCCTTTCCACAATATCCCAGCAGACACACAAATGCACGCCAGGCTCTGTAAGGTGCTGTTTTTAGCCAGCACAGTTAACACACACAAAATCTGTGGGTTTGTACCTGCAAAACCTCAGGAGGAGGCCTGAAGTCTGGATAATTTGTTAAATGCATTAGAAAAGCAAATCCAGGATAAATTTATGTGATGAAAAGGATTGTCTGGCAGGTGGGCCACCGCTCCTCAGAAGTGCTGTACCTTTGTGTTGACTTCCACAAATCCTTAAGGCCTGCTTATTTCTATTTGGGCCTCACAGCTTCTTTTAGCTGTTTCCTATTATACAATGGAAAACACATTTTCTGTTAACATTTTCCTTTCCCGTGGCACTCCTGAAGGGACAGTCACATTTACTGCGACAAATCAGCCAGAATTGTTTGGCAGAAAAGCCACATTTGCGCCATGGCTTAGTCCACGTTCCCATCTGCATGCATTAAATTAGCATTTTAATTTGCACACTAGTAGCGCTGCATATAAATACCCAACTCACAAAATACAGGATTTTTTTTTCCACTCACTAAATGGTTTAAGCCCAATCCAAGACACCTATAAAACTCTCGATCCTTTGCACATGACATTTGCAGCTGGAGAGGTTGAAGATGCCAAACTGCTCTTCTGTTTCCTATTCTAAACACAGACCTCGGTGCTTTAGGAAAGGAACAGCTGAAGGGCTCTGCATTTTCCTAAATATCTTCATCTGTTGAACTCACTTTTTCATGTCTTTTTTCAAAGTGCAAGATGTTAAATGCAACGCCACATTCAGAGAGATATTTCTAGAATTTTATCCTATCCAGCTTCCTACAATGAGATCTTAATTCCTGCTCAGACACAGCCCCAGAACCAGAGAATCATGGAATGGTTTGGGGTGGGACGGAGCTTAAAGCTCATCACCTCCCACTAGACCAGGCTGTCCCAGCCCCTATCCAGATTTTATAGTTCCAATCTCTGTTTAGATCAAAAATTTCCTATTTATCCTTCTGCAGCCTCACTGCTCGGTGAAATGCATTGATTTTGTTCAGCCGTACTTCCTGCAGAAAAAAAATCAAATTCTGATGAAATGAGCAAAGCCCTGCAGTGATCACTGCTAAGCCCCGAAGAGTAAATGCCAAACTGTTCTATTTTAAACTAAAAAATGCAGTACCTAAACCCTTGGGAGGAGCTGGTTGAAAAGCTTGTGTTGAACATTCATAAATTTGAAAGATGAAATCTTCAAATCTCAACCTGACCTCTCAAAGCAGCCCAAAATATGCTTAATTTGAGTGGACACATCCACTTCAGTCTCTGGTTTTTCTGTAGCTGCAGAAGCACATACCTGACCACCTGGGTGGGACAGTCGAGGTATTTTCTGCTTGCAAAAGCAATTTTTGAGCAAGAAAATTGACAGATTCATGATTTGATGACAAATTTCTGTTTACTGGGTGTAATCAAAGCCATCACCCTTCTTCGTGGTGCTATAAAGCTCGGGGGGCTTTTTTCAAGTTAATTCAAGTAATTAATTGTGAAATTATTAGAATTTCTAGAACGAATAGAAATGATCAGAAACAAAAGCTACAGAAGGGACTTGTCCAAGCGCTATGTTTTCAACGGTGACACTGAAATGCAAACACAGCCCGAGCGAGTTGTCCTCAGCTCGTCTTGGCTCAGTTTTCTCAGCAGGAAATCTCTGGTGTCGGTTGTTTTTAAGGTTTCCACGATCACTTTGCAGCATGTTTGGTGCTATGATCACCCTCCCTGTGTCCCTGAGGGCTGACAATGCCCAGGGCCTCAGGATCCTCGGGATCCCCTCCCTGCTTTGTGCCCCCCCCGGTGCTCGAGACACGTTCAGGTTCTGCTTTGGTGCTCAATAAAAGGTGACCAGTCTATTTTTCAACCCTGCCGAGTTCCAGTTGTGTCTTCTTGATGCGTCCTGGGCTTTGGGTTATGAGGAAAAAGGACAAATCTTCTAAATTCCAGTTGTTGGGAGAACTCAGCACAGGCGCGGGGGGACAAAACTCATTTCGTCCACTGGGAGGGAGGTGACGGACCCCAAAACACATCCAACACCCCGTCCCCTTTCAGAGGGGGTCAGACATTCTGTTCTTGGCCCCTGCATGTCCAGAGCCTGAGGAGGAGCTGGTGGGCAGCGCTGTGAAGAGGCTGGAGGCACTGCCCAGGAGAAGGTGACCTTTGGTGGAGCAGGCACTGCAGGAGCCCAGGGCTCTCCAGGAGGGTGGGAAAACAAACCAAGCCGAAGGGCTGTGCCCACTGAGGAGGGAGGCTGAGCTGCTGAGAGCTGCATTTCCACACTGCCCCATCCCACCCGCCCCACCCCGACAGCCCTGCTCGACCTGCTCGGCAGGAGCTGGCAGGAGTCCTCCTGCACTGCCTCCCTCTGCCCCGAAACCAGGACAGGGACAGAAACCACCTGGAATGAGCCAGGGAGGGACAGCAGCACGGGCTGCCACCTTGGGAAGGTTGGGGGGCTTTGGGATGACCCCAGGCAGCAGCAGGTGTTGGGCACCTCCTCTCTGTGCCAGTGAAATTGTCCTTGGGTCACTCAGACCTCCCATGGCCATGGCCCCTTTGGATGGGGAGGTTACAGCTGCTGGCTCCTGCTGGGAAGGGTGACAGGAACCAAGAACCTCGAATTTCAGGAGAGGGATTCGTTTGGTGAACACCACAACATTATGGTTTAATTTCAACTCGTTTCCATGCCAATGCAAGAGAATTATTCATTTGGTGATCACCACAACATTATGGTTTCATTTCAGCTCGTTTCCATGCCAATGTAAGAGAGTTATTCATTTGGTCAACACCACAAAATTATGGTTTAATTTCAGGTCGTTTCCATGCTGATGCAAGCAAACGTGGGTTTTGCTGCTGGATGGAGCTGGGAATGCTCTTTGTGGAAAATACACAGTGTGACCTGAGGCAGCGTCTGCAGGTGACACTGAGGTGCTGCCAGCGCACCCCAGAAACCAAGAGCTGGATCAGCAGAAGGACTGACAAAACAGATCCTAGAGAAGTCTGTATCTACGACCAGAACAAGCAGAATAATATAAAAATTGCTTGATTTCTGACATGCAGAAATAAAGAGCTCAGTGGTTCAGAGCTCGGTGCAGCTCTGTGGTGCAGGAGTGCCTTGGTCACCTTCAGGAAGTTTTCCATAGTTTGATGAGCAGGGAAGAAGCCTAGGAGGTCTGGACAAGCCATAAAAAATTTTTGGAGGCTGAAGGTTTCTCTCTGCTCGTGACCCAGCAGGGATTTGTTCACACATTTTCTTCTCCCACCTCACCCTGCCTGCACAGGCTGCATTTCTCTCTGGAGATGGGGTTGGATGAGCATCAATTGTGTCTCTGTGGTAAGAGGATTTACGGCAGCATTTAGGATCCTTATAAATTTTTTTTAAAACCCACCTTTTTCTGCTAAGTCTGCAGAAATAAGTCCTATTTATTCCCATTATTTTCTCCTTCTTGTTACTTTTCTATGCCGACAAAACAGCAAGAAGAACAGGAAAAGCTGTGCAAAACAAAAAAGACCTTTAGAGAGCTTCCCAGAGATGTCAGTGGTGGGGCCCATTTCACCCCACCGGGTAAGTTTCCCAATTTAAGCACTGCAAACTGTGCAAAAAGAAACCAAAAGCTTTCAGTAAATCCCCTCTTCCTTTCCCGTTACACACCTGGGGAGAGACCTAAGGATTTTACTCCAACTTAATGGACAAGATGGAAAGGAACCATGACTCTAAACTCTTTTCTTTGCTTTTAAGACCAGGAGCAGGCCAGGAAAATCCCAACCCGAAAGAGAAGTATTTGGATTTTTGGGTTGCAGCAAACCCCATTCTGCCCATGCAGCAGAGTTTTTTTCCCTCAAGGTGGCACAAGAGGAACAAAAGTGCAACAAGCCCTGGCTCTGGCAGGGGAGCAGGGGAAGGAGCTGTGAGTTTGGAACTGAAAGCAGCACCCCTTTGGGCTCAGGGCATCTCAGAGTGTGGCTCCTTTGTGGATATTTTCTATTTAAAAGGAGGGAAAAAATGTTTTTGAAATAATCTACTTAGAACGGAAGCTTTATTATCCAATTAAATAGGAAATACTGTAAGGGCACTGTAATTGGCATGAGTGTTATGTTTTTATAGTGGGAAAATGATAGAGTGAAGAAATACAGCTTGTATTAGAGTTGTTTTCTTAACATTATAGTCTTGATTCAGTTTATTCCCAGCGTTTGCTGAGCCATGGGATAGCAAAATACATTAATTTTTCATTAGATTTCCTAACACGCAGAAATCAACAGCGGCAAGAAAATGAAACTTGAGTCCGCTCAGCAATTTCTCAGAGTGAGTGGCAAACGGCAACATTTTTTTCTGCATTTATTCCATTTCATCAAATGTAATTTCCCACAAGAGAACAGAGAAAACACAAAGATGAGAGAGAGGGAAGCGGTCCTGAGCCCAAACTACACTGTTTTTGCCAAGCTGCAAGACTTTTTCCACTTTTTTGGATAATAAACCAGCACTCACTGACTGTTATGGTGCATTATTATGCTCATCAACTCGTTTTTCTCCTTTTCCATGTCCTGTTTGCCTTGGAATTTCTGTCAGTCCCACTCAGTGCATTGTTCCCCCTCCCTAACGCAGGGTGTGGCCTTTCGGCCGTGCACATTCTGGATTTTGGGCTTGGAGCTCCATGTGTCTCTGCAAGCAGCAGGTTTGTGCCAGGAGGATGAAGTGAAATGAGGAAAGCATCAGCCTGGTGCTTAATTAGCCACAGTGGCTAACGAGAGCCACGCTGGGGCTGCCCAGGCCACGGACACACCGTGCACAGCAGAGCTCCAGGATGCTCCTCGTGGGCAGCAGCTTCATGTTTGATGGCTGAGGACCTGGGATGAGAAATGCAAGGAAACAACCAAAAAGAAATTTTCTTCCTACTGCCTAGAGAGGGGGGAGATGTTTGTCACCCCTTTTCCGGCAGAAACACGAGGATTTGGAGGATCCTAAGGCTCTGGAGACTACAAACAATAGTCTGGAGACTACAATAGGCTCTGGAGACTACAAACAATAGTCTGGAGACTACAATAGGCTCTGGAGACTACAAACAATGTGGGATGGGCAGGAGAAGGTGTTCCCTGCCTCGGCAGGAGCTGGCAGAGCTCCTTGGCACAGCTGCGGAAAGGGGCACAATTCAAAAGCACAAATGACCTCAGAGAGGTTTCACCTCCTATCTCCCAAACATTTCCATAAGGTCCAAACCCCTCTGCATCTCTGGGCTGCTCCGAGCCCTTCCCTAAGCCCTGGGCAGGGCCTGGATGTGAGATTCCCGAAAATCAGAGCTCAGCATTACCCCTGGATCCTTTCCCATGGGGAGGAACTTCCTCCATCCTCCTGACGCATCCAGCTGGGTCCTTGCGAAAGCCTTGCCCAACCGAGGGAGCCAGGAAGCCCCGGCTGGGTTTTCCAGCATCCCGGATGGGTTTTCCAGGATCCCGGCTGGGTTTTCCAGGATCCCGGCTGGGTTACAGGGTCCCGGCTGGGTTTTACAGGGTCCTGGTTGGGTTTTAGAGGGTCCTGGTCGGGTTTTACAGCGTCCTGGTTGGGTTTTACAGGGTCCTGGTTGGGTTTTGCAGGGTCCCGTCTCCTCACAGGGTGTTTCCCAATCGCTCTGTTTTGGCCTCAGTCTGGGAAGAAGTCCCTCCCTGCACAGCACCTCGGTGGGACACGGCTGTTCCCTGTGGCTCGTGGTGTCACTGGGGTGTCACTGGGGTGTCCCGAGGGCTCCTCAGCCTCTCCGGGAGCTGGGGGGACCTGGGAGATGCAGAAGACAATTACATGCTCTGTGGAAAACAGCAGTTTGGTGAGGGCTGGCCAGATTTTGGGGTCGTGGCCTCATCGTGGTCCAGGTGCCACCATCCCTAGTGCTCCAGAGCTGTCACCTGGACGTCCTTGCAGGGAACTCTTCTCCTGCAGAAAATTGCACATTTCTTTTTCTCTCTCTGGGAATGACATTTATTCCCTCGATGCAGTTTTTACTGCCAGAGGAGGATCTTAATCTCCCGGTGTGCACCTCAGGGACAATTTCAGGGTAAGTGAATCCCGCAGTCACGGTGCCTGGGGCAGGACGGAGGTCTCGTGGGGCAAACCAGAGCAGGATGCTCCCATAAATCTTGTAATTATGTAATTGGTGAACTTTATCGATCACAGAATCACAGAATCCGAGTTGGAAGGGACCCACAGGGATTATTGAAGTTCAGCTCCGGATGCTGAAGTCCAACTTTAGCTGTATGTTGGGATCCACCATGAAAGCACAAATGAGGATGAAGTGAACGAGAGAGAATGAAAACACCGCGGTTTTTATAAGTGATCATCACAAATTCCCGCACCACACATTCATGACACAAACACTCATAAACCCCGGCGTTGTGCTGACGGGAGCGCTTCCCAAGGAGGACTATCCCAGCCTGGAAGTTTACAAACAGGCTCGGCAGAGTGTCTAACCTGTCCTGCCCTGCACCCACAGCCCTGGCGAAACACCTTCCCCATCCTCCCGCCCGACACCACTCCTCCCGCAGCAATCCTCCGGAGGGCGGAGGGGAAACCTCAACCTGCTCTCCAGGTGCCTCTCCCGCACCTGGAGCCGGCTCCCCGTGTGCCGGGACAGTGCCCAGCTCTTCCCGGCCGGGTTTTATGGGTGCAGCTCCCTGGGGAGGCTCGGAGGGCTCGCACCTCCCTCCGGCACCGAGGCGTGCCTTGGCGGCAGGTGAAGGTGCCTCTCCCTGCAGGTAACCCCGAGCTCTCCGGGAATCCGAGCCAGCCCTGCCGGCGGCTGGTGCTCCCATGCCGGTGGCCCCCGGGGCTCTCCCCAGCCAGGATGGGCGAAGGAAGTTTCACCAAACTCTTCCAGAAAAGGTCGCTCCTCCGCTTCGTGCAGAAATATCAGCCCCTGGGAAGCGGCGAGCCGGAAGAGGAGGTGAGCATTGCCTGTGCCTCTTGCCTGGACCTGCTGAAATAGTTTGTGTAATTGGGGTTAATTTTGTCTGCTTTGTCCCGCCGGTGACTCGAGATCGCTGGGGCTGCGCTCTCCCTGCCCTGCGAGCCGAGCGGCTCCCGGCAGGGGGATGAGGTTAATGCTGTTTGCCAGGGGCACGGAGGGATGGGGAGCCTTGTTTCTGTGGATAATCCAGGGGCACGGAGGGATGGGGAGCCTTGTTTCTGTGGATAATCCAGGGGCACGGAGCTGAGGCCCGAATCGTGCTCAGGAACATCGTTCCCTGCTCCGAGCGTGTTCCAAAAGAAGGGAGCGCATGGAGAGCCCTGAGTGAGGCATGGGCGCTTTGGGAGCTCCGGAGTGTGGGCACAGCCTCAGCCCGGGGACAGGGAGAGCAGGGCTCACCCTGCTCCAGGCACCGCTGCCACCAGCGCTGGGCACTGGCACAGGGGCTGTGACCCCCGGGCTGTGACCCCCGGGCTGTGCCACTCGGGCTGTGACCCCTGGGCTGTGACCCCCGGGCTGTGCCACTCGGGCTGTGACCCCTGGGCTGCGCCACTCGGGCTGTGACCCCCGGGCTGTGACCCCCGGGCTGTGCCACTCGGGCTGTGACCCCCGGCCTGTGACCCCCGGGCCGTGACCCCCGGGCTGTGAGCCCCGGACTGTGCTCCTTGGGCTGTGACCCCCGGGCTGTGACCCCCGGGCTGCGCCACTCGGGCTGTGACCCCCGGGCCGTGACCCCCGGGCTGTGAGCCCCGGACTGTGCTCCTTGGGCTGTGACCCCCGGGCTGCGCCACTCGGGCTGTGACCCCCGGCCTGTGACCCCCGGGCCGTGACCCCCGGGCTGTGAGCCCCGGACTGTGCTCCTTGGGCTGTGACCCCCGGGCTGTGACCCCCGGGCTGTGCCACTCGGGCTGTGACCCCCGGGCTGTGACCCCTGGGCTGTGCCACTCGGGCTGTGACCCCCGGGCTGTGACCCCCGGGCTGTGTACCTGGGGCTGTGCCACTTGGGCTGTGCCCCTGGGCTGTGACCCTCGGGCTGTGCTCCTCGGGCTGTGACCCCCAGGCTGTGCCCCTCAGGCTCTCAGGACTGGTATCGCATGGCCAGGAAGAGTTTTGACTCAGACCTGCTGAGTCCACGTGGAAATAGTGCTTTCCTTTCCTGACAAACGCTGCTGTGCCAGCACTGGTGTCTCCTCCCTGCTCTCCTTGCCTGTCCTCGGTGTAGATGGACCAAAGAGGGGCCACGGGTGCTTTGGGTGGCACATGTGGTGCCAAGAAGTTTTTCGCCACCAAATCTTCTGCTCTGGGATGATCTGATGATTTTCTCAGCACAAGGCTCCCATGGCTCAAGCCCCATTTTTTCTGCCTCATGACAGATTGGTTGGGTGCTCTGCCACGTGAACCCCATTTGTCTAATTCCTTCTGCACATGGAATTAGCCCTTACTCCCATCCCAAAGAGCTCCATCCACACGCTTGGAGAGATTCATGTGCTTTTCCTGATGGGCTGAGGCCTTTCCCAGATACCATTTCAGCTAATCCCCTTTCTGAGCCTTGTCTGTCCAGTGTGGGGGTGGGTCAGTGTTACAGGGAGAAGAAAATAAGACACTGAACTCTTACCCTGTGCACTGTATTGGGTGATGCTGCTCTGCACTGCTCCCCCAGAGCCCAAAATCCCAGGAAAAGAAGATCTTGATGAGGTTACAGAAAGTCTCTGTAACCTGCCTTGGTGGGGAGCTGAGATTTCTGATTGCACGTAGGCAGGAGGCCACTGGCAATTAGTCCGGCTTGTTCTTTGGCTGCACCATTTATGCTGTGCCAAAATAAACAGTGACAGGGATTTACTTCCAAATCTAAACCCCTCTTGAATTTTAGCTCTGGTCCATGCAGAGTGATCCATGTACAGCAGGACAGGGAGGTGAGGAGAGCATTGGCAGGGGGTAGGAAGTAGACAGCAGTGTAAAATGAAAATAGGAACTTGATAAACCAAGAATGTATTTTCAGGTTATGGTTTAGGCTGGTAAATGACTCACATTTCCCCTGCTCGATGGCATTTTCCTTCTTTACTTGAAAATAGTTGCTGAACGTTTTCAACCTTCTAGATCTTAAATATTTTGGTCAAAGGGTTGTGCTGGGTGTTGAAGGTGTGGGTGACGGTGATCTGATGGGACTCCAGCCAGAATCAATGCCCAAACCAGGCTGTGAAGGAGCAGCCCAGTGCTGGTCACTGTGAGGTGATGGCCACGGTGTCACCTGGACATGGCAGGACACAGAGCACACACCCAGCTGTGTCCATGGCCGTGGTGTCACCTGTCACCTGGACATGGCAGGACACAGAACACACACCCAGCTGTGTCCATGGCCGTGGTGTCACCTGGACATGGCAGGACACAGAGCACACACCCAGCCGTGTCCAGACTCTGCTCTGCATGGTTTAACTCCTCCTCTGCAGTGCCCCATTCAGAACCGGAGGAATTTTCGTGGGGCTGATTTATAGTTTACAAGAATTGTGTGTTTGCTGCAGAAATCTGAAGAAAGATTTTCCTTCTGGGCATTCCAGAGTGTGTGCACATGCACGTGCTGTTGGCATCCCCAATGTCACACCAGCTGCCCCCAAAAAGCCAGGCAGAAGGTGGTATGAGCTATCTGATCTTTCCCCACCTGAGTTAGCCTTGAATTTTGCTTTTATTAACTATTTCCCATCAGTATTAATGCATCTTTCACATCTCTTTGAGAGCTTTTAACTAGACAAGAAGGATCTTTCTTCATTTATCTTTATTTTTCATTTCCAACCAGCAATTTGACTGATTTTCTTCTTGCTTAGTTGAATCATGAGGATTTGAGTTGCTTTGAAAGACTTCATTTTCTTTTCACGGTTTATCCCTTTTTTTTTCAATATGAAAAAGGGAGAAAAGCCTGGGCACTACTTCTTTAATCACCCTTTCACTCACCTGCAGGGCTGAGGGCTGCTCCGGGCTGGATTCTGGATTCTGCCTGCACCCCTGGAACATGGGGTTTTTCCTGCCATGTCCACCCAAAAAAGAAAAAAAAATGTAAAATACTTCTGAGAGAACAGTTTGATTTATTTATTGTATTTTTGGCAGGGATAAAGTTTAACGTTTGGAATGACTTTGTGGAGGCTGAAGAATGCAGCCCACTCTGCACTGCAGTCCATTAGCTGGTCCAAAGAAACCCAAGACAGGGAAAAGAATATGCAAAGCCTCAGCAGAGGTGGAGGTGGGGGGAAATCCCGAGATCTGATCTTTTGGGCTGCTTGCCAGAGCACACAAAAAGGGCTGTGTGCTCTGCAGAAAGCCCCATGCTCTCTTTCTCCCACATGGGCTGCTCAGCGGGACAATTGGTGGATTGTTTTGGGATGAGGATGCTCAGGTACCTCCAAGGTGGCTCCCAGCCACGCCAGCTACTCTTTACAGCCTCCACGATCTCCTGGTCTTGCAAAGAGATAGATAAACTGATAATTACCCTTTTGTTATTTCTTCCTGCCCTGCTGCGGGGAGTCCGTGCTCCTGTGCAGAAAGGATAAAGGTTATAAACGTAAATGGATATTGTGGATAACGCACATCTGGTTATGTAAATACAAAAGTCATGCTCGAGGAGAGGTTTGTTTACAAAGAGATTTGCATCGGGGTGGGATGGGATTGGGGCACGGGGGCTCTGCGCTGGTGGCACATCCCAGAGAGGAGGAGGAGGAGCCCCTGATGCATTCCCAACCTGTGCACTGCAGGGGCTCTCCTGGTGGGAAATCTGTGCTGTGCTCAGGAGGGAAAATCCCTTTCAGGTGTAGGCTCAGCAGTGCTTCACTCATCCCAACAAAGCTGTTCCTGTCAGCACAGGGAGCTGCCAGCATTCCTAGAGAAACCACACAGGGCTCAGGCACATGCAGAGCCTTTGTCATTTATTTCCTCCACACCTTTTGGAAGGTAAATATTGCTGATAGAGCTGGGCCCTGCTTCCCTCGCTGCCCTGGCACTGCAGGTGTGTTATCCTCGTGTCCGGGTCCCTTCCTGCCCTCCAGCTGCTCTCATTAAAATTTAAACTCCTGCAGGGCAGAGCTGTACCCTGAGAGCTGTGGGTGTCCCCTGCAGCACAGAGGGAAGCCACGTTCATCAGGATGGCAGTGATTGCAAGGATGTGTCTGTCCTGGGTTTCCTTCCCACCAAATCCTCCATCTCCTGGGACTCACAGGTGGCTCTTGGCCTCTGGATGTCGACAGAGTCACAGGGACCTGGTGAATTTGTGCAACCAGGACCCCCAAATGGGGACATAGATCATGAGTTTTAAACATGGAAGGATTATTTTCGTGTCTGTTAAAGAGATGTGGAAATAAGGGTGATGCCCACTGCTGGGATGGCTCAAAAGGGAGCAGCACTGCAGCTTCTTTGGGGAACATGGGGTCACCAGCATGGGGAAACACGGCAGCAGGGAAACCCGGGGACATCTTGGGCAAACTGCTGAGGGTTTGAAAAGGCAGGTTGTCCTTGGGACAAATGGCTTTTAATGAGCCTTGCCCAGACCAAGGGGTCCCAGCAGAGTCCTGTGCTTTCCGCTGGGAGCAGGCGGGTGCTGGTGTGTCGGCAGCTGAGCTGTGGGTCAGAAAATGCCATAAAAAGGGGGCCTTTGCAAGGAACAGGGCTTTGAGATGCTCTGAGTTCATCTGCTGTGAGCCACAAGACTGAAACCAGCTCCCTGGACCAGCAGGAGAGAACAGGCAAGGGCATTTTCTGCATTTGTGATTTTCTGCATTTATGATTTTCTGCATTTATCTCTTTATGCAAAGCCCTTGGATGTTCCTAGAATGCTTCTGAATATTCACGGCAGGGCCAATTCCCCAAATATCACCGCAGGTGCTGAGCCAGACCTGAGTGCATCCCGCAGCAAACACTGCAGGGTGCTGGGACCCAAATTAAGAAAGGAAAGAGGTTCCTTTCTTAATGAACACACACTCCTGAGCTTTGTGAATGAAGGGAAAAGGGAATGGAGTTCCTGTCCCTTGGGGAGGGTGAGGTTTCTGCCTCTCTGTGCTTAGCCTGCAGCAGTGGTCATGGGCCATCATGGGCCTGGCAGAGATTTCGGGAATGCTGCTGCTCTGGAAAGTGAATTTTAGAGAAGGAAATGAAGGATTTTGGAAGAGAAGAGCTGAGCCCTTGGGTGCTGATGGCTTGGGCTGCCTGGATGGGCTAGGAAGGATTTATCCAGTGTGGAGCAAAACTGCCCTGGAAGTGGGAGAGGAGGTTTTGCTTCTCCCTCTGGCTCAGAGATTTATTTTAGCTCCCATTTTCAGTTCATTTATTATGTCCTCAACAAGGGCAAAGGTGTTTTCCTTGCTCTGAGCATTGAGTCTGTGAGACGCTGGGATGGGAAAATGCTCCTCTCAGGCAGGACACCCCAAACAGCACAGCCTGAACCGTTCCTGATCAGCACCATGAGCTTCTCCTTTTGGTTCTTCAGCTCCTCGTGGCCTCTCTTCCCCTCCAGGAGCATGTCCCTGGCTCTGATGCTGGATCAGGATTAACCCGAGCTGTGAAGGGATGGCATCAAGGAGGTGCTGAAATGCTTTAATTAACTGTGCTCTCACCTAATGATTGCTCTGTCTTGTTTACTCAGCCCCGGGAGGAGTGTGAGCTGAAGATCATCGAGCAGGAGAAGGAGGTGGCGGTTCTGCCCCCCAAAGACGCCTGTAAATGCCACAAGGAGGACTTGGCGAGAGCTCTGAACGTAAGGGTTTGTGCAGGGCTTTGGGAATGTGGGGCGCAGCCCGTGGGAAGGGCCTGAGCTGCAAAATGGGTCTTTAATTGACTTGCAGACTCCTGGAGTGCTCAGTTCCTCTGCCTTTTTGTGGGGTGGATCCTCTCCTTGGCTGCGCTCAAGGGTCTCCAGCATCAGGGAAAGCTTTAATGCTTGGCTGTGTTTTGGGTTCTGACCTCAGTATTTTTTAAATCCAGGCAGAACAGATTTTATCTCCTCTCATTCTGTTCCCTTTAAGTTTTGCCTGGGTGAATTTATTTTTATTATTTTCTTTAAATATACAGTGCAACCAAAAATTAATTCTTTGCTTTACTATTTTAAATTTCTAATTTGTCATCTATGACATGGTTTCTCCCTTATAGAAATATACCTTATTTTTAATTAACTTGTGCTTACTTTATGGATTTCTGTGGTGGTTGATGGTAATGCTTTATAGTTTAACAAAAATACATATTTAAACAGAAAAAACACAGATTTATTTATTTGTGGGGGACTGAGCCATGAAGATCTTGCCCAGTTTGCTTACAGGGGTTTAATATAAATTTGCCTTAATAAGTTTTCTATAACTCCAACATGCAATGTTTGGGTTGGGTTTGGGTTTTGTTCCTGTAGGTTGATTTACAGACCGGACTCTCTGAGCTTTCTGTGCTCCAGCGCCGGTCAAAACATGGCTGGAATGAATTTTCAGTAGAGAACACAGAGCCAATCTGGAAGAAATATCTGGACCAGGTAAGGAATTTCTGCACAGATCCGTATTTCTTGGCAAAAACAAAACCTGGCTGGGTTGCTGTGAGCGTGTGCCTGCATTGAAATCTTCAGGGTTTGTGCTTCCAGAGACTCAGCTTTGGAACAGGCTGTGCCCTGGACAGAAACTGCTCCTTCTGCAGGGAAAACCATTGTGAGGTTCCAATGCAGATAACATCTTCAAACAGAAATGAACATTTTCTCTCCCCAGAGCCCACAAATCAGCAGCTGTAGATCCGGGGGATGATTGCTGGAGCAGATTTATTCCCTTTAAGGCAAGCGATAAAATCGTGAAGGGTTTGAGGAGAGGCAGTGGTGGCTGGAGGATGCTCTGATTTTGGCTGCCCCTGGCAGGGAAAGCCCTAAACCTCCAGAAAAGGGTCAGCTGTGGAGCTGGAGGGAGTTTTAGGGTCTCTGTCAGGGATCCATCAGTGACAGAGACATTTATATGGTGCCACATGCTGTTGGCATCCCCAATTTCACACCAGCTGCCCCCAAAAAGCCAGGCAGAAGGTGGTATGAGCTCTCTGATTTTTCCCCACCTGAGTTAGCCTTGAATTTTGCTTTTATTAACTATTTCCCATCAGTATTTAATGCATCTTTCACATTTCTTTGAGCTTTAAACTACACAAGAAAGGCCTTTTCTCGTTTGTTTTTATTTTTCATTTCCAATCAGCAGTTTGACTGATTTTCTTCTTGCTTAGTTGAATCACGAGGATTTGAGTTGCTTTGAAAGACTTCATTTTCATTTCATGTTTTATCCCTTTTTTTCAATACGAATTATATAAGTTTTTTTTAATCATCACTAAGTCTGTTCAAAAATTCTTTTATTCCTGATAAAAAGTGAGATGGTGTTCATCCCCTTTGCCTTGGTTCTACAAACAGAAATGGAGGGACTTTCACCTTTGGATCCAGCAAGAAATAAATTTAAGCCCTGGCTTTCCTGCTGAGCATCACCACACATCTGTTACACAGAGCAGGCAGATTTATCTTGATCTATTTAATTCCTTTCCATCAATTCCCACGGCAGCTAAACAGAGCTGTGGTTTTCTCAGGTAGGAGAAGGGGCCATAAATCTGTGTTTAAAAGCCAAACAAGTGCATATGCGACTCCCACAGCCCTCGGCCCAGTGAAGAGTTGAGCAGATTAATTAAAGAAAATATGAAAAAGGAGAAGAAAGAGGATTTCTGGTTTCAAATTCTAAAACGACAATAAAGTTTTTGTTTGTACTTACTGTGCATCCAAGAAGCTTTTGGAGCCAGTCCCGTGCTGTGTGTGAGCAAAGGGAAGCACTGCCTGTGCAGGAAGGGGAAAAGGGAGGGAACTTGGGTTTTGGTGAGAGCTTTGTCCTGCTGATCCCCAAGGCCACCATCACCTGTGGGGCAGGACTTGCAGAAGCTTGGCCACAATGCCAGGAGGGTCCCTGCAGCTAAAGGGTCCACACAGGGACCCTTCCTGATGGTACCGCTCCTGATGGGACCGTTCCCGATGGGACCGTTCCTAATGGGGCCATACCTGATGGGACCATTCCTGATTGGACCCATTCCTGATGGGACCCATTCTGATGGGACCGTGATGGGACCCTTCCTGATGGTACCGTTCCTGATGGGACCGTTCCTGATTGGAACCATTCCTGATGGGACCGTTCCTGATGGGACCATTCCTGATGGGACCATTCCTGACTGGGACCGTTCCTGATGGGACCATTCCTGATGGGACCATTCCTGCTGGGACCGTTCCTGATGGAACCGTTCCTGATGGGACCCTTTCTGATGGGACAGTTCCTGATGGGACCGTTCCTGATTGGACCCATTCCTGATGGGACCCATTCCTGATGGGACCGTGATGGGACCCTTCCTGATGGTACCGTTCCTGATGGGACCGTTCCTGATTGGAACCATTCCTGATGGGACCGTTCCTGATTGGAACCATTCCTGATGGGACCGTTCCTGACTGGGACCGTTCCTGATGGGACCATTCCTGATGGGACCATTCCTGCTGGGACCGTTCCTGATGGAACCGTTCCTGATGGGACCCTTTCTGATGGGACAGTTCCTGATGGGACCATTCCTGGTGGGATCTGCCGCCAGCTCGGCCGCAGCAGCTCTGATTCCATGTTGTTGTTGTTGTTGTGTTCTCAGTTCAAGAACCCGCTCATCCTCCTGCTGCTGGCCTCAGCTCTGGTCAGTGTCATCACCAAGGAGTACGAGGACGCCGCCAGCATCACCATGGTACGTGGTCCCTGTCCTGCATCCCCACGGAGAGGGACACCTGTCCTTTATCGCCGTAGTGGATGTCACCTGTCCCCATCCCCATGGTGGGTGGCACCTGTTCTTTATCCCCACAGTGGGTGTCCCCTGTCCTCTGTCACCATGGTAGGTTGTCCCTGTCCTGCATCCCCACAGTGAGGGACACCTGTCCCCCATCCCCACGGTGGATGTCACCTGTCCTTTATCACCATAGTGGGTGTCCCTTGTCCCCACACTGAATGTCCCCTGTCCTTTATCCCCACACTGGGTGTCCCTTGTCTCCATCCCCACGCTGGGTGTCCCCTGTCCCTATCCCCACGCTGGGTGTCCCCATCCCCACACTGAATGTCCCCGTCCCCATGCTGGGTGTCCCCTGTCCTTTATCCCCACTCTGGGTGTCCCCTGTCCCTATACTGGGTGTCCCCTGTCCCCATCCCCATGCTGGCTGTCCCCTGTCCCCATCCCCACGGTCGGTGTGCCCTGTCCCCATCCCCATGCTGGCTGTCCCCTGTCCCCATCCCCATGGTCAGTGTCCCCTGTCCCCATCCCCACGGTCGGTGTGCCCTGTCCCCATCCTCACTCTGGGTGTCCCCTGTCCCCATCCCCACGCTGGGTGTCCCCTGTCCCCCACGCCAGCCCCACACCCACCCTGTAACCCCTCTGTCCGCAGGCTGTGCTCATCGTGGTCACCGTGGCCTTCATCCAGGTGGGTTATGCAGAGCTGGGCTCCGTGGCCACGGCTGGCAGGAGAGAGTCCTCTCCTGTAACCTTTCTTCTCCCCTCTCGTTTGAAAGGAATATCGCTCGGAAAAATCTCTGGAAGAGCTAAACAAGCTGGTGCCCCCCGAGTGCAACTGGTGAGACGGGGCTGGGGTTGGCAGGGACAGGGCTACGAGGGCAGGACCAGCTGGGGAAGGAAATTATTTCAGGTTCTTGTGAACATAATGAAACCCTGGTCTCTGGAGGGGTGGCACCGTGAGTGGGTGAAGCCACAGGTCACAGGGAAAGGGCATGAAATGATTAGTAATGATCAGAAATTATTAGAATTTTTCTTTAATCATTAGGAAAAAAATCAGAAAAATTAGAAATAAGAAGTAGGCACCCTGGGGAATTGAATAAATGCTGAGACAGGGGAGTCCCAGAAAAGTCCTCCTCCACATCCCTGCAGCCACCTGCACGTCACTGTCTCCTCACACAGGAAAAAACTCATCTGTGTACATTTTATTTTTGCTTTAGGATAGCTCTTCCCCCGAGAGATTGGCACAAAGCAACACCTGAGGGGAGGAGCAGGTGGGCTAGGGCTCCTCTCCTCCCTGGTGCTGCACACGTGTGGGGCACAGGCACAGCCCCGGAGCAGCTCAGGGAGGGTCAGACACCACTTCCCCACAGCCCTGATGTTTGTTATCAGTGCTAGAAATGACAGGAAGCGTTTTTCCTATTTGTGTCTTTGCAAATCAGTTTTGTCACGGCCAACAGAAATAAGTTGCGAGGCTCGGGGAAGCCTTGCCCTGCCAAAGAGGTGTGGGGCTTTCCTCTGGTCCAAAGTTCACCCTGGAGCTCACAAACCCCGCTGCTGGCTCTTTGTTTATTTATGATATGACACCAGAAGCATCCAACTGCCTGCAAGGCTCTGCTTTGAATGCAGTAGTGGAATGCCAGGGGTAATTCTAGCTTTAAAAAGCCTCTTTTTAGGTTCAAGGATCTGCAATTCATTATTTGAAGCATGAAAGCACAACTTCTTGTTGCTGCTATCTACTGTATAAATAATGTTTAAGTCACTTATGAAATGTAAATCATCCATAACCTGCCCATCTGTTTATGAATTAAAACCGAGCCCAAACTGAACATAATCTGCTCATTGCTGTGATGATTTTCTGTTCTTATTTACATTGGAAGCTCTGTGGGGCAAGGCTCCTTGCTTTGCTGCCAGCCACATTCCCAAGCCTGCAGTAGGAACAAAAACCTGGTTCCCTTTCTTCTTTTTCCATGTTCCTCGTGTAGCCTGAGGGAAGGAAAACTGCAGCACCTTCTGGCACGAGAGCTGGTGCCTGGAGATATCATCTACCTGTCCGTGGGTGACAGGGTTCCTGCAGACCTCAGGCTCATCGAGGTAAACACAGCCCTAAACGAGCCTGGTTGGGAAATTCCTCGTCTCAGCAGTGCCAGAAATTCTCCTTTTCAATTAGGTTACAGATCTGCTGGTGGATGAATCCAGTTTTACTGGAGAAGCTGAGCCTTGCAACAAGACTGAGAGTGTCCTGCTGGAGGCTGGGGACATAACCACGCTGAGCAATGTGGTTTTCATGGGGACCCTGGTGCGCTACGGGAAGGGAAAAGTGAGTCCTGGCACCTTCAGTCTGCTGCTGGGCATTCTTTACAGATTCTCTTGGTGTGGGCATGTAGTGGCAGGAAAAGGGGGAATGACAAGGGGCAGGGATAGATGGGATATTAGGGAGAAATTGTTCCCTGGGAGGGTGGGGAGCCCTGACACAGATTCCCAGAGAAGCTGTGGCTGTCCCTGGATCCCTGGCAGTGTCCAGGGCCAGGTTGGACAGGGCTTGGAGCAGCCTGGGACAGTGGAAATGTCCCTGCCATGGCCGGGGGTGGAAGAAGATGGGCTTAAGGTCCCTTCCAACGCAAACCAAATCCCAAATCTGGGATTCTCCAGACTTTTTTCACCTCCATCTCTCTTTTTCCTTTTTCCCAGGGCGTGGTTATCGGCACGGGGGAGAATTCCCAGTTTGGCGAGGTGTTCAAGATGATGCAGGCAGAGGAGGTAAGGCAGGCCACATCTGGGGAAATGCTGCCTGTCCTGGGTGGAAATTTGTGAGCAAGATGCCCTTGCGACTGAGGGACACCGAATTATCTGACAGAGGGGCACAGGACAGGCTATGCCCAGCAGATCTCCTGGAGGATTGAGGGAGGACAAGCACAAGGCCACTCAGGGACAGCAGTGTTGATAACCAGAGCTGTGGGTCAGCTCCTCTGGGCTGGCCATCGTCTCATCCCACACAGCAGCCCAAGAAAACCACAGTGTCTCGTTTTCCCAGACTCCCAAGACACCTCTGCAGAAGAGCATGGACAGGCTGGGGAAGCAGCTGACCCTGTTCTCCTTCGGGATCATCGGTGAGTGGGATGCAATTCTCGCCTTTGTGGGGCTGGCTGTGGGATCTCTGTGCCCCAGGGCTGCTTTTCCACAAGTCCTTGTGGGCGTGGGTTCCCTGGGCTTTGGGGGTTCCAGCATGTAGGACATATCTGGGTGCCTCCTTGCATTTTTAGCAGCTAAAATAGGCTAGAGGTTGTTGAAGTTCTTTTTTTAATCAGATTATTTTCCTCCCCACCCCAGGTTTGATAATGCTCATTGGCTGGTTGCAAGGGAAGCATCTCCTCAGCATGTTCACCATTGGAGTCAGGTGAGGACTGGAGAGACCTTTTCTCTTGGGTTTCTCATGAAATATCCCAAGGAATTGCCCATTCGAAACAATGGGCATTTCACAAAAGAGAACTTGAGTAAGCCTTTCATAAAGAGGTATTTCTCTTGCACTGGTGAAATCAATGTGAGCTTTAAACAGAGCGGAGGAGAACAAAAACAAGCTTGAGGGTTTATTTAATTTTGTGAATTGGTATCTTGAAAATCTTCACTGGCATCTCTGCCTCATCCTGCTGGGAATGCCCTTTCCTATCTGTGCTATGAATTTAGAGGGAGTGGAGCAACAGCAAATATTACTCTTTGCTGTTCCTACTGGATTTACATCTAAAGAAAGGAATGCACATCTCACCCAGCATAAAAAAAAGCATACACAGCTTCTTAATCAAACATAATAAAAAAAATGTGGTTTCAGTGGTGCCCATAAAACCTGGTAACTTGGTGTTGTCATAAAATAAATTCTTAAAAAAAAAAAAAAAAAGTGTTCTATGGAAATAAATTTTTTAAAATCCCAGATGAGACTTCTTAGTGGGGTAAGAGAGGAGGTGAGGGGCTGCACGTGGCATGTGTGAGCCCTGGTGCCAGGGAATATTCAACTCCCATCCTCAGAAAGTTAAATAAATGAAATGAAACCCAGCCTCTAAATCCTGCTTAGGCAGAAATTAATGCTCTTTGGCAATGTAAAGAAGAAAAATAATTGCTCTGTCAAAATCATCCAGGAAAAGGTTGAAGGGCCAGATAAATATTACAGTGTGCCAGGAGTCCCCGAGGTTTTCCCACTCAGACCCTGAGGAAAACCCAGCCCTGGGGATGTCCCTTTGGCACATTGGGGTCAGTGCTTGCTGTTTGTCCCCTGTGTTGAGGCTGTTGTGTCTCTGCTGTCCCCAGCCTGGCCGTGGCCGCCATCCCCGAGGGCCTTCCCATCGTGGTCACCGTCACCCTGGTGCTGGGCGTGCTGAGGATGGCCAAGAAAAAGGTGATTGTGAAGAAGCTGCCCATAGTAGAGACCTTAGGTAAGGCTGCAAAGGGCCCCACGTCTGGGGCACCTGCCAGGCTCCAAAATCGGAACTGGACAGGCATTGGTTGGCCTTGAGAGCTTTGGTGTGATCCAGAAAAAGGAATTTGGAATAGGCTTACTGGGATGGAGCGACCCGCTCAGAATTAAATACATTTTCTCACCCTTTTCCCTTATTTTAGTGGTACGGACACGGGCACATGCTTGGAGTGGTGCAGCCATGGGGAGCAGAGCCACTCTGCAGACACATTTTGGGTTAAAATCTTTGTTTCTCCTTCCTCTCCATGCTCTGGGATCATCCTGCAGCTCCATCCCACCCAATTCCTCAGTGTCTGGCTAGAAAAAACCTTGCAGCCCCTTGAGTCAAGCCTGGAGCATAAATAAAGCCATTTATCCTTCTGCAGGCTGGGTGGCTGTGGTCCTGATATCCAAAAAGTGACAGAGAGAGGGACAGGGGGACCTTGAGAAGGTGTCCAGCACCTCACACCTGCAGGGCAGAACGAAGGGGATGGAATTCTTCTTCCACCTCCCCTAATCTTCATTTTGCCCTTCCTCCCAGGTGGCTGCACCCCAGGCTCTGCTGCTCTGACCCGGGGCAGGGGAGCGGATGTAGAACCACTCATTAAATTCACAATAAACAGCATTGGCCCGGGCTGTTCCCAATATCTGCTGCTGATC
The DNA here is from genome assembly GCA_036785705.1 of Acanthornis magna. Taxonomy (NCBI): domain Eukaryota; kingdom Metazoa; phylum Chordata; class Aves; order Passeriformes; family Acanthizidae; genus Acanthornis; species Acanthornis magna. Next base: position 1,894,756 of record JAWUZG010000179.1, read on the forward strand.
CCTCAGCTAAAACCTGTCCTCCTGGGAAACGCTGCTATTGTTTGGACTGCCCTTGTTTGTTCTGCAGTTAAGGAATCTTATCACCCCTGATTTTATTGTCTCTGCCCTGACCCAGGACATCTGAAACGGCTTTTCCCTCCTGAGGGAATTTGTTCTGCTAGGGCTGCGCCCACAGGGGTGGAACTGCAGGTGCAGAGAAGGCACAGCCAAAACTGTGTGTTAAACTCCTGGAAAAGAGAAAAATAACCCATTTTCTTTGCCAGCAACTAAAAATTAGGTATGGGCGGTCATAGCTTTGCTCTCTGCTAATCCTTCAAAAGGGTGATTAATTTAATTGCAGCCCAATCTGCTTTATTCTCTCCAGGCTTTTACCTGGAGGTCATCGTGCTCATGGGGTCTGTGCCTGAGCTGTGTGGCCATCTCCAGGGCCAGGGAATATATTCCCACTCAGAAGGGAGCTGGAGTCTGATTCTTGTTTTGCGTTGAAGTAATTTTTCCCCTTCTTGGGAGTGGAAACTGCCTGGAATGTGGTGGCTCTGCTAATTCCCACTTTTCTGGTATTTTGTAAATGGGCTCTGGAAAAATGTGCTTTGCTGGATCAGGATTGGCACAAAGCAGAGCACGGGGGCAGCTTTACCTTTACATGTTCATCTTTAAGTATTTTTTGTAAGAGTCCTTTTTGTCACAGTCCCTTGGTGAGGCAGGGAAGGGCTGACACCCCTGAATTAGAGCAGCAAGACTGAATTGGCACAGTGGGAATTGGGTGTGGTTTTTTTTTTAATAGAACAGCAGTTCTGCTGTGCAGCTCAGAGACCTTGGCCATCTCCCTGGGGATCAGTGTCCTCTGGTGCCACACAACGTGACCCTCTTCAGATGTCCCCTGCCACATCTCACACCCTAAGGATGTGCACAATGCCCCAGCGTGCCCTCAGATCCTTTCCTCCCCCTTAGGAAACTCATCCATTTCTTGATCTTTTCTCCCTTTCCTCCACTGGTGCAGTTTAAATAACATCAATGAAACTTGTTCTCCCTCTTCCCAACCTCACTGCTGGGCTGCATTGTTGACCAGCTCTGATCAAAACCATTCCTGCCTCAGGTTGCTGCAATGTCATCTGCTCGGACAAGACAGGCACCCTGACTGCCAACGAGATGACAGTGACCCGGCTCGTGACCTCGGACGGCTTCCAGGCAGAGGTACGGACGGGGCAGGAACCCAGGCTTTCCTGCAGGGATCCAGGATCCAGGCTGTCCTGCTGGGATCCAGGCTGTCCTGCAGAAATCCAGGCTTTCCTGCTGGGATCCAGGCTGTCCTGGTGGAATCCATGCTTTCCTGCTGGGATCCAGGCTTTCCTGCTGGGATCCAGGATTTCCTGCAGGAACCCAGGCTTTCCTGCAGGGATCCAGGCTTTTCTGCAGGAACCCAGGCTTTCCTGCTGGGATCCAGGTTTTCCTGGTGGAACCCAGGCTTTCCTGCAGGAACCCAGGCTTTCCTGCTGGGATCCAGGCTTTCCTGGTGGGATCCAGGCTGTCCTGCAGGGATCCAGGCTTTCCTGCTGGAATCCAGGCTTTCCTGGTGGGATCCAGGCTTCCCTGCTGGAATCCATGCTTTCCTGCTGGGATCCAGGCTGTCCTGGTGGAACCCAGACTTTCCTGCAGGGATCTAGGCTTTCCTGCAGGGATCCAGGCTTTCCTGCTGGGATCCAGGCTTTCCTGCTGGAATCCGTGCTTTCCTGCAGAAATCCAGGCTTTTCTGCTGGGATCCAGGCTTTCCTGCAGGGATCCAGGCTTTCCTGCTGGAATCCATGCTTTCCTGGTGGGATCCAGGCTGTCCTGCAGGGATCCAGGCTTTCCTGCTGGAATCCAGGCTTTCCTGGTGGGATCCAGGCTTCCCTGCTGGAATCCATGCTTTCCTGCTGGGATCCAGGCTGTCCTGGTGGAACCCAGACTTTCCTGCAGGGATCTAGGCTTTCCTGCAGGGATCCATGCTTTCCTGCAGGGATCCATGCTTTCCTGCAGAAATCCAGGCTTTCCTGCAGGGATCCAGGCTGTCCTGGAGGGATCCAGGCTTTTCTGGTGGAACCCAGGCTTTCCTGCTGGAATCCGTGCTTTCCTGCAGAAATCCAGGCTTTTCTGCTGGGATCCAGGCTTTCCTGCTGGAATCCATGCTTTCCTGCTGGGCTCCAGGCTTTCCTGCTGGGATCCAGGCTTTCCTGCAGGGATCCAGGCTTTCCTGCAGGGATCCAGGCTTTCCTGCTGGATCCAGCAGTCCTGTTGTGCCCTTGGTTCAGTCAGACCCAAGCTGGGGAGGCTGACCAGCCCCAAACCAAGCAGTTTCTGGGACATTCCGTTAAAGGGAAGGGATTTTGGCAGAGGTGGGGCTGAGGGTGCAAAAACTGCTCAGATACCGCAAAGAAGTTCATTGGCAAAATCTGCTGTTCTTTGCAATTATTGTAAATACTGAGATCTGCCACTGAGCCCTGATGCTCCATCTTCTCTAGGAATATTTATTGTAGGAGCAGCTTCGTCCTCTGCTTGGTTCATTCCCCTCTGCGCAAAGTGAGAGAAAAATGCAAAAAAGTTCAAAATGTGAGGAAGAGGAGAGGCAGGGAGGGCAGGGCTTGAACAAAACCAGCGATCCCACTGCTGCCAGAGGGCTGCATCCCCCCTGAGCTGCAGGAGACTTCTGGAATCATGGCAAACAAATTCCCTATGGGACAAATTGACTCTTTTTGTCCTATTGCAATGGGATATTGTCACTGTCTGCAACCTCTCCTTAAAGCATTGCTTTGAGACAGAAAGAATAAGCGCTGCACTCCTTCAAAATGAGGACTGTCACGAGTGCAGCCCCCTGCACACAGCTGCAGCCCAGTCCTGCCTGGCACAGGGAATATTTTCCATCTTTGTCTCCCTCAGGTCACCGGGGTGGGCTACAATGGAGAAGGAAATGTTTATCTTCTGCCATCAAAGGAGATTCTTAAAGAATTTTCCAACATCTCCGTTGGGAAACTTGTGGAGGTAAGTATAAACCATGAACCTGTTTATCTTAGTTATATTAAATTTTCACTTGCACAAATCACTTCAGGTGATTATTGTGGAAAAACCACTTCAGTAATTCTGTTAATGTTCAGTAAAATGGACTGTCTTGCTAAAACATTCTTGTGGAAAGACTCTGAATAAGTGATATGTAATTCCTGAAGCTTGTGGGTGAGAGGCATGCAGGGAGAGACTAGAGTCATCAGCTTCAAGAGTCAGGGATATTCTGGATAAAAATACAGTTCTGGCAGAGGAGAGACCAATACATTTTACCGTGTTCGGGTTTTTAATGTGCACAGTTTCTAGACATTAGCCAGCTACACAGTCAAATTATGAATTTATTGTGATGTTCTCTGGGTTTTGTGTCAGCTTTACATAAAATTTTGAACACTCCGCTGTCCGCTAAAGTGAGTGTTTGGGTGGTGAAATGATTTGAGCTGGAATCTCAAATGGCGATTAGGTCCTGTTTTATTCATAGCGCACATTAGAAACAATAGTAGGAGAGGCTGAGCTTTCATTTTCATGATCTATCAAGATCATTAGATGTATATCATGTTTTCCTTGATGTTAATTTATCCAAATTGTAACATTTACCAAAATAATGTATATCCTGTGGATGAAATGAGTTTACAAAGCACAAGAACTGATCTCAAGAGATGCTGCTGTGGAGAAACATTTTCCCAAAGCTTTAGGGATGCGGAAGCTTTCATTCCCCAACCTTCTGTTATTTCATTTAAAGAGATGGAAAAGCTGTAATGAAAAAAAAAAATCACATAAAGCTGTCCCGTTCTCTAGGCTGGCTGTGTAGTCAATAACGCCATTATCAGGAAAAACAGCGTGATAGGACAACCCACAGAAGGAGCTCTCATTGCCCTGGCGATGAAGGTAAGATCCTTACTGTTTAAAATTTTCCCAGAATTAAAATAAATAAAAATAAATAAAATAAATATTTTTTTAAAATAAAATAAATTTAAAAAAATAAATAAATTAAAATAATTTTTTTTTAAAAGGTGGAATTGTGAGGTCTGGCAGCACAGTGAGGCTGCTTTAAATTCCCCAGACTGGTTTTAGTCTTCCCTCATCTCCTCTCCCCAAGGTCACAGACATTACCTCTCCCAGCCAACCCTTTGACATGGACAAACACTCTCCTGGAGCTGCTGTGCTGACAGCAATCACTGTTTGGTTTGGTTAATCCTGCACTTAGGCTGCAGAGTGAATTTTTTTCAGGCTCAGACTGGACAGCCTTTTTCATATTTTTTGCACATTAAGTGTCTGGGAGGAAAACAAGAGTTAAAAATGGGCAATTACAGGCCAGGCCAGGGTGCACGGAAAAGGTCACACTCACTTTAGGTCATCTGCCAGCTTTTACTTTTCCTTAGTCATGATTATGTAAAACTAGATTTTTTTATGAATATTGCATTCACACTCCCAAAGCTTGTAACTCCAGCAGTGAATTCATGATTTTTTAATTTTTTTTTTTTTTTAAACAATGACATTTCATTTCCTTAAATGCTGAATTAAAACCTTCCTCCTGCTCTGTCATTCAGTAGCCAAGCAATAGCAGAACATGAGGGAGGTTGTCTTTCCTATTTTTGTTTTTAATTTTTTGGTTTGGTGGGAGCTGGGGAAGAAGGTGATCAGAAATAGCTCTCAGTCTCTACCACTTCACCTGGAACACCCACACACGCTGCTGGAGCAAGAGTGTATTGATTTGGACTGAAAGATTTTGTTGGGAATTGCTTTTTGAGTGTAATTCATCAGGAAATAATTCAAAACCACATCCACAACTGACCATTCAGCGATTTGTTATTTCCTTTTTTCTTTCAAGTAGATTTGCTGGGAAGTGACCCAGAAAAGAAACTCAGGAATTTGCTCATCCCATTGCTTTGCCATAGGTTTAGGGAATGACTTGATCCTCCTTTGACCCAAAGCCTCACAAAAAGGAAGGACAGCTCCCTAAATCTTGCAAAATTTAACAGGAATCAGACTTCAAACTCCAGTTTAATTTATGCCATATCAGGCACCAAAAGGAAAAGATGGGTTTGAAATATGAATTTTGCTCTCCTCGTGTTTTTTCTTGAGCTCTGTGGTGTCTGAGAGTGTGGAAGGACACGGTCAACAGTCAATCCTTGTGATATGGAAAATATATCCAAGCTTTGTCAACGTTCAGCCTTACAGTGCTCTTTTTGTTTCACCTTGCTTCAGATGGACTTAGCTGACATAAAGGACATTTATGTAAGAAAGAAGGAAATTCCGTTCAGCTCCGAGCAGAAGTGGATGGCTGTGAAATGCACACTGAAAAATCAGGTGAAGCAAACAGTGGCAGGGGCTGGTTTTGTGTTCCTAATTGTGCACCTCAACAATGGGCATGAAACGGTATCTCTCCAGCAAATAATGTTTTCAGGAGTTAACTATGTCGGGAGAAAATGGAACAAACGTCAAAATCCCCAGCTTGGGTGGACTTTTGGCTTGTAAAACTGTGTTTGAATGGGAGGAGGGAATACTTTTCATGCAGCAGTTTGAGCAGGAAAACAAAAGCTTTTCAGAGAGACCAGACAGGGAGAGAGAGATCCAGTGTTTGGTCATTTATCCTTCACCGGGTTAAGGAGCTCATTTTGGCTGATACTATGCTCTTGTTTAAAAAGTCACCAACCTTTTCATCACCATGCTGTCTGTGAGGGCTGAACGTGAAAAATGGCTGGAGCAAAAATATCCCATCCTATCCATAATACATGCTCCTGGCCATCTTTCGAAATAGGTGAAAGAGGAAACAGGAGCTTTTCTGCCTACAATTAAATACTTACTCATTTAAAATATGCTTCTTTTTTGGATAAAGTATATTCTCTCCTCTCTTTAAAGGATCAGGAGGACATTTACTTTATGAAAGGAGCATTTGAAGAAGTTATCCAGTACTGCACTCTGTACAACAGCGGTGGCATCTCGTTGGCGCTCACGCCGCAGCAGAAAGCGCTCTACCAGCAGGAGGAAAAACGGATGGGCTCCTCAGGGCTTCGAGGTCAGGCCTCACTGTCCGTGTTCCTCGAGCTCACAGGCTCTCTGGCCTGATAATTTCCTGCTCTGGTTTGGTTAGGATGGACAGAGGCTCAGTCATCGCAGGCTGGTTTGGGTTGGAAGAGACCTTAAAGCTAATCTTGTCCCACTCCTGCCATGGCAGGGACACCTCCCACTGTCCCAGGGTGCCCCAAGCCCTGTCCAGCCTGGCCTGGGACACTTCCAGGGATCCAGGGGCAGCCACAGCTTCTCTGGGCACCTGTGCCAGGGCCTGCCCACCCTCACAGGGAACAATTCCTTCCAAATCTCCAATCTAAATCTCCCCTGTTTGAGCTTAAAGCCATTGGTCCTTAGCAACACTTTCCCGATCACTTCCCAAGACTTGCCAGAGTGCCAAGGACCACGTCCTTGGTCTGCTGGCTGATCTTATTTTGGCTGGGTCTAAATTAGTGAGTTTGAAAGGAGCTGAAAATAAGCGCTGGAAATGTGAATGTTTCTCTTCCATGGAGTGCTGATTGTCTGGGACAAGGTCTGAGGGATGCACTGGGATGATCTGTGCTGGGCCCGAGCTGAGCACTGCTCTGCCAGGTTTCGCTCTTGGAGAGCAACAAAGAGCCACTTTGAGAGGAGCTCCAAACGTGGGTTTGGGTGCTGAGATTTCTGTTTGAATTTCTGTTCGATCCTTTGTTAGGCCCAAATTTATCGATCTCCTTCTTCGATCGCAAGAATCCTGTTGGATTCCCAACTTCCTGTCAGTTCAGAGCCCACAGGAGTTTTTATACAAAAACCTTTAACACCAGAAACATCCCCTCAGAAACACCTCAGGCTTCCAGAATAACACAGACACCATTCCCAGGCTGTGAGGAGGTGAGAACAGGTCTCGGCAGCAGGATCTGGAAGGTGGTGTGGTTCAGGTACAAATTCTCCCACCCTGTGGTTAGGAATTCCTGTGCAGCGCTTGATTTGCAATATCCAAATCATCTGCCCTCGTGGCAGTGGGAAATTGCTGTTCTGGAGGCAAGTGATTAACTCAGGCAGCTGCTGCAGCTCACGATTCCATCATCAAAGCAGCACTGACATGAACCCCTGGCAAAATATCCCTGAGTGATTTGAGAATGACTGAACGACACGTGTGTGCTCCGAGGACAGAGACAAAATGTTCAGAGCCTGGGTGTTTACATGATGGGAGTTGCACTGGTTGAACTGAGTTTACATTTCACATTTTTAGGTTTTTAAAAAAGTGTAAGTTTTTGAAGGAATGCTATTGTTTAACTTAGTTGTTTAATAGTGTCTGGTTTAACATAGCACTGTCCAGATTTAATCCATCTGCATTTAGGGAAGATGTGGTAGGCAGCTTAAAATTAGAAAGAAATAAATCCTAAGAGAAACATGTCAAACAGAAATGCTCTCATTCAGAGAAACTATTATTTAAGTGGACTGAATTTTGTGTCTATACAAAATCTGATTGACTAAAGATCTGGTTTTAATGACTTTTTCTGCTGGAAAACTGGCAATTTAATATCTGCTCTAAATGTTCCTTTTAAAGCATGGAAATCCATCATTAACAATTTACTCTTTCCTTCTTTTTCTCCCTTCTGTTCCTAGTGCTTGCTTTGGCTTCAGGTCCAGAGCTTGGCAAGCTAACGTTTCTAGGTCTGGTTGGAATAATTGATCCCCCAAGGGCTGGAGTGAGAGAAGCTGTTCAAGTGCTGTTTGAGTCTGGTGTGTCAGTAAAGATGGTCACTGGAGATGCCCTGGAAACGGCTGTGGCTATAGGTACCAAATTCTGATGCTTTCCTGGGGGTCTGGAGTATGTCTGTCACATCAGTCAAATGTGATATCCCTTAATAATCAAATTATCACCATTTTTGTGTGTGCAATAGAGGTTTTAAAGGTCACTGAGTTTTTATTTTTCCATTGAAACAAATATTAAATGCAGTATAGAGCAGCTATGAACTCTGGGCCAAATTCCAGTAAATTAATCCCACTATTTTTGCACCAGAAATGGCAAAATCTCAGCGTAAGGCTCTTAGAAGGCACAGAGAGCATTGCTATTAGGGATTCTAGAATGCACTGATATCTCGAGTGTGAGTCTCTCTTTTCTCTGCAGGACAGAATATTGGTCTCTGCAATGGGAAGCTGAAAGCCATGTCTGGGGAAGAGCTGGACCAACTGGCAGAGGCAGAGCTCTCCTCCACCGTGCAAAATGTAATGGCTTTGATTACACAAACAAGGCCTATTTCCAACCACTCACATCTAATACGAGGTTATATTTTGTCCTTTGTTTTGTTTATCAGGTTTCTATTTTCTTCAGAACAAGTCCGAAGCACAAACTGAAAATAATAAAGGTACTCAGAGCCCCTAAAGTTCATTTTATGCCTCAAAAAAACAGAGGGGAGGGAGCCTTAGTTCTCTAGATAACCTGGTCTTCCCCAGCAGGATCAGCTCAAACTAAAGGCCTTGGCATTATTTACTCTGAAGGTATTAGCTATGGAATTGGACTTGATGATCCTTGTGGGTCCTTTCCAGCTCAGGATATTCTATGATTCTATGATTTTATTTCTCTTGCAAGTGTAGCCTGGACATTTGGAAAACACTAGTGAGGTATTAGCAATATAGCATCAGGAGAAGGATTTCTGAGGGTTTTGCTCCCCTTTTCTAACCTCTGCTGGAGCTGTGAGATTCCCTATACTCCTGAAAAGACAATCTCTTAATTCTTGGTCTGAGTTTAGTCCTCAGTGTGGTGCCGAGTCTGTTTTACCCTCAGAGTCAAACAGCACTTCTGATTTTTCAATAGTAAAAAGAGCGAAGCAAATAGTACAAACTGAAATGGCCGACAGGACTTGTCTTCTGGCACGAGAGCCTCTGACCTCTGCCCTCCCACAGGCCTTGCAGAGGGCTGGCGCTGTGGTGTCAATGACAGGGGACGGCGTCAACGATGCCGTGGCCCTGAAATCTGCGGATATCGGCATCGCGATGGGACAGGCGGGGACAGACGTCAGCAAAGAGGCCGCCAACATGATCCTCGTGGATGATGACTTCTCAAAAGTAATGTAGGTTTAGTGGCTTTCTAACTCTTCGGCTCCTTTCTGGCTGTCCCCTGCAGCAAGGGAATGACACGGGAGGGGAGAGCCCCAGTGTGGCTCTGACTCGTTTTAATTGCACACACGGTAATGAATTTTCTTCCTAAGGGTGGTGACCAAGCCACCTTTCACCTGGAAGCCCTGGATTTTCGTTGCTGTAGCTAGCTGGGGATCTGAGAGCACTTAGAAGTCTGGGTAGATCAGAGTGTTTTTGGTCAAAAGTTGGACTCAATGATCTTGCGGGTCTTTTGCAGCCTTTACGATTCTACCTCGTACTCTGCCTCATCCAGGAAGCTCAGAGGAAAAGCATAATTTGCAATGCTCTGTTGGTTCATGACAAGAGTGGGCAGGGTGCAGTGAGGATATAAATAGGTCCCAGGTCTGCTTTATGAACCAAAACCTGGCCATGTGATCCAGGTTTACAGATCTGCTCGTTCTGATAAAGGAATTGTAAGTGAGAAGCTGCATTGACAACCTCCTCCTGAGCTGGGCTCGGAATTTCCACTGAAATAAGGGCTAGAAAAGACAATTTGTGTTTTGAGTGTCACAGGGAGCTCGGTGTAAAACAGTCTGAGTGCTCTTTACTTAATAAACTCCCCTCTCCCTTCCAGGAATGCGATAGAAGAGGGAAAGGGAATATTTTACAACATAAAGAATTTTGTCCGGTTCCAGTTGAGCACGTAAGTTCCTGTTTGCTTCAGCTCCTGTGAAAGCACCTTGGGGGTGAGGCCCTGCAGAATAATGTTCCTCTGTGCTTTGCAGGAGTATTTCAGCTTTGAGCCTAATTACTCTGTCAACAGTGCTCAACCTACCAAATCCACTCAATGCTATGCAGATCTTATGGATCAACATCATCATGGATGGGCCACCGGCACAGAGGTATGCAAGAGTCCAAGGAGCGAAATATTCTTGGCTTTAATACGTCTGAGTTTGGCTTAGGAACACAAACTGTTGTGATTCCTCATCAATCATCATCAGCGGGTCGATAAGTTGCACTTTTGTTCCCTCCTGGTCTTTCAGAAAGCACTTTACATTTACTTGAGGATTTATGTATTTTCCTGTTTTATGGTGGAATCACTTAACTATTCCATTTTTTCACTAGGAATGGCCTGTTTTTCTGAAAGCATCACCTTCTAGTACAATGGCCAGGAAATAGTGGGCATGTGCCCCAAAATCACAGGACTTAGGAACCTCATCCAAGTGCCAATTACAATTACAGCTAAATACAATTACTGCTTCCACATCATGCACACTCTCACAGTTGGCTCTCCCTCTGGGATGGGATACTGATATGACCATTGAATGTTATTTTAGCAGCTCAAAACACAGAAAAGACCTTTGGTATCAGTGTCACAGACAAATTTGGGGCTTTATGTCACCCTGCCAGAAAACTCCAAAGAATTGCATCCTCCAGCTCCATCAGGATGGTTTATCAGGATGTCCATTTCAGGACAGCCTGCACTAACTCAAACCATCCTCTGCTTCTCTTGGAGGCAGCTTGGGAGTTGAACCTGTCGACAGGGACACCATCAAGCAGCCCCCTCGGTGCATCACGGACACCATACTCAGCAAATCCCTGATCCTGAAAATCTTCATGTCAGCAGTCATCATCATCAGTGGAACGCTCTTTGTCTTCTGGAAGGAGGTGAGGGCAATCTGCAATCAGATCTTGTTTCCATCAGGGCGGATGGAGAACAGAGTGAAGGGCAGTTTCTGAAGGGCTTTTCTGGAGGGCTGAGAAAGCCGGGTCAGCTCCCAGCTCTGCTCCTGCCTCCCTCTTTTGTTTTTAATTTGGAGCTTCCCATCTAGAATGGGAAACCTATTCCTTGATGTGGCATCAATACTTTAAGGGACTTTTCACCTCTAGCTTCCCATTTTCCCAGCAGAAAATGCCAAGTACATAAGTACAATGGGTTGCTGTTGGTAAATAGTGACTGTAATGTTAAGTTTCAGTACTTTAATTAAGAGTGTTCTTTACTCAAAGTCCACATCAGTTTAAGAATTTAAAATATGGGTGATAAGATCATAAACTCTAGAAGTAGCAGAGAGAAATTAATGCTACCTATAGTAGCTAGAACTAGATTTACTCCTTTGTTTTACTGCCCTTTGATTTGACTGGGCTCATTAAAGGGAACATTTAATTCTTCTATTGAATTGGCATATTTTTGTAAGGTTAAAATAACCCCTGAATTTTTATGTGTGCTTCCAGAATCCAAAAGGTGGCATAACTCCTCGAACCACAACAATGACTTTTACCTGTTTTGTGTTTTTTGACCTCTTCAACGCCCTGACATGTCGCTCTCAGGTGAGATTGCTCTGTCAGCAGTAATTTCTTGCCTCAAACCACAAACATAAACATTAGAATACCAGCATTTTGCATAGTAAGGGGTTTTTCTTAATGTTATTTAACGTAGTATGATTTTTATCAACTTTTTATATAAATAAAATTATCCATCACCGTTCAAGTGCAAGTACACTTTCAACTATATCTCTCTAAGTTAGTGTTTATGTAACTTCAAAAAATAATGGAGTTGAAATGTAAAGAAACAGGGTGACAATACGCTCCAACAGAGATTGGGAAAAGTTACTTTTTAAAATTTTTTTTTCCCTTCTGCAGACAAAGTTGATATTTGAAATCGGCTTTTTCCGAAACCGCATGTTCCTGTATTCTGTGCTTGGGTCATTTTTGGGACAGCTGGCTGTTATCTACATCCCTCCATTACAAAAGATCTTCCAGACAGAGAATTTAGGAGTGTTAGGTAAGTTGCAAGAAAAATAATGGTTTGGTTTTTTTTTTTTTTTAAAGTGACTTTAGATAGGAGATGCCATTCCCAGTTTGCTCCATTAGCTTCCGACACATCACTGGTAGGGGAAATCAATCAACAGCTCCTGTACCTGTGTATTTACAGAGCCATACACAATTAGCAGTTGTACTTCATGATATTATCCCACCTTAGGTTTTGAATTCTGATTTACTGAGCATAAATGCAAGTAAATGGACACGTGCCAAGATTTTCCATGACCATCACATCATCTGTGTGATGACATTTCTTGGATCATTAAGCGGACACCCCCTTTGGAAAGAGCAGGGTGACTGTTTCCCAATTTAAAAAAATTCAGTTTTACCATTTGAATCAGCAAATTGCAGCCTACCACACTGTGTTACATCCATGTTAGGCTGCTGTCACAAGCAGGGGGCAGGGATCCCAAATGATTCCTGTTTCCCCCTCCAAGGGGACTGTCCCAGCTGGGGGTGTCCCTAAATCTCAGGTGGCAAGGGCACAGCGAGGCCGTGCACCCAGAGCTTAACCAGCACAATTCCCAGGCGCAGGAAGGCCCTGGATTGGGATTCTTGCCCAGCTGAGCTCACCTCCAGCCTGTCTCCTCTCCCAGACCTGCTGTTCCTCACCGGCCTGGCTTCCTCAGTGTTCGTGGTGTCCGAGCTCGTCAAACTCTGTGAGAAACGCTGCTGCCACCCACCGCACACCAAGGGAGGACACAACTGACTCACACTGCTCTAAAATACACTTGGAACGGAGCTGTGATGCTGAAGAATCCCAAGGCACGGCTTTGTGAGGCCACACATCCTTCCTGAAGGTGCCCAAGTGCACCTGTACCAACAGCCCTTACACCAGAGACTCTCCTACCCGCTCCACGTGAGCTGTCTGCAGAAACCTCCAGAGTGGCTCCTCTCTTAAACCAGGAGCAGGTATGTTTTTATAACACTGTGCTAGTCCCAGACAAAAGAAGAGTTTCACACCTGTACAGAAAAATCTATTGTGCATAAACTGAAATTTTATTTATTTAAATCAAAATCGTTTTTATTAATAAAATCTACATTTTAAAATGTTACTGACAAGCATCTGAGTGAGACTCATGATTTCGACACGTCCTTTTATGATAAATTAGAAGAGTGGAAAAGACCTGCCTTCAAGCATTTCTTTTCCTTCATTTTATAGCGTGTGTGGATTCCTAGATATCCAGCCTTGATTTAGCAGGATTTTCAAGGAAACAGTGGGGAGACGTCAAACAGAGCAGGGAGCTGAAGTGCCAACCCTCAGCTGTCATTTTTTGTACCTGCGTGACTAAGAGGAGAAAAAGGAAGGTTGATCAGACCCAATGCACAGCAGTGGATGGATTTAATGGGAAAGGGACTGGCTTCCACAAGAGCCTGAGAATAAAAATGAGTCAGGAACAGAGCAGGGATGTCGAGCTTTGCAGTTGGGTCAAGAACTGCACAGAAGTGACTGAGCTGTTCAGATCATAGCTAAGTCCACTGCTGACAAAAGCTTTCTGGACATTTTGAGGTGTATGAGCATGAAGCTCGGATTTCTTAATCATTAGGTTCAGGAAAAAAAAAAAAAGCTGAGTCTCTTCCAAACCCATCTTTTACATTTAAAGAACAATTTTGAATAATCCCAGCTGCTGGTTGGATCAGTAGTGCCCTAATAAATAATGCTTCACTGAGATAGTTGCTAAAGTGCCATAGTGTCAGTTTTCTTCTTGCCCCAGCTTAACACCTTCTAAGTGAAGATGAAGAGTCTCAGACACAAACTTGTCAAAAAAACTACAATTTCAGAGGTCACACTGCTATGCCGATAGTCACAAGATGATGTTTAAACAGGATTACATTTTGGATTCATAGTCTAGAAAGAAACAGCTACACTGATGCTCATTATAAATCAAAGAAAACCTGGCCACTAAAATATTTTTGGTGAAGAGTAGCTTTGTGCAATTTCTCCCTCCCCAAATACAGTCTGCAGAGGTGTCTGCTCACTTTTTTTTTTTTTTTTTAACCCTTGCAAGATGGTTTCAATTCTCAAAAACAAGTCTCTGTCTCATAATGGAAAGAAAATAAAGTCTAGCTGTTTATTTTATGTTTGACTGCAGAAATTTAACTGTCTCATTCCTGTATGCCATCCACTTGGGAGGATTTAATAGGCTTAGTCACTGCTAAGTGAGAAAGACCTCTGAGACTTACGGTGGGAGTTTGAAAATGTGCAAACAAAAGCTGCTATCACCTCACTTACAGACAGCATCATGTACTTGCTACTCCTTACATTGTACAATTTAACATTATTCATATAGAGAGAAGAAAACTATACAAAAATATCAGTGCAATTGCATTACTTTTTTTTTCTGTGTGTTACAAACTTGGGAAACTATCTGGTTTATTTAACAAACACAGGATAAAAGGACATTAGCCCAGGCCTTTCGCAGGACTCTCTGTTACTGGAAGAACCAGCATATGAACGCCCCAAGCATTAGTTCAGGTACTTTACAAAACACACAGTTGTGTTCCAGGATGTCTGGCTGGAGTGATTTCTTCATGCCTTCCTTTCAAGGCTGAATTCACGTTGTTTAATTTAATTTTTAAAAATGAGATCTACATTAAGGCACAAGTGCAGATTGTTGAGAATATTCCAATCTGGCTCCCTATGAAAACACCAGGTGGGGGAAAAGAGATCACATACAAGAAAACACCAAGGGAAAGAATTTGAAGGAAGGCCACATGATCAGGAATTGTAGAATTCTGTAGATTTTCACAACACATTTTTTCTCTAAGCTGCACAAAGACAAGCTAATGCCAGGACAAAGGGGATTGGACACAGTCCTTTTCCTCAGGAGGAGAAAGACTGACAATCAGAGACCCTGATAACCAAACACTTTTTGCTGAGTTAGGAATTACAGCCCCTGGTAGAAATCAGGGTTATTTTTGACAAGTTAATTACACATAGAAATAGCAAGGTCAAACTAATAATTACTAAGAGATGTGAACTAATTCAAGTAGAAAAAGTCCTGAGTATGAGACCTGACAAAACTGGTGCTGACTGGTGAAGTCACAAAACAGAGCAAACAACTGCATTTCACATTCTGAGGATTTTTTCCATAATAATGATTAATTATGCGGAAATAAAATGTACAGCAATTTTCTTTAAACATTTTACAGACATAACCCCGATTTTTATTTCTTTCACAAGGTATCTGCAGATCCTATTCTAAATTAAATGTGGCTGCTTCCTACTCACTTTTTTTACAGCCTGATCTTTTCCTCCAGTCTGAAGTGAGGCTACTAAGGAATGTACCTTCTCTAGAGAATTCCTGCTGGAGGGATGGCCCATTTTTAGGATAAATATGGCTCCAGTGATTCTGTTCTAAGTTTAAAAAGCAACAGACAAGTTTTCTGCAGAAACAGATGAAGTGAGATGCACCAAGGGCAGTGCAGTACTATAAAACTTGTTGCTGTGTAACTGTTCTGGACATCCTACAGCTCATATGGAGTCACCTGCGGAAAATCTGACTTAGAAAACTTGACATTTAATGCTTGAACTGAAGCAATGCAAATTAATAGCACCCTTCATATGGAATCATGTGGACTATTCTATGTTCACCAATGTAAGACATCATTACAGTTTGTAAGCTTTGCTGACTAATTTCATTGCATGCAAACAAATATGTGCAGTTGAGGTATAAGAGCTTTAAACAGTGCCTTAAGCAGGCTTTATAAACATATAAATATGTACATATCAATTCTCCAAGACAGAAAGCCATACTGTCAATAACTCCTGTTGCTTTTAATTTAGTGTGCAGACATGATCTATGGGGAATGCAAGCAAATTCACATTCAGCTAGAGCTTAGCCATGCTTAATGATTATGTCCCTAGTTAATTTTTCTGTCCTCCCCAAACAAAACCCTTCAGGCAGAATAGTGCATTAGACCTAAATATCACAGAAGTACAAGGCTTAAGCTTTGTCCCAGACAATTAGGTAAATTTAAGGGGGGAAAAAAAAAAAAGGAAAAAATATCTTGTCCAAGGAACATTAACACTTGGAAGCAAATAAAAGTAAAGGATTTTTTGTGTTATTGTGATTCCTTTAGTTCTCTTCATCATCATCTTCATCCTCTTCAATGGGTTCCCGCAGCCCTTCGCTCTGGCGACTTTTTCCAGCCATTTCTAACAAGGCCTGAGCCTGAGGATCCACATCCAGGATACTCTTCTTACCTTTTCTCTTCAAAACAAAATAAAATATAGTCAATTTAAAATGTCAGTATCAGGCTACAGGGAACAGTCAGAAGTCCCTAAGTGATGTGGTCTGCAAGCTTGGCACAATGGAGCAGATGTATTTCCAAGCATGGCATTTAAAATTCATTGGGATACATCAAATGATTTTTACTTTTGCAGCTACACAAAATAGCCATAGACTTTTCCTAAGATGACAGCGAAGTATTTCAAGTTTATTCAGGTTACAAGCCAGCCAGGACATCCTGGTTCACCTCACCTCAGTCTGAAGTGCTGATGTGAGGTTTTTAAAGAAGAGATCCAGTTACAACTCAACATTTTCTGTAAACAGTTTGCTCTGTTTCTATTTAGAGCTATGTGTCCAGTGAAGTCAGGGTACATGAATTCAGTATGAAAAGAAGTAAAAATTAAATTAATTTTTAAACCCCACCGAACTGTACAGACCAGACAGTTTAACAAGGGAATAAATTACAGGGATAGAGGAGACTGGAGAGAGGGCTCCTACTCATTCCCAAAAATCAACCGAGTGCAGGGAGACTGGCATAAACCTATTCACACAAATTTATTGGGAAACAATAGTAATTTTAATGTTACTGATAAAGAAATATTTTGGGTCTCTTCCTGAATTACAGATTAGACTTGAGAGTTTCCAGTGCTTCTAGAAACACTGGGTTTTACTGAACCCCTCCAAGGAGGTTCCTCCTGGAGACCACTCCTCAATATCAAAAAAGCTTTTTGAAATTCAGAGTAAAGTGATGCTACTCTGGCACCATCACCTCATGGCTCCTGATCTTTCTTGTTGGCAGCCTCACTGTTTTGCTGTTTGCCTGCTACAGAATTCATGGCACCACAGGGCCAGTTTAAGAAAATATTATTCACTACAATGGAGAGACAGTGTTTAAACAGAAAACTGCAACTGTGAGCTTTGCATTGGGTCTGTTCCAACCAGGACACAATTTCACACGTTCACCTACCCCTGCATTCTCAGGGGCGTCTCCCACTGCCCAAACTTCCATGGCATCCAAAGTAAAATCCTCTTTGGCTGACAGCTGGGGGCTGTTGTAGGTGGTGCAGCGAGGCTTGGCTTTGCTGTGGCCCTTCCCATAGTCACTGTCTATCCAGAGCCCGAAGTATCCATGCTGTCCACCCATACCCTGGGAAGAAAAGCAGCACATTAAACACATCCTGCGCAGGGAAAACAGACGGGGAAAGTTAGGAAACCTAGAGAATAAGCTGCTGTGTTGAGTATTTAAGCCACACTTCTGTGGGTAGGTGAAAAAAGGGGATTCTGAGTGAAGCTGGGCCTCTGTACCCACATCTGTTATTCCTGAGCACAAATAAAAATTTACCTTCCTCTGAGCTTTACAGAATACCAGTATCTGTGAGCTGTGCCAGAAATTTAGCTCCTGGCTTTTGTTTATTGACTAACAGGTCCATTTCAAACAGAGTGGCAGTGCTGGGGTTTGCAGCCTCTTGTCCATTTAGGAAATTATCTACAGAAACCAAAAATGTAATTTTATGTTGTTCACTTTCTCAAGAGCGATTTTATTCCAACCTGCTGCAATTCCCAAAGTTATGGGCACATAATGCTCCAAAAGCATTAAAGACAGGTGGTGTGTTGTAGCTCTGAAAAAATTCCTCTGCATCTGGAGAGTTCATTTGTAAATTTGAGTAAGAGGAGCTCCTGCCACTGTAATCACACCGCAGCAGCAGCTACTTGCAATGTCTGCACTCTAATTCTGTTGGGCTTTCTCTTCCATAATTTCAAAAGCAGTTGGTGTGGCAGGGAGAGCAGCCAGTGAAAGAATCCTCAGTTACAGAGATCATTATTTTGTGCTGCTTCAGGGATGCAAATTTCCTCAGAGAATAACAAGTGAAATAAATCTGCTCTCAGAAAGAAAAAAATCACAAAACACTTCCAAACATCAGCCACAAATCCAATTTCCAAGTCATCATTTCTGAATACTTACAAGTCCATTTGGCATAGTCTGTTGGCCGTGGTTTAAATACATGTAGTGGTCATTGTACCCTGTGTATGTGTACACAGCCAGGGTGGGGAAAACAGAAAACAGAAAGCATCTGTTGTCACCTGCAAACAGAGAAGCACCTGAGGTCAGACAAGTGGTCAAGCAATAACTTTCCTACAAATAGAATGGAAAAAATAATTGAAGAAGTGAAGCTGAATAATTCAAAGACAGCTGCTGTGTCAGAAAGCCAGTAGATCTCCCATCAAGATTTAGGTCTATTTTTTATTCTCAGTTAACCCTGTGCAGTCACAGAAATCAATGCAATTACTGTGATCACAGGAATCATCAGAGGCCCCACTAGGACATTATGACACTATGTCACCTACCCCAGACTGCATTATATCACCTAAAGCTGGCCAAATGGCAGATCTGTACAAACTGGTGTGAGTGCAGACATCCCTAGTTCTGACTGCATTGAAATAGAGATCAGTTTAGAGTCGATGACTTAGACCAATTTTCACCAAGCCCAGTTTGGTATTCAGAGGGATCTCTGGTGTGATCGCCCTTTATGCTTTATATGTTTCTCTATCAGGAAAAAATACACGGAAAGGGATGTGTAATCAGTGTAAAATAATATTGTACTAATTGACTGAAGTGGTAGTTTTCAAATACTCATTTAGGATAGGAATTGAGTTTCTAATGTAGCCAAAGTGAGGATTCTCAGCAGCACCAAATATCCAAAGCGCTGGGGTTTTTTCAAAAATCCATCAGAAATGTTCTTTCCAAAGAGTTCTTAAAAAACCCTCTCCTCTCCCCCGAAGTTTTAAGGGAACAAGAAGTTTAGCTTGTCCAAAAAATACTCTGGCTGCTGGATTTTAGAAGGGGAACAAAGACAGTGCTCAAATGGCAACAGGAGGCTCAGGTGTTCCTGAAGGAGGACTGCCATCCTGTGGACAAATTATTTAGACACTAATTCATCATATGTGCTCTGCTTCCTTCATTTTCATTTAATTTTCAACCTAAGCAGCTACAGGCCTTGATAGATTTCCCTGAAAACTTCTTCTGTGATCAGTAAGTCCTGCAATTTTAAGAGTCTTACCAAATAACAAACTATAAGTATTAATTAGTAACATGCCCAACTGCCATGCTAAGAATAACTTTGCATGTGTTTAATATTCTTTGAAAATTAGTGTTATTTTTGCCATGGAAAAATTCACTTGGAAGTGCAAGAAACACTGTCATTAAAGGGACAGTATCCATTAAGGGGACAGGATTCTTGTGTCTATACAAAAAACAGGGAAGGTTTACCAGAGATACAAAAAAAAGTAAAGTGAGATTTACCTTGAAACTGTGGCTTCACCTCCCAGGAGTGAGATGCAAACCCACCGAAGAGGAAACCATCCAAGTCCCTTAAGATCACTACGCAAGGACCTTTGTTGACTATATGGGCACACAACTGTGAAAAGCTTTCCCCATGGAGCCTGGAGGAAAATAAAAGCTGCCACTTGTGCTGTAGCTCTGCAGGCAGGTGGGAGTTGATGTAGATGATGGCTGGGATGTCAAAGAGGCTGACAACTCCTCGTCCTTTGACGCCCTTGCAGTGGGGAACCAGGTTGAGGATGTCGTTGGTTTGGTCTGGGAGGGAATGCAGGACGTGGAGGCCTTGCCTGATGACAACACTGAGGAAAACTGAGATCTGGGGAACTCGGTACACCCAATCCTCAATGACACTTTGATCAAACTTTGTCTCCAGCAGCTGAGAACCCACGGGTTTTGTCCCATCTAAATAATAAGACACACAGGGACAGGAGTAAGTCTCCATATACGGAAAATATTCAGGTGATTTTTCAGTGCATACACAACATTCCATTATTGTAATGAACAGAAAACCGCCTATGAAAGGAGCCAGGAACAGTAAAGTGTCAACTACATTAAGCAAATGCTACCACAGAACTGAGAAACATTTACCTGGGGCATTCATTGGCTGGGCTGTCATGATTTAGAGACATGGACTCCAAGCTACAGCTCATGAAATGTTCTTTGCAAGACAGCAAAATCTGTCTTGCAAAGATGGACCTATGGTTTATAAAAGGACATAGTCATAAATATAGGAGACATTTTATTTAAATAAATAATATTTAGATGCCCATGCCTGTCCTCTGCAAGTCAGGTATTTGTAAAATAGACATGTTCCACGACAAACTGGGACTTCAAACCAAATCTCACCTGAATTTAGGGGAGAAAGATGGTAAGGTAAAATAAGTAAAATTCCCATGTCGTTTTCTAAGCACTAGGTTTGAAATTTTGGTCTCACCATTTAAATTCAAAGATGTGACCTAAAGAGAGAAATTCTCATGAGATCAGTGATTACACAAGCTCTGAGCTATGCTGAATCAGGGCTGCTTACCTGGAAGCTTCAATTCGGAGAGCAGCTCAGAAGCCAAAGCTTTGACTCCACTTGAAGAATCCCTCGTATTCTCCAAACTCCAACCTTTCAGCTCCTTCCTGTAGCTCAGTACGTGGACTACAGACATGATCAGATCCTCTGTGAACTTAAAAGATTAAAACATCACCATTTTGGTATTTCTTAAATGAAATTGCCAAGAGCATCAAAGGACTGTCTGAAGATAAAGTCAAGCAGTACTCATGCTGTAATCCCAAAGGCAGAAATGTCTCTTGTCACGACAAGTCAGGAACTACAGAAATGCTATTTCAGTGTCATAGGTCTTGAAAAGTGCCTTTTCCAAGGCATTTCATACACATTATTTCACAAAGCACCTACATAAAACAGGGAATGAAAAAGGGGGGGAAGGGTCAAGTCTTGCAGTGTAGAAGCTGCTACTGAATTACTGTTCCGTAATATCTCACTCTCTCACCTTGCAAGCTATGTATTTGATCCTGCTACGAAAGCTCTAGAAAGCATTTTGCTCAGTTCCCAGAAGCATCAGCCACACCACAACCCCTGCTGGCTCTTAACTACAGCCCTGCTCTCTAACTGTCCCCTCAACACACATTTAACTGCTCGTTTACCTCTTGGATTTGTTTGCCCTTCAGAGGCCCTCCTGTCTTGGAGATCATTCTCATTATTATGCTAATCTTCTCATCTGCGTTCCCTTTTAAGAGGTTTGACATAAAAATTACAAACTGCTCCTTAGCAATGTGTTCACTCAGCCCAGATGATTTGCCAGGCAGGTCAATGCTTTTCATTCCATTGTACAACCGAACAGTCATTGGCTCTGGCAGTGGCTCCCGAGTGTGTGCCTGCAGTGAGAGAAACAGCACAGAGCACATTTTACAAATGAAGAGTAACTGATGTGTTCCAGCTAATCTGTGCTGAGACATAGTATCTACTATCAGCAATAAATTTTCATCAAAGACCTGCTTTGCAGAGAGAAAAATGAAAAATCTCTAACATTATAGTGATTTTTTAGTGGTTTAGGTTGATACTGTTTTTCTAGAAACACCATGAACTTCAGAAAAACAAACACCATAAAGTCTTAGTAGGACTTCAAAGGGTTTCTAGGTGATAACTCTGGTCCAAAGGTTTACAACTCTGCCAGTCCAACATTCAAAATTGTGTTTTAACTCTGCTTTCGATAGTGGAGCTCACTTAAAGACAACATAAAGTTTGTTCCATATCTCAACTTTGTCCTCAAGGCAGTGTTTAACCCCACATGTACATGTAGAAACAATCCTGGGAAATTTCCCCCTGCACAGCAACTAATTGAAGCACAGAACAAAGTTGGGGATCACCTGATTTTTAAAAAGCATCCCTGAGGTTAAGAGAGTCAAAAGCAGAACTTATTCATCTGAATTGCATGCCTGGCCCTTTGAATTAAAATCTAGCTGGAATATATCATCATTCATCACAGCTCTGCGGGAAAGATCTGACTCTGGATTCAACTTTCAGAGTGTTGGAGATAATTACACGGTTTAAAAATAAACCATCAAAAATGCATGCATACAGGAGGACATGATTACCCAGTGTCCTCACTGTGCACAACACGTCGAAGACCTGACTTGACTCTTCCACACGGCGTGCAGCTCAGTGGGGATTGTGCTGAAATCAGTGGAGCCCCACCTGCCTAAAAGCACTATTCCAGCTCTGGAGCTGCTATTACTGATTCCCTGGCTCAATAGCACTCCTCTGGAAGCCACCTGGGCTGCTCCTATTTGCTGTTAATGGCTGTTGCTGGGCATAAGAGATCCAATATCCTGAGCTCTGTGCTGCTTTCACTGACGTCAGTGGTACAACTCCCATTGATTCCAGCAGGAGCAGAAATAGCAGCCACAGTTTTTCACATCAGAGTGCTCCACAGCGAGGGAAGGATGGTCACAGGGGGTACAGCTGTCTTTGAGAGGCTTTCTAAAAATCCTACATGAGCCTGAAGTGGGAGAGGCAGCAGGGAACACAACTAAAACATTATACTCAAGGGGTTTTTTCTTCACACTGCTGAATTACCTGCCTACTCCCTACCTTATCCCACCACTTCACTGGGCTGTTCCATTTTGCTTCTAGCTATTCCAAAGAGTGGACCTGGGGTGCAAAAGAGGATGTCTGAGAAAAAGGAATCTTTAATAACCATCTAACTCACACCTCTGACAGTTTAGAACCCTTGTTTTAAATGACTTCAAGAAATTATCTAGAGACAACTGCTCCACCTGTTTCCCAAGCTATGCAGTGCAACCTGCTCTGGCCCAGATGCGTAACCTAAGCACAGCACATGAGGTGGTGCTTGGGGCCTCATCAGTGTGACCAGAGTGTTGCTGGATCAAATCTGTCACACCTCAGTCCAGCCCAGGCATGAGCATTGTCACCTGTGAGGTAGGAATGTCATTGGGACTGTCCCTGCACCCACAGAAGTCTTCCAAGAGAGTTTAATTTGAACTGGCAAACAAAAAGGCAAGAAGGCAAAAGACAAATGCTCATCAAAGATTACAGAAAGAGAACTTCTTCCAGGTCCCAAACAAATAACAGGCACTAGGGACATTGGATGAATTCATGCTGAAAACCCAGGTGGCAGGAACATCATTTCCAAACTTGGTGCTCCAAAACTTGGTGACAGCTCACGACCAGCCAGGCTGCAGGAAGGCTGAAGCTGCTCTGCATGCACAGGCATTGCTAAACACCTTAAAATAACCTGCTGCTTTCAATGAGTTTTAATTTGACTCCATTATCTGTGTAACATATACAAAAATGCACTTTACCACTACATTCATTTGGCCACTTAGTTCCTGACTAGCTGAAGTTATTAAGGATTCCAATTAACCATTTTTCTCTTTTCTTGATTAGAAAATGAATGCAAAGTTAATCAGAAGCATAATGCATGTTAATTAGCTAAAACAGGGAGCCACAGCTTAATCAAGCCAAATTGAATTCTCTCCTTTTAGTACAAGTGAAGAGATTAGAGACAGTGATGCATCGAGGGAGACAGACAAAACCAAATAAAAACTGACTTTGTGACAGCTTCTCAAGACAATCTGTAAATGATCCTGCACTACAGACTCCAGGGGGAAAAATATTCTTCCCATTTTTCGGGTCTCTGTAAAAATATTTCCATACATCCTAACTTGCTTCAGAATCAGGGAAGCTGCAAATGGACCCAAAAGTGCAATTTAATAGATAAATGCAGACCTGAAAGTCACTACTCATGTTAAACTGCAAGAAAAAGTTAAAAATCCATCTTGCCCCAAAATATGAAAAATTAAACTGAGATGAGCAATCCTTAAAAACTAACTATTGCCACATCTTTACAGTTTCTTTCTGGAATTCTGTTCAATGTACTACATCCAGATATATCATGAACAACAGCTTGTCTTGCCTGTAGTGCTGCCAGAGTCACAGTTTTCTTTGTAGCTTTGGCATTTTTTGCTCCAGCTGAGCCACTCGATCCTGACAAGGTATCGAATAGTCCATCAATGTCAGACTGCTCCTCAGGAAGAAATCTGGAGAGGTGATTCTGATAGGCATTGCTTTCTGCATTCCCCATCTTTTCAGCCTGAAGCAAAGAAAAAAGAATCAAAAGAAACATTAAACACACAAAGATATCACAAGGGCCATGAAAGACACATCAAACAGACTAACGTACCAAGTTTTACAAAAAGAGCGAATTAGTAGCCTTACAGGAAATTATTAAAACTACTGTTTAGTCTCTGTATTCACCAAGACTTAATGAACTCGGAGAACATCTGTGGACAGTAACTGTGCTTTAAAAGCTGACAGTCTGACAGCTCTTTGCTAAAACCACCCTATGCAAACCTCAGTCAAGTCTCTATCAAATGGAAAAACCAATATGATCTAACAGTTAAATTAGTTTATACAAAGTGACCATGAGTTTGACAGCTGGAATACATCCCTAACATGAAGGGAAAAGCCTGATAATGGATTTGTTATGACAGATTATGCTGCATCTTTCTGGTGCATTAATGGACTGAAGCTAAGTTTGCCAATATGATGTGGCACTAAAACACCATCACTGCAAAGTCTCCGAAACTGACATGAGAGTGTTTTTTTCTAAGGACACAATGCAGAAATGATTTAAACAAAGTAACAGAAAACATTTAGGAACACAACTCAAGACCCACCAAAAACACAAATTCATATGAAACCAATAAATCAATCACTGAGAGTTGGTACCCACAGAATTAAGGTTAGTGGTGGGAGGTTGGTTTGGGGTTTCTTTGTTTGTTTTACACATTTAGTAGTACAACTATTACTCTCGGTGTTCCAGGAGTCAGCAGGATTATGGAGACTTATTTTTAGTGTCGTCTGGGCCATGTGCTTTGGCTTTCCCCCTGAAGCAGCACGGCACAGACCTAACAGGGCCTGAAATCCCAAATTCCACCATGACCACAATGACAGCCACCACTGCCAGCAGCCTTCCCATCCCTATGGGGGAGACACAAGCCTGCGGCGACAATACGAAAGAGATGAGATGTGGAATAAGAAAATCATCTTGTAGGTTTGTTTCTGCAAATTCCATGTCCTTTTCCAGACACGCCCATCACGCAGCCCTTCAGCAGCCTCCGAAGGACACATTGTTGTAAAGCAGTATTTCTGCCGTTAACTTTGTTTACCGTAAATAAGAGGCCAGGCTGTGGCTGCTTCGCCTTCAGGCCTAAAGCCTTGTTTGCCTGAGGAAGATGTCGATCGTGAGGTGAACACCGAGGGGTGAGTGCAAACCACTGCAACCTAGAAGACAGACCGTGAAGATATTAATTTAAGCAGCGAACCGCTGGAGAATGAGTGTCCTTAAAAGGTTTATTCCCGGTGTGCCCAGCTCAGCTCGGCTCAGCCCATCCCTCCGCAGCCGGCGGCAGCAGCTCCCCGCCCCATCCCGGCGACGAGGCGGAGACAGAGGCTGAGGCTGAGGGGAGCCCCTCCGCCCGGCCCTCGCTTACCGGCAGGGCGGGCCCGGCCCTTCTCCGGCCCCGATGGCCCCGCGCAGTGACAGCGGCCCGGGCCCGGCCCCGATGGCCCCGCGCAGTGACAGCGGCCCGGGCCCGGCCCTTCTCCGGCCCCGATGGCCCCGCGCAGTGACAGCGGCCCGGGCCCGGCCGGCGCCATCCGGCACCTCCGCCCGCCCGGCCGGGGCGGAGCGCGGGGCCGGCCTTCAGCCGCGGGGAGGGACGACGGGCGGAGAAGGCAGGGAGGGGATGAGGAAAGCCGGGAAGGGAGGGAGGAAAGCCGGGAAGGGAGGGAGGAAAGCCGGGAAGGGAGGGAGGAAAGGCGGGATGGCGAGGAGCGGCGGTGCTGCCCCCGCGATCCGAAGGGGACCGGCACCTCGCTGGAAGGCGCTGAGGAGGCAGCCTGAGAGCTCCGGAGATCGGCGAGAGCGCGGCGGCCCCGACTCCCTGAGGGGTTCCTCCGCCTTGAGGGGATCCTTCTCTCTAAGGGGATGCTTTTCCCTGAGGAAATTCTCCTTTTTGAAGGGACTCGCCACCCTGGGGGAACCCTTCTCCCTGAGGAAAGACTCCTTTTTGAGGAGACCCTCCACCCTGAGGAGACCCTTCTCGCCAGAGAGACTCTCCTTTAGGGAACCGTCCTCTCTGAGGAGACCCTCATTTTTCCAGTGAGCCCTCCTCCCTGAGAAGACCCTTCTTCGTGATGTATCCCTTTTCCCTCAGCCGCCCTGGCCCTAAAACATCTTCCATAAAGAAAGTGAAAATTCAGAACTGTAGCTCGGACAGAGCAAGCACCCCCAAAAGCTCCTGTCAGGGCTGAGGTGCTGGGTGCTGTGCCGAAGCATTTTAAAAAGCATCCCAAAAAGTATCCCGGGAAGGTCTGTGGGAAAAGGTTTTGCTGGCCCTGATGTGTGCTGGAAGCAGCTCGTGGCCTTTGGGAAGGAAACGCTGTGTGTAATAAATACAAACAAACAGGTTCGTTTCAGGGGAAACACTCGGGCTCTGGTGAATTTCAATGGCGATTGGGAGTGGAGGGAAAACACAACAATTTCTCAATGAATAGGTTCAGTTTCTGTCTCCTGCCTAGCAAAATGAGGCTGGTCTGAGGCTGAGAGATAAAAAGGCTGTACATGGGCTGAGGGAGAAATGCAAGGTCACAGGGACTGGCCATGCCTTCAGTCAGATGTGAATACTTGGGAGAAAAATTATAACCTCAGTGGCTGCAAAACTCTGGTCCCAGAACACACTTGTTTTTCGGGTTGACAACTTTCCATCTCATTTATGTTATTCAGCAGCACTCCCCTTGTTCTTTCAGCCACAGGGTTCGGTTCCTGTACCAGTCTGAGGCCTTTACCTCAATAGCAGTGAAACCATTTTTGGCCGTGCTTTGTCTTACTCTGGTTGGTTTTCTTGCAGCCCGAGCTCAGTGTGAAGCCTCCTTCTCCTTGCAGCCAGGAGGAAAATTGACAGACTCTTACAAGTCTGGTGGTGTGAGTGTTCCTGCAACCAGGTACCATGGAACAGGTTAGCAGCTTCAGCATTTGACTTTGAATTATAGTCAGTTCAGAGTGTTTTCAGCAGAAAGCAGCAATGTTCCTTTATACATACAAGAAAGGGAGAATTAAAAAAAAAAAACCAAACAAAAACCCAACAAACAACAACAACAACAACAACAAAAAACCAAACCGAAACAAAAAACCAAAACAAACAAACAAAACAAAAAAAAAAAAACCCACAACAAAAAAGAATAAAACAACAAACCCACAGTTGCCCAGAGAAGTTGTTAATGCCTCATCCCTGGAAGTTTTCAAAGCCTGCATGGACGAGGCTTGGAACAATCTGGGATAGTGGGAGCTGATCCTGCCCATGGCAGGGGCTGGAATGAGATGAGTTTTAAGGTCCTTTCCAACCCAACCCATTCTGTGATTCTGTAATTCTGTCTGTACTAACCGTGGCAGAACTCCCATTCATTTGCTCTTTTGCAAGAATGAGTAAAAATCTTGATAAAGTTAAAACACACGTTTTAATTGGGGGGGGGGGGGGGTGTGTAAACTTTCATGAATACAAAATTTCATAAAAACCTGTAGAATATTCTTCGTTTTACCAGCTCAGAAACACACTGACGAGAATTCCAAGGTGGATACTGTTTCAGATTCGCTCTGGTCACCACTAGAGGCACAGGAGTTACCCAGCTTGTATCAGCAGGGTCAGGACATAGCAAGTAAAAGTGAGGAAATTAAGGAGAGGTTCATGCAATGTGAACGCAGCCTGGGCTAGTGGAAGGTGTTCCTGCCCGTAGCAGGGACTAGGTGATCATTTTAACCCAAAACTACTCAAAACATTGTAGGGTTCCATGAAATTCAGCGCAGTTCCTCTGGAAGCTGCTGGAGGCGTCTTTGCCCACACGATGGCATCGCTCGTTTAGGAAGTTGGCTGGGGAGCCCACGCTGCTCCGAGTGGGTTTGGATTCCCCCGTTCACACACTGCGTGTGAGCAGAAGGAAAAGCTTGTGTAATAAATTAGTTCATCCCTTTCCCATTAACTCTACATAATGCCCATGAGGAAAAAATTCGGTTCTTGGTGCAGTTCCCTCCCTGGGCTACATAAACAGGTCCAGAAATGTCAACTGTGTGTTTGGTTTTTATTAGCATTAATGAGCTTCCAGTTGATGCCCAAGGAGAAAAATGAAACATACAATGAGAAAAACAAAGCATTTTCATTCGAGTTAACTTTTTCTTCTTTAGTTTATTTTTAAAGGTTAGTGTTTCTGTGGATGTATTGCTTCACATGCAATTGGATTTTTACATTTATTTGTCTTACGGGTTGTGTTTCATTTTTTATCTCTTTCTGTATGATCTCTTTTCAGTCTGGAAATACCAGACTGGAGCTTCTTGTCTAACTGACCTTGCACTAAGCCTGACAACGATCCAGGTAAGTCTGATTGACCAGGGCCATCTCTACAAAAACACCATGATTTCATGAGCTCTTTTCTCCAACTACTGAGCTCAGAATCAGCCAAAGGCTACTGAAAGGTACCTGGCCTGGCTTAGCTCAAATTTATTCTTTTTTGTTCAAGCCTTGCCCGTTTGTGACAGAGGTGACGGTGAACTGTGGGTTTATTTGCCCTGCCTGCCAATCTAACCTGAGCTTCCTGCTGCTCCTGCGTGGCGTTTTGTCACTTGCCTGTGACATTAGGCCGTAAACCTCAGCGTAACCTGCTCTTAAAGCCACAAGATACTCACACTAAACCGCGCAGATTATGCTCCTGCTGCGGGGGAATTTCCAGGTCAGAGGCTAAACACCCTTTCAACGCCTTTTTTGCACCGAGAGTGTAAAAAGTCAAGCTGGAAATCTGGTGCATAAGGGCAGCAATTCGCAGCTCTCCTTCAATGAGTTGTCACTTCCTTGTGTGTATTTTCAGATACTCAGCAGAGATGGTTAAGTGTCTGGAGAGCTTTGTTTCTGCCAGTAAGAAAGAGACAATACGCTAAGATGCCTTTTAAGGACATTGAAGAATATACTGGTGTATGAAAAAGAGGAAGAAAATGCAAGAAGGTTCTATAAACAATTGTGTCTAATTGTGTGGACTGGTGATAGACGTGTGTTTGATTGCAGAGTGAAAAAAACAAAACCACAAACCCCCAAACTATTTTATTGAAAAGACTACGTACTTTTGACTTGAATAAATTGGAGTAGGTTTGGTTTTATTAGTTTGCCAAGAGCACAGAAAATCCAGATGATCTTAGTTCCAGGTAATCCTCAGTTCAAGTCTCTCAGGTAAATCTCCTTCAGGTAAAATAAATTATTTCAAGAAAACAATATAGAATGTAAATGATGACCTAAGCAGCTTTGTGTTTATATCAAGTACATCTGTTTTTACCTTTCTAATCTTTTAGTTTCTTCAAAATTATTTTTTCTCCTCTCTTGAGTTGGAACAGAGAAATTTTGCAGCTTGTATACATATGTTAAGGTTGTCACCCTCTGGTGTCAGTGATTCAGAATCGTTCTGATTCACCTTTGATATGATTCATACCTTGCACTGTGTTCTTACCCAAGGCCAGCTGAGAAAGGGACCCTGCTGTGCCAAAGACTGCAGACAGAGAGGATTTGTGCTCCAAAGAGCTTATAATTAGCTGCATTCACACATGCAATGAGCAGAACACCAGCTCTCTCAGCCACAGGCATCTGAGAACTCCACAAATGGTGATATCACATCAGAGGCGCTTTTCAGCAGGGAATTTTGGGGGAATGTTCACCTTCTGTGAAAGGGAGATTGGGACTGTTCTTCAAAATAAGCCATTAGGTTTCAACCCTCTTGCAGCCTGGAGTGTAGATAAGCACTGCTGTAAGTCGTGTGGAGGAAACATCTGATGCTCTCACTTCCCAGTTGTTACTCAGCATTTCAGTTACATTATATTGCAGAACTCTGGCCCTTGCAAAAGAGGTCACATTTGAGTCAAAAGAGTTCAAATATAAAAGACCCTAGTCCATGTTTTAGGGTCTAGTGAGCACAGAAGTCATTTCACCTCTTTTTAATGCCATTAGGCTCTGTGTTTCCTGTTTTGATGGAGACACAAAGTTTCACAAGCCATCTGCAGTCACAGTGAGTGGAATCCTGCAAAAATGTTATTTGATGAAGCTAGCTGTAGGCTCAGCCCCCTGATCATCTGTAGGGTGACCTCAGCACAAAATTTCTTTGACTTTAAAAGGTATCATCCAAACCTACCCCCTGTTGCCCTTTTATATCCATGTTGTTCAGCTCTGCCTGTAACTGGCTGCTGTTAGAGCTGTACCTTCACAGCTTCTCACCTGATTTGCCTTCGGGTTTTTGTGGGATTGCCATATAAGGGTAAAAGAAAGAATCTGATTCTCACCAGAACGGAGTCCTTAGGTAGTCACAAAGGAAGTTCTGGGTTTTGCAAGTCTTTGTACTTCCCTTTACAAACCCCTCTGCCTGCTGGTAACCAGCTCTTCTATAAAAGGACAAAGAAAGGGTGCAGTGAACAAATGAATCTGATTATTGGGGGTTGGAAATAGATGATGTTTAAGGTCACCTCCAAACCATTCTATGATTATTGGTAGAGATTAGACTATACAGTATCTTAGAAAATGCACTTACAGGTGGGATAAAAGCCTCTTGTCATAGCCTGTAAATGTGTTGTTGCCATGATGTATCTACAGCAAAACTGCAATGTCTGACTTTACTAAATTAAATTGTAGTTTGTCGTGTAGGTAGATAGATCATAAATATTACTATGTGCTGTGGACTAGATCTGGGTGACTGGAAAAAATGTATAACCCACAGTGATGGGAGAATATGAGTATGAAGCTCTTCCAGACTGCCCTGGCCTTGTCTTCCTTGGGGACAAGAAAGCATTTTGAGTGGGGGTTGGATCCAGGGATCTGTTTGATAACCTTTGCTTCTGATTCAGAGTTGTTTCATGGGAAGAACTGTGTGGAATTACTATATGGCTTGATCAAATAGGCAAAAGGTGGGATAATTTATGTACAAAAATATTCTAGAGCTTATGCTTGGAGCACTAATGAAGATATGTTGCCCATGCTCACTTCTGGACTCCACAAAACTAAAAGAAATTAAAAACAATCTGTCTGGATTGAGAAGAAGAGATAATTTTGTTGCTTCCACTTTGGGAGAATAAGAGGAAGACATTACTCTTTGGTTGTTCAGGCCTTCCTGTGCCCCAGGTGTCAGGTTTATGCTGCTCTGTACCTGCTGAAACTGAGAGTTCCTGGTTCATCCAGGGATAGACTACATGACAAGCTGTCCTGAGCTCTGGCATTTCCCGGTTTGGGGATGCTCGTGTTGGCCATTTTTAACATGCCCTTGATGTAGTTTGATATCCAACACTCACAACTTATTTCATAACAAGGCTTATGGCCTGGGTTGGAGTTATGAGGTCTTTTACTTTAAGAGACCATCTGCTATAATATTCATATAAACCAGAGCCAATTTAACAAGGCAAACAATCCTTAACAAGAGAACCTTTGCCATGAAATATGCAACCTCTGATGCTGAGAAACTCTACACAGCCCCTTTTGTTTATTTTCTGCTTAGCCCAAGCTTAGTTTGAATTAAATAGGCCAGATTACTTACTGCATTACCCAACACTTTTGTTTTGTTTGCAAAGGTTTGTAATCTGTGTTTAGTGAAAACTGTAGAGGAGTACAGCAAGTCTGTAACTGAGTAAAGGAGTCAAAGGGTAGAATTCTGTCTCCTACTAAATATCAACAGTCTTTGGGTTTGCTTCTTTTTTTGTTTGGTTGGTTGGTTGAATTTTGTGTTATTTCATTTAAAGGCTGCTTTCTATGAGGGAATTTTAGAATTTGTTGAGGGTATTTGTTCTAACAAGGAAGTTTTCAAGTCTGAAAATACATAACTTTAGCTGTTTCCATATATAGTACTTCAGGATGGAAAGCAGAGGATCCTTTTGCTCCAGATGGAAACAGAAGGTCTCATTTCCTCAGAACACAGCCTCATTCCATCTATTTCAATTGTAATGTGGGCGACACTACACACAGTAGCACTGTGGCCCAGACTTTTTGAACTCTCTGTGAGCATGGATCACCTCACGGGGTGTTATCACAGTTGTGTCCGTGGGGTCAGACTGTTTGGTCTAACGACCCCAAACCCTGGAAGTGCTACCGCCATCAGAAACAATGAGGTGGAAACACAGTGAAAAACATCAAACATTTTTAGAATTCTGCATCTGGCAAACAAAAGTGTTTGAGTAAGAGATGGGAAAATCCTGGTAACATTCCTGAACTTATTTTCACCCTTGTTCACTTCTTTAATGCATGCAGACTCTTTCTCCTTCTCCAAACAGTGGGAGAACACCCCTTGAAGCATCTTGGATTTGTAGTTACTAGTGAAAGAAGTGTTTTTCAGCAGGGCAGCTGTGTTTCTTGGCAGTGTGCAGTATTGACACCCACCATGTAACAAGAAACCAGTGTTTTGTCCTCTGTTGTACGAAAAACTCTTAGGTTTTGAAAGGAGTGATGGAAACACGATCATGGCTTGTGATTTCAAGAGCCATTGAGTGAGCTAATAAATTTCTTGCAATGTCAGGGGTTTATGCAAGCGGCATTGCACTGCTTTGTTACATGCAGCTCCTTTTCCCACACAGCTTTTTCCCTTCCACCTGAGCTGGATTTGATCTATTCATTCTCTTTTTGTGCATTACAGTTTATTTTCCACCATAGCTCATCTTTTTGCCTGCTTCTCATATTTCTGTCCTGGTGTGGAGTGTGTCTATCCAAGACCAAAGTCTTTGGCTTACCTTTCACTGAATAACCAAGTGCCCATGATGGAATTGCTATTGCCCAAAGCAATATTTCCCAAACCAGTGCAGATTCTGGGAGTTGTTGCTGACTGCTCAGCGCTGGGATCTCTGCTCCAAGAGTATCCAGGAAAAGGTGAGACACCAGATTAAAGTGTGAGAGAGGAAGCTGTTCCTGCCTCATGCCATTCCCAGGGGTGTGTGCGTGTATATATATTATATATATAGTATGCAGTCGTGTCCTTGTGCATCTCAGCATTGCCAAATTACTCCAATCAGTTACTGGTTGGTTTTTGGTTTCAAAACCTTGGGCTATGAAAGCCTGCTTCTGGAGAAGCTTCCTGTGTGATCCAGCCGTGCTGCCTGCTGGAGCCATGAGCTGTGGGAGGAAGTTAGGGCAATAAATTGCTTCCATCTCAGAGTTAATTCCATGTGTGGGTACCTTCATAAAACAAGTGTGGCAGATGTGTCTCCCACAGATGCTCTCCAGAGCAGAACACAGCAGCTTTCTCTTTGTTATCTGTTTTCAAGCTGTACCTTATCACGTAAGAACAAAACCATCCTTAACAACAAATATTCTCAATCTAACTCTTCTCCCCAGTACAAAGAGCTGTTAAAGGTCAGTCTGGCTCTTTACAGCTTGTGCCCAATTAGGCATGGCAAACAAGCAAGAGGATAACCTGTGCTTTTATACTGAGTGAGGTACCAGTGAGATCAAGATAATAACAGTGAGCTGGGACAGCTTTGAAGGGCTGCCTGTAAATCACCTGCTGCTAGAGGTGACTCAGAGCGTGTGTCCCCAGACAGGGCTCAAGTTGCAGTTTAAAGCAGCGATTTCCAGCCCTAAACAGAAAATATGTCACAAGAGAAAAGCGTCCAAACCAAGCTCTGCCTCTAGCTTAGGCTCTGTGCTGTCAGCTGATGTGGGGAAGGGGAGATTCAAGGTGGTGGGGGAAAGAAAGTGAAGTGAAATGCTCTGTGTGAATGACTGGGAGTGAAAAATTTAAAAAACCTTTTTTTTTTTCTCCAAAGTCTGTCCTTGTCTTGCTCTATGGCCTCAGGCAGGTTTGTTGTTCACTTGTACATCATCTCTCCACACAAATACTGAAGGAGTACAGGGTGCAGTGGCCCTGATTTTACTCCAGTGCTGTAGTGACATGCTTTCTAACAGCACAGGGAGGAAAAGTAACAGCACTGTTTTTACAAGCACCCCTGGAGCCACCTTTTATTCCCATCCTGCAGAAAGAATCGCCCTCCCTTAGGCCCCTCCTTTCAGAGCCGATGCCAAGCAGTAGAGCTGCACAGAATAAAACTAGTTCCGGTGGCTTGAGTTGCATCAAAAAACCCCTTGCACTCAAAAACAGCCACAAATCTGGCAGAGTGTGAGGCCACCACCAAAACTGGGTGTCACACGATACCTTCTGCCACTCAGGAAGAGCAGGCTGTTTCTATGGCTACTACTGCCTTTCTCTCAAATGCATGAACCATGGGTGCTGATGAGATCATATTGTATTATAGAATAAAAAAATTACTCACATGCTGCTTTACACTGCAGC
Organism: Acanthornis magna; assembly: GCA_036785705.1. Lineage (NCBI taxonomy): Eukaryota > Metazoa > Chordata > Aves > Passeriformes > Acanthizidae > Acanthornis > Acanthornis magna. The sequence goes on from JAWUZG010000179.1 coordinate 1,929,131, forward strand.
ATTTGTTGAGCTGGTAAATATCTGGCTTCCTATGATAAAGACATTTTCCACTTAATGTATTTTAATAAAAGGGTAGGATTTTCCTCGTCTCTGATGTATAAATGCATCCATTTTGGCCTCGAAAATCCTTGTTCTGGTTTCCATGACAACAGGTCTGATTTTTTAGGCTATTTCTTCCCCTTACTTCATCTCGGGTGGAGAAGAGTTGCTGTCCCCTTCCAGCAGCAGTGCAATGGGCAAACAAAATGGTTGTCTTGGAGGAAAATCTGCAGACCTTAAACCAGGAACTTCAGCCAGTTTTTTGAAACACAAATGAGAAAAGCATGAGAAGAATGGCACTGCAAACCTAGCACAGGCTTGAGTCAGATTTTTTCTACATCAAAAGTCAAGTGCATATGTAACTCCAGGAAATTTTAGTCATATACCACCCTGTCATGTACCCAACAAACTGCTCTGGTATCCCTGAATAGCTCTGTGTTGGCACATAGCAAAATAACCAGACTAAGAGAATCCAGCCAGTCTGTTCATATTGTCACTTCACAGATTAATTACTACTGAATGCACTTTATTATTTGAAATACACTCTCACTAGCACTATTTTTTCCCTCAAGACATCCCATTTTCAGCGCTGAACTGCTAGGACTGTCTGTTTCCCAGATCATTCATGGGTAAAGCATATTCCTTCAATGTGGAATAGTGCATTTGGGACCATGGGTAGTCAAGGCACCATAAATAATCCACAGCTGCTCTGCAAGGATTTTTCTACTAGATTTTGCACTTTTAACATTTTCAGGAAAAATTAAGATAGACAGCTGCTGGTACTCCATGGCTGAAGTGGTTTAGTAATTGCTCTTCAAAAATGATGAAAAGGCCCTTTTTTTGCAAGCTCCTCAGAAAATCCCTGGAGAGGGTGTTGGTTCCTTCTCCCTGCAGAGACGAAGAACAACGTACCTCCATCCTTTTGGACAATAAGTACCTTCAAATGTGCTGTCCATTCAGGTTGCAGAGAAAATGTCTCTCTTTTACTTACTGTAGAATTTTTCTTCATTTATGTGGGTAAAAGGCATTATGGAAACACAGCATTTAAAGTATCATTGTATTATGGCATTATAATCTCATTTGCATTTGAGCTGGCAGCAGCATGATAAATCATAATCCAAATGCTGGAGCTTCCAGCCCATCTTTTGAAGAAGAAATCCAAGAGTAGGTCAGGTATTCTCCATTTAGACAGAAGGCAGGAATATCTCATTTAGGATATTTTATCCCCGCTGTTGTAACCTGTCTGTAATTGGTGTTAGAGGCTGCTCTGGGACTCCACAGCCCCCACCTGCGCAGTCCCTGACACATCTCAGGGTAAGGTGAGATTATTGCTGAAAGCCAAGAGCGGTTAAGAGTGAATCAATATCAGGCACAACACAAAAGTGATTCAGTGCTTGCCTTAAATAACCACGCACAGGTTTTGCCTTCTGTCATGACTAAACCACGCTGCCCATGCTGCCTTAGCAGTGAGTCCCTCGGGGACAATGAAGTCACAGCAGCACCGTTTCAGCTGTGCAGCCAACTAGAGACAATATAAGCACCCTTGTTGTCTGTGCCCCACCGTGACATGCAGGGGATTAAAAAATGAGTCATCTGCTGGAAAAAATACTGATCCTGAGGCAGTAGGATGGCGCTTAAGAAAGCTCTTGCATTCTGTAAATGTTAATTATAAGAGTGGTGAGAAAAGCAGACACAAGTGAAAACAGTCAAACCTATGCAATTCCATCTGCACTTTAAACTTTCCAGATATCAACGTTTCCATCTCTAAATTGCTCTCTCACTTAAAATGCTTCAGTGGTTTTATAACCCAGGGCATTGGAAAATTAAATTTTATCTTTCTGGGTTTGTCTTCATTTCTCGTGGTACAACTTCATGTGATATTGCAGCCCACAAAAGTGTTGTGTCGAAATCCTAAATTTTGTTTGTAGCGTTGTCTGAATAGTCCTGCAAATAATTAATTGATTCCTCCTTTTCATGTAGCCTGGAGCAAGTTTAGAGGAAATAAATGTAACATGAGTTAGTCATCCTTAAATAATCTCGAAGCAGGGAGCCCTACATTAACAGCAGGCTGATAATAAGCTGTGCAGTGCTATCTCCAGTGAAGCTTTGCTCATGACTTCAAATAAATTGATGAGCTGTCATTTATTTGTTTGTTTGCTTTTTCTCAGCAGGTGAATTTACTGTCTTCTTGCTGAAGTATCAATTATTCTTGTAAAATTGAATAGTACTCTTTTAGGATTATGCACATAAAGGCTAACGTCGTTTGAGACATGATAAAATCTAATAAGATACCAGCTCTGTTCGGGCACCTGTGATAGGTACTTTTTTGTACTAGAGATAAATATTATGTTACAGAAACAGCAAAGAATGGGATGAAAAAGAATCAGCAGACCTAATCCGAGCATTTAATTTTTTATTTCTGCTGGCTTCTGCTGTCGACCATCTGCAGCTGCTGTCGGTCAGGCATTGATCTGACCTCTGAGGGACAGAAATCCATTCTGTCCCCTGCCTGGTCGTTCAAGGCTTTTTATCCTAGCATTTAAATTGGACTTTATTCAATTTTATTTAAATCCACTATATCAACACTTAATGAACAGAAGCCCTCCCACTCTGCTTTGTGGCATCCCATTGTATACCAGCTTTTTATTCTTTTGTGCGTGCTATACATATTCATTTCCCTTAATCTTTCATGCTAATGTACACTTCCCTTTCCCATTCTTTTTCTCTTCTTGATTATCATTAAATGCCTGGATGATACCTAAATGTCAGAAAAGCCCTGAGAAATGCCACATACCGGAGAAAAAATAGTTTCTGTTTAAAAAGCCCTGAGAATGGGAATATCTGCTTTCCAGACTGGAGGGCTGTTCTGGCCACCTCTCTGAAAAAAAAAAAATCTCAGGAGAGAAATGAATTTATGTTGCTGGTGGTGTTTTGATTTTGAACTTTGATATTGAAATTGGAGGTTCAGAAATGAATCCTGTCTTCTCTCTGGTTCATCTCTGCCCTGACATGATAATGGGTCACTTGGAACAATCAGCTGGCTTCATTAATTATTAAACCTAACACATGGCAAGAGCAATTTGGAGAGTCACTGGATGTGTGGGGGTCTGTTGATGGAAATGTAAAGGGGGCAATTATCAGTCTGAAAATAAATGAGAGTGGCAAGTGCCAAAGAGGAGGGGAAATCAGGAGGTTTAGGTATAGCTGGAAGAATTAAAAGATATTTTATTTTACAGTCAGATTTATATCTTAAATCACATTAAAGTGAAAATTCCTACAGCAGGGCATGTAGTTCACATGAGGGTTGCGTTACTTAGCTGAGCTGTGGTCTTTGCAAATATGCATTTATAAATGTTCACAGGAATTTTGATACTGGCTGAGTGCATAGGAAAAGCAGAGCTGTTCACTTTTAGGAACTGATACCCAGAGAAACAAGAATATGACTCTCATCCATGCATTGTAGTAGCTTTCTTGTGTTGAGGGGAGAAAACAGAAGTCTTGAGACATGGAATAAGAATAGGAATAGGAATAATAACAGGAATGCTATTTGAAGGTGACTTTTTATTTACACAGACCTAGGTAGTCTAATGAACAACAATGTTATTGCCACCGTGTAAAGCACGAATTTGCCCCAAAGTGCGATAGAATGAGAGGGGTTTTTCCTGTGGCCTCCCCCTCTGTTGCTGCAGCAGAACAGGAGCTCATGTTCTGGTGGTTCCAAAAGGGCTGAAAGAATCAAGGGCAGAAGGAGCTCTCCATACATTTCCTTTCTGTCAATAAAACATTAATGAGGTTTGTGCACAAAAATATCTTATTTGAATACGTTAAAGAACACTTCCTAAGAGAGTGTGGCATGTTCCAAACTCCTGCCTCCTCTGTGACATATCTCACCCCAGGTTTTTTCTGCATTTTCTAGCAAGGCTGGAAAGGTTAACAACAACCCCTCACCCCCAAATTGCTGAGGAGGGCTGGCAAACCACAAAGAGCTTTCTCCTGCTTTGGCTACCACAGCTCGTGCGATGCCACGGATTAATGGAACTCCAGACTGTCTGATGGAGTTTTCCCCACAGAGCAAAATATTAACTAAGTCAATTGATTGCATTTTCATTTCTTGAGGGAGGTGCAGCCCACACATCCCATTGTGTGTGAGCACAAAGTCTGCTGGAGCAATACTGTGTTATCTCACGGGTGCTTTGTGCTGCATCTCGAGCCCTTGCCTCTGCTCTAAAAGGAAATGGAAATTCTTACTCACCAGACCTAGCTGACAAAGAAATAAATTCTTGTAAAGTTGGTGTCCCAAACTTAGGAAATTACAGTATCTGCTGTAGCAAAATGCTGTGATAAACCCCCATCCATCTGGAATGTTTCCATAATCCACTACAGATTGCCAATTAATTGCATACTTAGTTCTATGTAATAAGGACAGATAATGGGCTGTATTAGTGTAAGTCCCTCAGGGGCAGTGGAAATACATCACAATATTCCTAAATAGTGTATTTTTATTAAAGCAATGCCTGCAAGCTTCTGTCTGCTACTAAAAACCTATTGTGTGGGGGACTGTACATGTACTGAAAGGCCAGATTTACAGCACACACTCCTATTAAGTGAAGCACTTAATTGCTTACTTCAAGTACCAGTTCAAATAAACTGATCTCATCTATTTTCTAATTAAATGTGGGAAATTATAGTGTGGCTGGTTGGGACACAAGGTTTTTAAATCCTCTTCTAGAGCAGGAGGAACTGTAAATAGTCTCTTAGGCTGTTAAGATTAAAATGAGACTGAAATCACAGAAAGATCCTTGAAACAATGATGTGTGGAATATTTAGGATTTTTCACACATAAATACATCACAGTTTGGGGGGGTTTTTTTGGTTTTTGTTTGTTTTTTGTTTTTTTGTTTTTTGTTTTTTTTTTTTCGTTTTTTTTTTTGTTTGTTTGTTTGTTTGTTTTGTTTTTTGGGGGGTTTTTTGGCTACCTTATGAAGAATCTTTTGCGGCCAGTTTGGATTTAGACGAAAATTCCTATTAATTATACCAATTACATAACGGGAAGACATAGCTTTTATATAAACACATATAATTCATTTTATTTAGATGAACTGAATTTTTCTGTGCTCCACTGAACATAATGTTCATAATGACCTTTTCCTGCTTACAGCAGCTTTAATATTTTACTGCAGCGTTTCTGGGAAACAACTCAGTAAAGAATAATTGTCGTCCAGAGGATAAAAACCAGGAAAATTGGTTTAGAAATTGAGTCAGATTGTCACAGGATTATTAGGGTCTAAGGAAATGATGCATCTTTATTTTATTTCATATATTGCTACACTTAGTTAATCCTGCATATCTGTGACAACCACAAGAGAGCTGTGTACTTTTTCAGTTCCAATTTTTTCTGAACATTTTGTGTGTGTGTTGTATAAGAGGAACATTTCAGTGCACAAAGTCATACTGCGGGGAGATCTGTAACTCCATGTGAAAATCACCAGTGTAGAAGCAGAGGTGGCTGCAGAGTGTTCATTTGCACTGGAATTCCCTCGGAAAAGTCTTGGATTGCTCTGCAATGCCTTAGGAGGGCTCCCACTGAGATATCTCTGCCTGTGACTGCTCCCTGGCCCAAAATCCACCTGCTCATTTCCGTGTTGTTTCTGAACACGTTGCTGCTGTGTGTGAGTTTTTCAGAAAGGAAAAAGCTGAGCACTTTTAGGACAGTTTCCTGCTACCAAGAACCATTTTGTCTTTGCTGTTTCCTTCTCCTGAGCTCGTCACGTGCCTGATGAAGCAAAAATTCGGTCATGAGCCACTTCTTGTAAGAAGAGGCAGATTGAGGCTGGGCCTCCCTGCCTCCTCATGCATTATACATGTGAAACTCATGACAATTTCATAGGATTTCGCACTCTAAAAATAGTGTCCCCATGACCCAGGGCCTCTGGGTCTTCCTCGATGAAGGCACCACATAAATTAATCACTCAGTTCCACCTTCACTTTTGTGCCATGGACTCGGTTTAGCCTAATTCCCACGAGTGCCAGGCATGCATTTGCCAGCTCCAGCAAGGGATATGTTATTTATTACTCCTGGAATCATGAAGTAGTCATGTCCACAGGGAGAGTCAGCTTCCATTTAGCCTCCCACAAGCCCATGTGCAAGAGACATTAGTATTTTAGAACAATTTAGCTTTTTCATGCTTCTAGGGAGAAATTACTTCAGTAGATTACAACTAGATGGATGTTTTCCTCTCTGTTAAATGCATGGTTTGGGGTTTTTTTGCTGTTCACAAATGATTTTTATAGTACCAAAGTAGAGAATCACATTCCTGTAATTTAATCAAAGATGTTAATATGGAGAACGGTGGTTACTAACCAAATAGAAATCTGCAACTGTCTCTTTCCTTTTAGCTGAAATCCATCTGGGAAGCATCTGCCTTAATAGAAGGTTGAGGAAATATTGATTAGAGCCATTTGATCTGGACTGGAGTTAAAGTGCCCATAGGAACTCCCTCCCACAGTGCAAGACAAAACCATTGGTAATGTAACAGATCTCAGGATGCTCCTTGCACCTTCAATTACAAGGGGAAGGCTTCCTGAATCTAAAATCTGAATTTTGCAACAGAATTCCACCACAATTTCTCTGTGGTAGAGGTAACTTGTTCTTAGTTAGTATTTTATTTTTCTTTAATTAACAAAAACTTTTCTGTTTTGGTGCCCAGACTGAGCAGTAATAGGAGCTGACAAACTTTTGTGTGTGTGTGTGTGGAGATCTGCTCTGTATTTAACAAACAGCACTCTTCTCCCCACACCTCTGCAAACACACTCTCGTAAATCTGAACCAAAGCCCCTTCAGGACATTTCATTTTAAGTGGTTTCATCTTACTGTAATTACCAAGTCATGTGAGGAGTAGCGAAACAATTGTCTGCACAACAATGGAGATGAAATAAAGATAGCCTCTAATTAATTCCATCTAGGTTATAATTAATTTTGACTGAGTTGCTCAGGACAATATGCTAAAGTCTCACTGGCTGCTCTAAAGAGAGCTGATCAGCAGCTGCTGCTCTTTGATTTTCAAAGCAGATGGGACTATTTCCAGCTATTGCTTAAAAGGAAATGATGAGGATGAGGGTGGGGAGTGATTGATTGGCTTTAAACAAGCTGTGGGGTGAGACTGCTAAAGGAAATGCTCTGGCAGAATGCGAGTCTCTGATGAGGTCTTTAAAACATTTCAGAGATGTTTTGGTTTAATTTTCCTTTAATTTTTTAAGAACCCCTTTTTGCTTTATTAGGAAAAAAGTATGATCACTGATGGGATGCCATATCAGTAAATATTTCCTTATACGCTATGTGTTAAGTCTGCTTTGGGTCACAGAGTCCCCAAAGGTAATGAAGGATACAAATAAGAATGTTTCTAGTCCTTGCCATTTTGTAGAAACAAAAGATGAAAAATATCTTCTTGGATTGTTACCCTAGTTCTGTCTGTCAATGCAGAATTGTTCCCTACTTCATTGTACAAGAAGCTTTGGTAAATAATGCACTAAAATTAATTTGAGAAATTCTGCCACTTCCTTTGTTTGCTGGCAAACTGCAAAATTCTCAGATGGATTTGTTGTTAGGAATTATTCATCAATTTCTGGAATGAATAAATAAATCCCAGTTTGCTGGTAGACTGTACTCATTAGGAGCAATGGATGTATAAATCACCAGTGTGGCATTTTCTCAAACACCACAGTATTTAGGGTTTCTGACTGGAGAGCATCTAGAACTTCCTAATACCTAGCATGTGCTCGGTTCTGCATTTAAATGCAAAAGGTGAAAATAAAGGTTGGAGACCAACTTTGTCTGATTATCTCTAGCAAAACACTTGTGTAAAAAGAGAGCAGAGATGTGACAACTTCAGACAGAAAATTTTCCAAGCTGGGAGACACCACTTGCAATTGTTAGTGCAGAGGGAGAAGTCAAAATGTTTTTTCACATTATGCAGTTCAATGGGAATAAATAGGAGGGTTTGTGATTTAAATGTCAAATAATGGCAAATCAAATACTTTCTCTAGGAATTTCATGTTCAATCTGTATTTTCCTGTGCTGAATTTTCTGTTTCCTATCATTTTGTTTCACTGCCTTTTCATTGCTGTAGCGTATACACCATCCTACTAATTCCTAAAGACCCAAAGCCATGTGCTTTTCAAGGTGAAAACCCCGCTGAAAGCAGTGTTTAAAATCTTACATGAAAGTCCTGTTATTATGTGAGAAAAGAAATTAGATGAGCAATCCATGCCTTATACTGGGGAGTTGAAACTGGTACAGAATGCATTCACCAGTAATCATTTTACTGTGACTCTGTGGCTCCAGTCCAAAGCAGTTCTTGTTTCCTGTTTAGTCTGAGGGAGACAACTCACAGCTCTGTTTTTGGGAAAGATCTGGTGGAGTGGAGAAACACTGCCTGTGTTATCTGTTTGTGTTACCTTGAATGTGACAATAGTCGACTCTGTTTAGTGCTTTTTTTGTTTGTTTTAATTCTCTCGTTTGCCCTACACTTAATTTTCTGGAGCCAATAAGGTCATTATAAAGATTTAATCTGCCTTTTTCATAATAGAGGCCACAAACTTCCACCCAGTGATTCTTGCTTCGATCCCAATAATCATGCTCCAATTGTAAATACTCTTTTTTTGCTCTTTAACACAGGTGTCCTTAAACTCCTCAGTTTTCCCAAGTAATTGTAAGTGTGTAAAGGAACAGCTTGTCCCTGGCCATGTGTCTCCACTTGCTCAGAGTCATTGCTGATTTTTGTAGGGAAGAGCACGGCCCACCTTTTCTAGAAAGCTGTTGTAATCCAGATGAATGTATATCTATGTTTGGAAATAAATTAAGACTGCGAGTAGGTTTTCTCCCCCCTTCAGTTCTGTCTTTCTAGCAAAGTTGGGCTTCCCTTGCTTCCAGTTTTGGGCCCTGTAAAGCATTGCCCAGGCAGCTTCCCTGCTCTCCTGCAATTCCCAGCCTGTCTGAGCAACAGGAACACTTTGTCCCCTGAGATGCCAATGTGATGAAATGGTGGAGTTGTGGTTTTCAGCCTGTCCTGATTAGAGTGGGCAAGTAATTGAGGTGTTTCTTTAAAAAGAGAACTTTTTAAGTGACTCACATCTTTGTTCCATTCCTTCAAAGGATTGTTCCATACCAGAAAAATCCCCCATGGAAAGTTCAAGAGAAAATTCAGTTTTCAGTGTTTTGCACTGCTTACTTCTGACTTACTCAGGTATGTTGTTCAATTAACCCTAATTCTTTTTTATCTTTTCTTGGACTGCATGACAGGAGGAGAAATCCCTCTTTACATACCAGTAAATGCTCAGACATTGCCCATGACTGATTCCTGAACAGACACAGGAGGCCAATGAGACAATGGTTTTGGGATGGTGAGGAATCCCCTCTGTCTCTGAAGCTCCTTGTCCTGCTTCTGCTTTGGGAGCTCTCTCAGAAACTCTGGGTTTGACCATGAGGATTCTTAGAGGAATAGTAGTAAGTAATAATAAATAATAAATTAATAATGGTAATAATAATAATAATAATAACTAGTAAGCATTAGTTTCTAGTCCTCCAGTATCAGTTTTAAGGACTTAGGCCAGAATTCTCCAAGGTGGTCTTAGTGTGGCTAATGATGAGAGATGATTAACCTTCTGACTTCTTACTTTGGGGGAGTGTGTGGTATTTAAGGGGAAACTGAGGCACACTGGAGTGACCAAGTTTGCTTGAAATGTTGTAGCCAGGAGGAACAGACCAGCAGAACTGGGCAATAGAATCAAGTCCCTGAATATCTTCCTTAGCTCTTATTTTTTCACCCTTTTTTGTTTCTGGACACTTGATTAAAAAAATTAGCAAGACAATGGGCTTGCTTTACTTAGTTCCCTTCTCATTCCCTCTGGAGTAATCCACAGAGCTCTAGTGCTTTATGCACTGCAATTTGAAAATGCACAAGGAAGTCTCATCTCCTGTTCTGTGGCTTTCTTCAACTTTCCTTTGAGCCGTAACTCAGAAATAATTACAACAGAAATGCGCAATGTGCGTGTCTCTAGAAATATTTTAGTACTAATGAGAGTTTCAAAATTACTGGCTGTGGAAATGGCCTGATTGCAGTTGATTCTTCTGTAATGAAGGTCTTGACCAACTTGTAAGTTTACCATCTTTTCCTGATGTATTGATGAGAGATGCAGAATGGATTTTTGTCTTTTCCCTGTGAGGAATTTTTCACACAGTTTCCAGTTAGTCTTGAAAAGGAACTTAGTCTGATCTTGAGAGAGAAATTCAGAAAGGAGAAGCACAGCCCACACCCTGTTTCCACACACCTCCTTGTTTGTGCTTACTCTGCTCTTTGCAGTCAGGGTCTCAGTGTTGGTTAGTTCCCTCTCGGACACAGAAAATGATACCAGGATGGTGTTTCAAGTTGCAGACACTGAAACCAAAGGCTGTTTTATGGCGTCTCAGTTCTGTCTCCTTTGTCCACTTGAAACAGGTTTTTCCAATATAAGAAGCTTACTTAACCCAGGATTTAAGGCTATTTTTATCCAGGGTGAAATGTGCTTGGAAAGAAAGCCTTTGGAGACAGAGGACAGCATTGTTTGTTTTTCTCAAGGTCTCCTTTATGCTTGGGACAGGTATAACTTTTTTCTGGAAAACTCAGATAATATTCAGATATCCTTCACACTCATATTGCTTGGGTCAACTCTTTGAGGGGCAAAGCAGCAGATTAATTTGCAAAATCCCACTGGTACAGTAACTCAAATAAATTGTAATGTCATTGCTTTGGATGGTCCTGATTTCCACAGAGATTCTGGACCCTTCTCTCTGAGATCTCACTGAATCCTATCAGATACATGTGGAAATTTCTCCTTCCCTGACCACTGCTGCTGTACTGTTTGCAATAATACCTAAGGACCCTCCCGTGTTCACCTCACGCTAGCTACTCAAATTGCCATTATTGCCATATTATATGCAAGTGTAGGTAGGATCTTTTCAAAACACAGCTTGAGGGTCAGCACATCCCTTTGTGCTGCTGCTCCCCAGCATTTCTCAGAAGTGTTTTTGTAGGAGCCCTCTTGTGGGGTTAAGGTTAAAGAATTTAAAATCCTGGTACAAAGATGACTGGATTTCCCAGGCTTTCCCAGAGTAGCCATGTCACTGTTGCAGGACAGTTTCACTCCACCTTAAATACAGGAGCAAGTCTGTAACCATTGTGAGCTTTTAATCGCTCCAATTACCCTGCTTTTCCCATCCTGACAGCTGGCATGCACAGGACTCCCTTGTTAAGGCTTGCATGAGAGGTGGGGTTTTTTTCTTCCAGTCAAATATATGACCACAGCCCCAACAACACCCTGAAATTTGCTCAGCTGGAGTTTTCTGATTTTTCACAGCAGATGCTTAATGCAGAAACCACTCTAATGTGCATGATCCAGAGGATGCAGCAACACAGAACAAACTGAATCCAGGGGGTTGTTGAAAAGCCACTCTATAGAACTAACATTAAACAAGAGCTTGGTTAAAAAAGCTGTGCTTTTAGCTACAGGTTTAGCAATACAGGCTATTTGGCTATTGAGTCAAAAGTGGGTAAACTGTGTGGTACCAGAATAAAAATGTACATATATAGAGGAAAACATCCTCTGCCATCCACATACAGGATTGGCATTGCCTTGGGCGTAAGGAGAAGCCCTACTGTCATGGAATATTCTGAGTTGGAAAGGGCCCACAAAGATCATGAATCCAACTCTTAAGTGCTCAGCTTTGCTCTCTTGCAGCCTCTCCTGAATAGCCACGCTGTGTTGACTTGTCATTATGGGTTTTTTTGGCTAATGGAGGTGAATTCCTTCCTCTTTCTTGCATCATGAGAAGTTCTGGCATGGTCACTGAGAGTGTCCCTTCTCAAGTCCTTGACGCACAAAGAGACAAAATCTAGTCCTGGCTGCACTGAGTTTTCCCAGCAATCATAACTTGCCTCTTTAACACTTAAATCCTGCAAGTAGATCCTGTTGCTCTCACACAAACCCAGTGCCCAAAGCCTGAAGAAGGGCTGCTGGTTTCACCCTCTGGGAGGCCTGTCATGACTTGTGATGGGTCAAAGATGCAGCAACTTGCCAAAGGCCAGAGCTGGGCACATGTGTTTTTTCTTAGCAGCTCATGCAACTTTCTAGTTGACCATCCTGAGCTGTGGAACTGGTTAGGCTGACAATTTGCTTTTTGAAGAAAACGTGGTGTGTTGGGTTTTTTGTTTCCTCGGGAGTTTCCCCCATATATCCTGCTCCTTTCCCTCACTTGGATAATCCAAACAGTCAGATAGATGCTTCTGGCACAGAGAAAGAGATGGTTCTAGATCATATTTAGTAGCTGGTTCTTGCTACTGTGTTACACAAATATTGCAGTGTCACCGAATTCCCAGGTGTTCTTCAGGAATGTGTTCTCTGGAAAACCTCTCCAAAAAGCACCAAGCTGAGAACCCCCACTTAAAACACACTGTCTAAATTGGATGCAAAAACCCTATTTAAGAGGAAACAATTGAATTAATTTCCCACCCTGGCCCATTAACAGAAACTAATTTATGCTCCAAAAGCAGCTGCACTGCAAAGTTCTCCAATGGTTTCATGTCCAGCTGCTTCTCTTCTGTGCTGAGCTGGAGCTGTGGCTGCTGCTGCCTTCTGCAGTGAGCAGAAAGGCTCCCAAAAATGTTGGCTTCAGCTGCCACGCAAAGAACAATGAAACCAGGAGCCAAGAAATGTGAGCACAGCACAAATGTCCTGGAGGGAGATGGATCATGGCTGTGGTTTTACACCCGCCTCCCATGGCCTCCTTCTCCCTGCTGGAAAAGTTTGTTTGAAAGCTGCACAATAGAAGTTGCTATGGGATCGCTCTCCATTTATGCCAGTGCAGAGCTGCAGGCTTTCTTTTGTATTTGGCTCCAGAGCAAGTGCCAGGGTTATGTGCTCACCCTACGTGTGTTCTGAGCAGTTCTGAGGTCCTCTTTGGGGTTCCAGGTGTGCATCAGTGAGAAAGTGGGGGCAGGTTCTCAGCTGCTTGCAGGAATAACCTTGGTGTGTTGTGGGAAGGAGGAGCAATTTAGTGTTTTCCCTCTCCATCCCCAATTTAGTCCTGTTGGACAAAGTAACTTCGAACTCTCACTTATTTGGCTGTGTGAGGGTCTAGATCCCAGAGCTGCTGTCACCTCCATCTCCCCAGCCAGACCCCTCCATGCCTTTGCCCAGCAACCCCTGTCCCTCTCCAAAGCCAGAAGTGCCTTAGCCTTGGGAACAGGCTTTGAAACGAGAATTTATTTTCAAAAGCCACTCTTTACGTGTACTAAATTGAAAGCTGCCTTTTAATTGTACAAATCCTCCCCCAAAGCTGAGGCCCCGGTGGGTGATGTTCCAGCAGATGGAGGTGCCCAGGCAGCCCCAGCAGAGCTGCTCGCAGTGTGTGCAGCCCCAGCGAGGGCACCAACACTGCCCACTTGTATGTGCCTTCAGATCTGCATTTATTCAGACTGGCTCACGATTGCTATGGCAACCCCAATCACAAACCGCAAAGGATTCACGCTAAAACCCGAAAAGGCTCATGCTTTAAGGGCTTTTCTCCCTTTCTCTCCCTCTTTCTTATTTTCTCCATCACAGAAATCAGTTCTGAGCAGATGGGCCTACAGCAGCTTTATCATGGACCCTTTGTGTACTGGGAGCCCTTTGTTCCCCGATTTCTGAGCCTGAGCAAATGCAGCTGCTCTTGGAGTCAGTGGGAATATCAGGTGTTTGTTTTCCAGAGAGTCAGATCAGCAGAATCCTTGCAATGAAACCACCCAGTCCTGTGGCTCTTGTCAGCTCCAGAACATCCCAGTGGGGCGAGGTCTGTACCTGCTGGTCTTGCATTGCTCTCTTTGGAAAAACTCTCCCTTACTACGGCCAGAAAAGCATTGGTGCATTTTCTGTGTGCCAAAATTTCAGGGCTCTGGCAGAAGAACTCTGTTAAATCCTACAGGAGTGGTGTAGGAGATTCTCATCTTGCCTACATCCTGCTCTGAAAGGTCACTAATTTGGTTGCAGAAGTACTAATTAGCTGCATGCACACCTCCAGCCCCAGCTGAGAAGAGCACTGTGAGCTTCCATGGATGGGAATTTATTTGGCTGCTTCTTGGGATGGTTTTGTCTGTCTAGCTGCTTGCTTGGACCTGTCTTGAATATCTGTTTACAGTGGCATAAATGGACCTTTATTTTTTCTGTCCTTGTGCTACTTACGCTCATAACATGTGCACACAAATCTCTGTCCATCAGATGAATTTTGTGATGAACAGGAGATTTGTGGAATTCCTTTGTGTGCCCACAATGGAGCAGAGTAGCTCGGGGGATCTCTCGTTATATTTCATTTTCTATATGCTGAATGCATTTCGGAGCCATCTTCCTCTCCCAAACTGAAATGTGAAGAGCAATTCTGTTCCACCCACTGACCTTCATGTCCTTGCCCCAGGTGGAGCAGGAATTCCTACAGAGCTGATATTTTCTCTGCTTCTGAGGAAAAATTTCTTTATTTACTCTGAGTCACATTGGATGTTATCTGTAGCTCTGTGGTTACACAATTCATGATCCTTCTCCCTGCCTAGAATTTGCCACAGCATTATCAGAAAGCAGAAACTGCAGGACCTTTGTAGGTGTGAACACAAATTTTCCTGATTTCTCTTGACTTATTCTGACCATTTGCTGAAACAAGTCCCTCTAAGCCGAGCTAAGATTTTGCACAATTGATGTGGTGTGCACAACTGAGAGCAACACAGTTGTATTTGCATCCCTTGGCTGAAAGGGGAGTGAGCTCTGTGGCTGGGGGGAGTTCCTGGATCTCAGCAGCTGATGGGAAGCAGGGAAAATTGAACTAAAAAGACCTTTTCAGCTCTCTAAAGAACATGTCTTGGTGAGCTCCCACACAAATCTGGCTTTGATTGCCTCTTATTTGGTATAAAGAAGAGACATCTTGTTGTTTTTTTTAATTTTATTTTTAAGATCTAGCAAAAGAACATGACCGAAAGCAAATAGGAACAATCTGAGGAGTTGCTAAACGCTAAAAGAAAGTAAAAGCACTGGGAGGGGTTATATTACTGCCTGAGCTTTAAAGACAGAATGTGCAGTATTTAATCACAATCTGCCATGATTGTGCTTTATGAATGCATTTGTTGAACAGTGAGGTGGGTCCAGCAGTGCCCTTGGTGCCCAGTGTGGGAAGAGCTCCTGTTTGCTTTGATCCCAGCTCTGATCCCAGCAGCTGCAGCCTCTCCAGTGACAGTTCTGACACTGAATAAACCGCAGTGCATCTGAAAGGGCTGGTGCAGCATCGAGGGTCTCCCACAGAAATAGTTCACGAGTGATTACCCCCCTCTGTCTCCAGCAGACAGCACAGCAAATGTTTGCAGAGCACAGCAATCATTACAGTATCAATCCTATTGCTTCTGAATGGAAATGCACAAGAGGACTGTATGTACAAACCCCAAAAATATTTCCTGGGCATAAAGCCAAAGCAGAATAATTTAACTTCATCAAAGTGCTTCATGTTTGGGGGAGTATTTTTTCATGCTAACACATGAAAATCAGCATGTTCTCAAGGAAAGCAGAGGTTTTGTAGAACCAGCAGTGGCAGAATATTTTTTCATTGAATTTTGACCCATTTTCCTAAGCCATGCTGTTCAAACTCAGGTGCACGTGCAAATTAGGGGCAAAAGTCTAAGTGGCACATGCATTTTCCATGACTGTAAGAACAGAATGAAAGTGATTTGGTGTTAGGGGAGTAATAATACCCCAGGTCTGAACAGAAGGGGAGTGTGAGGGGGTGGGAGGTGGTTCCAGTTCCATGATTCCTGCCAATGTCAACCCTGGCATATATATAATTAGCCCACTTGATTAACATCAGAGAATAAAAATATGAATAGGGGAGCTATTCTACTCAGGCAGCCCCAGGCTGAGGAGTTGGAAGGGGCAGAGAGAGAGGCTGAGGGTGGGCAGCAAAGCCTTGTGGAGAGAGCAGCTGGTAATGAACTTTGCTCACTGGAGGCTTAGCATGACTTCCCTTTTCCTTGTTTATGGTAAAGCTCACTCCCAGCCTCCTTCCTGAAGCCGTGCTGTCTCTCAGAACCTTGTACAGTCCTGTCCATGAGTGCTCTGCTGTTTAATGTGCTGTGGAGCTGTGGATCTGTGCTCCCTCAGAATAAATAACTGCATCAGTTCCTGCTGAATACCACAGTTCACACACACAAAGCAGGGAGCATTAGCTGCTCCTTTTTTTTTTTTTTTTTTTTTTTTCTGCTCACAAGCAAAATAACCAAGGGAATCCATCCTTCCCCAGAACGTGGAAGTAGGAATAAGTAGCAGTAGAATCCCCCAGGGCAGATGTCTGATAACAAATCCATGCAGTTTAGCTCTCCCTCATGGAAAATAAAGGAATATAAGAACTCATTATTACGCGTGCCCCAAGCAGAAGCTTAGCAGCTCGCAGTAGTGACAGCTCAGATTATTGGTGTATTTATAATAAAGTCTTTAAAGTCTGCCACATGGAAGGATTTGTGAGTCAGCAAAGAGAGCAAATAGGTCTGCAAGGGACAGGCCAGCCCAGAACGGAAAACTGTCAGGAATTACTCAACCTTGAACGTGCCCCAGTCTGCCTCCGTTTCCTTCAGCAATAACTATTGTTCTGGGAATGAGAGATTTATTTTGAATTTCTTTGAAAGCGAAGGGCAGGGAAGGCAGTGAGAAGTGTTGTGACAGATTGTGATGGAGCAGGTCAGGCTGCCCGCCCTGGCACCAGCACAGAGGTGAGCTCTGCTCAGGAGTGTTCTTCTAAATCACCCTCCAGGCAAAGATTGCTACCCTCTTAACCTACATCTGGAAATATACTGTGCTGTACAGGTGCATATTGCAGTAGGTTTGGGGGAACTGATTGCCTTTCTAATAGGTTTAGAGCTGGAGATACCAATTTAGGGCTCACAGGAAGGAGAGTCCTTAGTTCTGTCCAATCTGGAGGTTCCTTGCAGGGCTGAGACCACAAGGACCCCCCCAAAAAACACAAGAGATGACTAATTGCCGTTTTTTACTTTGTTGCCATTCAGTACTTGTTTTACTTTTTACTAATTGCCCTTTAGTACTTTTTTATTATATATATGATACAGAAGGCCTTAATGATATGTAATTTTTTGCATTGAAATTTTAGAGAAAAATAAGTCACACTTACTGTTGTGACTGGCTGCTGAATGCCACATCATAAAGGGGAGATTTTAATGAAATGGATGCACAACTCCTACCAAAAGTTGGTTGGAATGGAACACTAATTCACTTCAGGATCTTTCAAAGCCTTGCTAAACACAGCTCCTAATCACTTGTGCTCACTGATAGTCCCATTCTGCTTTTTATAGCAGCAGTAATCCAGGTAACCTGG
This sequence comes from Acanthornis magna, assembly GCA_036785705.1. Taxonomy (NCBI): domain Eukaryota; kingdom Metazoa; phylum Chordata; class Aves; order Passeriformes; family Acanthizidae; genus Acanthornis; species Acanthornis magna. The sequence goes on from JAWUZG010000179.1 coordinate 1,946,595, forward strand.
ACAAACTCCAACTTGGATAATTACGTTCTCCTGACCCAAATTCTCCTCGGGGTTTCAAATGGATGCTATTCTCGGGCTGATATCCTTGATAAGCAATTGCTGCTCCGTGCACTCCAAAGGCACTCTGTGTCTCACCTGAGTGAGCTGTGTCTCCCTGGACGCACAGCCTGTCTGAGGGGCAGTGTGGGAGGTTTGTAAACTTAAAAACCCTCTGTGGGAGTCAAGTGGGAGAGGATTGAGTACATTTCATTTACAATTTACAGCATCTATTTAAACATATTTTTGTTGATATATATCAAATGTATTCATTAAATATGATATTTTGGCATGCATGCACACTCTGAGATGTGGGCATTGGAGGCACTTTAACAGGCAGTCCTAAAAATTCAGCTTTTCTTGGCATTTATCACTGGCTTCAAAGAATGAACGCTCATAATTCTGCCAAACACTCAGTAATGAGGATTTCAGCTGAGCATTTCCAGCTTGTTCTTCCCAGTTCCAGCTGGTCAGCCACCACCTGAAACACACCAGTGGTTCCTGGAACCACATCTCCTTCAGGAGGGCTCAGCACAGAGCACAGACTAAAGAATACCTGCAGATAAATCCTCTCGGGAGTTTTTTTGGGGGGGAAAGCAGCAGGTGGAGGGTGGTTGGGTTTTTTTGTTAGTTGAAGGGTTTTTTAATGAAGACTCAGAGATGAGGCAACAGCCTGAGGAAACTGTAAAGCAGTGGAACACCCTGGGGACATCAGCTGAGTCAACATTAGCTAAATTTATTGGACTTTCTTCCCCATCTTGATTTCAGTCTGCTCTGAGTGTGAAATACTTCCGTTCACTGTTGTGTCACCTCTCTAGTTTGTGTTTTTATTAAAATCATTCTACTCATCCTTCAGCTGATGCTTGGGTCTTACCCACCCTCTTCCACCAGCTGTCATTTGTCACATTTTTCACAAGATCCGAGCTCCTAGCACGTTCCTGGACAGGTTCCCTTCAGCAGTCAGGCAAGAACAGGAAAACAGCAAAGCAGGACCAGCATTTCAGGAAACAAAGAAATGTGTGTAGGAAGGGATCCGAAGGGAAATCAGGGTCAAAACCCCATATTTGAAGGATGATGGGGCAGGAAGTAGGAGGGTGGCTGGAAGGAAGAGCAAAGCTGCTGCTGCTGTTAAAGGATGTGTCAGCAGAGCACGAAAAGAGGAAAGGGGAAAGGTGGAGTGTCAGTGGGTGAAAGAAATGAGGAGAGGATGGAGCCAGGAGTAGAAGGGACAAGGCCTGGGAACAGGAAACAGCACAAAGGCAGTGCCCAGAGGAAACAGGCAAAATTCCAGCGTCATCAGCACCCCAACAGTGCTGACATTCCCAGTCTGACTCCTCTCTGCACAGCACCTACAGTGAGCTGCAGCCATGCACAGTAAAACCCCACTGGTTCATGTCAGGGCACAGCCACAAAGCTGCTGTATTATTGTGCAGTAAAACCCACAAATTATACATGTTTGATGGTCTAAATGCTGTTCTTTCCTTGGACACAGGCACAGTTGCTGTTTTAAGCAGTCAAACAGATTGAAATGCACGGAATGGGTCAGATCATTCCCCAAAGCATTAAACATGGATGAACTTGACCTAAAATTCTTTACAATTGCACTGACTTCCCTCTGTTGGTAGCAAAAATGTGAGTTACAAACACTGGAGCCAGCTGAGGCCACCAATTCCTTGAAATAAGGACATTACACACTTAAAACTCTTTGTGATAAGCACAAGAACGATTGCAGTCTTTAGCTCAGAATCTCGAACAAAGCACTCCTGGGATCTGGGGAGGACTTGGTGTTACTGTGCTGTGTTGCTGCAGCCACTCCGGGAGTGCCTGAGCCCAGAGCAGAGCCCACTGTGACATTTTCCAGAGATGCTAGGAGAACTAAGAAGAGATTATAACATCACTTTCAATTGGCTTCCCAAACGGTTTTATTAATGGTTTCAGGATGTGAGTGAATTAAGCAGATTAGCTAGTTTTTTATTTCCTTGTATTTCAGTGGAAAGTAGGAAACCCCCTTGCAAATTAATGTGCCGTGTAAGTGTTTCTTAGCATAATCATTTTTTTTCTCCTTTTGTTTTTGGGCTACTTTCATGTTTCAATCTTGGGAAGCTTTAGAGGTAGAAGACTTCTGATCTGCCAGGATTCACGTTGTGCTGAGCCCCTTTTTCTGGGTGAGCACAGGCTGGAAATGACCCAGGCAGCCTGGGATAGGCAACAGCTTCTGAGAGGAACTGAGAAAGAAGGGAGACTGTCTCTAAAGGGAAGTGGATACTGAAGCAAGCAACCAAAACATGGTCAAAAGGCCACAGTGCTGCAGCCCCTGTTGAGTGTGGGATGGGAGAACTTCTATCTGTATCACTGTTTTATTTGTGATTTTACCATCGCCCTCTCCTTCCACCTCTGCGCTCTGAAATGAATGTGAAATACCACTCTTGTGTCAGGAGAAAGAGCTGAAGTGCTGAGGAGCTGAGATATCTGCAGACCAAAAACTTTTCCTTGGGGCCGGATCTAGAGATGACAGAAGTCCAGATGAGTCCCATGCATTCAAAAAAGATTCAGTGAAAACTCAAATATAAATACGACAAGCTGGAGGCAAAAGCACTCTGCCTTTGGATAGTGCCAGGAAGAGATCATCATTCAGAGAAACAAAATCTACACCTCCTTAGATCCGTGCTTGAGACACTGTGGGCATATGAAAGAGAAGGGACACCCATCTCTAGTACAGACAAAAAGGGAATTTCTTCCCCTTCCCACAAAATTCAAGACATTTTCACTGGAGGGAATATTTCTCTCCTATTCATTGTTTTCCCACTGGTAAAAACCCGCTTAGTTTTTAGGGGTTTTTGCAGTTTAGCACCAAAACTGAAATCTGAAATCAGACAATTCAATTCCATTTTTTTGCACATCTTCTGGCCTTTTGTGTCAGAAGTCAATAAAATCCACAGCTGTTGGGAGCTCATCTAGAAGATGCAAGGATTTCCTGTGCAGTGCAAAAAGCAGTGAGCAAACACATGCAGTGAGTGCCCTGGTGCACAGTTACCATAGAGACAGCACATTAAAAGGAATGTTTTCCTTATTCCCCTAGCAGTGATGGCGAATTAAACACAGCACCTCTCCTGTTTTTTCCCTTTTGTTGCACACAAACGAGGCACTGAATTGCTGCTTCTATCCCTGTGTTTGGGATCAATGAACAGCCAATATCTTGCATGCAATTTCTGAAATGCAGACTCAGTCCCACCACCGCTGGGGTTTAGCAGAGTTCACACCCCGGCTCTCCCCGCTCTGTTCCTCAAACCACGCTCACACAATTTCCTGTTTAGAGGCAAAAAGGGGCTAAAGAGCTCTTGGTGCTTCCTCTTCTGGCTCAGTGCAGTCGTTTCTTCCCCAGAAGCAGCTGACAGTCAGAATATTTCTCTGATAGGCACTTGAGCTATTTTTTCACATTCTCATCAGTTCAGATGGCTCTTTGTAAGAGCAGTTTCAAACCCTAATTTCAAGTGGCTGAAAAATAATCAGATAAAATAGGTTCTTTGAGTTGTAAAAGCATTAGCTGAGCAGGCTTGGTTCAGTGTCAGAGAAGCACAAAGCACGAGGGACAGAGCTAATACCCAAGAAAAGCTCTGTGAGCTTTGCAGAGAAGGTACAAGAAATCTGAATCACAGTTCTGCAGACATTGCTGCTCCTTTGCTGTGTCCTCTGCACTTCTCTGAGGTCTAAAAAAAGGGTTCTGATACTTATTAACTCCTTCAATTTAAACGCTTGTTGTTTTACTGAGTTCAGAGGTGGGAGCTTTGCAGATGAGATCCTTTGGTTTTTTCATTCCTCCTTTCTGTTTGGGGAAATTAAAGTGTCACAGTGACCAGATGCACTGAAAGGTCAGCGAGACACGTCACATGTGAGCGATGAAAACCAAATCTTTTTCTGATGGGTTTGACTGAAGTCTTTCCAAGATGACAAGCCTGAAGAGAAGCTCTGGAGAAGCAGAGAGGGAGACTTCTGAGAAGAAAAGTTTTCAAAATGCACAGGGAGGTCAGAACAGTTCAGATGATGGAGGATTCATATTACAGCAGCCCTCAAATATCTGGCTGTAAAAACTGCTGAGTGAAGGCAGTTCCTACTCCTCTATTCCAGAGTATATTCCTTTCCCCAAGGTTGATTATGTCCAGGAGATAATGGGACATAAACCAAGTGACATCATGGGACAGCTTTTCACCACCTTCGATATCCCCTCCCCAGTTTTAACATCTCCCTTGAATCTATTTTCTGCTCTATATTATTTTGTCATTAATTGCACAAGAATTCTTCAATTACTGGAGACTAGAGAACAGGGAAATCCATCTGCCAGGTGCTCTGTGTCCTTATGACTCTTCCTGACCTAAATTTGGAAGGGCTCCACTTTGCACCTCCTTTCCATTCCCTCGGGGCATTGTCTGCCAGGCACTAAGAGCTGAAATTGAAGCTCCAAGTGCCAGCCCTGCCCTGTCTAAGTCGCAGCAATCCATGGGCTGGCAGAAGGCACAGATGAGCCACATATGAGGCAGCATCTGAGTCAGGCTGTAATTTGCAGCCCAGGATACTCAAGTTGTGAAACCAGAGCTGTTTGCCTCCATATGCAAGGCCAGAAACTGGTGATGTAAAATTCCCTTTCTGCTTCAGGGAAAAGCAAGCTTTGGATCCCAGAGGATATCTTTAGGATGAAACTGAGATTCTGAATTAATTGATGCTCCTTTCTGTCCTCACCTGGGCACTCAGTGGGATTTGTCCAGCAGCACACGATCCAGGGTCAGAAGGACTCAGCATCCAGCTGTGTTGTGCTGTCCGGGATTTATATTTTTACATGTATTTTTGCCCTGTAACTTTATGATTCTGTTGACTTTCCAAATACAGTAATAACCACTTTTACATCTTCAAAGTGCTTACAGATACTATCTCATTTAATCTCCCAGGGAAGGAACATAAGAGAATTATCAGTAACAGATAAGTAAATGATTTAATTTTGTAAAGGAACTTCAAGCTTGTGAGGAATTAAAGACCTGATGTCAAGCTAAATCAAAGCAATGGAAATGAGCTGGAACTTGCATCCATCCGAGGTTTCTGGTATCCACTCTGTGAATATGGCCTGGGTGTGGAGTCCCTGCTCTGGTGAAAGGGCAGACGAGAGACAGAGCTGCACAGAGCTGAGCTGATATCCCTGGGGAAAAGGCTCCTGGTTCCATTGCCAGCAGGACGGTGGGGCTGCAAGAGCAGAGACTTCTCTCCCTCCGGCTCCTTGCGGTGGCCATTTGAGCCTTTCCACCAGGGCAGGAGCTCGTGGCTCTCTTGGCAAGTGCCTCCACTGCCCTGGCCTGAGCCAGGCCTGCTGCAGGCCCTGCCAGTGTCACTGTGCTGGGAATAAATGTCACGTGAAGGAATAAATGAGAGCTGGGAGTGCCTGAAGCCCAGCAAAGCGCCCAGTTTGCAAATTAACACAGCACCTCTCACAGAGATTCTGGCTTATTTTGTTACAGGGGAGGCCAGCTGGATGAAAATATTTCTTTTTGGATAGTAGCTCTAGAAGAATGGGAGGACTGGGGTCATAGAAAGCCAAAATCTTTGCGAGTGCCAAGTGCTGGTCTGAATGCACTCCTTTCTTTCCAGACCTTCAGTTATTCCCTGCATGCTGAGAAACACTTTCTGAAGGGCCATTTTGAAGTGGAACAGCACAAGAAAAGCATTCCTTCTTCGGAGAGCACAGAATACCAATTTAGGGTTGGCAGGTTGTGGGGAAAAAAAGACTCCTCATAGTCCCCTTTCACCAGGATGGTTTTTTTCCCATCCTTTTTGAATTTAATAATGTGTCAAATTAGGGTTAAAGTGCTCTGTTTCCTCAGCTCTGCTCTGACTTTGATGCTGTACAAGACCTTCCCATTTCTGCTTTTCTCTGGCACTGCTCAGATATAAGAAAGTCCCGAAGGCATTCTGTGTGAAGCTGCTAATTAAGCAAAGGAAAGCAGTGAAGGGAGCATGTAAACAGGGCAGGGATAATCATATCCACCCCAGCATCCTGCAAACTGCTGTGAGCACGGGCACCAGCTCAGCCATCCCTGGCTCTGTGTTGCCTGGCCAGTACCTCCCAGTTAGACCCCAGACTGGCTTGGAAAGCCTATTTGTCACCTGCTCTTGGATAGATTTTTAGTAAGCCAACTCTCTGATATTAAACATCTGAGCTCTGTTTGGGTGAGGAGCATCTCTGCTTTAGGTTAGAGTCCTTACATGCTGAGTAGATTGCTCATGTTCAGCATTCCTTTAGAGCAAGATGGATTTGGGAAAAAATATAATAAATTTCCTGCACAGCTCCTCAAGCTTCTAAAGTCCCTCCTATCCTCGTGGGACAGGTCAGGACCTTTTGAAAGTACCTGATGTGCCTCAGTTCCACTGCCCCTGAGGCTGATAAAAGCCCCCATTGCCCTTCCCCACAGAAGTCTCCCCAAATATCCCCAAACCTCTACCTCCCTTGCCTTGCCAATACAGACACTAGGGAAGTCTAGACTCAGGTGCAAATTGGCAATAATTTCTGTGCCAGGCTGGGTTTTATCTTGTAATGATGGTTCATTAGACTAAATTATGCCCTTAACGGCATCTTGGAATCAGTTTATTCTTTCCAAAGAATTAGTTGTGCAGACATTCCTGATTTGTGGAGCTTAAGTGGGAAAGTGCATGTGCAGATGTTGTCCCTCACTTGGGTGACAGGATTATATATTTCTCTTTTAGAGCCATGAAAACGTGGAAATTAGTGCTCAGTTGTTCTCTTGGAGCTCATCCCTACAAAACACAGGACAATCCAAATGTGTGAAATGCCTGAGCTTTGGAAAGGCTTTAAAAGTGCTGTGTCTGTGTGGTGATTGGACCAGAAATGTTTACAGATTCACTGAATATAAAAGATCCAGTGCATCCCTAGACCTCCATAAATCTCCAGATAGTGACAGGAAGAGTTTCCTTTTTTACTTATCATCAAATGGTGCTTTGGAGCAGGGCTGGCTGACACCTGATGTGTCCAAACCTTTCACACAGACAATAAAACTGACATACTGTGAGAAGCAGAGACTAAAATCCCTTTTTATGAGAGATACTGAAATGACTCTGAAGAGCCATCATTGCCACAGTTTGTGTGACCTAGAGCTGAAGGTATATTCAAAAATCAATCAAACCGAGCAGAGCTTTTGGAGGCAGATCAAATGGGAACTGGTGTTTGGTTCCTGTGCTGTGCATTTTCCAGATTTGGGATAAATAAAAGGTTGAATGAGGAATGATCAATAAGAGAGTAAAGTGCAGATACCCAACTAACTCAGTAAAGCCAAGGCTTTTGATAACATAATTATAACTCTGATGTTAGAATCTTCTGTCCTGCACAAGCAATGTCAGGAAAGAAGATGAAAACCTGGTGTTCATTACATCGATCTGAGTTCATGCACAAAGCTTTTCAGATCCTATAGGTTTTTTGACATGGGTTCTACACTGAGATTAAAGAGAATGGCCCTGAAAATGGTTGCAAGTATGCACTGCACACATGGCTGGGGAAAAGTTCTCTTGCATTTTTCGTCTTGTTTTCTCTGGGGGAATTCTATTTTCACACCTGTGAGGTCAAGCCTGGAAATATTTCCCGGTTCTGAATGGTCTCATACTGGAACACATAGCTCTAATCTTCTCTGATCTTGTCAAAGACAGGCTCTTGTCAGACTGACATGGGACCAGAAGGTCTTGTTTGAAATTCAGCAGAGCCTCTCCCTGGCCTGTGGCATGACCCAAGTGTTTACATTCATGACCGTATGTAATAAATTGCGTGCATGATAAATTTATTTACATAATTAATATGCAGAGAGATAATCTGGAAGGACTCCTAGAGAGCAGAATTGTATCATCCCAGTGTTTAAAGCTAGCTTTTGAAATGATCTGTCTGCATGAAGACACCCTGGGTTGAAGCAAGGCTCAGCCTGGTCCATCAGGCTGTGGCCTTGGTTTTTGTCCTGCTCCCAGTGACAATTACAGGGCAGCTGTGGCAGCTGAGGAGGAACTGCTCGGGGTAAAGACTTTCTTTTCTTGGTATAAATCAGAGCCCAGCTCTGACTGAGCTGCAGACACTGTAGCAGAAATTCCCTGAACCCAGCAGAGTGTGGAGTACACTTCAGTCCTGCTCTCTTCCATCTTGCATTTCTCGGTGCTACCACAGTTCCCCTGGGCCCTTTTGAAAAATACAAGAAAAAACCCTCATTCTCTCCTTCAGCCTTTTAATTTTATTCAGTATGTTTTTTCTTCTTTTTCCCCCAATGCCTTCTCAGTCTTAATTTTTCTTCTCCTTCCTCATTTCATCTAAGCTCTGTTTCACTTTGAATAAAGTACTATACCCTGTGACAGGCAATTTAATTTAAAAAGAGATTAACACCTATTTTATTTTTCCTTTTTGTAGCAGTCTCCTTCAAGTAGGCAAAGGTTCTCTGCATTGTGTTCTGTAATTACCTTGTCTTTGAGTCAACCCATATGCTCAACTAATGCAAATTATTTTCTGGCTAAGATCATTTATTGAAAGAAAATTAATGTTTTAATCAAAGTAACATTAAAAAGTAACTCGGCTGGTTTAGTGGTTCTGAAAATTTGGAAAATTAGATGGATGGAAAATTTCCAAAGGATGTCAATATTTGGGAAAGCTTTGATTGGATCCGAATGGGGGTGTGTTCTGTGTCCTGCAGTTTTATATAAGCCACATGATATTTCATCTTCCAAAATACTCCACACTGCAGTGGAAAAGATCTTGGGCTTTTCAAAATGTCTTGGAAAAGAATCTAGGGGAGACATGGGAAAAGCGGCTTTTATCCAGCTCTGACTACTTAGTCACTGGCTGGAAGGAGACCAATGGCAGACACGAGGGGATTAAATAAACTTTTTCCAAAACAAGGATCATTTCAGTGTTTCCTGCCTCAGGTTTGAACCAGGGGGAATGTGGGAGCAGAAATACTGCAGAGTGGCTTTGTTAGAGAAGGGGGGAGGGAAAGTTTAGGATGCTCAGAATCCTGGGGTGAGCCTGCTCCAGCCCCTTCCCAGGTGAGGGAGGGATGGCCTCTCCATCATTCTGAGACAAAGAATATCCTCTCCTTGGAGCCTCAGGCCAGAAATTCAATCCTCACCAAACCTGGTCCATATGTTCCCACCGAAAGTTCACATTTCAGCAATCGAGTGGTTTTATTCCAAAAAAGATGACAGAGATTGGCTGTTGACTTCAGTGTGACCGAGGTTCCACTTGTAAATTGCCTTAAAATCTCTTGGCTGCAGTTCATTTCTCTCACAAATCCCTGAGGTCATGATTCAACAAAACAATAAATCCAGCTTAAGGGCTCCTTGTGCCAGCTCAGAAAAGTCATGACACAGAATCACATCCCACAGAGCACTGATCCAGAGCAAGCAAACTTGCCTATTCCAGTGTATTAAAAAATAATGAGAAGTTTTTGTTGGACCAGAAGTCTCTGCCCTAATGAGGCATCTCCTGCAGCTACTGCTCCAGCATTTTTACTCTATCAGAAATTGCCTGTCCTCTTCTAGGCTGCGAAAAGTGAGAGTGAATGCTGTGTTCTGCACTCAGCACTTCACCAGGAACACGATCCTGAGCCAATGTCTGATCCACATCCAGTGGGGATTTCTGGCAGATCAGCAGTGCAGAGATCTGCTATTAAGGACCACAGAACCTGAGCCTTGCTCCAGCAGCCTGGGAAAATGCTTGGAAAAAGCAGCAGTGCTTTTGCAGAGGCACTCAGAGAATGGCAGGGTACTCATTTCTCCTGGTCCTTCCAAAGCTGCAAGGGCAAATCACTGCAAAGAAATCTTCCTGAAGCACAGAAAGACTCGAGTCCAATGGGATATCACCAAATGGGAAAGCAGCTGTGAAACATTCCAGCTGTGGCTGGAATGGGGAGCTCTTCCTCCCCAGTCCATCCCATGAAGATTCCCTCAGCTGGCCCCTGCCGAACACGCCCTGGTAGTAAATGACTGAAGTCAGGCCTGAAATACTTTAAATTCTTTGTCACAGCAAGGAGAAGTTCAGCAAATCCTGGAGATTCATTGTCACAAGTTCCAAATTGAGCTCCTTTGGGGCATCAGGATCGATCCCTGAATGCAAATTTGCTTGAGTTTTCTGGATTTTTCTTTGTGGCCTGAAGTCATCGTACATTGGCCTTAAGTATTTCAACAGGACTTTTTTTCTCTTTTAGTTATGTTCTTGTGTCATGAATTTTATCATCCATTTCCATCTGGGCACTTTGACCCAAGGAATAACTTCACTGCCTGACACAGGTGCCAGGTGAACATTTCACACTAACCAGGAACATTCTCTGTGGTCCCTGGACCATGCTGCTAAATCCTCCCAGCCAGGGAAATAACAACTAAGACATCTGAGGTCACATCCACAATAGCCAAACAATCCCGGGGTCTCTTCCAGAAAACAAGGAGTTGCAGTAAACAAGGGAGAGGCTTCCCAGAAATTCATTTCACAGTGAGCTCAGTCCATCCCGAGGCACAGACACTTGAAGCAGTTTGTTGTAGCACCGCAGGCCACCCCCAGTGGAGAGCGAACAGGGAGGTTTGCAAATCTGAAGGCTTTGAGTGACATTTTTAGGGCCAGAGTCCATTCTGAACTCTGCTGATATTCGCCTACAGCTGTTCTGGCTTTATAGCTGTTAAATATAATCTGTGCTGAAAGGGACAAAATGGAAATGAATTAATTAGTGATAATGCTCATTGTTTCTTGCAGAGTTTGTGTGCAGAGCACATAGCACAGTGCAGCCCCAAGGCTTTACCCACTGGAAGAGAACTCCAGAGAGGATCTTTCCCATGCCATACCACTGACCCCCTGGGGCACGCAGGGTGTTTTGTTCTGCTGGAGCCAATGTCAGCAGGCAGATAATCCTAAAACCTTTCCAAAAGCAAACAGAATTAAATTGTGTAACAACAGACACTAGTTCAATTTCTTAGAGTCAATCGAAATTGCAGGACTCGTGGAGTGGATGGATTCCTGGACTAAAGGAAAATCAGGGAGGTAGAAAAAAACCCAAAGAGAATGACACCTGAGCACATAAAATAATCACAATCAAGATGTATTTCTAAGAGAGACAAATGGAAAGGAAAGGTTACAGAGCCATTGGGGTGGTCAAGACCTCAGTGCAGCCTAGAGCTTCCTCCTGAGGGGAAGGGCAAGGGCAGGCACTGACCTCTTCTCTCTGGACCTGGGCGGGACCCAAGGGACGGGCTGGAGCTGGGTCAGGGCTTGGGATGGATCTCAGGGAAAGGTTCTCCCCCAGAGGGTGCTGGGCACTGCCCAGGCTCCGCAGGGAATGGGCACGGCCCCGAGGCTGCCACAGCTCCAGGAGCGTTTGGACAGCACTGCCGGGGGTGCCCAGGGTGGCATTGTTGGCCTGGGGGGTCTGTGCAGGGCCAGGGGCTGGCCTCTGATCCCTGTGGATCCTTTCCAATTCAGAATATTCCGTGATTCTCAGAAAATGGCATCCGAGCTAATTGCACTTCCTTTGCAGCCCAAGATCCTTAAGATACACAAATTAACACCAAATCTGGTCTTGAATGGGTCTCTGATCAATAGTGAAAACATTAACCAGGAATCAATATTTGAGAAATCTCCATGGAGATATTGTCATGGCAAATCAACAATTCCTAGTGTGTGACACACATTGATATTAATACCCCTAATTAATCCAAAATGTCCTTTTTCCATTCTTGCAATGTGCTAGAAAAAGCTATCACGTGTTGGATTGGATTCTAATTGCCAGCAGAATACTCAGTCGTTGACAGATCTGTCTTCCTGTTGGAAATAAATGTAAACCAGAATAGGAAAGCTGACCTGATCCAACTGAGGTCTTTTTGAGGTGAAAAATAGAACAATTACCGGATGCAGGTAGATAAAATTTTTCCTATGGGACAGAGATTCTATGGAACATGCTGATTTTGCAAAACTAAAACCTTCCCCGGGAATGCGTCAGTTCAGTTTAGCAGTGAAGAAAAAAGATAAGTTGAATAGTTTACTTTTTTTTTTTAATTATTTGTCACTCATTGCTCTTTGAAGAATTAACAATAAAAGAAATGTCACTAGTAAGACAAATTTTCTTATACATATGCAAACAGTGCAGCAAAATCAACATAAAATGATATGGTTGCATAAAAAGAAAATACTTTGCTATAAGCATCACAAATTTTTGGGTTTTTTTTCTTTAAACAACAAGTGTTTTCTGAAGTTGTAGCTGTGTTTAGAAATTTTAATCATCAGAAATACAGTCAGAATAGTCAATCCAGAATATACAGTCAATATAGAACATATGTCCTATTGTCCTCTTACCTTGTGGGTGTATGGGGCAGAAAGAGTAGAATTGATGAATAAACTGAAAAAACTTCCAGTTCCTGTTTCTGGCACTTTGGGCTGTTGGACAGTACATGAGACCTTGAACAATTTTCACTTTTTTGATTTTCCTGCCCCTGGAGTGACATGAAAGCCTGAAGGTTTCCTGTCTGGCAGATTGCTCATGCGATGGGGGCTGAGGTTTCCCCTCGATGTCAGACCCAGCAGAACCAAGGCTCAGCAGAGCCCAGCGTCCCTGGCCCTCCCCAGGCACTCAACTCAGTGCTCACAAACCTCAGGGGCCAGAAACACCCACCCAGAAATACCTGCTGAGGGAAGGTGTCAAAATATTTCTTCCTGACTTGTCAGAACATAAATTCTGAAGGCTGGAGAGAACATGCCCAGCAATTATGAGGCCAACATGGCAAATAAATGAATAGCTCAATGACCCAAGTGCCTTACAGGAACAAGGACAGTTCTCTGTGGTACAGAATAAAATTAAAGCCCCTCCTAGAATGGGATATTCGGTATTGCACTCATTTATTTATATACTTATCTCATTTAAGAGATAAGTAATTTAGACACGTGAGGAGGCATCAATAGAGAGGATTTTCTGTGCAGGTTCCTCTGTTCCTTACCCTTCTTACTGCCTTTGAGAGGTGCAGGAAGGCAAACAGAGGAGCGGTAGCACAGACCCCAGCTCTTGTTCAGGTCCTTTAGTGACCAAAAGATGCTGAAACCACCCTCAGCCAGGTCAGAGTAGGTACAAGGACATTACAGGGTCAGTGGGAACGGTGTGGAACAGAATAATGAAATTCAGGGGTCTCCAGAGGAGTCTCAGTGATTGCCATGATCATATATCACATACCTCTGTCTCTCCTGTGTCTTGCACTGAAGAGAAACGGACTGGAATGATCAAAAAGGGGTTTTCCACCCCGAAATTCTCTCGTTCTGCTTTTTTCAAAAGGACTGTAGGTATTGCATTATTTCTACCTTTGTAGAAATATTTTATCTTACAAAGAGTCTTATTAAATAGTCTCCTGCTGGGGTTGACTTACAGAGCAGGGTTATCTGAGCACTCCAGAGGCCTCTGAAAATAGAAGAGGGAAAATGCTTCAATGAGGGCGAAAATACATGTCTGTTCATAAACGTTAATGTGAAATGTCCCAGAGTGCTGGAGACACCGAGAATTGTGGCTATTGAATTAATTTTCTCACTAAAAATGTTCTAGTCCACTCCAGATAGTCCCCTCTCCTCATCTGTGTTTCCAAAAGCCTTCTAAAGATTTGATTATTGAAACCAACTTTCTTTTCATCTTCTGCTTTATCATCTTTGCTTTTGAGGTCAGTTTTTCTTTATTTTCTTTCTTTCTTAGGCTCCCTGACATGTAGCCATTGCTGTGTCTTCCACTGAAAACACACATTGGCTGTGGAAAAACCCCAAAGTCTGAAGGAGCTCCTGAACGAGGAGTTCATTTTGAGGAACTGTGTTGAGAGCTTTTGTTTTCATGTGTGTCTTCACCAGCTTGGGGATCCCTAAGAGATCCCTAACCACATCAATGTCCAAAGAGATTATCACAGGCACTGATCCCAGAGAGAAGTTAAACGCTGATTTTAGAGGCTCTGATTGTGTCCTGTGAGTTCAGCTGCCTCTCTCCACTGATCCATGTGTGAGCAAAGAGAATAAAAGGCAGATAGGAAGGTGATCCAGCCCATGCCTCACTTCTCCCCTGATGCTCTGGGGTGTCCAGGTGGACAGGAAGTACAGGAACTCTGTGTGCCCTCTCCTTTAGCACTGGGGAGCCAGCAAATATAGAAAATATTGCTTTATTTTAAAGCCTTTCTCAGGCAAAGATTGATGACTGAAGAAAACAAAACCCATCATCCCTTCTACATTCTTTAATTAACCTCAAAAACAACTTCCTCATGTAGGATATTTTCAAGGAGCTACATCAAAGGGATCACAGCTATAGAGCAATGCCACCAGTGGAGATGACCCTTTGTCAACGTTAGCCTGAAATTAATATAAAACTGTCACACAGAAGAGAGGGGTAAAAATGAACCACTCTGCAGCGATGAGGCTACCAACGTTGGAGCACTGAAATAATCCCTTTTAGGGATCATTTCTTCCTGAGCTCACCAGGTTGGACATCCTGGTATGAGGATTGTGCTGAGAAACACCATTTCCATTTAATATGTACCCAGTGTGCTTGAAAAGCAGTTCAGGACACCTGGTCTGTGCTCCAGATTCACCTGAGCTTGTGTTGAACCAGCAGAGCGGGGGAGCTCCGCAGCACCGCGCGCGGATCTTTGATGCTCTGGGCTTTTGATTTACGACGGCGAAACCAAACATACCTTCTGGTGCGAGGGGAGGTGGAGGAAAGATAATGTTATTTCTGAATCAAATTATCCTTCCTTTTTATACTTAATGAAGAACACAATCTCGCTGGAGGCTGAAAAGCTTTGGCTTCCGTTTGCACAGACACATCGTATGTGTCTGCCTGTCCAAATATTTTACTCTTAGATTTTACAGCAATATCTGGGCCTATAAAAGTGATGGCAAAAAGCCTATTGATTTCAGCTGAACAGGAGCCAGTGGAAGCTGATTTTACCTGGACAGTGTTCTTTAACAGATGTAGCTCAGTAAGAATTCATGTTATTGAATCCGACATAAAGCTATGAACGCACAATTAAAAAACAAATCACAGTTCTATTTTCCTCTCTGCTTAATCAACAGGAACAGAGAGAAGGACCAGATGACCTGTAATGAAAATTTTTTACCATTTCTTCTGCACTTCATTGCTGAAATGAAATGATCTTTCACTCTGGAAGAGTGAGAGGGTAACACAGTACCCTATTACTATTTATGAGACATTTTCTTTGGTGATGCTTTCACCACATTTATAATTGTTGAAACACAATCTGGACCGGAAAGCCTGGTGGAGTGAAAAGGTTGTTGTTCTGTAGAAGAGGAGAGTGAGGTCCAATTTCAGTCCTGGGGTAACAGAGCTTATCTCAGGTGACACCAGGAGAGGAGAGGTTGCTGTCATTTCCTCGCATGATGTAATTTGCAGAGGCACATTAATTAATCACTGCACAACCCACAGTGTGTCCAGCCACAGGGAAGCTGTGAGGGTAGACAAGAGGTATCCATTTCTGTCCTGGAAAATGGAACCAGAGGTTCCTGGGAGAATCTGGGTGCTCTGATATCCCTCAGGAATTTTCAGGGCTCCGTGGAGGTTTATCCCAAACCCATCTCATACACCAGGCTGCTGAGTGGGAGCTCTCTGTGCCCTCTCAATGTGCAGTGAGTTCTGAACACAAACTGTGGATGTCTTTTCCTCCTTTCCCTTCAAACAGAGTGCGAGGGCAGATCTAGCTGTGGATTCAAACTGAATTTCAGGCCTATCTATGATTTGTATTGGTCCAACATGCTTAGAACATGGAAAGTGCTCTGTTTAATGAGAAAGTGGACTCTGTTTCTATTCCAGCTTCCATACCCCTGATTCCTTCTAGACCACATTTCCCTCACAAAGAACCTTTCAAAAGCAAAGAATTTTAAAAATCACTGCTATGAATGGTACGAGAATCTACACAGTAAAAAAGTCCCCAAATGATCTGCCCTCATTGCAGATTTGTTTGTTAGCTTGAATTTCTTGCTCCAGCAACGGGTCAATTTTCACACGCATACAAAAAGATCTTTTGTTTTCCCAAGTATGTGTGAATTTTGTGGAATCCTTTTAGGATAAAGAAAAGCATATCTTGATTTTCAAAGCTGAACATGCCAGAAGCAGCTGCTTTGAAAACGAGCATCCTCTCCTCTAATGTGTTTTTCATTAGGAGAATGTACTCCCAAACTGAAATTAGTACCAGTTAGCAGGAAGCAATCCAGTGTGTTCTTGCCTTGACATCTGTTGGTATAAATAATGTAGTAAAATGTGAATTTGGAAGAATTATTTGTATGGATTTGAGAACAGTTGTAACTGGGCAGTAATTCTGACAACCTGCTTGTAAAGGCAGAGCTGTAATCAGTCCAAATACTGAACCTAGCAAAAAGGAAAAATATGATTATTGCTGGATCAGATCAGATTTATAAGTTGCAACCAAATAAAAGAAAAAAGTGTCAGACTGGCACAAAGTGTCACCAGGGAACAACCTTGGAAAGGGAAGTTTACAGTGAAAACTGTTTTGTTATTTGTTGTGATTTACATTTCCAATAAAGTAAACCCCAGGAGGATTTTGGCCTGTGTGGGGTATTTGTAAGCTGGTGAAAGCAGGATGGGGACTTCCCCCACTAACCGGGTTTTAAACTCACAAAAAAAATATCCTTGTGGAATGGAAAGCTGAAATTTGCTTTGATATTGGGGATAGTTGAATTAACAGGGCAATAATTAATTGCCAGTTGCCCTAATTGTGCTCTTCTGAGCTGAGTTTGATATTTATTCATTATCATTTTGCACAGGATTTGCTATGCAGAGTAACCAGGGAGCACCTCCTCCCTTGCCCTCGTGTGCTGCCCAAGGGACGGGTGAGTAACTCATTATTCCTGCAAACAGCGAGATCCACTTGCTGGGAGCAGTTTAAAACCTTGAATGGAAAAGTCAGGAAATTTAGCAAACATTTCACTGCTTTTACTTCACTTTTTGAGCTTTGTGCCCTCCTGCTTTGAGTGGAGGCTCCTACTCTATGGTGTCCACAGCAGGAGGGTAACCAGAAGCCCTCACCAGCTCCTTTGGGGTGGCTGCTCTGCTTTGTGCCTATGTTAAGAGAAGGATTTGTTATTTCTTGCTGTTTATTCTGTTCAGAGGCTTCCAGTTTCTATTCTTGTGCTGAGAAAACTCAGTGATGTGCAGGCAGGCTCTGAGCTGTTTGTCTGGGGGCCACTGACCACTTCCATCCCTTGTTTTAATCTCTCACAGCTCTTTCCCAGCACATCTTGCAGACTCTTTTTAAAATTTTGATCCAACATGCACTAAAATCACCGACCAGTTCCATACCTTGTTTTAATCTCTCACAGCTCTTTCCCAGCACATCTTGCACACTCTTTTTAAAATTTCAGTCCAACATGCAGTAAAATCAAACTTTTTTTGTTTCTTGCCTGGTTTACATTCAAGGGGATGAGCTTGTGCTGGTTTGATTTAATACCACATCAGTTCTAAAATACTTTTCCCCCTGGAAGAATTCAGCTTTTCTGGCTGTGCTGAAAGTAGCATTTGGCAAAAGCCATAAACCCTACTTCAGCCAACTTATTCTATTCAAAGTGGGGCTGAAAAGCAAAAAGAGCACTCCAGCAAACAAAGGCTTGTGTATCCTTCTTTAAGGCTGAGAATTCTGTGGCTCTGAGAGGTGAGTTTTGCCTTTGGATCCCTCTAACACTTTTAGACATTTCTATTCCAGCTGTTTGCCCAGTCCAAAGCAGAGCTGGCTCACTTTTGCCGCGTGCCTGCAAATGCATCCGAGCTCTGTGAAAATGCACTTTGAATCATCTTTTGCATTATTGTACCTGAAACAGGGAAGATGCTTAAAGTCCATAAGGGAGCTGAGATCAAATCTAATCATCTGTGGACTGCAGACAATTGTATTTCCCCTCTGTTAAATCTAATCATTGGTGTTTCATTCAAGCATCTGTTGAAGAAAAAGAGTTCTTGCTTTGTGTTGCAGTGAAATGGTGAATCAGTCAATTGTTTTATTTCTTCCAGAGGTTAATCACCTTCCCTTAAAAGAAGTTTGTGTGTATTTTGTTGTTCCAGTCTGTCTGTCTTCAGCCTTTTGCCACTGATTCTTGGTCTGTCCTGCTGTGCTCAGCTGCAAGACACCAGTTCAGCCCCCAGCAAAATTCATCTTCTCTCCTCACCCCCAGCCTGGATCACGGTTACAGCCTGGTGCCCCATCCCAGGGGGTTTTAATTGGATAAAATTGTAAGTTGAATCTCCTCTATGTCCCGAGTCAGTGATTCTCAGAATATTCCATCCCATCCACTGCAATTAAATCAGCAGCCAAGGCAAAAAGTCCTCAATTTATGACTGACTCCTCCGTGCACTCGTGTAATAATCCTCAGATAAACTGATCATGAGATTGTGCTGCTTAAAGCCAGTGTTTATCTTTCCAAGCACTTAAGGCATTAAGTGTCAGGATGAGAGGAAAATGAAATGTTGGCAGAGAGTTTTTGGAAACAAACATCAACTGCAATATTGAGAGGCTCGATGCAAGGAGGGCCATGGAGCAGATTTATGGTTTCATCTGACAGGTTCAAGCTCTTAAATAACGAATATAAAGATAATAAATGCTGTAGCATTTCTGATTTACAGTTCTGATGTGAGATAAACTGACTGTACAGATCAAAACTGAGATTCCCTATCAAATCACTCCATTGCTGTATCCATATTAACCCAGTGGCAGTGAGATTCTGGAAGTTGGATTCTCCAGAAAGTTTGTGTTTTAAAAGGAAGATACAGCCAGATGCAAGGTGCTTTACAGAAAACAGCTTAAAAGAGGAGGAAAGTGCTGATTTCTGTAATTTTCAGCCCAAAAAGTTTTTCATCAACCCTGTAATTCCAACTGAACTCAAGGTGTTAGAGGGGAAAAAGGCAAATAATTCTCAAACAGAATATGGTATCTGGTGACAGCCAGCACATGGACATGGAAAGCAGCTGTTTGTCTGGGTAGTATAGAGAATATTGACACACAGATATGGACACTGAAACCCTGCCATGGCAAAGTAGACAAGAGTCACTTGGCATCTAGAAAAGAGAGCAGTGCTTCTCTCTACTCTTGCAAGATATTTCTAATAGCCCACAGAATAATTTGTGACTTTACAGCAGGAATCTATCTTATGACCAAGAGTTATGGGTCTTTTTCTGAAAAAATACTGTAATTTTTGCATAAAATTTTAGGGAGTTTTGTAGGATTCTTGCTCTCAAGAACTGTAACAGCTTTTAGTTTTATTTTGGTTTGGAACTCAACAAAACTGAAGCATTGACATTTTAAGGTAAATACACTTCTGGTGCTCTTTGTTATGGTAACACACCTTTTGATGCTACACTCAAGAAGAGAGCTGAAAATTCACACTTTGCCTCAGCACACTTTAAATCTTGTCTGAGCCCTGTATTCTGCCGTCAGTTTTCATCTAAGTTTCCTCACATGAAACTTTTCTTGGCGCGTAGTAACCCAGAAATCCCAGCGAGAAGGCAGCATTCACACCTTTGCTTTGGGCTGATCTCACCACAGCTCCTTTGCTCTCACAGTCTCACTCTGCTGAGGACACCCCTGGGACCTGTTGGATTCCCAATTTTAGCAAAACGCTTCTTCCCACGAAAACCAACGGCAGGATTAACTTCAGTGGGACAAGATTCAACTCTTATTATTTTTAAATCATGTCACTAATATACTTATTGGAGTCTTGCCCTGGTGCAATAAAACCTAGTTTAAATTGCTGAAGGGCTCAGCTGCTGCCTCCAACAGCTGCATGGCTGTAATTTGCCAATAGGATGTATTACATCCTGATTACAGTTTCTTTTGAGTGATAGGCCAAAATTACAAGGCAGAAATGTGGCTAATCATGATAAAGGAGATAAGTCTATTCATCTGCTGCCCACATTTAATATTTGCACAGCAGATGCTGTTTGTTCCCTTCAGCTGCATTTCCACGGAGATTTGTTCTCATTCTGAGGAAGTCTTGAGGTTAATGAAAAACTTTATTGGACGTTTTGATGGTGGAGAGAGGGAGAAAGGTGAAATATCTTGGAAGGTTTCTCTTTGTTTCCCAGGCCGGATAAACTTACACAAATCAACCATTCGCTGCAAGACAAGCAAAGTGAGCTGCTCCAAAGCAGAAACAGAATCTGGGAAAGCTGACGAGAGCAGGGATGAAGGCCTGAGTGGGCTCTGAGTGTCACTTTTGGGGTCAGTTTTTCTTTTCTTTCTTTCTTTCATTCTTTCTCTCTTTCTTCTTTCTCCCTTCCTTCCTTCCTTCCTTCCTTCCTTCCTTCCTTCCTTCCTTCCTTCCTTCCTTCCTTCCTTCCTTCCTTCCTTTCTTCCTTCCTTCCTTCCTTCCTTCCTTCCTTCCTTCCTTCCTTCCTTCCTTCCTTCCTTCCTTCCTTCCTTCTTGTCTTCATTCCCACCAAGGCTGCAATTAAACCTCGTCTCAGAGTTTTGCCTCGCTGGCCCATAAAGCCAAACCTGAGATCACAGAATCCCACAATGGTTTGGGCTGGAAGGGACCTTAAAGCTCATCTCATTCCACCCCTGCCATGGGCAGGGACACCTCCCAGTGTCCCAGGTTGCTCCAAGCCCTGTCCAGCCTGGCCTTGGACACCTCCAGGGATGGAGCAGCCACAGCTTCTCTGGGCAGCAGAACATTGCACCATTACAGACCAGAGCAGGCCCAAAAGTGTGCGATTTGGGGGCAGAGGAGACCTCACTTCACAGCTCAGTAAGAGATATATTCCCCTTGCACAAGTCCTTGGCTCCAGCCTGGGGAATCAGCGGGAGATGCCCTGGTCCATCTCTGTCGGAGATGCAGTGCCGGCCGTGGGTTGATGCTCATCCGCCGGGATCGGCCGAGGAAACGAGCCTGGAGCCCGGAGCTGAGCTCACAGCTCATGCCCTGCCTGGAGCTGAGCTCACCCGTGTCCTGAGGCTCCGAAACAAGCTCCCTGTCGGTGCTGCAGCCCCGAACGGAGCCGCTCCCATCCCGCAACTCACCGAGTGCCTGTCGCACCCTGTCCCCGGAGCCTCGCTGCTAAACCCCGAGCCGGAGAGCCGCGATCCCCCGCTCCCCCAGCCCTAAAGCCCGGCTAATCTGGCATTACACAGCCCGGGGCCGGCAGGCTGTAAAACCCCGGCGGTTTCCAGGGGCCAGCGCTGCCTGGCTCAGCTATTTTCCCATCTCCAAAGGCTCCCTTCCTCCTCCGGGCGACAATGTGCCTCTCACGCGTTGAACAGCTCAGGGTCACAGCATCCTGGCTGTCCCCACGCTCCGAGCACGGCTTTGTCCCCGTCCTGGTGTCCCAAACACATCTTGGGGTCACCCCTTCGCCTTTCCCTCGCCCCCATCCGCCAGCATTGCTCAAACCCCAGCCGGGGCTGGCCGCAATGAACTCATCTGCCGTGTGACTCTGGATTCAGAGAGATTTTGGAGGCTGTTTCACTCGGCTCTGTCGCTTCCTCCCTGCTAAAATTGGATCCTGCATCGGATCTGCCGCACTCCTAATGGGGAGGGCTAGCAAATCCTTCGGCAGTGCCAAATATAAAGCAGCCACTGAGCCGCTTCCATCTGTTCCTCGCCAGACGCAGCCCCCAGCGCTGCTGGCGCTGCTGACACTGTCCCAGGGCTGGGGGGACACTGAAGGGTGTCCCAGCCCCGAGACCCCACACAGGGCACAGCTCCACGGAGCCGTGACACGAGGGACACCCCAGAGCAAGGCAGCAGGTCCTCAGAGCCTGAGGAAAGGGCTGGTCAGGCAAAGCCAGGCTTAGAATGCCAAATGGACACAAAACAGGGCACCTGACCCTACAAAAAATGCGTTAAAAATGAAAAACCACCTGTCTCGTGGTGATTAGCATCAGTCCTGGGACGCAGTTATCAAAGCCAGGGTTAGAATGCTAAATGGACACGAAACAGGGCACCTGACCCTACAAAAAATGCGTTAAAAATGAAAAACCACCTGTCTCGTGGTGATTAGCATCAGTCCTGGGACGCAGTTATCAAAGCCAGGCTTTGAATGGCTAATGGACACAAAACAAGGCACCTGACCCTACAAAAAATGTGTTAAAAATGAAAAAACACCTGTCTCGTGGTGATTAGCATCAGTCCTGGGATGCAGTTATCAAAGCCACGCTTTAAATGGCTAATGGACACAAAACAGGGCACCTGACCCTACAAAAATGCGTTAAAAATGAAAAAGGGACTGCCTGTCTCATATGGTGATTAGCGTCAGTCCTGGGATGCAGTTATCAAAGCCAGGCTTAGAATGCCAAATGGACACAAAACAGGGCACCTGACCCTACAAAAAATGCGTTAAAAATGAAAAACCACCTGTCTCGTGGTGATTAGCATCAGTCCTGGGATGCAGTTATCAAAGCCAGGGTTAGAATGCTAAATGGACACAAAACAGGGCACCTGACCCTACAAAAAATGCGTTAAAAATGAAAAACCACCTGTCTTGTGGTGATTAGCATCAGTCCTGGGATGCAGCGTTATGAGCACTGCTGTGAGAAGGGGAGGAGTGCACAGACCCAGGGGCTGAACTCCGTGAGCTGAATTCCTTGAGCTGAATTCCCTGGGCTGCTATTCCTGCTCCCGTTCCATGGCGAAAGCCCCTTCCTAAATAAGGATACTGTGCTCCAGGAGGAACATAGGTGCGGTCTGGTTTACATCAATAAGTAAAAATACAATTTTCAGGGAGAATTTCTTCGCTGCAAGGGTTGTCAGGCATTGGAAGAGGCTGCCCAGGGAAGTGGTATAGTCACTTGGTATAGTCACTTGTTCGCTTATTGAACAATTCCATCCCTGGAATTGTTCAATAAACAGGTGGAGATGGCACTCAGTGCTCTGATTTAGACAATGTGCTAGTGCTGGGTCAAGATTGGACTCGATGGTCTTGGGGGTCTTTTCCAGCCTTCATGATGCTGTGATTCCAACCTTCCTGAAACGCTCTGGGGATTCCCGTTGAGCAGTGTTACAGCAAAAATAGGCGTTATTAATTCTTTCTTTGTCTCCTTCTTTCACTCTGGGTGAAAATCCAGCCCACAGCAGAGTCCCTGATGAGAGCAGCCCCTCGCAGCCACTCAGCTGCACCAAGTGCTCTCAGGGGTGGCACTGAGGAGCCCTGGGCTCTCAGAACAGCAACAAATTCCAATTTATGTTGTGCCCTTGTGATATGCCAAGCGTGAGATCCCAAATGCACCACAAATAATTGATCTTAGGCTTCTACTCTTGGTGTTTCAATCTTTCCACTGCTCCATTTTTGCCAATTGTCTCTTGCATTGTTAATTATAAGCACAGAAGGAGGATGCCTGCAAACACTGTGGGGTAAACACTCTTCCAGCCAAGTGGGAGCAGCCCCCAGAAATGAGTTTTAGGCTGCAGAACAGATTGTGAGTTACATCAGGCTTGTGCAGGCCCTGGACCAGCTGAGCTGCTCCTACCACTGATGGAAGGACACAAAACCAACAAAGTCACTCTCCTGAGGGAAGTGAAAACCATTTCTAATACTGAAGTGTAATCAACATTCTAAAACAAAGCCATTCAACGGCTAATTCAGATTACTCCTCCAGGAATGAGGAGCACAGAGGGAATGAAACATTTAATTCTGAAAACACATTTTGCCCCAAACACTCCCAGGCATCCCCCTGGGATGTGCATTCATCAGCTCGGGCTGGGTGTGTTTCCAGGACATTCTTTGTGACCCAGCTAATCTTCTGTTTGACTGAGGGTTCCACAAGCAGGGACTTGATGAATTTGGCTGCTGCAGGGCTGTCAGAGGGCCAGGACTGTACAAACAAGAACTCCTCAGTGGATTTTCAGAGCTGACCCAGTGAGGCCAGAGGCAGAGCAGCAGCAATGTTCCTGTGCACCTCACCCCAGCTTTTCCACATAACATCAGCAGGATGGTATCCCTAGGTAGCCTGTCTGAGAAAATGAAATTGAGGCTGGAAAAAAAACAACCCCACTGATTCTGTTACTACTATCACTCATTAGGCTACTTTTTTTTTCATAAGAATTGATCCTCCTGTCAGAAATCAGTAATTCCTTCTCATTTTTCTCGTGTGTATCTAATGCTGCTCATGCAATGCTGTGCTGGTGCCTGCAAACTTGATATTGCTGCGGTCAGAATGGGACCCCACAGAGGTGATTCAAACAGGGAATATGGGATTTTTCAGGTTCTAGGAGCTGGACTAAGGCTAGCACAGCAACCAGAGCCAGGGCGATGCCTCCACTCCCTCCATCCCTGGGCCCAGCCTGCCAAAGGCAGCACAAGGGCTCCACTTGTCTTGTTGAGATGCTTTTGAAGGCTGAGAAAGCTGATTTGCCTCTGCTGAGCTCTTTCTTGAGCCTCCACCACAGCTGGTGCCGATGAATTTCCTGTGATAATGCTGCCAGGCTTCAGGGCCAGGCTGAGATTTGTGCCACGGGCTGTCAAATAAAAGTTTATCGTGGTCGCTGAAGCAGTAAGGCAAAGCCTCAGAGCATCACAAGCTCTCTGCAAAGCTTCTTCCCACCAGTTACGCCTGTCCCTGCTGTCAGTCCTGTAAAAAACAACCATTTCCCCTCCTGCAGGGCAAGCTTTAGGAAGTCCTGTCCAGAACTGGAATGTAACCTTGTGCAGGAAGCTACAAAACTTGCCCGAAAGTGTTGTTCTTGTTCCCAAATCTGCTCCTGACCTCTCTGCGTTTATTTCCCGTGGCTGTGAAATTCTCTTTGACCTAATTAAAATTCCCACTTGGCGTTTTGGCGCTGGAGATGGAGATGTAGAGCTGCCGAGCAGAAAGTGTGTCAGGTGCACTGTGGTCACCTCTCGGAGCAGAGATGAGCAGACAGGGGCTGCAGGCACCAGGATCATTTTACACCTAAGCCAGTGTTTAATTCTCCTAATAGCCCCAAGATTGCAGGAGCTCAAAGCTTTACACCGAGGATTAAGAAACCTCCCAAATATGGGCTTGTTGCAGGGAAAAGAACAACAGAGTCGCTGAGAACTGTTCTTGAAAAACATTTATTTCTGTAATGGATTTATAGCGCTGACTCCCAAGCCCCACAGTTTCTCCCAACATGGAATTCTGGGGACAGTTACTTTTGATGGAAAAACGAAAGCCATACAAAGAAGCCCCCACAAACAAACAGTTTGGTACCAAACTGTGCTCAGCTTCTCTCTGGGCCTCTGCTGTTGAATATTTTAGCCCAGCTGGGATGGAGCTGCCCTGCTCCATCCCTTGGTCCCAGCTGGAGGATGTTCACTGCCAAAGGCCCCAAAGAACTGAAGGTGTTGTGTTTAACTGCAAAATAACCAGGGGGGACATGGGCAGGGAAGGATTCAGCAGCTGCTATTTTTTCAGACATCATTGAAAAAGGAAATCTATGCATTTCAGTTTCACCTCCTGAGCCCCAACGTTAGGAAAGTCAAATACAAACCCAGAGACCAACGTACACAAAATAGTGACCAAGTGTCCGGACATTTCTAAGCCCCTCAGTTTATTGTGCCATGATACCTCCAAAAAGCAAAAAAAAACCACTTTAGGATCATGGTGGATCTTATTTTTAAGAGGGAGGGACAGAGATGCAGCACAGAGCATAGCAACTGTCAAGCAATGTTTAAGGCAAATTTATTCCCATTTATTAGGAGTCAAAAATTTTTTTTTGTTTGTTGTCTTCGTTGTTTAAGCTGTTAGATAACACCTCAGCTGGATTTTTATGCTTAGATGATTTAATCAAAGTTTGAGGGAAGGAAAATCAGAAATCAAGCTGATCTGAGCCGAGAACGGCAAATAATGTTATTCCCAAGAAGATCAGTCAGAACAAATTTTTCAAAAATTAAAATAATTGATGTTCAGAACTCCCCCAAAACTTTCGTCCCTCAGAGACCAGGTTGAGCCCAAGTAAAACACACAGACATGAAGAAGGACACAGTGGCAAGCCTCTACAAACACAGTGCTGAACAGGACCAAAGCAGAGCCAAACCTAAATTCCACAGGTGCGGGAACACGGATAGAGTTATGAGTAAAAAAAAGGGAGGAAAAAGCAAAACAGAGCCCCAGAGAGGGATGATTCATGAGACAGAATGGAAAATAAAAGTCCGCTGTATGCAAAAAAGGGAGTTCTTAGGTGCAGCCACAGAAAGCTGGGGAGTTCAGTTGCCTCATCTCTCAGGTGTTAGTTTGTTGTGCCTTTGCCCTCCCTGTGAGATCCAGGAGATGGTGCCAGGAGCTTCCTGCCTTTACTCAGTCTGTGCATCATAATTAGCCCCCCCTGCTTTCTTCAGCTCGTTCTTGATGTAATCCTCGTCCAGCTCTTTGTGGTCACTGATCACAAATTCTTTGGCAAAGTTCTGCAAGAGATAAAGCAAAAGCCTGTTAAAAAAGGGGGATATTCTCCCAGGAGCTGAATGAAGATGGGTTATCCAGCTTCCCTGGCTGTGTGAGCTGCAGGCCCTGATCCCCTGTGCCTGGGGTGATAAATGAGGATGAGACACAGGACAAGTGAAGGCAAAACCCAGCACTTAACCTGGAAAAAATTTATGTATCCTACAGTCACTGTCTGCAAGATCCAATCCTGCCCTGTGCTGCAGCTCTTCCTGGAGATGCACAGGCCAGGTTAGGTCAAGTTCCCTAAGTAGTAAGTGAAGTAAAGCACTCAAAATTACTGACCTCCTGACCGCCACTGACCCTCAGCATAATCTTGGGCAAGTCACTAATCCTCTCTGTGCCCTTTTTAGGACCCCTTCTCCTAAAAAAAGAACAGCACCACAGCGGAGTACACCGCGGTGTGGCACAGCTGAGGGGACAGTGCCTCGATCAGAGATGGAGCAGCACCCAGATTGTGCCAGGGGCAAACACATCTCCTTCGGGGGATTTGCTGCCTCATCTCCAGCACAGCCCATGGCCAAAGCCAAGGCGCTGCCCCAGACAGGCTGCTGTTCCCAGGCTCTGCCCTGTGGGTTAGTGATCCCAAGGGACCTTGAGGACAGGCTGGATGAAGAGCTGGTGTGGCACAGGGCAGCGTTCTCCCTGCTGGAGAGCCCTCTGCAGCCCCCGGGCAGTGTGCTGGGATGGAGGCTGTGAGCACAGAAAACCTTTCTGGGGGCAGAATTGGATCCCAGGGTGCCTTTAGGGCTCCTGCCAGGGCAGTGGCACCTCAGGGGTTTGTTCCCTGCTGCCTCCCGTGTGTGTGCACAGCCATTTCAGCACACTCTGCTCTTTGCTGCTTGCTTTAGCGTTTTCCTCCCCTTCCTAACCACAACTGAGAGCGCTGCGAGTTTCCCTTCCCCCAACACAGAGCTTCAGCCAGCATGACAAACACAAGCATCCATTGCTCCCGACCAAAAACACGAATTAAAATCCCAGCAGCTCTGCTGCGACATCTCAGGAAACCTGCGATTCCCGAATCCCTGGGCAGTGAGTCCCCAGAAGGTGATGGGAGCTGCCTGGGAGAAGAAGGCATCCTGTCCTGGAATATCCTGAACAGCCCTGGCACAGCCGGGAAGGGATGGCTCTGATGGGTTTCAGACTCTAAGCCGTGGCAGAGCTCTTTTTTTGGCAGCGTCTCAAGGGTCTCCGTTTGGGATCGGAGGGGGCGGAGGAGGATGCAGCTCCAAAGAGCCTCAGCATGCCCTGGGAGCAATGGAAAGGAGAGGAAAACAGCTCCCTCCCCCTGGCAGCTTCCCGGGCTGCGGCTGATCCTGTTTCACACTGGAGGAAATCCTCCTGCCCGGAGCTGCGGGGGGGAGGAAGCTCCAGGAGCCTTGTCTGCTGTGCTTTGGCTGACGAGCAGAGACACAGAGTCCCCCCAGAACAGCCCTGCTCGGCTCCGTTTGCTCCACTGCCCGCGATGCTTGGATTTTCTGGCCATGGCACTCATCCATGGCTTGACAGAGTCCAGGGAAAATGGGAAAGACGTCGCTTTTTAGAGAAAAACAAATCTTTTTTTTTTTTTTTTTTTTTTTTTTTTTAACTAAAGAGGCAAAGTGCCCAAACCATCAGATTTAGTCATACTCACAAGTGTCCTATTTCCAGGTGTCCAGGGTGAGATCTCCGCAAAGCTCAGCTCTTGCTGAGACCACCCCAAGGATTTTCAGCTATTTGATGCTCACTGAGGTGTGCCTGTGAGGTTTGAGCTAAGCCTTTTCAATTCCTTTCCTATGCTACCAGGTTTAACAAAATTCCCTCACCTCAGAAGCAGATTATCCAGGACTCCCTGATTTCAGGGTGAGTCTTTGCCCTGCTTTAGTGAGAACTGAGGCAGGCCCATAAAATAATTCCTGAGAGGGATTCCACGAAAAATACGTGTATTTTATAAATGCGGGGAGGGATTCTTTCTATGCCCACTCTGCAGAATCCAGCTGATTCAGAAATTAAAACTGCAAGTGCGCTCATGCCTGAACAGAGGAGGATTAATTATATGTGCCACAAAGTAAATATAATTCCTCAGATGCCTTTTCAACTAGAACTTACCCAGATGACTCCTGGGTGATGATCTGAGGGCATCAGCCACAATTTCACATCAACACCACCAAAACACCTTGCAAGGATTGAACAGCATCCCCCTAGCAGTGGCCAGATGGGTTCTGCTCCCAGCCACTCTTAAATATCCTCTTAGCTGACTGGGCCACCTCTTGTGCCAGATTTGTACCCTCAGAGTGCAATCTGGGTCACTGCTATTAATAACTCTTCCTTTATTCCATTCTCTCAGGGTCCTCCTCGGTTCTTCAGAGCAGCTCTTACCCACCACGGTGTCTCCTCAAGCCTGGCCCCGAGAGGAGAAGATGATTTTGGTGAGTTTGGTGCCTGGAACTTCTGATTTTTACATCCTGCTTGATCCTTCTCCAGCCACAGAGAAGGACTCATCACTCTGATTTTACTGTCTGAGCTCTCTGGGGCTCAGCTTCAGTTCAGGGTGCAAATCCTAAGGCTCAGTGCAGAACTGATGCTTGGGCCCTTGATTTGCTGATGTGTCTTCATTTTCCATCCTCCACTTCCTTTTCCCTTCTCCTCCCCCCAGGGCCAGGCTTTCTACAACCACAGCAAGCCCTGCCAGTGAATTCTCGGCTTTGTCCTCACCCCAGTCACCAGCAGCCCACAGATAACAAAAACAATGATGCCATTTATCTTCATCACTCTCACAGCACAACAGTGACCACAGTCTCGTTGCTTTGCCTCTCAAATCATTGAGCAGGACACAGAAATGCTGAGGTTCTCTCGTGGTTCTCCAGTGCACCTCTCTGAGCAGCAAAGGGGCATAATTTTGCAATCCAACCCCTGTGTCAACCTCCACGCCAGGCTACAGCCTGAAAGGAGCAAAACCATCCAGAAGCAAAACAAAGGAGCATGAAATTTGTGCAGAAAGCTCAATCCTTCTCTTCCAGCCAACTTAAAGGGGGAAAAAAGGGTGGAGTCGATTTTCTTCCTCTTCCAAGCCCTGAATGTTTAGCATATGGGCCATAAAATTTCCCTAAATTACCCAGGGGAAAAATCTGTGTGGTGCAGATATTGTACTAAACTAGGTCTGCAGAGGCCCTTATAAATCCCAGCTTGGGAAGCCAGAGGCACAATCCTTGTACAGTCCACAGACACTTGGGTTCTCAGCAGCTGTGGATGGTGCCAGGTAGCTGAGCAGCTTCTTGCCATTTTTTATTTATTTTACTTTTACTGGGGCTTGCAGCAGCTTCTGCTGATGTTCAAAACCCTCAGTTCTACTGTGCTTTATGTCACCGCTGCCCATCTCTGATCATCTCGTGTCCAGTGCAGATGCAGTACAGAGGAGATGACATCTCCCAGGTTTCCCTTCCAGCACGGTGTGAGTCCCAGGCCGACACCAAACCTGCTCCTGCACTCAGCTGGCAGACTCCAAGCTCAGCAAAAAGCTTCTCTTCAAACCTACTCCCTGCCAATTTTACATGGACCAGCTCCAGCCGCTGGGAGAAGCCAGTCCAAACCTCTGGCAAACACTTGTCTCAGCAATGGGAACTGCATTTCAGCTGCTCTGCAAATTCTCCCTGTCTGTGCTTCATTCCACTGGAAGGGTCACAAGCCTATGTCAGACACAGGCGAGGAGAAGCTGCTGATTCTGACCCTTCTCTACACTAGGAGCTCTTGTAAATCCATATCCATTTGGTGTGGCCATTACACTAAACCAGAACAGAAAAAACAGTCAAAAAGGAGAATTTAGTTTGCCTTCCCAGCAGGATCTCACTCACCCTCTTGAGTAAGACTCTCAGAGCCACCCTGACGTAGCTGTTCCCTGTGAGTTTGATTTCCTGACTGCTTCTAACAAAGCTGTTAAACCTTCTGGTTTAATTTAGCTGTTGAATCTTCTGCTTAGGACTGTGCATTGGCATGAGAAACCTAAAGCACATACAGGGAGCTCTGTGTGGGCTCCCTCATGACACACCAGCAGTGCAGAGAGGAATCCAGAGGAAAAAGGGAAAGGTGAGCAAAAAAAAGATCTGGCCACGAGCTGCGAAGCAGGAACTCAGCAGAGTTGTTGACATCACGAAAGCTGGGCAAATTCCTCACCAAAAATAATAATGAATAAAATGCCACGAATATTTGCTCACAGAAACAGAGCTGTTTTACCCTGAATATGAATTAGGGAAATAGCAGAGCACATGACTTTGTGGGGGAAGGAGTGCTGATGAAAGCAGAGAAGAGTGAAAATCCATGGAAAATAAGTTAAATTGGCAAAGGTTGGGCATTCCTTTTGCTGAGAGAGTCCTGCAGGACAGGAATTCAGTCCTGACAGGAAAAAGACCCCAATGGTGCCTAAGGAAGAGTTAAAATCTGGTAGGAAATGCAGTCATGGAGGGCACCAAGTTCACAGAGAGGAAGCAACACTCAGAGGGAAACTGAGTCCTGCTTTCAGTTCTTTGGGGTTTACATCAAAACCATCCCATTTCAGCACCAGGTGCCACTCCCAGCTGAACTGCTTGGACCAGGCTTGATCCAAGGTTTCCAGCTGAGTTAAGGAGGAAAGGGTGGAAAATAAATGGCTGTGGGGGAGGAAAAAAAGGAGAAAAAGCTACTGATTGCTCCTTAAATGCATTTTTCTACAATCCAAAAGAAATACAATAAATGCAGAACCCATTTTCCAACAACATTAAAGAGGTAATAAGGATAGGTCCAGACAAGCCAGAAGACCTGGCTCTCATCTAGTACAGATCAGAAGAACTACATCTATTTGTAGCAGATGAGATCCATCCCTGTCATTTTACAGTTATTACAGCTAAAAATCAATTGTCCTTTCTTCCTGAGAGATTTTCTGGCAACCTCCTGCACTCACTATCAGCACTGCTTCCCAAGCCACCTCCCCGTGGATTTCCCAGCACCTGCTCCCCGTTCCGAGGCAGGAACACAAAAGCCAGGGCAGCCCAGCTCCTCTCTCCGCTTTCCAACAGTTCATCCTTTGTTCAGAGCCCACGATCTGCTCCTCACCAGCTCATACCCCTCGTGTTTTGCTCGTGGCAGTGCTTCCAGGAGAGCATTAGTGGTCCTTAGTGTGGAGCACTCTGTCCCAGGGATGGCCCATGGTGGTCTGTGCTGCCTTTCGCTTTGTCTCACAGGAACAGCAGAATTTCTTGGTGTTGGTTCAGCTCTGAGCAGAGCCACAGCTCCTCAGCTCAGCACAGGATATCAAGCAGGAATCCCCTCAACACATAAAGACCCACAGTTGGTTTGGTAAATAGATAGTGAGGGCCCTTCGGGTTTTCCTGAGGGCTTCCCGGAGCGAAGGGCTGCTCTTCTGGCATCCCAACCTATCCCTTCTGCAGGGCACAGATTGAAAGCTGAACAAAAAGCCTCCTCGTGCCACCCTTGCACAGGGTGAGTGCCCCTGTGGGCCCTGCACTGAGCCCAGCTGCACCTACAGCCCCTTCAGGGTTTGTGGAGAAAAATCTCCCACCGTAGGGTATGACTTATTCCAAATGATGAACCAACACTGGCAAAGTTTTGTGGTTTATCATTGCAGCAAAAAAAAAAAAAAAGTATTTTTCTATGTGCAACTCACATCTCAAATAATCTCTGTAAAAATCAGAAGACTGAACATACCTGAAGGTCAAGGAAACTACTGAGAGTGAAACAGCTCTGGGATAAATTCCCTCCACTAAATTTCAGTTGGACTTTCTTGTCCTTGTTTATTTTGACAGATTATCTGCGAGGTCACAGGCATAAAAAGAAGAAAATTGTTCTGCTTTTATCACACTCCACTCAGAGGGATTCAGTTGCATATGAAGAACTGTTCAAAATACTTGTCAAGGTAATTCTGGACAGGAGATCACCATTGCCATGACATTCAGAAATGCTTTGCAGGGATTTATAGACAAGGTTGCCCAGTAAAAGTGTATCAAGCACCAGCTGTATTGTTTTTGTATTTTACTACAGACTAATTGGAATATGAAAGCTTTTAAGTAAGAGCCAAGAATGGTTAATGCTCCACCAGATTATTAACTTGTACAGACTACTAATCAAAGATGAAACAAGTGAAATTGCAAATTACATGTAACAGACCTGAGGGACAGATCTGAGCACAGTGCTCAGGAATGCTATTCAACTCAACAGGAATACATTGTCTAAACAGATTTTAAAGAAAATCTAGGGCTTAGTGACTCATGTAAGAGTCATTCATTAGTACTCTATAATTTCATCTTCAGCTACAATTACACAGCTTCAGCTGCTTCCCATGAGCACAAACTTGCTCTCCTATCTCTCAGGTGTCATTCTGGAAGTTTCTCTGCAGAACAGACCCCTCTGAGTAGTTGTCATTCTGAAGCATTTAGCACCAGTGCTTATCTTCTGGAAATATGGGAATGTATTATCTTTTTCATTCTTCTTATCTAAATGTAATCTTCTGTATCATATAAACTCCCAAGGAGGGGTGAGCAGGGGGACTGAGGGGGACTTCATTCTCACCCTTCACAGTGTCCTGTCGGGAGATTTCTTTACGTAGGCAAGAGCTCAGTTATTGAGGGACATTAATTCAATCATCAGCCCGTTCTCCAAGACCACGAACAAGACCAATTCTGAGGCACTGCTGAGCTGGTTCTACATTTAGTTGGAAGAGCTAACTTTGCTTTAAATACTTCTCCAGAAGAAACATTCTAAACATCAGCATCCTCCATGCTAGCCAGGTTTCAGTCGAGGTTCTGTGCAGCTCCCCTGAGCCATTTCTCCCCTGGCTGTGTTTGTTCTCCCTTGGACTGAGCACATTTCTCTTTCCCCTGCTACACCCAAGGCCAAACAAAGCCTGCTCCGATCTAGTTAGCTATTAAGAGCCATTAGTTAATTGGTACGATAGGGACTTCAGACCTTGGGTGATTAGCTCCTCCAATTCACCCTGCAGAGAAAAAGGCCTCCAGAGAAGTTTAAACAAAGGTGTGGGTTTTCCTGTTTAATTTTACCTGCTTAACT
Source organism: Acanthornis magna (assembly GCA_036785705.1). Taxonomy (NCBI): domain Eukaryota; kingdom Metazoa; phylum Chordata; class Aves; order Passeriformes; family Acanthizidae; genus Acanthornis; species Acanthornis magna. The sequence continues at coordinate 1,980,102 of JAWUZG010000179.1, forward strand.
TAATACTGCTCTCTATCATTCAATATTGTATTATTTCTGTATCAGGGAAGGGGATGGGACACATCTTAGTGGTGACAAGGAGGGGAGTGCATAAATTCCCTCCTCATGGAATAGCTAAGGCAGCCTTAAGCTCAGAAGGTGCTTCTTTATGCCTGAGTGCTCAAAGGGCAGATGTTAAGCCTTCCTAGGAGGAAGACAGGCAATAGGAAACTGTCTTCTTTTTAAAGGATTAACTCCTAAGTTGGAGGATGATCCAATCCTTCCCCCTCTCTCCCTCCTGTTGGTGTTTGCACAGCCAGCAGCGGTGGGAGCTGCTGGTTGGGAGCAGAAGGAACAGGTTACCTGTACTACTTCTTTCACCAGAGTCTTGTCAGTCCCAGTTTTGGCTCTCTGCAGGCCACTGACGTCCTCTCCAATCCAGGTGATGAGGGCAAACTTGACTCTCTTGCTCATGGCATCGCCGGTGGTGAATCGGACAAAGCCGAACAATCGCACATCATCTGCAGGGGCAAAAAAAGGGAAAAAGTGGGTCAAAGCAGAAAAATCCCTGCCATTTTCTGGGGTGAGCCTACTGCTGTCAAAGACCAAGGCAAGGCACTGATTCTGTGTCACAATGGCAGCATTTGGGAATCAGGGGCTCTCCTCATGTGCCCTGTGTTCACAAGGTGTGCTCTGCCTCTTCTGGGTCTGGAGTTGCAGGAGGAAACTGCTGGACACCACACATCCCAGTGGAAATGGCTAAAATACAGTCAGCAGGCAGGTCAAGAGCACAGAGCTAACCCCATCACACATTCAGCCAAATGATTCATCTGCAGCTCTGGGGAAGAAGGGAAGAGAGTGATTTCCTAGCATCTCTTTCTTACAGGATAGCAGGGTTAGGGTTACATTTCATACATTAGCAGGAGCTGGCCTTTGTGCAAATCTGATCCTTCCCCCTCCTCCCATTCAGGAACATTTCTGGCTCACTTGTACTACAAGTCTACAAGGAGAAGGGGAGAAGAAGGAGCAAAAGAAAAATCTGCAATTGCTTGTCCAGGTGTGTTTTTCTACTCCTTCCAAAGCCCTGGAGAGAAAAGTCCTGGATTTCAGAACTGTGCTGATCTCTGTTTCACAGCTGGTTTGTGCTATATCACAGACTAATTTAGCCTGGCCATATGTGTGACAACCTTGCAGACTCTTATCTCAGAGAGTTCCTTCCTCCATCTCCTGGTGACTCACGGCCCAGGCTGTTGGAAACCTTCCTGATCAGGGGCACCATCCTCTTCCTGCACCCCCAGCCTCCGTGGGATGCTGCAGCCTCCCCCCAGCCGTGGGCAGAAAGCAGAGCAGATGGACACTTGTGCAATTGTGGAATATTCCGAATCGTGTCTTCTCCATCTCTCAGAGGTCACTCGAGGCCTTTCAAAGATGACTCAAACCAGAAGAACAAACCTGCTGCTTGAGAAGGCTCCTGGTAATCCTGGCCATGCTTGTTGTGACCAGTTCAACGTGCCTTAGAGTGATTTGCTGGCTTGACTAATTGCCAGGGGAAAATGTAGGCTCCAGGTGTAGGAGTGACTGCCAACATCCCCAGCAGCCAGGGCAGCCCCAGGAGCTCTGGAGACAGGGCACAAGCAGCTCTAAATTGCTCACCCCCAGACAATAAACTGCTAGAAATCAATATTTAAAAAAAAATTAAAAATGGGATATCCTCTGCAAGCTCACGTCTCAGAGCTTCTTTAACATTTTGATTTGCCAAAGTGTGAATAAAGACAAATTCCCCTTGATGAAAGAGAAGACCTTTTAAAGTCTGAAAATAATTCACCTCTGCTCTCCCCATTTTGTTCTCTCTGTTCTTTTTTATTTTCTTGTCACTGACAGAGTAATACTGGGAAAACTGGAAAATGGATTTAGGGTGTGTGTGTGAGCCAGTACAGCATTTAAAACAAACTCCTCTGACAATTTCAAAATAGAAACAAAGAGAAAGATCTTATTCAGAGGAAAAATCCAGATGGATCTTTGGAAGGAGAGAAAGAATCATGTACTGACAGTGCAGGTAAACAAAACTTCTCTCTCAGTCACCCTGTTCCTGGTGAGTGCAAGAAACGCACATGGAGACTCCTGTTTCTGACAGCAAATCCTCTTCCCAAGATTGATTAGAACCATAAATGAAGCGACAGCCAGGAAATACCCAAGGTGAAGTGAGACAGTAAATCCCCTAACGTTACAATTAACAGCTCCAGGAACAGCCTTGCTTTCCCAGCTCCGGCAGCAAAGGAGGCCACGCTGTGCCCAGAATTGTTCTGTGGCTCCTCTGGGAACAGTGCTGGAAGGTCCTGGGAGCTCCTGCACTGTAACGGGGTCACAGCCCTTCCCACGGAGCCCTCAGTTCCCTCCTTCAGCCTGTGGGGTTTTCATCCCTGCCCCTTTCACCTAAGGCTGTTACAGAGCTTGAACACTTGGAATATGCCCCTTTATGATAATGGCAAAACATAATGAATGTGAAAAAACAGTGCATTTTCACAGCAGCACAAAAAGGGAATTCCAGGGAGGCCCCATGCTTGGAAGTGTCCAAGGCCAGGTTGGACAGGGCTTGGAGCACCCTGGGACAGTGGAAGGTGTCCCTGCCCATGGCAGGGGGAGTGGAACAAGATGATCTTTGAGGCCCCTTCCACCACAAACCATTTTGGGATTCTGTGAATTTATCTGTCAGAATAACTTCCATTTGATATGAACCCGCAGCTCACTGGCAGCAGCAGGATTTGCTTCTCAGCAGAAGAGTTTCACGGCTCGCCCATCCTGGCTGAAAGCAGCTCCGTGACACTAAAGAGAGCCAAACCCAGCAACTCCAGCTTTTACCCATGAGATCACCTGCCACTCAGTGGGGATGAGCAACTCTTACCTCACCACGTTCAGTCCGAGCACCTGAGGTTGGACTTGGGGCTCAGAGTCACCTCTGGGACACACTTTTCCTGGGGCTGCTTCACTTGTGGGGTTTGAGGGGTCACACCCAGCTGGGTCCCTTCTCCTCCTGCCTCCCCATGGAGTTTATGCTCCCACTGGAGGCAGAAAAGGCTCTTCAGCTGCCACAGTTTTCAGCTCAGCGCGTTTAGCACAAGCGCGGTGCCTCAAGTCGCTGTGCCTGTGCGCAAATTGCGAATCGCGCAGCGTTTCAGCAGCTGCACACAAAGCTGAGAGGGAATGAGAATTGCAGCCCTGAGCAATTAACATGTCTCCGTTCCTAAAAGGGCATCAGGGACGGATGGAGAGGTTTTCAGCACTAGCTCAGCCTGGGTATAAGCCTCTCCAACTGCAGGTCAAAATCCCTGAGCAGAAGGAGCTGAGTTTCACAATTAGTCTGAAGCGTGTTCGGAGTGATAAGGGGATCAAAATGCAAGTTCTTTCATACTCGCAGATTTCCTCTTTCACACTTAATCAGTTCTACCCTGCCAGATCAACTCCCCACGCTGGAAGTCATCAGTGCCATCAGTGCCAATTCCCTGAGAAATCTCAAGGCATTAGCATCCACCACCCCCTTCTCACACAAAACCGCTCACGGTGGTTTTAGGAATTTGCTGGGAGTGAGGGGAGCAGAACAAATCACGGAGAGGGAGCGTAGATTTCCCCTGAAAGAGGAAATCCTGCCTAGTGCTGTGCAATCCCCTCATGATCACTGAGCCATGAATTTCAGGGCAGAGAGAAGCAAATAGCTGATCTGGGGAGAATGGAAATAGCAGCTTTATTTGAGAAGATCTCACAAGATCCAAACAGCAGAAATTAACAATGGTAATTCAATTAATACCACTACGCCTTTCACAATGGCTGGACAAACAATGAGGAGCACAATGAGGAGCATCACTTAGTGTTTCTCTCCAAACTCTATTAATCAGTGAGGGAGGGTTTTTCAAATATTCTGATTAAGCTGCCCTTGGCTGTCAACAAAGCTCAATGCCAAGCTACAGAGATTTCCTTCATGGTATCCTTCCTTTTCTCTACATCCACTCAGGCGCTTTGGTTCAGCTGTAGTGAAAAATTCCCCATTAGATTAAAATGCAGTGACTCATCGGCGAAAGATAATAGCTGCAGGAAACAAACGCTGTCAAATCGTCACCGTTCTGAGGCTGAGGGCTCCGAATGGCCAAGCCAGGGATGTGCCACCAGAAAAAACATAAAGCCATAAAAACACTGCTGCCAGCTTCACCTGCCTGCTGGATCAAGGTCACATGCAGCGAGGCAGGTGATGGACTGACCTGCTTTTGTGTTCTGCCCAGCGATGAATTACCGCAGCGCATGACGGGTTCCACGAGGATTTAATTTGTTTGCTTCAATTGGATTAATTTTAGATTAATTTGTCAATTTTCCACCTCTTCAGTCAGCCCTGCGGTCACGTGGCTACAAGTGCAGACAGAAACGTTCCCTATCTCTTCCTACACTGTTTTTTCCTCTAAAACCCTGACTGAAGCCCACAGATCTCGTGCAGTGCTGCCTTGCTCCACCCTGATGTGCTCATTAAGTCATCTCAGATGTGTCTGACCCCAGGGCCACCACCCCAGAGCTTTGCTGTGGCACCAAACCTTCTCCATGTCACTGGGGGTGGCTGATGTGAGTGCAGGGACACAAGTGCAGGGGGACATGGCCCCACAGTGGCTTCTCTGGCTTTCTGTGGGTCACTGAAGCCACCAGGGGCTTGCTGCTACCCCAGCGCCACTCAAGGTTTCTCTCCTGACCTGGAGGGCAGTGGGACCAAGCAGGGGATGCAGCTCTTCCCTGGAGGAAGGAATGGAGGTGTTGGGTGGCCAGAAGGGCCGGGCAGGCCCCAAAACAAGGGCAGGCAAAAGGCACAGAGTTCTTTCCCTGCTCCTGTGCCCCCCACGGGAGGGCAAGGCAGAGCCACAGCCACGGCACTGCAATTAAACATCACAGAACCGAAGAGTTACCGTCACTGCAGACCTTCACCTGAGGGGTCACTCCCACAAAAATGAATGGGAATATTCCCTAAACCTGTCCACAGCAAGGGCCAGGCTGAGCTCAGCCCCAGCTGGGAGCCAGGACATGGCGGTGACCCTGCCAGGAGCACGTTCACACTGGCACGGAGGGCACAGGGGCAGCGTGACAAATTCCGTAAGCCACCCGTGGCCCCAGGTCTGCCTTTAAATAGCCAGCAAGGGAAAGCAGGAGAGATGAACAGTAGAGAGGAAAACAAAAGCAGTAGGAGATTGGTTTACAAGGCCCATTTTAGCAACTTAAGATGCAGCCAAATGCAGATAAGCACCTATCTCATTATATGTCCTCGTGTGTTTTTACAAATCTGTCCTACAACCTGAGGTGCCAACGTAACCTTGGTGATCTCTCAGCCCAGAGCTCCTACATTTTTATGTGCAGCCCAGGCTTTATGGGACAATTGATCTAAACACCCCAAAAAATTGTGTTTTTATTAGGAGCTGATTTTCTTTCTATTTTCTAATATTTTATGTCAACCCCAAATGATTTTATAGAGTATTTATTTCAGACCAAAGATTTTCAGTTCTTCCTGCCTCTGAATGCCCAGTGTGGTTTTGGTCTGATCTTTTCAGACACATGAATAACTATCCCATTTCATGCTGTCATTGCAATTATTTATCTGGACTGGGGCTTTCCAAATAAAAGGCTCATTATTTCTTTTGTCAGAGATGCATTGAAAACAGCTGTTCACATATGGCATGGGGGGGTGGGGTGGGGGAAATACTGTCTTCTGACCACTCCATTGCTTAATGGCAGAATGCACGCTGAAAAATTGAAATTAAACCACAGACAGAGCCAACGTGATGCTCTGCTGCTTCATAACACAGACACTGAGGCAGTGTCCAGGGCAGTCAGGTATTACTGACACACACAAAAATTTCACAGGATGTCATTTCGGTTGTAACTCATTCTACTCTTCTCAGCAACAGCATCCCCAGCCCAGTTATAAGACTTTGAAATTAAAAAACAACAAAAAAAAACAACTAAGAGTTTTCACATCCTTCCATACAAGAACCTTCAACTCTTATCTGTTTCTGGCTTCAAATGTACCAGCTCAGCTGGTTTTTTTCAAAGTGTACTGATGGCATGGAGTACTAACCACCAAATTAATGCTTCCTCTGGAGCCAGGCCATCTGCAGAGGCAAGAGCTGTAACTGGGCAGTAAAATGGATCAGAAGCCTTGAATTAAGTCCTTGTTTAATGCAGAGGTAATCTGTGCTGTTAAGCCAAACCAAAAGAGTCCTCAGCCAGAAGACACAGGGGGTGTCTACACTGAGTGTTCAATGACCCTGACACAAGAACATCCTCAGCTTTGGTCTCCAGACTCCTTGGGTCAGACCAGGCCAGCACAGGCGGTGCACTGCTCATCAGGCAGCACTGCAAGAGGAAGAGCCACCAGCAGCACCTCCTAGCCACGTGAGGATGTGCCAGGGGCTTGAACCAACCTCTTCCTTGGCTTCACGTTGGGATAGGCTGGAGGAGAGGTGTTCACACCTGTGGGGGACAGGGGTGGCCCTTGGAGGACAGAGAAGATGAGTGTGCTGCCTCCCAGGCAGTGTTTGAGCTGTCTGGTGACAAACAGACCTTGACAGAGACAGCACAACAGTGATTGACATGCAGAAGTCCAGGGTTCAGGCTGTGTTTGCAGCATCCCCCTGGAACCCTGAACCAAAGGGCACTGAAGAAGCTCTTCTTTCCACGTTTCCTTCCTCTTAGGGTGGCAATTGCTGTCCCCAAAGAGGGGGAAGGGAAAATGTGACAGCTGGATGATGCTGTTTGTGAAACTTCCCTGCTCCTGCACAAAGCTTAGTGAAGAGCTTAGGTGGAAAAGGCCTCCAGGCCAGGATCTGTAGGGTGCAGGTCTGACATGGGACATGTGCCTGAGAGCAGAGCAGTGCAGGAGTGAGCCCCACAGCAGGGACAGCAGCAGCTCTGGCTCAGGGCATGGGCCTGGCAGCACACGAGCTCCAGCAGCCACCCTGAAGTGTGGCTGGGGTGTGCAGAGCTGGCTTCCAGCACAGCCTCCCGGAACTGCTACTTCCTCTAAAAGAAGCAATTTCAGTTTCTCTCCTTTCCCTTTGTCTCCAGCCACACTGGTTCCGTGAAGAGGTTTGAGTCAGTAATAGGCTGGACATGGGAAGGGTTATGGATGGAGGGGGGAAAAGCAAACACACAGCCCTGCTACCAACAGCCTCTTCCAGCCCTCCCTAAACTCTGTCACTGCACGAGGCAGGACATCCACCAGGTTTCCAAAGTGGCACAAAAGCCCTTGGTGGTCTCAGAGCCACAGGAATGAGCACACAGTGACCCTGCCCCTGCTGCCACCCAATGCCGAGGAGGGGAGCAAGGTGTACTAAGTGCTTTTAAATAAGAATGGCTCTAAAAGAAAGGAGATACAGAGATGTTTGCAGCTCAGAACAGCCCTGAAACAGCTGCTGCAGAAAGTGGAACAGAGCGACTCTGACTCTGTGCACGCTGAGGTTTCCAATCCCAGCTCCTGCTCTCACCTTCAACCACCAAACGATGCTCAGCTTCTACCAGAGGCAGCTGCAGCACTTTGTGGCTTTCAGGGCAGTGTTTCTCACACACCAGAAATTCAAAACAAGGAAGTTTATTCTGATACCGGGGTTTTCATAATTTTTAGGGACATTTTCTGAAGCTGTTTGCATTGATAGCAGCTCTTCTCCCCTCCAGCAAAACGTAAAAGGAGATGGCAGAGACCAGTAGGAAAGAGATGTACCAACAGGAAGGAATAATATTTAGTAGCTTGTCCCATTCCTTGCTACTCTACCGGCTTTGTTTCAGTAGAAATATTCCAACCAACTCTAGTTCTATTTTCTTCCAGATGGGAAGGAAAGCTCCAACTTCACTTCTGGCACAAGGTTTGATTCCTGACTATGTCTAGCAGGCCAGGTGAAGGTTTGCTGCACAGATGGAGGCTCCAAAACTTGCGTCTCTTCCTTCCCTAAGTGCTGCGCTGTAATTCGTGGGTGGAGGAAGATCCTTCCTAGCTCTCAACCAAGGACCAGGCACCTCAGTTTGCTTTTTTTGAAGCCTCCAACAGCTGCGCTCCAGAGGTGCTTTGAGGACAACTTGTTGGCCCTGGTCTGCCAGGGAACAGTCCTCCCCAGGTGCATGCCAAGGGACAGGGAAAGAAGGACCAGGGAAAGGAAGCAATGGAGCAGCTCTAAGGGATTTAGCTCCCCGTTAAAGGCTACTCCACAAGTGCCCTGTATTTAACTCTTCCCTTACCAAAATACACAAAATTTTGGGTTTTTTCCTCTAAAAATGTTTCAGTAGTATTGCCAGTATGAAATAAGATCTCCTTAAACTCTGTTTGAATATCCTGTTTATAAACACAGGTTTGGCCATGCCAGAGATGGCAAGAGCACAAATGTGGCTGCACTCCAGAGTGCAGTGTGTGCCTTCATCAGTTCTTCTGCTCATCCTACCCAGCCCAAGCAGTGCCTGTGCTCTGCCAAAGCTCCTCTGCCTACTCAGCCACTTCATAAAAAGATTCCCTTTGCCCCACAGAATGGAGGAGAGAAAGTTCTTAAGAGGTGCCATCCAGAAAAAAAACATTAAAAATCAGCTCAGACATAAAAAAAGACATGGACTCTGTAAAACAAGAAGAGAAAATAAATGGGGAAGGCTCCCCTGCAAGCCTCGGGTGTCTGGAGACACTGGAGATGCTCAGTTATGTTGGCCAGGGGAGGAGACAGAGAACGTGGCTCTGAGATACTGAAGTCACTGACCTCCCAAGGGAACTATTAACCACTGCCAGGAACTTCCAAAATGCTGAGTCCTGGGGTTCCCTGGCTTCCAGGTAATTGCTTTTTCCCGTCTGCTGCCCACTACAAAGAGTTGAGCGGGAAGGAGTTCCTGCAGTGCACTGTATCAGCTCTTCTGATAACAACTGCAACAGGACCTTTTTAGTTTTGAGAATTTTCCCTGCAAGTTCTCAAGAACAGCTGGAAACGAGTGGCTGTGTAATCTCAGTAAGACCCCACTGCCAACATCATACCAGATCAGCCTAAACCATCTCGATTCCACGGCTCCTTTCCAAGGATCGAAATACACTTTTCTCCTATGGTATTTGCTGATTAATCAGACCTGTCCCACCCTCAGTTCAGTTCCTGGAAGTTCTCCCCTTCCGCTCAATAAAGCACAGCCAAGCCCTGGGACTCCCAGACCCAGAGACAGGCACTGATATTTCCACAGCCATGGGACTGACCGAGGTGTCCCCAGGAACTGCCCCACCTTGAGAGGGCAGAGATTGCTCAGCTCACAATTCCTCCACAGTTCAGACACAGCACTCTAAAAATACAGGTTAGCCACAGCACTTGATTGCACAGTAACTGGCTGGGCGAGGAAGACTTTGTTATAATCCAGTATTAGTAAAAAATGCTCCATATCTCACATCACTTGGTGACATTGTTAACCAGCAGCCAAGACAGGAGGAAAACCGAGATAAAATTCAAAACCCGCTTTTGTGAAACTCATCAAAAGTCAGGGTCAGATGAAATTAAACACTCCTCGATTTATTTTCATTTTCCCCAGGCTTTGTTCCTGCCCTGAATGTTCCACAAGCCGATCGTGCAGCTCTCCAGTCGAGTGCCACGTTTAAACCTGGAGCCGCAACAGTTGCGGTTGTGCAACGCCACATCTGCGATTGTTCGCAGGGCTGCATTGTTCGAGCCCAGCTTTGCAAAGACCACCCTCCGCTCAGGTTTCGGCTTCTTAAAAAATCCCAGCGAGCCTTCCAACTGCAATCACTTTAGTGCTACGATTGTCAGAAGAATTTTAGGAGTGTTTCACTCCCAGTGATCTGTATGATCGCGTCTTTATAGCCACAAAAAACTGAGCCGGTTTTGCCCTGAAATTGCATTGCCCAAGGCGAGCGTTGCTTATCAAGCGATTTATCTGGTTTACAACCGAGAAGGAGCGAAAGATTGTGCAAAGAAGGGAGAAAGAGCCCGAAGGACGTCAAGTCTAAGGGTGAGACAAAGGACCCGCTGGACTATGGACTTGAGGGAGTTGCACTCTGTGGGGCTGGAAACGCGATCCGGCAGGACAGGGGAGCAGCAGCACCACCCCAGTTCCCCCAAGTTTCCTGCCATCCTTTGGAAGGGCGGAAAGGGGCAAAGCATGGGAACGGAGCTTACCTGTGCACTTCCTCTTAAAGGTTTCGTAGTCTACCCCTTGGTCTCCAGGGACGATCGTAGAGCCATTGTACTTAAACGTCACCCTTCGGGGAGGGAAAAGACAAGGGGAATAATGCAGTTAAAAGTCACCCTTCGGGATGGGGGAAAGGGAATAACACGTTTGAAAGTCACCCTTTGGAACGGAAGGAGGCGAAGAATGCATTTAGCAGTCACAGTCTTTAGGAGGGGAAAGGAGAAGATGGGGAAGAATAGACTGTAAAAAAATCCCATCCTTCAGGAAGAGGGGAAGAGGAGAAGAGGAGAAGGGGGCAAGGTCTGAAAAAGTCCCCCTTTGGGCAGCGAGGAGAGAGGACGGAGAATCCCAGGGCACCGCTGCCCATCCGGGGGGATGCCGGGGGCCACCTACCAGTTCACCTCGGTGGCATCGTCCCTGACGAGGTTGTACGCCTCCCTGCACGCCTCCTTGTCGATTTTGGTGGCCATGGGGGCGAAGGGGAGGGCGGCAGCGCGGAGCGGCGCGGAGCTGGGGGGGCCGCGGCCGCCGCTGCCGCCGCGCTGAGCGAGCCGAGCCGAGCCGAGCCGAGCCCCGCGGCCGCGGCCGTCCCGCCCCCGCCGCCGCCGCCGCCAATGGCTCGGCTGGGCCTGCCCCTGCCCCGGCCCCTCCCGGCGAGCGAGCGCGGGGGGACGGCGGTGATGCAATAGCCCCGGGACGGGGGCGCGGGGGCGCGGGGCTCGGCCCGGCCCGGCGCGGCGCGGCGCGCTCCCGCCGCGGGGATGCTTTGGGCGGCCGCCGCTGCTCCGGCAGCCCCCCGATGCTTTGGCAGCCCCTGAGCGCCGGCGGGAGGAAGGAGGCAGAGGCGGCGCCCGGGATGGAGCAGCCGCCGGCGGCGCGGCGGGGCCGGGGGCCGGGCCGGGCGCACGGGAGGTAGCGCAGAGCGGAGCAGGTGAGCGGGGCGAGGGGCGGCGGGGATGGGGGCTCCATCCCCCGGGAGCCGGGCCGGGGAGCAGCGGGGACCGCCGGGCCGAGCATCCTCAGCATCGCCCGCGGCGCGGAACCATCCCGGCCCCATCGCGGCCCCATCCCTGCGGGCGGCCCCGGCCTCGAACGGCGGCTCGGGGGTGACTTTGGGTGGTGACAGGCGCTGCTGGCTCAGGTGTGCGCGGGGCTGGGCCCTGCCGTGTGTCCGTGTGTCCGTGCGTGTGTCCGTGTCTGTGTGCGGTGTCTCGCCCCGTTCCAATGCAGCGATCTCCCCCTGCCGGGCTCCCGGCGCTGCCCAGCAACATTCCCGCATCCCTGCGAGTCACTGCGCTCCTGCGAGATGCGGGCGGGCAGGCAAAGGCTGCCTGTGGAACCACGCTCCAGTCCCTCACAAATAGAGACAGGTCTCTGCTTTGCAGAACGCGGCTGGGAATAAACAGTACCAGGTGATGTCGTGCCCAAGGACTGGAGTTTTACAAACCAGTCCTTAGGCATTTTAGTGGGTTTCTATCGTAAACCCCTGGGGCTGGATTTGCAATTTAATAAAAACTACATTCCGTGATAAAAAGCATCACATTTTGTTTCTTTTAAAGTTTGCAGGGGGTGATCACTGTTTGTTCCACATCAGTGTTGTCCATGTGAAGGCTGAGCGGTAGGAACCTCATTACCACTCGGTTACTGAGTGCTGTCAGCCATCCCGAGGGACAGGATCTCCAGGGCGAGCAGTGACTGCCAGGGACCCTTTCCTGTCCCCCAGCCCCAGTCCTGCCCACAGCATCTTCCAGCTCCATCCCAGGCCCTGCATGACGTGAGGCTCCCGGAGCTCCGGGGCCCAAACACGGCCATTGCTGCAGTGCATCTCTGATTCGATGAGGTCATAGGGAACAGGGAAATATTTCTGAAGTCGGAACAAGTGTAGGACACTGGGTGAATCACACTTGGTATCTGTAGGCTGCAGGCTCTAGATGATAATATAATCACACGTTAATAGTTCTGGATTTATATTGATTTTCTTTTGGAATTGCTTTGAGGAACACTTTCATTTTTCAAAAGCCTATATGCTGACTATTATCTGCTCATAAACATATTTTCTGTAGTCTGCATTTCTCATCCATTGGCACTTGCTGCTGTTTATACCTGTAACACTGCTGGTTGTCCTTGTCCTTGTCCCTTCAATCCCTGATCCTCAGCTCCTGATGTTTCCTAGGGCAGAGTTGGGTGACTCCAATGTCATTCCTCTTAGAAGGAAAGAACCTCATCCTTGTGCAGTCTCTGTGACCCAGTGGCTGGAGCGTTTGAATTCTGTTAATTAGGGACTTCGTGCCTCACGCTTTTCAGTGTCAGATCCAAGCATCAGAAATGCACATCTTCCTTGTGGGATCAAACCTCTTCTCTTTGCTCCTCTTCCTTGTCTTTCACACTTTTTCATGGATTTTTTTTTTTAACACACAGAGGGATAAGTATTGTGCTCAGTTTCATCAGGCTGATACTGGAGTGAGGAAATTACCTACTTTTCTGACTTTGGTGAGCTCTGATTTGCTTTTCATATGGCAATTCTGAGACCTCCAGAATATGAGTCTTTTCATCCTGCCAGGAAGATGTCACTGGCCTGGCAGAAATACCTATCATTGTCACAGGAGCCCTTGGAGAGGAAGCACAAGAGAAAGTGAGGAGTTATGGAGCTCCTCAAAAACGTCTCCAGCAGGCATGAAGTCCTGGGAATCTGGACTGACCTTCAGCTGTATAGACTGAGCCCTGGAGCTCAGGAAGGGTCTGAAAATACTCGGAGGGAGCTGAGCAAACAGGATAGCCATGGACCCCCAGGAGCATTATCTTTATCCTGAAATACACCCCTGCAAATGCCTTGTTCCTGGGGCTCTTTGCCCTGTCCCCCCTTTTTGCTTCTTTTCCGATCTTCCTGTATGTCTGTCCCCAGTCCTGCTTCTCCATCCCTGTCTTTTCTGTGCAGGAGCAGAGAAATTAATGGAGAGGACAATTCTCTCTTCCAGGAAGAGGCTGCTCCGAAATTTCATGTCACAGTTAACATTTGGGTTGTCAATTTACAGATCACAGTCAGCATTGGGGCTGGCAGCAAAGTGGGGTTTTGGGCAAAAGTCAAGGATCTTTATTGGGGTCCTCATGGTCACAAGGGGTACAGGAGAGACTAAAGCTGGCAAAAACACTTCCCATCTCCAGACTCAATAATCCATAGATGAGAAGCCCACCATCCCCTCTGGTTTCCTGGGGTGTCTGAGGAGCTGGCTGGATGCTGCTGCCCCAGCCCTGGAGCTGTCACCTGCTGTGGAGGGCAGCTGAGGCCAGGGCAGGTGGAGGTGTTGGCACCAGGCAGCCCTGGCACACTCCCCTGGTGTCACACACTGTGCACATCATCCTCTGCCAGCGACAGCAGCTCCGTCACCACCTGGGACACGTGTCCAAGCTGGGCTGTCCTTGGGGACAGCAGATGGAGCCTGGACACACGCACACACTCATACACACACACAGAGCCTTCTGCTGTCCTGGGGATAACTTCTGGAGGATATCCAGGAGTTCTGGGTTAGAAAAGAGCTTTTTCCCTTGTAGTGTTGTGGGGGGACCCTTGCACTGAAACTGGACCCAGTGGGTCTGCATTCAGTGTCTTTGCTTCTGACTTCACCCCTGAGGCAGGGAACCCTCAGCTTGCTGCTCACCGAGAGGGTTTGATTAATTTTAAGCCTCCTGGGCCATAATGAATGAGGGAAAACCCCACAGCAGCACGTGCTGCTGGGGAGGTGCATTTTCGGGGTTAGGGAGTGTCACGCCAGGTAAGCGAGAGGAGATGGTGGTGGCGTTTCTCGCTGCACAGTGTATCAGCGCTGTACAAACGCACCGAGCTCCCTGCAGCTAATGCCCCTGGCACTGACCGTGTCCACCTTGCCTCAAGCCCTGCCAGCACCACCCCTGACCCGGCGGGAACAGCCCCGAGGGTCCGTCCGTGCATCCCCCGGCCCGGGGCCGGGAAAAACCACGAGCTCCCGGGATGTGCTGTCTGTATATCCCCGGCCCGGGACAGGGAACAGACCCGAGGGTCCATCCGTGCATCCCCCGGCCCGGGGCCGGGAAAAACCACGAGCTCCCGGGATGTGCTGTCCGTACCTCCCCAGCCCGGAGCACGGAAAAACACCGAGTTCCCGGGATGTGCATCCCCGGCATCCCGTGCATTCCCGGCCCGAAGCAGGGAACAGCCCCGAGCTCCCGGGATGTGCTGTCCGTGTATCCCCCGGCCCAGGGCAGGGAACGGCCCCGAGCTCCCGGGATGTGCTGTCCGTGCATCTCCGGCCCGGGACAGGGAACAGGGAACAGCCCCGAGATCCCGGGACGTGCTGTCCGTGCATCCCCCGGCCCGGGAACAGCCCCGAGCTCCCGGGATGTGCTGTCCGTGCATCCCGGGGCAGGGAGCAGGGAACAGCCCCGAGCTCCCGGGATGTGCTGTGGTGCATCCCCGGCTCGCAGCGCCGGGGGTCTCTCCCGCGGGGTGATCCCATCCCATCCCATCCCATCCCATCCCATCCCATCCCATCCCATCCCATCCCATCCCATCCCATGGATCCCATCCCATCCCATCCCATCCCATCCCATCCCATCCCATCCCATCCTATGGATCCCATCCCATCCCATCCCATGGATCCCATCCCATCCCATGGATCCCATCCCATCCCCGCCCCGGCCCGCCCCCGCTCCTCCCGGCCCCGCTGCGGTGCCGCCCCGCTCGGGTCCCGCCCCGCCGGCATTTCCTGCCCGGGGCGCGGGGCTAGGGGCGGCTGCAGTGCGGGCGCCGCCTCCGCCTCCAGGAATTTGTCACCGCTTTGTTTTCCCCGCTTTTTTCCGCCCGGGATTTTTCCCACCGGCCGATGTAGCGGCCGCAGCGGGGCCGGGGCCGGTCGGGCACTGCGGCCGGGGGGCTCCGGCCGGCCCCGGGCAGCGCTCGGCTCTCCCCCGGGAAGCCGCGGTCAGTCCGGAGCGGCCGCCGCGACCAGCGCGGGGCTGGGCTGGGCTGGGCTGGGCTGTGCCCGGAGCACGCCCAACTTGTTGACACAACAGACCTTTGACAACAGCACCGAGGAGGGGAAAAAATAATATTTTTTTAACTCAGACGTTTCCAAGGTGCCGATCTCGGGATTGCGGTCCCCGTTCGGCACGAGATGCGTGTGAGCGGTCAGGAGGGGCTGGCGAGCTGCTGAACATCTTCCTGTGCCTTTGTTGCAGAAGTGCTGCGGATCGGGCGGTCATGGAGGGAACCCGGCAGAGCAGGATCTGCCGCCCGCACAAGATAAGTGAATCCTCAAAGGTTCGTACGATTTCTGTTGCCTGCCAAAAAAATCCCGCTAAACAAGGAGGGTGGGGGTAGAGGGGCTCCTCTGTTTTGGGGGAATGAGAATATTCTGAGCTTTCTAAACGAGGTATGGAAATGGTGGTTTACCTGCTCAAGTATTTCTGGTAGAAGTTGCTGCCTAGTGATTAAGGAAAAAAAAAAGAAAAAGCACCAGCAAATGGGCATCTGCTCATCGTGACTCATAACTTAGAAACCCACATCATTGCAGCACAGTAGTTTCTCTATACCAAAAATACAGTCATTAAATGTGTTTATGTTTTGGACTGATCCATCTCATCAAATCCAAGCTCGTTACAGAAGCAAAGCTGAGATTACTCTTTAGATTCAGTCTTGGTTTAAAACAAGATGGGAGTCTTGATCCTGCACACTGTGCTTAGCCCAGGGAACTCCCAGAATCTGAGTTGCTTTCTTAGGCTTGTGGTTAATTTTCTTTGTATCAAATCTCTGTCTGCACAAATACATTGTTTTTATTTGTGAATTCACAGAAATCATCTTAGGCAGCTCTTTATGCAGGTCCTCAGCATGATTTATAACATTTTAATATCAACTGTGATTACTGTGTTCATAATTATTATATTCATTCTTTTATACCAGTGTAAGCTGCTTTTGTGTTGTAGTAATAGGAACTATGGAACAGGTACCTTGTACTACCAAAAAAAAGCTGGAAAAGAGAAACTTTTCAGTGCCTTCATCTGTCTTACCAAACTTGAATGAGCCAGATCTCATTTTCTTTTGCATCACTGATGAACAGTGGTACTGCATTAACAATCTGAGAGAAATTAGATCTTTGAATCCAAGAGAAGCTGAAACTCTGCTCTAACACAATTGATGAAAGATAAATAGGACTAATTTTTAAATGCATCCCTACCAATATAATCTTTCCCTCAGTGCTGATCCTGTCTGCCACTTAAATGGTTTAGTCTGCATGTAATGATAATTCATCACATTAAAAATTAATTAACTTGACAGCATTGTTTTATATGCTTGCTTAGACAGCAGCTGTCACTATCTGTTAAACTTAGAATTACTGGATAATGCTAAGGCTGTTCTACAGAATATAAATAGCTCGAGAAAGATGTTGAAGTTCAGTATAAAATTAGTCTTGGTTTTGAAATGTGCAGCTCTCAGCTCCTGTATCTTGCTCCCTGAACAAATGAACTTGCCAAGTGGCTGAAATATATTGATGTATTCCAAGTGCCTCCAGTGCAGTGTGGAATGGTTTCGTGCCTGATTCCTGGAGGAGCAGCAGCTCCACACGGCAGCAGGGATTTCAGGAGTGCGAGTTGTCAGGCGTATTTGCGAGCAGGATTATGCTGCTGACTCAACATCCAGCTCAGCACGGAGGGATCTCTGGCAAATCTTATATTCCGCTGTAATCTTGTTATGCGTGATGGTGGCATTAGAGAATATTAGAGAGAAATGATCAGCCAGTTTCCAGGGATGAGAGGGAGGATGGTTTGGTTCAGTCCAAGGATTTGGTTCAATCCTATCCCCCGTGAGTCAGATTCGGGAGAAGGTGCTGCAAGTTGTTGCTTCTTGTCTGTTCATCTACTACCATCAGCTATCCTTGATTATAGCTGCCTCAAAAGTGTGGTTTATCCTTTGCCATATTTATTCTTCTCCCCATTTCTTCCACCCCCTGGTTTCTGCTTAGGCTCCTGTATATCAGCTTTTCCCAACCTCAGGAAAACAGAGGAAAAAACTTTTACAGTCCTTAAACCCCCCTCCTTTTTTTTTTTTTTTTTTTTTTTTTTTTTTTTTTTTTTTTTTCTGTTGCAGATCTCTGGCAGTTTTATTCCTCAGTGGAAGCTACTTTGTTGTCTATGCCACAGAGCCCTTTTTAAGTTCAGAGGTGTGATGGGTATAAGGCAAATTAAAGAGTTTTGACCCAGAAACCTTATAATTATTGAAGCCTCATCCCTTAAACCGGTTTAACTCCGCACACTTGAGTGCTCAGAGTTATTCCAACAGCAGGATTTTTGGCAGCTTGGACTCCATTGTTTAGAAAAGAACATAAGGAAATAAGGAGAATCTGCTGGGATGTCACGCTAAGAGCAGCGCATTTGGTTGTTAATTTGGGTCTCAAAAAATCCCCCTGGCTCTCAGACTCAAACCTTTTCCATCCAGGTGGGCAGACAGGGTCTCGCTGTGATTCAGCCAAACCAGTGTTGGCTTTTCCAGACAGCTGTGGTCATGTGCTCTCTGCTTGGGAAGCCAGGAGAGCCACAGACAATTAGGATTTCTGGGAGAAGCAACAGTTTGGTGGTGAAGGGAAGGGGGAATGTCTGGGAGGTTTGAAGAGACCTCAGGTCACCTGTGTGACATTTTCAGGTGTCACCTGAGGGTTTAGGACTGGGCAAGACCCAGAGAGCCAGGGCTGTTCAGAGCTGACTTCTGTAGGATCCAAGGATGTGCTTCCATTCCACCCCTTCTCACTTCTCTTACAAGTTCTTACAGGCTCTGCCTGGTTTGGATTTGGTAATTAAAGTATTTGGTATTTGCATTTACCTTAACCTGGCTTTTATTAAGAGACATCACAAGGTAGCTGACTGTGCCATCACACATTTAATTCCTCCAGAGGGTGGTCCTAAAACTTCACTTGATATGCTGGGCTGACCAGCCCCTTCAATTCGTGTTCTGCAGGACATTTGAGGGGTAACAAAATGTTTCCATCTTGGTTCATCTTAAGGCTGGTGACGTGAGTCTGTGAGAAAAGAGGCAAATGCTGGTCGCCTCAAAAGCTTGGTGACACGTCCAGAGCTGGTGGCTGGAATGTGAGGACCAGAGGGATCCCAGAAGGGCACTTAATGGATGTGTCCTGTGGGCATTTTCCCTTTCCTTTAAAAGAAAAATATCTGGTCGTATTCATGAAAACAAAACCTACCTCAGCTTCTGGAAGCAAGCAGAAGCCTTGTGGGAATCAGTTATCCACATGAGTGGCTTTGCACATAAATAAACAGCTATTACTTCTGAGTGCAGTGTGTGTGCCTGGAATAATGTGGAAAAGAAAGAGAGGGATTTTACGCTAACAAGCTTAGAAATGCAGAGTTCTGGAAAGATTTAAGAGGGGGTAGCTGTCAAGCAAGCACTAACCCAAACAATACATGGGCTGAATGAAAATTCAGAGTACTGCTGCATGTGTGTCTCCTGCTCCAAATGCTCTGTGAGTAGCTTAGCTGGGAGAACTCTGTAAGGAGTCATTTGGGGGACAAGGAAGAAAGGAAATGTCAGCAAGATGTCTCCGAGACAATGAGTGGAAGAGTTTCAGAAAATTGTGCCTGTATAACTCATCAGGGAGGAGGTTTCAATGCAGCATTGTGGGGGAGGGAGGAGTAAATTATAAAAAAATGGGAGTAGGAAGCAGTAAAAGTCTCCCTGGGCCTTTCAAATTGAAGGTGAGGAGCTCAGGCTCGTACTGTGTCACTTGCCAACTCTTTCATGTCAGAATTTATTATAAATGTGAATGTGCAACACCAAAAAGCTGTCTCTGACTTATGTAGGACTATATTTAATGGGAAAACACATTTCCCACTGGAACTGATCTCAGTGCAGGTACCACCTGCCTGATGCTGTTTGTGTTTCCCAGGTGTACAGGTGGGATGACCACTCCAGTCTGGTCCTGCAGAGCCTGAACGAGCAGAGGCACCGCGGCCTCTTCTGTGACATCGTGCTGGTGGTGGATGAGCAGAGGGTCCCTGCCCACCGGAACCTCCTCGCCGTGTGCAGCGACTACTTCAACTCCATGTTCACCATCGGCATGAGAGAGGCCCACCAGAAGGAGGTGGAGCTTTTCGGAGCCTCCTACATCGGGCTCAAGGCCGTGGTGGATTTCCTGTACGGCAGTGAGCTGTCTCTGGATGGAGGGAATATCGACTACGTGCTCGAGACAGCTCACCTGCTGCAGATCTGGAAGGTGGTGGACTTCTGCTGCGAGTACCTGGAGAACGAAGTCAGCGAGGAGAACTACCTGTACCTGCAAGAGCTGGCCTCCATCTACAACCTGAAGCGCCTTGACTCCTACATCGACTCCTTCATCCTGCAGAACTTCGGCACGCTGTCCTTCACCCCGGACTTCCTGCAGAACATTTCCTTGCAGAAGCTGTGCCAGTACCTGGACAGCAGCGACGTGCAGCAGGAGTGCGAGCACGACCTGCTGCAGGCCGCCCTGCAGTGGCTCACGCAGTACCCGGAGCGGGAGAACAAGGCTTATCAGGTGCTGGACAACATCCACTTCCCCTTGATCCCCAAGAGCGACCTCCTGCATCGAGTGAAGCCTGCTGTGTGCTCGCTGCTGCCCAAGGAGGCCAACTGCGAGGGTTTCATAGAGGAGGCGGTGAACTACCACAACAACGTGACGGCACAGCCCGTGCTGCAGACCAAGCGCACGGCCCTGCGCACCTGCGAGGAGCGGCTGCTCTTCGTGGGCGGGGAGGTGTCGGAGCGCTGCCTGGAGCTCTGTGATGACACCTGCTTCCTGGACACCAGGAAGGGACAGTGGGTGGCAGAAACCCCTCTGCCAGCCCGGCGGAGTCACCACTGTGTCGCGGTCTTGGGAGGTTTCATCTTCATAGCCGGGGGCAGCTTTTCACGGGACAATGGAGGGGATGCGGCGTCAAATCTCCTATATAGGTATGATCCCCGCTGTAACCAGTGGATAAAGGTGAGACTTAAGCTGTATTATTTCTCTGTTTGAAGTCCTTTATATTTAGAGTGTTTTCTCCTTTTCTGGTGGAAGGACAGGGCTTGTTAGAATAGTCAACATGGCAGCACTTCCAAATGGAAAGTTGAATTAGTTAAGTTGAAAAAGCAGTTACTTGAGTCTTTTGTGGGAATGCTCAAATTACACAAACAGCAAAATATTTTGGGGCAGATATTCAGCTTCGTTTGGGATTTGGGCATCTCATCTGGGAAATTCCTGATCAGCATCCACCTGCAACTCTTTAGATTACTTCTAGGAATAATGCTGGAATTGACTTAGAGGTGATTGATTCACCTTTCTTAAGCAGTAGTACATATAAATCAAAAATAGGTGTGATGTAAAAAGAAAATGTCTCTGGCATTTATCAAATATCTCTGTGCTAAATGTCCCTCAGAACAAGCTCTTCGCTGCCAGTCCTGCCACGAAGCCCTGTGGCCATGTGGGTTCCTGTATGAGCCATTTTTTCTTATATGGACCACTTACGGTTCCCATATGAACCAATCTTGATTCCTCTATGCATCAGTCACCCTGGATGGCTCAGCTGTGGTTTTCAGTGATTCCAGTGTATGTTCCTTGCAGAGTTTGGGAAGGAGGTCCGTGTGACACAAACATTTGCAGAGTAACCTGTCTCTGAGATGTTTCCTGTTGTCCCCTTGCTTGAAAATGGACGCTAAGGCAGAAAACCAAAAGTGTTTTATGAATATAATGGTCAAACCCAGTATCTCTCCTTACCAAATAAAGGGGAAGAAGCAACAACCCCATCCTCAGACACGAATAGACCTTAAGTCCCTTGCTTACCAGACACTGGAAGATGTCAGCAGTTCTTTTCTTTGCCAGGTTGCCTCCATGAGACAGCGACGAGTAGATTTCTACCTGGGAGCGATCACTGACATGCTGGTGGCTGTTGGTGGCAGGAATGAAAATGGGGCACTGTCTTCAGTTGAGACCTACAGCCCTCAGAAGGACTCCTGGACCTACATAGCAGGACTGCCCAGGTAACAGAGCTGTTGGGAAGCTCCCCTGTGGTTGAAGAACCGTGCCAAGGGGAGCTTGTGTGACTTTGGCTGAAGAATGGGAGCCCTGGAAGGGAGGGAAGGGGATGTCAAACCAAGGTGGCATCAGGCATGACAAACCATAGCAGCATTTGGGATCTGAGCAGGCAGCGTGCCTCGTGTCAGTGAGGTTTTCATTTTCATCCCAAGGTACATCGGAAGGATCTGATAATTTCATTCTATTATTCTTAAAAAGCTTTTCCTGAGGCCACTTGGAGTTGAATTTTTTCAGAGGCACTTTTCTCATCTTGACCAAAGTGGGTTATAATTTCTTTCGCCTTTCTTTGTCACCTTGGTGTGATGATTTTCCTTGTAGGGTGTCTCTCTGTGTTTGGCTGCTCAGGCTGGCTGTCACAGCTAAACGCATTTATTGGAATTATTTCCGATATGCTGTATTGGAAATAGAGAATCCTGGCAAATGTGAGCTCTCTCTCTCTCTCTGTCTGAGTTAAAACTTTGCTATTCTGCTTTTGAGAGGTTTAAGCCCTGCAGCTCTTGTGGTAACAGGGCATTGCTGTGTCGGATTAACGTCACAGCAGTGATGGTGTAAGGACAGCATGACAGCATTCCTTCTGCAAACAGGGACTCGGATTCAGTGATATTTCACACTTGTGGCAATCACGGGGACGTTGGCTGTATGGATGGTGTTTCCATGATGTCTGACACCTCAGCAGCAGTGCTCGCTTTCCCAGTGGCATCACCCAACCATGTTCCTGCAGTTTGGTTTGAGAGCTCAGGCTTTGTCGCTGCTCGCTGAGCTGCAGAGCTGCAGAGCCAGAGGCAGCCAGTGAAGGCACAGAAGCCTGTTGCCCAGTGCTATTTTGGGCAGGTGCTGCAATGCGAGGCTGATCCAGGCTAACAGCTGGGCTCTAGTGCTCTTCACGAGCAGGATGCTTTTTATTTCTGCTCACACAGGCAGATCCAGCAGTTGGGGCTCAACACCACAGCCCTTCCTGGGAAGCCGTGTGGGAGAGTATCTTTGGGTCCTAAATCCTGTTGTTAACTGGCGTCATCTGTGAGATATATCCTGTATGGATATGTTTACCCATAAATGATCCACCCAGACTGTCTGAAAAGGGGCGTTTTTTCTGCATATTCCATCTGCTACCTGTGTGCTGGCTGTGGGAATTCTGCAGCTGCAGCATTTAAAGTGAACTTTGTCTTGTGGGGGTTAATTTGTTATTAGATTGTCTGGCTGGTCTGCTAGGACGAGGCAAAAGTTCCCCTTAGGGACAGACCCCTCTTACACTGCAAGGACTTGGAAAAGTTATTTCTGCATCCAAATAAATGATTCTGCATCCTCTCTTCCCGTTACTCTGCCCTTGTGTCAGCTCAGATGTGTGGTGAACTAGACAGTTTCCCACTTTTCCAAGTAGCTGCTGTCTTGCACATTGATAATCTTTAGACAGATCTAAATGGACTCTGGCACCTTTGGATTTTCTGTCTTTTCAGCCCTTTTTTTCCATTTGGTGCTGGGCAGTGAGTCGTTTGCATGTTTGTGCACAGAGGGAATAGTGCAAAAAGAACTTCATGAAGGTTGCAGAAGGCAAAACTCGGAGGTGAGCAACAGGAAACTTTCTGGCACACGTTCACTGCTCGAGCTGGGTGAGCAGTGGCTCTGGCAGATTTGGGGCTGCTGGAAGGGTCAGAGCAGCCTTTCCTGAGGGACTGCGGGTGGAGCTGCTGGAACGAGTGTGGTGCTCCACCAAGATGATCAGAGGGATGGAGCAGCTCTCCTATCAGGAAAGGCTGAGACAATTGGGATTGTTCGGTCTGGAAAAGAGAAGCTTCAGGGTGACCTAATTGTGGCCTTCTAGTACCTGAAGGGAGCCCACAGGAAAGATGGAAAGAGACTGCACAAGGACCTGGAGTGACAGGACAAGGGGGAATGGCTTCACAGGGGCAGATGGCAGGGTTAGGTCAGGCATTAGAAAGAAATTCTTTGCTGTGAGATGGTGAGGTCCTGGTACAGGTTGCCCAGGGAAGCTGTGGTTGCTCTGTCCCTGTGAGTCTGTGATTTGCTGACAGTGGAGGAAGGATGAGAGGATTCTGTGATCCATCCTAGACTAAAAGCATTCTAGCTACAGCTCCTGCTGCCTACTCCAGTCCTCCCTTCAGTGCACTCTTGATCTCATCCCTGTTTTCCTCCTTACCATAAGCTTTTGTTCCTCAGACTCTAAGTTCCTGTTTCACTCAAATAACATCTCCCTCAGCCTTATTCTAGCAGCAAGAGGAAAGCAGAAGCTCCAGTCCTCTGCTTCCTGACTGCCTGATCAGGCAATGTATCCCAAACAAAACTGCCTCTTTTCCTGTGCTTTTCTCTTTTCTTCCCTCCAAAGAGAACATGTGCAGGGGTTTTGGTCCTCTTGGGTGCGTGACCACCAGAAGCAGGCTCCGTGCTGCCCCTCTGGGGCCATTCCTGACTGCTCCAAGCCAGCAGCTGCCTGGAATTCTGTTCCCTGGAGTGAGAGGCACGTGTTGAGGTCATCCTGGGCTTGTGTTGTTCGACTCGAGCTCTGTGGGGTGGGACTCTGAGAAGCTGTTTGTTAAAGTTTCTACTCGGAACATCCAGAAAATGGGGTTTTTTGCTTCCCAAGGGTTAGAGCTTGCCACGTGTGTGGAGATTTGCAGGGGAAAGGCAGTGGTTGTGTCCTTGAACACCCACACCAGCAGCAAATCCCACGTCCACGTTGCTGTTCACGTTCACGCTCCTCTAAGGAAGAGCTTTACAAGCTCTTTTTTATCTCCTCTTACCCCAGTCTCCTTCCCACCCTATATGGTCAAAACAACATGTTGTTTTCCCTAAGCACTCTCTTGGAAGGAGCTGAGCTGTTTTGACTGAACTAACGCTGTCTTGCTGGAGAAGAAAACAGCCTCTCGGGGCAGATGCTTAAGGGGGAAACCTTCAGCCAAGTTGTCTAAAGGGTGGACCTGGTCCAAGTGTGCTACAAGGGAATTCATTTTGCCTGACGCTCATTAGGGTCTTTGGTTGTGGGATACCTTCCCCTTTCTTCAGAGAGGTCCTGTATTTTTCCCCTTTTTCCCAGGCTCTCTGGGAGCAGTTTCTGTCATAGTTTCTAGCCCGGCAGGGAGCAGCGGTGGCTGACGAGCTTGGCAGAGCAGGAGGTGGAGCAGTGTGTTCTCATCTTGAACAGACCATGAAAAGGTCTGCTGCAGACAGCAGCGAAATTAATTGAGTGGCCCTAGGTTAAAGTTTGGCAGAACAACTGAAAGCTGTTGTGTGAGGAGCTGTGTTGGGACAGGTTGGGGATTGATGGTATCTGCTCTGCCGGTTGGGTCATGAACAGTCTCGCAGGGCTACAACAGGTGGACACCGAGATTTAGTGCAACCACAGCTCACCTGGACTTTGGCTGGAGTAGGGGATTCCCAAAGCTTTATTGATTTAGGTGTTCTTCTGTCTCAGACAGTAAATGGTAGATTTTCTAGCATCTGAATGGTGTTACTGGGTCAGGCACTAATTTTTCAGCACTGTATCTGGGTTAAGGCATTCAAAATCAGTGCCAGGCTCCAGCAGACGTTAAAATCAAATCTCCTTTCTCTTAATGCCTCTGCTTTTTTCTGGCCACTCTTGCAGATAACACTGCCAAAACGCTCAATGCTTTCTGTTGGAGGATGTCTGAACCCACTGCATTGACGTGCCTGTTCTGTTGCCCATTTAGAAATGCCCCTCTCAATCACAGGGCTTGGAGAAGGGATTTCTATTGATTGGTTTCAATTTATGCATCTCTTTCATGCAGTTCCTATGAAAGTAATGCCATTTAGGATGAGCTTTCAGAAGTCAGGCAAAGTGTAACACCTCTGGTGCGTTTCAGTGGGTAATTGTCCTATACTGGGCAATAACAGCATTGATGGTCGATTTGGTGCTTCAGATCTGATTGTTTCTGTCAAACCACTCTCGTAGCTGTGGCTGTTCCCTGGACACAGCCATTGACTGAGGCTAAAGAACAGCATCAGTGCTTTTTCTGCAGCTGTCTCTGCTGGGCTGTATGCCTGTGCTTGAGAGACAATAGCTGTTGCTTCCTTACCTGGACAGAATTCCAGAGCAGGAAAACATTTAACCTACTTCTTCAAAGGCCACTCGAGTTTTTCTTAACTTAGAGTCATTTTTTCCCCAAATGCTGAATGCAGTGTGTTTGCCATCGGCAGTGCAGTAACGCTGGGCTCTGGGGGGCATTCCATGTCCTTGCATCCTTCTGACTCCTCAAAACTCCCTGTCCCAGCACGGCCTCCAGTAACGCTGGGCTGTTACACGTGGGTTTAAAGTCTGCTGCAGTTTGAAATGAGCTGAACTCAAGCTGTCCATCCCATCCCCAGACTGACCATTTTTAAGATCCATTCCTGTGTACGTAGAGAAACACAGACTCTGACAACCAGCCCAGGAGCCACTGGAGATGTACATTCCCAGTTCTTGTCTGGAAGAGACCTCAAACAAGGCGGAACAGCATCTCTGGGCACTTTCCCTGCCACCGTGTCTCTGCCAGGGGTGAAGGCTGAGTGCATGTGCTCAAGGTACACCGTGTCCAACAGAAGCACTGAGCGTGAATTAACTACTTCCATCATGAGGCACACTGAGAGCTGTGGAAATTTTGGGTTTCCTTTTTGGATAAAGTCCATAACTATAGCTAAGTCCTCTCTTTTTTTCTTCTTGTCTTTTCCCTGGGAGGCTAAGAAGCAGAGCAGCTGTGAAGTCACCTCTGCAAGATCTCCAGGATTGGTGCTCCAGCCTCTGTAGTTGAACAGACTGTCCTGGTCACTCAGCAGTGTCAGCCCAAGCGTGTCAGGGATTTTGCTGTTTCTTGTAGGAGAAACCTATTAAAATATCTGATTCAGACAGGGATCAGAGGTTTCGGTAGGCATCTAGAATAATAACCACCTTTCAGCTTGTCTCAGAAGTGTTGTGCTTTCAGGGTAAATATGGGGTTTCTTTTCTAGTCCACCTTTTCCCTTGGCACAGAGGTGCTGGCACTCAAGTGTGTGGAAGACGTTACGATACCATTTGTGTGGCTCAGAGAAACCATTACCCTGCGAAATAAAAACATTTCAAGGTTCTCTGCACACGGAGTTCCAGCGTGTTCAGGCATGGTTCAAAGGCTAAGGCAATGCTAACAGAGCTTTGTCTGCCGTGGAGGTTGTGTTGTCTCGAGTGCCTGACTACAAAGGATGGTGGTAGAGGCTCGTGAGTGCAGTGTGATGAGTACATTGCTCTGTGCCCTCTGGGTATTGAATCGTTTGGGTTCCTTGTGAGAGCCAATTTGCTGTGGCTGGTGCTACATCTTTTGACACCCCAACTCCCCAAAAAGAGGAAAAAAAGATGGGCAGGAAGGATATGTTCAAAGCCGCTGATGCTGCTCATCACCTTGGCTGTCCATTTCTGAGAGCTCAAAGGGGTTTGGTCAGGAATAGCCTCGTGTGAAGTTAAGAACAGGCTGGAGATTGAAGTTTGTAGAGGCTTTATTTTAGATGATCAAAGGGGTTTTCTCTCTGCCCTGTGGAAGCAGCGTGCATGGCGTTGCTTCTACCCTCTCATTTTCTCTTACTTCAAACATGATCTGTGATGGACTGGGGTCTGCTGCCATGTCTTGGGGTGACCAAAGGAGTTCCCATCTGTAGGGCAGTGGTGGTAGAGCAGAGATGGCTCATGAAAAGGACACTGCCTGTGTCGTGAGTGCAAATAAAGTGGGCTGGGAATGCCCATGGGTAAGAAATGTGACCTGTGATCCTGAAGCTGTGCAAGGGCAAGGCAGCAGCAGTTTTCTTCTTGGTTTCTCTTGGTTAATCCCTACTGGTAAGTCTGAGAGGTGTCATGATTATTTCCCCTTTCTGTCACAGAAACCTTTACTGAGATGTGGATTTTTTCCCTCTCTGTCCCTCTCAGACTGATCCATGCCAAGCACTGGAGCAGGAAAACAGGAGTGAAGGTCATGCCAGTAGAGCAGGATGGGTTATTTCTGTTGTGTGACACACTCTAGAGGATGCATTAAAAAGTGATTGTCATACTTTAGTGCTCTGTAGTGACCAGCTATGGAAAGGATGATTTAAAAGTGGTTGTCAGAACACGGCACTGCAGTTTAGGGTGAGGCCGTGTGAATGAGAGGAGTTACTGGGTAACCACAGGATCAGGGATTTTTCTGCCTTTAGTTACTGTTTATTTGCTTCTTCAGCACCAGTCCCTGCTGAATGCCTGTGTATCATGATAAAATCTATAAGGACTGTTGCTGTTTGCCTGCCCCAGGTTTACCTACGGCCACGCCGGAACAGTCTACAAGGAATTTGTGTACATTTCGGGAGGCCACGATTACCAGATCGGCCCCTACAGAAAGAACCTGCTGTGCTACGACTACCGCACGGATGTGTGGGAGGAGAAGAGGCCCATGATCACTGCCAGGGGGTGGCACAGCATGTGCACCTTGCAGGACAACATCTACTCCATCGGCGGCAGCGATGACAACATCGAAACCATGGCTCGCTTTGACATCCTCAGCGTGGAGTCCTACAGCCCCCAGTGCAACCAGTGGACCAGAGTGGCCCCTCTGCTGCAAGCCAACAGCGAGTCGGGGGTGGCAGTTTGGGAAGGCAAGATTTACATCCTCGGGGGATACAGCTGGGAGGAAGCTGTCTTCTCCAAAACAGTCCAGGTCTACGATAAGGAGAAAAATAAGTGGTGCAAAGGGACGGACTTGCCCAAAGCGATTGCTGGAGTGTCCGCGTGCGTCTGCGCACTGAAACCCAAAACAGAGGACAAAAAGAAAAAGACAAAAACAAAAAAACATCAAGATCGAGGAAGATGACCGCTCCTGGATAGCCACCCTTGGATGGTGGACTCTGAAAGGACCTTGTATTTAGACATTTCTATCTAACCTTCATTCTTTTTCTTTTTAAACAGGGTGGGGGGCATCTTCTGAAGCCTCAGAAAATGTACACTTGAATGTGGTTTTTGGATTAAACTCATGTTTAAGGTAAAAACAACGAAAGAAACCAAAAACTCCCCCTCTTGCTGTACAAAGGGTGATGTGGCCAGAGAGGTTCTGCTGCTCTCCTTAATATTAAGGCTTAGGCTTTTCCTTCTGTGGTTCATGGCATTTCCACATACATCGTATTATATCGACGTTTTAAGGAAGTTTTTAAAAACAACTTTTCTACTTTTTTATACCACATTTTGCTAACTCAGTCTCTCGTTTGCCATATGTTACGTTATTGACTAGAGAAGCTGCTGCTCTGTGCTCGTGACCCCGCGGTTGGCGTCAGGAGCTCCTCGTTTGATGCTCTTTGCTCTGTGTGGCTCGGCCAGGACGCGGTGCAGCTGTTGGAGCAGCGCTGGCATTCCCAGCATTGTCAGGCAGTCAGCTGGAATTGGGACTATTGTCACAATTCCAACTTCCCCAGAGCCCAGCTCGCCAGACATGCTCATAAACACGCTTTATTTCAGTGACTGCTCATCTGTTGAGTGGATTTCAAGGGCTTTGGTTTAAAGTTCAGCTGTTGATCATTGCTGTTATTTTTTTCCTCAGTCCTCTCCCATTTCCCTTTCCATGTATTTCAGATTTGCCTTTTCTTCCATCTGGTGTGCATGCAGGTGATATCCTGCTACCCTCATTCCTTTGTCTTTTTCTTTTTTTTTCCCATAACTACTTACCTCAATAATTGGAAAACACTAAGAAAACATTTTTGCACTTAATTTTGTTTGAAACTCTGGTAAATCTAAGACCTATTACAAGCACACGTGTATTGAAAGAGGTAACTGAATAAATTTCTGGAGTGCAAGGAAGTTATAGGTTGTTTCTTCAATGCTAAGAAAACTAGATGGAATTAATTTTCTGAAGCTCCTTGAGGTTTTTTGGTGTTTTAATTTTTAAAAAAAGCCTCGGGAGTCAGTCTTTCATTTGCATTAATGGATTTATTTTAAAGCCTTTGTATACTGCATGAGGTAATGGTTATTCTTTTTTAGCCTAAAAATAAACTTAAAACAAAACCAAAAAACCCAAATCAAACATTTTGGTTATGACAAACTCATTGACAAGTTGTTTGGGTTTTTTTTTAATATCTGAAATCCTTGCTATGTTGACTGACAACTACTTAACTTTTTGGGGACATTTTCATGTGTAAGTATAGAACAAAAATTTCAAAGACTTGCTTTGTTTCTGTTACTGGGTTGCTTGTTACTATATCCCCTCTTTTAATGTGTTTATGTATTACATTAATGTCTGGGAACAATAAATCCAGTTTAGAATATTCTATTCATCACTGTCTGACTTGTGTATTGATTTCACTGAGGTTTTCCTTTTCGATTAATTGGAAAAAATAATACTGTAATCATTTTTAAGTGGAATTGATAATGGTGGAAATACTTTAGTAGGAAGGTAAATTTAAAATATAAAGTAGAAATAGGATATATTTGACTAATTAATCTTTTCTGCATTGAATCATTCATTCCCTTTCTGCTCCAGAGAGTCAGAAGAGACAAGGGGGAATGGCTCCCCACCGACAGAGGGCAGGGTCAGATGGGATATTGGGGAGGAATTGTTCCCTGTGTGGTGGGGAGGCCCTGGCACAGTTTCCCAGAGAAGCTGTGGCTGCCCCACCCCTGGGAGTGTCCAAGGCCAGGTTGGACAGGGCTTGGAGCAACCTGGGATAGTGGAAGTTGTCCCTGCCCATGGCAGGGGGGAACGAGATGAGCTTTAAGAGCTCTTCAACCCAAACCATTCTGTGATTCTGTGAAATTCCTTTTCTCATTTTTGAGCTCTGACAAAAGACCGAATCCAGTTTGTAGAGCGGTTTCAAAGACAATATTTAATGGGGTGGAGCTAAACAGTTACGATTTCTTAAGGATTTCTTAAATGAAGTTAAACATCATTTCATTGACGAAAGACAGCTTCAGTGCTCATCCAAGCAAGCCTTGTTTCCCCTGGTCTGTGTGTTGCCCCTCCAAAGGCAGAGGCTGTGAGTAGTGTGGAACATCTCCTGTGTCATTAGAAGTCACTGGGGGACCGTACCTATTGTTGCCAGAAGCATTTTTCCGTCATTAAAGGAACAGGCCATCCCCATTTGCACCTCCAAGCCCACGGCAGGGAGCACTGCCAAAGGCACAGTCTGGCAGAGTGCCCCTGGATTTGGGATGTTGTGTATCCAGACATGGCTTAGCAGCCCTCGGGAAGTGTCAGCAGATAGCACAGGGAGCTTGGAGATCGCTGCTCCAGCACTGCGCGGCTTCGGGCAGTTCTCGTGCTGGAATTTGTGAAATATGAAAGGGAGAATATGCGTGACAAGAGTGGATTGCTGTGCTGGTTTTTGAGGCCTGAACAGTCCTCTTGGTGAGTAATTCGGGCTGGTAGAAGAAAGGTGTATCGTCCTGGTTCAGCCTGGCTCCTGAACCTGCACATCCCACTGCCTTCACCCCTAAGCTCTGTAAAGCATTCTACTCTTGCCAGGAAGCACAGCTCTTTCTTCCTGCCCCAGGGAAAAATAACTCCTGCTCTACCTTATTTTTAAAAAGGTTTCCATTGCCAAATTCTGAGGAAAGCTCGTTTTACCTGAAACAAAGCAGCTACCAAAACTCTCAGGTTTGCTCTTCCCACACTTCCATGCCTGTATCGTGGCATCGGCATGTCAAGGAGCTGCTGCCTGTAACTCTGACATTAGATAACAAATCCCTCGAGGTACCCTGAGGAAAAATTACACCCTGGTGTGAGATGCGGTTGTTTTGAAGGCTTGGGAAAGAAGATAGAAATATTTTTGTTCTCCAGTTGAAATCTTAAATTGAGAAAAATTTGCCGGTGTCTTTCTGTGTAAGAGATCAGACTGCTTTCTCTGCTTTCTTCCAAAGACTGCTGATTTTCCGTGTGCTGTTTAGGATTCCGGATTCTTGCGTGACAGCAAAAAAGGGGTCGTGTGTCTAGGGAATGTAAAGAAATAATTTAACCTTCAGTACTCCTTCTGAGAGCAATTTAACTTGCAGAAGACAAGCCCAGATTTGAATTGTGATTCTTCCCTTGCTGATATGTCTTAGCAAAGCTCTGACCAGTAAGACAAAAAAAAATAGCCAGAGTGACAAGGTTTAAATATTATTTTATTTCAGCTTCTTGAGCTATTTCAGTTCTCATGAATGCAATAATGAGTGAGATGCTAATTATTCCTTCATGAACTTATGGCTTTGGGGTGTCTTAGGGATCAGGTCAGGGTAGATGGAGAGGTTCTGTCACCACACTGCGAGTCAGAGCACAGCTCAGCTTCAGCTACTCCCAGCTTACTCCTCCTTCCTGCTAACTCCACACAGGGAGGGACACAGCCCAGTCACGGCGTTCTTGTTGCTGCACCATTTTTTAGTCCCTCCTGGAACTCGGAGAAGCTTTGGGAAAAACATACCTTTGTTTTTATCATGATGGGTTCGGTGACAGAACATGAGGGAAAGGTGGGATGGAGACTTGATGGTTCTTTTGAGGCTCCAGAACTGAAAGAGATGATTGAATGAGAAGAGAGAAGACTCATATTTAAGATAAGGATGAATAAGTCACAATTAATTAGCCAGAAGTTCTGCATGGATAATTGAAACACTGAGTCAAGCATCCACATGATCTACTAAAGATCTTGTCCACACTTCAAATCTGTTTTAGGTTGGCTTGAACTAGTCCATGCTGAAGTTTTTTACATCATCAGTTTGTTACAAATTTCCAGCAAATTTAGGAATATGAAGTTTGAAGTTAGGTTTGTATTAACCAATTTTTGGAATGGAACAGCTGCTGTTTGTGTCCTGTGCTACCTGGCTCGTGGTTCCCCTCTGCAGAACCATTCCTGCCCTGCTGCCCTCTGGTTCCCTTTGCCAGCTCCCAGTGCCTGCTGCTGGGAGAAGGCTCAGAAAGTTTAAAAAATATTACCCAAGCTTGATGATTCTATAATCTCTGATGCTGACCTACAGCTGGCTGGTTCTCTACTGAAAACTTAAAATATCCTATTTTTAATATGATCCAACTGACCCTCTCTGAGATCCAGCCAGGGGAGGTGACTGCTGCTGATAAATACTTTAGGTAGGCAAAGCCCTTACTGGACCTAGAAACTGTTGGGATAAAGCTTCTGAATCTCTGAAGAAAAAATCTTGGGAGCTCCCGAAACTCTCGGCCCAAGGAGGAAACTCCCCAAGGACAGCACTAAACCTGCCACAGTCATCAAGCAGTTCCTGCAGTGCTGCAGCAAGGTATTCCCTCTGTCCCTAAAAAAGTGGATGTGAGGGTCCTGAGTGCTTCCAATCCCCAAAAGTCATCCTCAGAAGCGCTCCGAAGTCACGTGTACACATCTCCTGAGCACTGTCATGAGCACAGATCTCATGACCCAGTGAAATCACATGGAGTCCCCAGCACTTTGCATTTCCAGTAGGATAAGAGCAATTACAGCAGCACCTGGGAGGCAGATACCTTGGGAGTGGTTTATCCAGCTGCTGTCAGACAATCCTTTATTTCCACAGCCACGGACCTCATTTGTTGTTGACAAATTCACATGATGCTAGGAATATTACTGCGTGAATCTTAAGGACGTGGATACACAGAAAGAAAAATATAATACTGGTTATTTTTTTAATTTGGAAAAGCAAGTTGTTGTTTTGCAGGGATAATTCACAGCCACTGGCATAAAGGATGGAAGAAAATACAACTGATTAATGAAACGAAAGCAGTAATGAAATAACAGGCCACTAAACCAGGCAAAAATTAATAAAACAGAACTGAAGTGGAAACTTTGCAGCAGGTAAGTTTCATCAAAGCATGGTACTACAAAAAACCTGAGATGATTAGAAAATGTTATGGTAAAGTGTTAACAGACTATAATTAAACTATTCTAAGTGGGATAAAACTGAACATGTTTTAAATGTTGCTGAATGGGGCAGTGACATCCTTTCTGCCCACCTCAGTTTTCACCCTCAGCTCTGAGTTTTAACAGTTTTGGTATTTGAATTTTCTGCTTTCCAGGCTGAAGACACTGTGCTCATTTGTATTTTGAAACAGTCAGTTTACTTAGGCAGCATTGTGGGCAGAAGGGAATTTTGCCTTCAACCAAACGAGCTACGTAAGGGTTTTCACTCCATTATTTACCTTGTAAATTAGACTCCCGAGGGGAGAGGGGCTTTCAGACGTTTGAAATGCTGTATGCAAAAAGCCTGCACATTTGTCTCCCTTTTTTGTTTCTCCCTTTTAATATTAACCAGCCATTTTCACTGCTGGTTCTCTGCCTCAGGACAGCACAGCAACACTTGCGAGAGACAAAAGCGAGGGAGCGGCAGCTGGGTGTGTCAGCTGGAAGGGCAGAGGCTGATAGAGAAAATCATTTACTGTCATCAGCACACAGTAAGTGTTGCACTTCACAAAACAGGAGGGACATGTCCCTGTCATGGAGACAGGAAGGAATCTTCTTCCCACTTTCCGTGAACAGCCAAATACACGAAGTTCTCGTGTCTTTTCAACTATCTCACTATATGAAGTTTTCTCTATCACTTTCTTCCCAGCCGAAGCAGACTTTTACAGGACTCGGTAGTTTGTTTAGCGAAAAAAATATGGAGTAAATTAGCGATTAATTTGATGGATTCTTGCCTGGGGGTTTCAGTATTGTTATGACTCAATCCTCTCAAAATCATGAGATTGGCTTAGTCATTGTTTCTTTTTTTTTCTTCCCCCCCCAGATACAAACACTGAACCCATTTCCACCCTGGTTATTTGGGACAGAGGTGGAACAGCTTCGCTTTGCCATCATCTGGGTACAGAGCCTACCTGTCAGCTGCCAAAGTGACCCTTGGCACTTGGCCTTTTACAGATGAAATTTGGACATTAGGAGGAATTTCTTCACAGAAAGGGCGATTAAACATTAGAACGGGCTGCCCAAAGAGGTGGCAGGATCTCCATCCCTGGAGGTGGCCAAGGAACGACTGGACGTGGCACTCAGTGCTCTGGTCTGGTTGTCAAGGTAGGGCCTGGTCACAGGTTGGACTTTATGGTCTTGGAGGGCTTTTCCAACTTAATTAAGGAATCACGGAATTATTTGGGTTGCAAGGCATCTCTGGAGATCACCCAGTCCAACGACCTTGCTGAGGCAGGGACATCTGGAGCAGGTGACACAGGAACGTTTCCAGGTGGGGTGGAATGTCTCCCTCAGAGGAGGCTCCACGCCCTCCCTGGGCAGCTATTCCAATGCTCTGCCACCCTCAACGAACAGAAATTCTTCCTCATGTTGAAGTGAAATTTCTCGTGTTTTAGTTTATGGCCATTGCTGCTTTTCCTGCTGTTGAGCACCACGGAAAAGGGTCTGGCACCATCCTGGCACAGGTTGCCCAGAGAAGCTGTGGCTGCCCCACCCCTGAAGTGCCCAAGGCCAGTCTGGACAGGGCTTGGAGCAATCCGGTGTAGCGGAACATGTCCCTGACGATGGCAGGGGGTTGGAACTGGATAATCTTTAAGCTCCCTTCCAACCCAACCCATTCCATGCTTCTGGGATCCTTTTGGCACCCACACGGGCAATGTTTTATACGCATTAATGAGATCTCCTCTCAGCCTTCTCTTCCCTAGGCTAAACCCGCCCCGCTCCCTCAGCCTCTCGCCGGCGACATGCCCGATGGGGTGTTCCGGGGAAGTTTTCCGAGCTGCTCTCCCGCTTTCCCGCCCGAGGCCGCCCCGCTCCCTCAGGGAGGCGGAGCCCTCGCCCGCCCTTTTCCCTCAGCGC
The DNA here is from genome assembly GCA_036785705.1 of Acanthornis magna. Taxonomy (NCBI): domain Eukaryota; kingdom Metazoa; phylum Chordata; class Aves; order Passeriformes; family Acanthizidae; genus Acanthornis; species Acanthornis magna. The sequence continues at coordinate 2,015,063 of JAWUZG010000179.1, forward strand.
CCTCAGCTCCCGCCCCGTGCGCGCGCAGCGGGCGGGCGGGGCCGGCGCATGCGCGGTGCGGCGCGCGCCCGCCCGCCCGGCCCGGCTGGTGCGTGCGAGGGAGAAGATGGCGGCGGCGGGGGCGGCGGCGTGAGGGGCCGGGACCGCCGAGCTCCCCGGGGACGCGGGGCGCCATGGCCCTGCACGGCGCGCAGGTACCGTCCGGGGCCGCGGGCAACCCCGCGGCACCGCGCCCGGACCACGCCGGGCTCCCGGCGGCGGGCGGGCCCCGGGGTGGGGGGGGAGCGTGGTGGCCGGGAGTAGGCCCAGGGTGATTGTGCACGTTCATTGAATGTGCTGAGAGCGATGGGGCGGCCTCGCTGCCCGCGGGGACGGCGGATCCGGCGGTCCCGGGGCGGAATTCCCATCCCGGAGGGGTCCGGAGTGCGGGGGGTCGGCCCCGCGCCGGTGTCGGTGTCACCACGCCGCGGCCCGGGGCGGGGGGTGTCGGTGCTGGGCCCCCGCCCGAGGGTGGCTCGGACAGAGCCCATCGCTTGGGCTGCTCTTTTTTATTTTTTGGAGGGGGGGAGAGGCAGAAACGATTCTATAACGAGAAGGGAATAAGGAGATTTGTAAACTAATCCTCCCCCCTCCCCCCCGCCCAAACACTCGATAAACCCCGGCGCATCGGGGTGCAAAGGGCTGAGTGTTGCAAGATCGCCGTGCACGGGGATGCGTGTGCGGATTCCCTGGATCCCACTGGCTGAACCAGCCGGGAGATTTGTGCACGGAGTGGAAAAAAAACTGCAGTCGTGGTGGTTTTTCGCTGGAAGTTTACAGCTCGGTTCCTGGGCTAATCCAGTGTGTGCTTAGAGCGAATGATTGAATGGGTTCACTTCGGTGTTTTTTTCCCTTAAGGTTTTTTTCCCAAAGAGCTTGAAAGCAGGAATGTCAGGAAAAGCCTGTGGAGCACTGAAGTGTTTATTTGCAAGACTTAGAGCAACTTTGTTTTTAACAAATAATAAAGTTTAGAAAACTATGGTGGCGTTAAACATAATTTTGTTAAGAATCCGTGTCTTCTGTCATAGAAAATACATTTCATAAAATGTAAGTCATTTCAAACAAGGTGATCCTTTATTATGAATTCTGTGGGTTTTGTTTTTTTTTTTTTTCTGAATGGAGTTAAGGTACACATCAATTGAAGTTGTGCACTGGTGGCACTGAGACTGATTTTTCCATTAAAAAAAGTTTGTAATCGGTGAAAACTATCCTGACATTTCTTGTCCAGCTTGGTTTAGTTATGTTTGAGAGAAAAATGTGAGTGATGTTAATGTGGGTGTTCTTAAGGCAGTTGCAGTTTTTGGAGTTTGTTTCAAATTTAGGAATAATTTAAAAATTCTGTATCCCTCAAGTTTTATTTCAAAGTGAAGGAAATTCACTTACTTTTGGACCATTTTTTACTGTCCCAATGAATGATTTTTGGAATGCAGACATATCAGAAGGATTCAGTGTCCAACTCAAGAGTTGTTTTCACTCCCTGCTTTTCCCCCCCCTCAGCATTCAGCAGTGTATGTGGTCAGTTTGATAAGTTGGGGTTTACAATGCAGCTTTTTTTTATTATTAGGAGAGTTAAGGACATGTTTTGGTCTGTACATAATTATGTTGGTGTACCTTCAAACAAAACAAAGTTAAGCTGATGATTTAGTTCATGGTGAAGTGCTGCTGAAATAAACTGTGAAAAACTGCTGAAATGAAAACTAGTCTGTAAGTTCATCTTTAGTAGCAACTTGAGCATTCACAATTTTAAATCATCCCCCTCAGTAGGTAAAGGAATATTTTTAGGTCCCGTGAGGCTGTTGCTTAAACTACAATTTATTATTTCTGTTATATAGTATGTATATAATTTGGAACATATGTAATCTGGAAGCACCTTTGTGAGAAGGTTTACCTAATGATTTGTTCATGTCATTAAACACAGCCTGTTTTTGTGTTTTGGGGTTTTTTTTCAAATTTAAACAGTTTATTGGTATGCTGTCTGGAATTTATGTGAATACATCTTCCAGAACAGTGTGGTGCTCTAATGCTGAATTAAGGTAACAATGTTTTGGACCATTTTGGATGAAAAGCCTGAAGATGAGTTCAGTGATGCAGTTTTACATGTAGATATTTCCTTTTTGTTTTAGGATGGTTGTGTTGCAGATCAGTAGAAAAAATAAGAAAGTTTTGATAAAAATTGTCAGTTCTGAGCACAAGGTAAACAAGATTATTGAGTCACTATGTTTGTGTCATGATGCAGAGGTGGACAAAAGTGTGCTGTTCTTCCATATCTCTAATTTGGGTGTACCATCATTGAGGCATTTTTTGTCACACAGGGGAAAAAACATCTTCAAGAAAATCCTGCTGCTCCTCCAGCTAAAATGCAGAGTCAGATTCCTGCCAGTGGATGGATTCATGGAGTAGTGGGCAGAAATATTTCATCAGTCAGTTTGCACATTGTGACAAATGAATCCCGAAACACCATCATATCCAATATTTCCAAAGGGACATTGATTTTGGATGGCCAGCTCGTCAGCAAGCACAGGAGTGTTTGATAACACAGTTTAGATATTGCTGGTCGTTTGTACCTCTATTCCATGTCGCTATTTCATAATCATCTAATGAGAGGTTTAAGTGTTGCTGTCAGTCTGCTGGGTGTGTGCTGACTGTGTTCACAATCTGTACTTTTTTTAAGGTGAGCCAGAAGTAAACCTGCTGTATCACTCCATGACACTAAAGATGTTAAGCTGATCTAGTTAAAACCACTTGTCATCAAGGGCATCTAAAAATCTCTTAAAAAAAAAAAAAAAACAGCTTAAAAACTATTTCCCTGTTTGCAATGAATAAAACTCTGTAGGAACTGTATAAACAGTTGGTTTAGCCACTTTTTCTATTGTTTTTCATAGAAAGAATTAATACAGACACATCATTTGTAAATCCTGTGAAAACAAGTTAAGCAGAAGAAAGGATACCATAGCAGAATGAATCATTTATGCTTGTTTTGTTCTTTCACCATTACTGTGGTGTCAAATGAACTCGGTGCCATTTTAAATGTACCACGTTGCCCCCAAACCAAGCTGAAGTGAAAACCAGGCGGGTTTGAGCTCAGAAAAAAAAAAACTGAACAAGCTCCTAAGCTGCTCATCCTCACCCAGGTTGTGTCTGGCCTGGCAACCAGAAGAACTGGAACTCGGAACATGGCATGCAACCTGACTCCCTGAAATACTGCACTGCAAACTGCCTCTTTTATGGCTGGCTTGGAGGGTTGCTCCCTGGCAGGGTGTAGCTTGATGTTTCCTTAAGCCAGGGCTCTTTCTAGAAGACAAAAAAAAAAAAAAAAAAAAAAAAAAAAAAAAAAAAAACGGAAAAGCAGTCTGCAGGCATTTGTGCTGTGCTGCCTTTGCAGTGCATTGCCTGATGTTTGTGGCGATTAGGAAATCGATGCCTCGAAAATAATGTTAAAAAAATGATTGTTACACAGCTGGATGAGTTTGTTGTGCACATGTGTAATGCTGGAGTGTCCTCACTCACAGGCAGAAAGGGGACAGGGCAGTGTGGATTCTGTCAGGTTTGTGATACACCCTGAAGATCTGGGGGACACCCTGAACATGAAATAAAAGGTGGCCCTGGAAAAGGGCTGCTGGGGAGTGGAATTGGAGAGAGGTGTGTGAGTGCACCATCTTCCTGGAGCTGCTCAGTTGCTGTCCTGTGTTTTAAAAGGCTGAAGAAGCTGGGTTTGTTTCTCCCTTTTTTTTTTTTTTCTTTTTTTGAACCTCACTTTCATTGCTCAGAAGGGTCTGGGTTCACTGTTTTGCCCATGGAGTGAGTATTTATTCCAGGCTTCCGTGATCTTGGGAATTCAGGCTGCAGCTGAAGCTGGGAGTTTCGGTAGCCAGAAGGGATCATTTGCCTTTCAAAAATGTGAATGGTGAATCCACGCAGAGTAAAGTGGGTGAATGTGGGTTGGGTGACTTAAAAAAAGGAAGTCTGGGAAAACTGACATAGAACTTAAATTTGGAACTATATGGCAGCATGCAAATAGGCTAAAACCCACAGGTTTTGTGAATCACTGCTATTTATTCTGTGCATTCTATACTATAGCACTGATCTGGAGACTTCTTAGAATGGATCCAGCCATTTACCTATTAATAAATCCAGTTTCTGTAGGCAGTTGCTCAGACACACTGGTCTTTCCATTCACGTAGCTGTTAAAATACTTGTAAAGTTAAGTGGGGTTTTGTTTATAGGTAAACTGAGCAGTCTCATTTCTGTTTAGCGATCGACACACAACATGCTGTGTCGTACAAAACTGCCAAATCTGTTATAATAGAAGTTGCTGGCCTTGGGCCATTGGATTATAGTCATTTGTCACTCTAATGCCATTTCAGCAATGTAGATGTTCATTTCCAAAGAATTAAACATGCTGGAACGGCGGTTTTTCTTTTTGATGGAAGTATTTTATGTGTGATCATTAAACATACAACTGGGGATTAGGGAACAAAAGGTTATGCTTCATGGTGAAAAAAGTGTGTGTGTGTACATGTGGGTGTGTTTGTATATTCAGACATTCTATAATAGAATTGTCTGATATTTTAAAATTGGGGTTCTACACCCTGTTTTTGCTTTATGAAATTGTAACATAGGCATTTAAGACTGTGTTTTAAGTATTTCCAATAATGGGTCTGTGTTGGTTATTTTTAAAACACTTAAAAGGATTGTGTTGTGTTAGTGCTCATGTTAATATATTCGTTAATGCTTTAATAGAGTAAAACTTTGAAGTACATTAGTCTTTTCATTTTGTATTTGACTCTGTAATACCTAATTTATTTGCAGATGTTCTTGATATTTTAAATGTGTATAAGAACTTTTCCTCCTTGTTTGACAGCGTAAGATTTATTGATTTTCAGTGTGTGCTACAAGGTCTGTTTTTCTTCACCTGTAGTTAGGCAAGAGGCAGATTAAATCACGCTAACCCTAACGAAGTGTTTGTGTAAGGCTTCTTTGAACCGTACACCTTGTGAAAAAGCATGTGTTCTTCAAATCAAGAAAGGCTTGTTGAGATTCTGTGCTAGTCACCAAGGTTAGTGCCATAGGAAAGAAATATGTACAAGCACTTTGGGGAATTTTGCTGCTTGTAGTGTTGTGTGTGAATTCATATTGTGGATGGAAGCTTTAAAAGAAGCATTGTATGTTATTTGCTTTGGAATTGTAGTAGGAAAGAAAGGGATATAGATC